>OY728119.1:2067254369-2068520505 GCA_963277665.1 Viscum album
TTACCATAGTAAAATGAATCGTATCTCATTTTTGATTTGTAAGAATCAACCACCCCTCAATTTGACATGCAATGTTCCCGATATGACTCAAAGTGTCCGTTATAAGTGTAAAATTGACATTTTAGTTCAAATAATGCATCACTCACTGAAAACTGAGAAAACAGACTCTTGTTGTCATGATAGTTTAGAAAAATGACTCATAAATAATTTTTTTAAATGTAATAATCAATATCACCAAAAATTGACAAACAATGTGACTGATATGACTCAAAGTGTCTTTTTTCAGTTTAAAATCGAATTTTCTTAAAAATGATACGTGATATACTCAAAAATGAGAAATAAAATTCATATTTCTTTGATACTTTAGAAAAATGGTCCTTAAGTCGTTTTTTTACTTGTATGAATCAACCAAACATCAATTTAATATATGGTGTGATCGGTATTACTCCAAGTGTGTATTTTTTAAATTGAAATTGAAATTTAAAAGAATAGTGACATACTTAAAACTAAGAAAAAACATTAAATTTTATTTAATACATTAGAGAAAAGATCTATAAATCATTTTTGTCTTGTAGTAATCAACTGCACCTCAATCAAATACATTCTGTGCTCGGTATGACTAAAAGTGTTTGTTATCAATTTAAAATATACATTTTAGTTCAAAACACATGCCCCTAATTGAAAACTAAGCAAATACACTCGAATTTTCTTGATACTTTAGTAAAATGATTTAATTCATAGGAATAAATCTCTTATCAAAGTGATACATGATGTGATTGGTGTTACCCATAGAGTATTTTTTAGTTTAAAATTACATTTTAGTAAAAAAGAAATGTGACAAACCTATAATAAATACAATACATTTGGATTATTTTAATACTTTAGAAAAATTATCCTTAGGTAACCTGTGACATGTAAGAATAAACCACATGTCAATATGACACACGATGTGACCGATATGTCTCGAAGTATGTCTTTTTATTTAAAATTTACATTTTAGTTCAAAATACACATCACATATTCAAAACTAATAAAATGCGTTCATATTGTGTTGATACATTATAAGAACATAAATAAATCATTTTTGACATGTAGGAATCATACTCACCTCAATATAATACATGGTGTTCCCGGTATGACTCAAAGTGTATGTTATTTGTTTAAAATTTACATTTTAGTTCAAAATGTGTGTCACTCATGGAAAACTAAGAAAATAAAAAAAATATCTTTATAAATCAGAAAAATTATTCATAATTCATTTGTGATTTGTTGAATCAACATCATATTAACCAGAGACATGATGTGTCTGGTTGACTTAAGGTTCCATTCACAGTTTTAATTGACTTTTTAGTAAAAAAGACACATAACATAATCAAAATCAATAAAACACATTTGGATTATTGGGATAATTTAGTAAAATAAAACTTATGTAATTTGTGATGTGTAATAATTATACACACATAAATATGATGCATGGAATGACCGGTATGACTCAAAGTGTGTCTTTTTTATTTAAAATTTACATTTTAGTACAAAATTCATGTCACATACTCAAAAATAAGAAAAAAAATTCATATTGTTTTGTTACTTTTGGATAATTATCTAAATTTAATTTTAATATGTAGGAATCAACCACACCTCAATCCAATTCATGGTGTGCCCAATATGACTCAAAGTGTCCTTTATCAAATTAAAATTAAAATTTTGGTTCAAAACGTGTTTCACTATCTGAAAATAGATAAAATGCACTCAAATTTTCTTAATACATTAGGAAAATTACTCACAAGTAATTATTAATGTGTATTAATCAGTATCACATTAAACCAATACATGATGTGACCACTATGACACAAAGTATGTGTTTTTATTTTAAAATGATGTTTCTGTAAAAAAGACACTTGACATACTCAAAACTGAGAAAAAACATTTACATTGTTGTGATACTTTAGGAAAAAGATCCTTAATTAATTTGGGATTGGTAGGAATGAACCACACCTCAATCTAACCCACGATGTGAACAATATGATTCCAAGTGCGTTTTTATTTAAAATATACATTTTAGTTCAAAACAAAAGTCACTTACCCAAAATTGAGAATAAATATTCAGATTGTTTTGATAATTTAGGAAAATTATCCATAAAACATTTGTGATGTTTTGGAATCAATTTCACCTTAATATTATACACAGTTTTCTAGGTATGACTCAAAGTGTATATAATCAGTTTAAAGTTGACATTTTAGATCAAAAGGTGTTCCATTAATTGGAAATAGATAAAACACACAAATATTGTTTTGATAATTTAGGAAAATAATTCTTAAGTCATTTATGATGTTTGGGAATTTTTCTCACAACAAATTGACACACGGTTTGAGAAATATAAATCAAAGTGTGTGATTTTAGTGTAAATTGAAGCTTTAGTAAAAAATCACATCACATATTGTAAACAAAGAAAATGATTTAATTTTATTTTTTTACTTTAATAAAATGATCCTTAATTTATTTTTTACATGTTTTAATCATCCGCATATCAATCCAATGCACAGTATGACCGATTTGACTTCAATTGTGTGTTTTTATTTAAAATTTACATTTTTAGTTCAAAACAAACGTTGCATACTCAAAACCATGGAAGAAAATTCATATTATTTTGATAATTTATTAAAATAACCTATATGTTATTTTGGAAAAAGAGGAATTATCCTCACCTCAATATGATATATGATGCTCCCAGTATGACCCGATGTGTCCGTCATCAGTTTAAAATGGACATTTTAGTTCAAAACATGTGTCACTCACCGAAAACTATGCAAACATGATAACATTTTATTGATACTTTAGGAAAATGATTCATAATTCATTGAAGAAATTTTGGAGTTACTGACATTTCAAACCGACACATGATGTTATCGGTATGACTCAAAGTGTTCATCTTCAGTTTAAAATGACATTTTAGTAAAAGAAGATATGCGACATATTGAAAAGTGAGAAAAAAATTGCAATTTTTTTGATACATTAATATAATGATCTTCAAGTCATTTGTGATGTGTAAGAATCAACTATACATAAATATATTTTATGGTGTGACTTTTATGACACAAAGTGTGTTTTTATTTAAAATCGACATTTTCTTTCAAAACAAAAGTCACATACTGATAACAAAGAAAATGAATTTGTATTGTTTTGATATGGTAGGAAAATCATTTATAAATCATTTGTGATGTGTACAAATAAGAATCACCTCAATTGAATTCATTATATTCCCAGTATGAATCAAAGTGCATGTTATCTATTTAAAACATATATTTTTGTTCAAAACATATATAAAATACTCATAAATGAGAAAATACATTCATATTATTCTGATAATTTAGAAAAACAATCCATATGTCCCTTGTGATGTGTATGAATCAACCACAACCGAATCTGATACCTAGAATGACTAGTATGACTCAAATTGTGTGGTTTCTTTTTAAAAATGTCATTTTATCAATATATATATATTTTCATATTTATATTGAATTTATTTATTTTTATTATTATTAACATAACAATTTCATCTTATACATGTAGATTATTTTGTTAGAATAGGGGTAGTATTTTTTGAAAATGATACCATAACAAGACATTTTTTGTATGTGTTCGGGTTATAAATACAATTTACCAATTGATTTTTTTGAATCTTTGTGTAAAATTATACTTGGTAATATAATTCAATAAAAAAATGTTTGAAATATCAATAATATAGTGTTTTTTCATGTATTTGTGATATAATTTTTATTTCAATTAAATTATAATTTTCCAATATAGCTTTATTTGTTGCTGTAATGTGATATAATTTTAACAGCACATTATATGTGTATGGATATTATCAGTGCAATTCCTAGTGTTGATAAAATGACCCATTATCAGTGCTAGAAAATCACTGATAAAGGGGACCCCTTTTAATGATGCTAAAGACAAAAATATTTTTTAGAACTATTAATGGATTTTTATAGCATTGTCTTTAGGACGTTCTATGTAAACAATGAGAGATAATTGATCAATTGGAGGCTTTGAGGAGTGATTTTTGGATATTTTTTTTAAAAAACTAATTAAAAAAATTCCAGTTTTAAAATATTTTCAAAAATAAGTTTTAATGGTGTTATAGACCCAAATTTCTTTATCCTACTTTAGTGAATGGTGTTTGGGCCCCTAACGCCTTTACCTAGAAACTTTGGGCATAGTTTTTAGGGACCTTAATGCCTTTTCTAAACCAAAAAAACTAAACAAAAATTAAATTCCTTTAAATAAAAAAATATAAATAATTTTTTTACAAATAAATTATTTGTAAATAATTATTAGTAACTAATTATTTCTATTTAGAATTAATAATAATTAAATAAATAAATATTGGCATATACTTACTCATTTTTCATATATATATATATATATATATATATCATAGTAAAGAATTATTTAGAAAATAAATATTTATAAGAATTTTAAAATAACTAATGTTAATAAATGTTTTATATATTCCTAGTATTAAATATTGAAATTAAAAAATTAATATATAATAATAGTAATTTTCAATTGTAATAATTATTACTAACTAATTTTTTTACTTATTTCCATGAATTATAAATAATTAAATTGTAATCATTTATAATTGAAAATAATAATTATCACTTAATAAATAATTAATAATGTTTTTTGTTGGTTATAACATAAATTATATATATTTATTAATATATAATATTAGCAAAGTTTTTTATATTATTAATAAATATTTAAAATTCATTAATACTTATTATAAATATATAATAAGTACTGTTATTGAAATTATTATTAATTAGTTTTATTTAATTATTAATAATTAATGAATATCTTAATAAAATTAATTATAATTAGTTAATTACTAATTATTCGTATTTTTTGTTAATTAATAACTATTTCTAATGAAATATTAAGAAAAAATTAATTTTAAAATAAATACAAGAATTATAAAAATAAATAATTTTATTCATATGTATTTTATACATTTTTTATAAATAAATGGCCTCATTAAAAATTTATTGTGAAAATGAATGTCTATACATAAAATTTAACACTCTTAATTATCATTTCAATATTTTATAGAAGTTCTTTTTTTTGGAATATATTTATGAAATTTAATTAGTTAAATAATGACACTATAATTATTTGAACCTTATCAATATGATAAAGCACTCAATGAATTATTTAATCACTTAAAAAAACATATAAATCATTGAGTATAATTATTATTCATCAAGGTCCATGATGTAGTCCCATCCATAGTATGGAGTGTGAATGGGATGCCCGTATCGAGATCGTTGAACTCTATATTATGGTGGAGTCTGATGGGAAGGAGGGGGATCTTCATCAGGTGAAGGAACCTAAAATGTCTAATGATCTATCTATAAATCATTAGGAAGAAGTTTCATCGGGATGTTGAGATTCACACTTTATCCTTCTCCTAGTGCATAAGTGAATGGACTGAATGTCTGATGAGGGAACCATATGGCATGTGGAGGTTTGGTCATAATATATGATGGCATGAGAAATGAATCCTGATACATGTTTAGATCAACTATACCTAGTGAAAACTGTGGATATTCTAACAATATAAATAAATATCATCCCCACAGATACAGATCCACAATTAGTAGAGGCTCATCTTCTAGATGTGTTTCATCTTCTTATGGAATGGGCGAGGCCTCAAATTCCACCCAACGTGGTATAGATTTTCATCGTCATGGCTCTTCAACATAAGCAGGTCTTGGAGAAGTTTGTTAAGATGGAAACCCTTGTTCTTGATCATGAACATCATCTCATTGAGGTGGACGATCAAAGATACTACTGTGTAGAACACAATACAATGACATCATGTCCCACATAATAGTATGGTATGCATCTTGAATAAGTACCTCCCCCCCACAGGATCGAACATATGGATAATATGATCTAGTCGAGTATCCTATAAATATATTAAAAAATAAATTTTAAAAAATGTATAACAAACAAACTAATGAAAAGTTATTGACTTACCAGATCCTAGATCCCACTACCATGTGATATAAGATATTGTATAGACTCAGTCTATACGATTATCCATACTCGTTCTTCTATGATAGATGATATCACATCGTATGCATAGCCTCAATTTGAAATAATGCATTCTAGTCCCAAATGTCGAGATATTGTGCATGATGGTGTCTCAAATTAGAATTATACCTCTTTATTAATTTCAATTAATTAATCATTGTGGAATATATTGGTGACAGTGTAATATGAACCAATAAAGTAATACTACCAACACTAAACCACTACTACCTGTGATGGGGTCCTGATACTAACTCACTTTGAATAAACTTTACTCTCCGTTGAACAATCACACTCAAAAAGTGTAAGTGTTCCTATTGATCTCTCACTGAAAGTGTCATCCACACCACAACTATGAATGAATTCCATCAATAGCATGTCTTTACCTTTCAATGAAATAATTCAAACAATGAAAAAATTTCTCATGATCTAAGTCAGTTATTAGTAACTTGTAAAGCCCCTTGAAGAATCCATTAATGCACAACACAATGTTTTTGTTCATGTGTTCATACCTCTTCCCCTACTATATGCTAGTATTCATTTCTATTTTGGAATCATTTTAGGACAACCATATTAAATAACCTGATTGGGGGTGGGTGAATTGGGGTATTAAATATTAAAAAAACATCCACTTTGGATCTTATTTCATCATTAAATTCCACTCCCTCCTCTCTCATTCCCATAAAAAATAATAACAAATGGTAATTAAAACATGCAGAATACACATCAATTTTTACTTGGTTCACCCTCGTTGGTCTACATCCAAGTAGTATACAAAGTAAATGTGATAATGTATCAAATCTATTAAAGCTCATAGTTTTTACAAGGTTATGAACAGAAACACTTTCCCACAAGTTTTAAAACCAATAACAATTTGAAATCAAGATTTTCTCTTTATGTTTAAGTGATTTCAATACTCCTATAAAAGAATATTTTGGTGGTTAGTTTTGAGTTCATTCACAATTATGTGCATCTTTATTCTCATATTTCATCAAATAGATGAAAATAATTTTTTCATGATAAATTTACTCTTGAAGAGTTTAACCACCGCATACGACCCCTTACTGGACCCTCTTCAGCTTACAATAATCATGTGACACTAGGGAAAGACCATATTCATATTTTTTGGATCTCATGACTATGACAGGTCTTCTTATGCTTAAAAAAACCAATAGTATAAATACCTTTTACTTATGAATAATCACTTTATATCATTTTCTTTATGTAAAAATCTTTATTAATTTATTCTTATGAGACTGATGTTACCATATAACTCCCTTCACATTATTTTAAATCACTCTTTTTAATATTTTCTTAGTATCAAAGTACTTAAGTTAATTCATACACCATATTAAGGAAGAGTTAAGGGGTATTTATGGGAATAAAACCATATAATAACCCCAGTTTAATGTACATTGACATTATATCATTTCTTAGTATTATTTCATACATTACACAAACATACACCCAAAGACCATATTAGTTTTGTGCCTTTGAAAACGTGGAAACAAAAAAAACCGGTTCATAATACATCTACATCTTTTGATGCCTATTTTTTTCATAATTATAAACCTTTATAAATATCTCACTTAATAAATTTATTTGTTTCTAGGTTAAAATAAATATAATAAAGTGTGATCTTATATGCTCAATAAGGGTAAACAAGGGAGTTATTTAAACATAACATGAACATAAGGGTGTAAGAACATAAGCATGACATTTAAAGATCATACCTTGCATATAAAATATCATATAAACGAGTCATGGCATAAATATTTGATGTTTTTAAGACATTAATAATAAGGAATTCAAAATCCCGAACCATAAAGGCATGACATAGAAATAAGACATGGAATTGTGGAAGACACGTAAATATATAAAATGATGTCCATGGTAGTCTAGGATTAAAGATAAGTCTATCTTAGTGGAATGGGTTAATTACCCAAACCATATTATTAGTCAAGTCTCACTACCAAGACTATCTTAGTAGTCAAGGGTCACTCCCAAGACCATCTAATTAGTTAATGTTCACTCATAAGACTATCTTAGCAGACAAAGTCCATTACTAAACCTGAGTTCCTCCCCATTTCAGCCATGTCTATCTCATGAGATATAAATCATTACCCAATGCATTGTATGTATATATTAGATTAATTATTCATATAATTAAATAATACATATATGTTCCATAAGATCAGAAATCATTTATCAGAACCGAAATCATAAAAAAATGGGTTTCATAAACATATCATCATAGTATATCTCATTGAAAAATAATAGGATTCAAAAACATCATGCTAAAAAAACATAATCCATTTATAAAAATAATATTAATGGAATACTTGGTTAATATCCTAATTAAGGCATGAGTAACAACAATATATGTCATCTTAGATGGAAAATAATTTTGAAAGATCTTTTTAAAAAATCTCCTGGGGAAAATATCCTTCCCTCATTGAAAAAATAATATTTTTAAGTCATAAAGCATTTAGAAAACTTATTCATTGAAAATAACATTAAAAACATATAAATTATTCTTTTAAAACCCATTTTAAACATCTTTTAAATCATTTTCATTTAAAATTCATAAAATATCATTTAAAACATTTTTGAATACTTTTTTTTGAAAATATTGTTTTTGAATAAAACATTTTTTGAATGAAGAGAAAATAACATTAAATGAAATTTATAATATCATGAAAATAATGATATTCATGAAACAACATATAAAAAATAATATAGGTGCCTAACATAACATGTTTCTCAAAGAAGGAAAATTGAGACAAAATTACCTTACTGATTTGGTGACTTTTGAATCATAAACCCCATGAAATAATGATCATATAATGGATATGTAAATACCCATAAATTAATTTATAATTATCTTATATTACATTCATGTTTATTATACACACCACACAAAAGTAATGAGTGGTGAATATGGAATAAGTCTCACAAAAATAAAAGTGAGACTAGAATTCCCTTTACCCTAAGTCTTGACTTCCTTCATACACATTTATACCTCCTATATAATAAATATATGTTTATAATAAATCTAACACTAAAACATAATGATATATATAATATCATATATTATTTTATTATGACTTTATAATAATCATTTATTTATAAATCCATGTTAAATTTATAGCTTTCTATTTCACAATTGTTTTGACTTGTTATTCTTGGTCATTTTACATAGATCATGATTTCCCCACCTACTGGATGGTAACCATGATATAAATATTATATATATATATATATTCCATATATGTATTTTTATGAGTATTCATAAAAGTTATATGTAGAAAATAAAATACACCGTTCATTGAGAGGGTAGTTCGTAAGTATGCATGAGAATTGTTTTCATTTTATTGTCATATTAAAAGAAAGAAAATTAAATGATATATTATAATTAAAGAATAATTTTTATATAATATATATCACATATTTTTATTTAAAAAATCCTTAATATATTCCATGTAAATCATGAAGGAATCAAATTTCTTCATGTGGTGGTAGTCCACCATACACCGGAACGACATCATCGTATTCCCAAAAAATGGAAACCAGGAAGGTATGTGTGATATTAAAATTACAGAATATTAATAACATAATAAAAATAATATATATCATATATAAACTTTAAATACACCATTAATTCCAACCTATAAAGGTGGTAATGTAAGAACGAATGACATTTGTTCATGAGGTGGTAGTCCGCCGTACACAAGAATAATGATTTTGTACCCCATTTGATATATGTGTGTTAGGTTGTAGGTCACAACATTAACATAAAAACATCTAAGCTTATTTAATATATTATTTTTATTTTATAAACATTAAATAATAATTATTTAATGGGTTTAAAAATTAAATAATACAAAAACTATTCTTGACGAACGTTACCTCTTCTTTAGAAATCTCATAGTGGTTTGCATCAAAAGACTTCCTTGGTTGGATTTATGAACAAATTGATGATTCTATAATTAATTTAAGGAAGTTAATAGGATATTTTTATAGTTTTTGGATGAACCAAATTTCTTTTTAACTGTGATGAAAATTGAATAATATATTCCCTTTTATAAGAGAGGGGAGGGGCACTTTTAGAATTTCTCAAAAGATTAATTTATAATAAGTCCAATTTCAATCTAAATACATGAAAAAAGACATTTATTCGAATCTAAGACGTTTTTATATTTTAATATAATTAAAAAAATATTTCTTATTAATGTTTTGGTGTTATTTTAAACCTTATCATTTTTATTAACCCTTAATTAACAAATTTTCATTTTAACCACGGTAAAAAAAAATTATATTAAGAGGATGTAATTTTTATGTATGAAGTTTAAATTGGACCATAAATGTCCATTTTAGGATATTTTAGACCATATAAAATCCATTTCTTCTTATATAATATTTTTATGATTTTTAAATAATTTAATAAAATATTATTTTCATAAAATATCTTTAGTGTCGATTTTGACACACTTCACTTCTTTTACTTTACGAAAATAATGAAAACAAGATATATTCTAACCAAACCATTTAATAAATCCCTAAAATTTTATAATTTACCTTGAAATTTAGTCTATCACATTAATTATTTTAAATTACATTTATGTTAATATTTCTAATATCATTTATTTTTTTCCATTATTTGAATAATTACTCTATCATCATTGTGAAATTATAAATAATAGTTATTTATTCACTAAAAAATATAAATAAATTTCATGGTAAAAATAAATGTTTTATATTTTAAATTAATTATTATTTTCTAATATATGCTATATATAAACCCATATTAGAATCATTTCACTTGTTAAAAATAAGAGTATAACAAGTCTGAATTTTCATTGAATAAAATATTATAAGGGTTATAATCACATATAAATGGACAAAAAAGGTCATATAAATGATAATTTAATGAATATGGACGAATAATACTCATCCAATAATATTTTAGGATGTGTTAGGGTCATTTCCTAATATTTATAATATTAATTTTACCCTTAATTACCTAATTTACCCTTATCTGTGGTAATAAAAATTACTAAGTTTACTATTCATATTCTCTAAAATTGAATCTATTTAATGAATTTTGAACTTATGATTCCAAAAATGGAATAAATTTTAAAACAATTCATGTCACATAAGTGGATAAAAGTAATTAAAAATTAGTCGTGTATATGGGGCGAGAAAGCGTGCTTTTAAAGTGAAAATAATCAAAAGTTCATTAGGTTTGTATATCTAATCTCAATATAATAGCTATTCCAATGAAATAAATTGTATAAATAATTGAATTATTTTTAATTTAAAATCAATTTATTATATAATTTAACATTATAAATTATTTAGACAAAAATGCTATTTTCAATTTAAATTTATTATTTTCACTATTCATCAAAAGATGAAACTCTTTAGAAAAAAACCCAAAAAGATTATCCTAAGTTAATTTTTACATTCCAATTCCAAAAAAGTTTTGTATTTAAAAAAATGAATAAAATTTTCAAAATTTATTTATAAAACAACCCTTAATAAAAGGTGATAAAATAGATTTTTAGAAACATACAGTTTTTTGTGCTTCAAAAATATATTTGTTCTTATTTTATGCCTATAAAACATAATGGATGATTTTAAAAAAATTCATTTAATATATAACATATAATTTTTTTTAATATTATTCAATAAAAGTCATTAATTTAATTTACAATGATAAAATTCCTTTGTGGTAAAAAATAGTTTATCATAAAAACACATCCTTTTTTCAATTTCTTTTTATCATAATTTATAATTAATTGGAAAATATAGAATACATTTTATAAAAATATGTAAACCATTTTTTCATAATTCCATTAATACCATTCATTCCTAGAATTCCAATAGATTTTTTATAACTATCATAATAAATAGTATATTATTTTTTGTTAAAACTATGTTTTGTATGCAACTCAAGCTATCGAAGGAATTTGTTATTTTGTGTTAAACAATCCAAAATTAATCTTATATTTACCAAAATCCAAAATCATTCTTTTTTGTAGAGAAATATTGTTTTCAAATAAATATTGACTTAGTTTAGTGTTCAACACAGGCCATCAAATAATTTTAATTTATTTAAAAAAATCATAATCCCTCTGGTTGTTACATTATACCCCCATTAAAATTAATTTCACCCTAGAAACGAGTCACTCTAAAACAAAACAATGAGGAATGAAATGAACCAATGAGATTAGTACACATAATGTAAAGACCCGTAAATTTCAAGGGAATTTTTTTTTAATTTTCTTTGGAATTTTACAAGAGCGCAGTTTCCGACGGCACCTGATTCCGAGGCCCGGTGTGTTCGGAATCATTTTCCAAAGTTTGGCTTGGGTACGTTCAGTGAATGGACGAGCGGGTTTTTCTAACTTTTGAACTGGTGCCCGGAATCGAATTCTGAAGGCACCGATGAAATCGCAGCGCCGATATTCGCTTAGAAACGCCACTTCCGGAGTTTTGTTTGATCGGGTGTGGTTTTTAATTTTCGGGCTTAAAGTTATGAAATAAAATAATTTTGCAACAACTTTATTTTATTTCACTTAAGCCACTTGGAAGCCACTTGAATCCACTTAAAAGTGGCTTAAACTGAGTTGATCTGGATAGGATTCTATCTAGAAATATCCTACCCTCTTGGTAGGATATTTGTGAGGTGGGGCCCGCACGAGCCCCGCCGTTTCTTTCCGCTAAGTAACGCACCCGCAAAAACCCGTCATTATGAAAGTCAACTGACGCGTTTTCTTAATTTCTTAACAGACCATTTAATTGGGCGGTTTATTTTGTAAATTAAATGAGCTGTTTCTTTCGTTGAATTAGTTCAACGAATTGATGGGTCGTTACTTACCCCTTTTTTTCGTGTGTTGGCATAATAATAAAATAAGACCAACCAGTCTTTTGAAAGTTTACTAGTTGAGAGAGGATCCTTGAACCTTCATCCTTCTTCGCGAAGAACACGAAGAACGCGAAGAACGCGAACAATGCGAAGAACGCCGTCATCCACGGAAATCGACGACGCTCTAATCCGAGACGTTCTTCCCCGCCCCGATCTCCGATCACCAACCGTTTGAGGTGAGTGATTTCAGGTTTCTTCTAAAAGTTCTTTGTGGTTTAAAACGAAACACGGATTTAATTATTTCATAAGAAAAATCTGTTGTTTCTTGGTCCGTCGAGTTGGTCGACGCTACACCGGATTCTGCAACGACGCGACGCCCTTCCGCGACGACGCGACGATCTCCACCTTCCGCGACGAGCAATTCCGCGAAGAACGCTCGTGAGCGACGACTACGAGGTAGGGAATTTATTTTTGGATTTACCCCTTTTTATTATTCCCGTAAATGTTTCTTTAAAAAGTTAAAGAACCGGATTTGTGAAAAATTTTAATTTATTAAAATTGTTGTTTCCTGTGTGGAATAAAAATTCTCCCGTTGTTTATATCTAACGCGGAGGGTGCGGGCCAAACGAACACAGCCCGACGACCCTCCGCCGTTCTTCGTTTTGTGCGGATTTGACGGGCGACGACGGAACTTGCCACAACGGATATTTGATGGTTCCGCAGTGAAGGACGGGTCCCGGGAGGAGCAACGGCGCAGACGGGAAGAAAATCGGGCCACCGGAGAAACTCCGGCGGCGGCGCCCGGCGCGCCGCCGGACGAGACCGCCGCGGCACCGGCCGCGGCGGCGGCGCTCGCGGGACGCGGCTGAAGCCACGTCCGGCCACCAGGGAGACACCCCGCAGTTGTCGTAGGGGTGTCACGCGGGGGCGACAGCTCCCAACGCGTCACTCGGGACGCGGCTTCAGCCGCGTCCAGTTGTCTGGCCGACACCCCGCGGGTGCCGCGGGGGTGTCACGCGGGGCAGCGGCTCCCCCCGCGTCGGCCGCTCGGCCGCTCGGCCGAGCCAGGCCGGGCCGGCTGAGCCAAACCGGTCCGACCGGGTCAGACCGGGTCGGACCGGGTCGAACCGGGTTCGGCCGACCCAGGGGGGTCGGGCCGGGTCGGCCCGGGCCCGTACCCCCCGTCTTCGGACGGTCTTCGTTCAAACGCCCGTAACATGAGATACGGGCCTCCAAATGACTCTCCGTCAGCGGAAACATGATCCTTGGATCGAGGCGGTCGTTTCGATATATCGCACCCAAGGTTTCAGAATACATTGAGTTCGGCCGGGTTGGTTCGTACACGAAACCAACCGGGCCTTCGGAGCGGAAACACTCATATCTAGAGCTACGGACGTCCGATTGACGTGCCGTCAGCTTCATTGAATTCATCTAAGTGAGACGGATCTTTTGGCATACTCCTCCTGAGGTTTGGACGCAGGTGGAGTATGGTCGGGTTGGTTTTTCCTTAAAAACCAACCGGGCCCCTGGGATGAAAAAGCCAATAACTCTCAGACCGGGCGTCCGATCGACGCGCCGTCTGCGACGTTGAGTTCCTGTTGCCGATACAGAACTTTTGGATACATCAACATCGGACTTTGTGACAGTTGATGTATCGGCCACCCGGCTCGTGGAGCGGATCCTCCCGATCGAGCGTGATGTGTGCGGGAACCCTAGTGATGGCTGCGACTGCTACTTCGACGGCGACGACCGTGCAGAGATCCTGAGTGGACTGCGGCGACGACCATGCAGAGATCCTCAGTGGACTGCGACGAAGACTGTGCAGAGATCCTTAGTGGACTGCGACGACTACAGCACTCAGCGATCCTACGTGGATCAGTGCTACAGGTCCTGTGTGGGCCCGATCCTGTGTGGGTCTGATCCTGTGTGGGTCTGATCCTGTGTGGGTCAGCGCTCAGCGGTTCTGTGTGAGCCAGCGCCTACAGGTCCTGTGTGGGCCCGATCCTGTGTGGGTCATTGCGGGGGTTAGTTACATATCGATCCTTCGTGGGTCCGATGACTTAGATGGATCAGTGATCATCTTTATCATCATCCGAAGAAGTATACCTGTGTGAGCTGAATCTCTTGTTTACTCTCCATTGTGGATTGTGTTGAGCTATCCTGTGTGGATTTACTGTTTACTCTCCTTTGTGGATTGTGTTGAGCTATCTAGTGTGGATTTACTGTTTACTCTCCTTTGTGGATTTTGTTGAGCTATCCTGTGTGGGTTTACGTTTTGCTTTCCTGTGTGGACTGGGTTGTGCTTGGGCTCAGACGTTAGAGCCGAACCGGAATTGATGACTTAGGTATATGTATGGGCATATACCTAAGCCGTGTCAGATGTTACTTCGTGATTGTATCATTCCTGTGTGGATTATCCTTTGTGGATTTCGAGAGACCTTCGGGGGTCTCGATGTCCCTACTGAGTAGCTTATACTCACCCCTGCACGGGCTATGCCCGCACTTCGTGGTGTTGGTTGCAGACGACGGGAAGCGCTGATCGAGGTGGAGGCGTGCGGAGCAGGACGGTACCTGGAGGTGGACCACTGGGCGGGACGTACTCGGAGCGGACGGCTGGACCGAGGAGTTGTGGAGGCTATCTGTACCCACCCTTCAGGTGGGACTTCTAGAGGACGGCTCGACGCTGCGGCTTTTCCTTTCAGTTGCTGTTTTTCCTTTCAGTTGTACTTTACAGTTGGGCTTGTATTTTCGGCCCCTTTTACTTTCAGCACAGCTTGTACAGTTTTACTTAGTGTTTACTTTTACACTTGCTTACTCTGTGGTGCTTGTTTACTTTTCAAAGGCAATGCCTTCCCTTTTTGTTGGGATTTACGCCTTGGTGCTAGTCGCCAGCCCCTGGCCTATGGAAGGCGGGCTTGGGGTAGTCACGGCACGGGCCCAGAGGACGGGTCGTGACAGATTGGTATCAGAGGCGGTCGGTTCTACCGCAGACTCTGATATTTCTTCTATGTGAATCAATAGTGTTTAGCGTATTGAGTGTGGTTATCAGTCTAGGGAGTCCAGTGTTGGTGCGGCGGCCGACGTATCCGTACACCAGGACCCTGACTTCTGATTTCCGACTTAATGCACGAAAACATTGACTGCATGTGTGTTTCAAGTTTTCTTTGTGATTACTGGTGTTATCTCACCAGGTATATTGTTCTGACCGTGGTGCACTTGTTTCCTTTTCAGGATGGCCGCATGACGGCAGCCAGCTAGGGTTCCGAGAGTAGAGCGCAACGACAGCCCGCTGAGCGACGAGGCCTCGATACAGGGCCCGTTGACAGCAGAGGCACCGGTGGTACCTTTACTCGCCGAGCCCCCGATGCTTCCAGCGCTGATCTCTGATGATGCACGACGCCTCGGAGCTCTGCATGAGTTCTAGCGCCAGTGACCACCCAGGTTTCGTGGGGAGATGGACCCCCAGGCAGCCGAGGACTGGCTGGAGGTGGTTGTCCGAGTTTTCAGGCTAGTGAGGACACCAGCAGACCTCATGGTGATCCTCGCGGTGAGCCTACTGCATGCAGCAGCAGGACGATGGTGGAGCCTGATGCTCCAGGTACACGATGAGGCCTCCCTCATCTGGACGGACTTCGAGAGCCTCTTCCGCTCAGAGTTCGTCCTGGACACCCTCCGTGCGGTGCACATTCATGAGCTTCTTTAGCTGCGGCATGGCAGTTTGACGGTCGTCCAGTACGTGGCGAGGTTCACTGACCTTTCCCGCTACTCGACAGACATGGTGCGGGACCCCTTCTTCCAGGCCCGGACCTTCGAGCAGGGATTGAGACACGAGATCAGGGCATCACTGATCTCCCTCAGCATCCCGACCCAGTCAGGAGTGCTGGAGAGAGCCCTTCTGATCGAGAGCTTCCTGGCTGAGTCCACAGCGAGACCTACCGCAGGGCGGCAGGTAGCGGAGTCTTCGGCAGCAGGTAGCCGACGTATGACTCAGGGTTCCAGGCAGACCAGGCCTTCTGGCAGACGACCTCGGGACAGTGGCTTAGCAGTGCGTGGCACACAGCGCAGAGCCATCCTTCCGAGAGGCAGGCGGTGCTACTCGTGCGGCGGGCAGGGCCACATGGCTCGTGACTGCCCGACCCGCCGTACTGAGGAGCAGCAGAGGGTGGAGGGGCCACCCAGGCAGAGGCAGAGGGTCGCCCGTGGTGGTCCGCATGGAGGAGGCGGACGAGCCAGAGGAGCTGGCTGAGCAGCCGGTGGTGGACGACGCTTTGAGGCTCTTCCACCACCACCACCAGGAGGCCCGCCCCGACCACAGGGAGTTGGAGAGCAGAGACAGGCACAGCTCCAGGCAGTAGAGGCCTATGACCACGGCGCACCAGAGATGATTCGAGGTACGATCTGTGTCTATTCCACCCTTGCTGCAGTTCTTATAGACACATGAGCGAGTCACTCTTTCATATCCACTGCCCTTGTTCAGAGCTCGGAGATTCCGACAGAGTCGTTGGCTCGATCCTTACGGCTAGAGAATCCTACAGGAGCAGACTCGACGATTACGCATTGGTGTCGGCAGTGTGAGATTACTCTAGGAGGCGAGAGCTTCGGCTAGGATCTTCTTGTAGTGGCGTCGAGGCCTTACGATGTCATCTTGGGCATGGATTGGTTATCTATGGTCCATGCATAGATTGACTGCATTAGGCGCAAGGTGCGATGTGTGCGCACCGACGGGAGTAGGTCCACCTTCACCGGCGAGAAGGGATCCTTTGCAGCACAGGATGGACTTCCGCAGAGGAGAGGACAGACCATCACACATCAGTTGGCTAGACTCATCCTTGGAGTAGTGGACGTGTGGAGTCCTAGTTTTCCTGCAATGGTGGATCAGTATGCGGACGTCTTCCCCGACGACGTTCTAGGGCTACCTCCTCATAGAGAGGTAGACTTTTACATTGATCTGTACCCCGGGACAGCCCCGATATCCACTCCAGCATATCGGATGGCCCCCGCCGAGCTTCGAGAGCTGCGGGTACAGTTGGAGGACTTGCAGGGAAAGGGGTTCATCCGACCCAGCGTTTCACCCTGGGCTTCCCCGATTTTGTTCGCCAAGAAGGCGGACGGGAGCTTGCGATTGTGTGTCGATTATCGTCGCCTGAACCAGGTGACAGTGAGGAACAAGTATCCGCTACCCAGGATTGATGATCTCTTCGACCAACTCAAGGGAGCACGGTGGTTCTCAAAGATAGACCTCAGGTCAGGCTATCATCAGCTCAGAGTTCGAGATGAGGACATGCAGAAGACGGCCTTCAGATGTCGGTATGGCCACTATGAGTTCTTGGTTATGCCTTTCGGTGTAACCAATGCTCCAGTAGTGTTCATGAGCCTCATGAACAGGATCTTCTAGTCATACCTTGATCGATTTTTCGTGGTCTTCATCGACGAAATCTTGTTGTACTCGACCAACGAGGAGGAGCACGCCTACCACTTGCGGGTTGTACTAGACACACTCCGAGAGCACCAGCTTTATGGCAAGCTCTCGAAGTGCCAGTTCTGGTTACGTAAGGTCCACTGATTGGGGCACATCATTTCTGAGGAAGGAGTTGCAGTGGATCCCGCGAAGATCGAGGCAGTGCTAGCTTGGGAGCCACCCAAGAGTGTGACAGAGGTTCAGAGTTTCTTGGGTCTAGCCGGATACTATCGGAGATTTGTGCCGGACTTTTCCAGAGTTGCGGCCCCACTCTCAGTGTTGACGAAGAAGGGGAAACCCTTCATGTGGTCAGACGGATGTCAGCAGAGCTTCCAGGAGCTGAGGCAGAGGTTGACCAGCACACCTATCTTGAGGTTGCCTGAGGAGGGAGTTGGATACGTAGTCTACTGCGATGCATCAGGGACCGGACTCGGGTGTGTCCTAATGCAGGAGTGGGCCGTGATTGCCTTTGGATCACGTCATCTGAGGCCTCATGAGCAGAACTACGCTACCCAAGACCTGGAGTTGACAATAGTGGTCTTCGCTCTAAAGACATGGCGGCACTATCTGATGGGCGAGCGCTTTATAGTCTTTTCCGACCACCAGAGTCTCAGGTACATCTTCTCACAGAAGGAATTGAACCTGAGACAGCGGCGATGGCTTGAGTTCCTCCAGGACTATGAATTTGAGATAGTCTATACTCCTGGGAAGGGGAACGTGGTAGCCGATGCCCTCAGCCGGAGGACGGGCATCAAGCTACTTGAGGAGGCGACAGAGCAGCTAGCCGCCTTGCAGATATACTTCGTGGATAGAGACGGAGCATCCTTCCTTCAGTCTCTCACAGTCTCTCCTCCACATCTACAGCGGGTCAAAGAGGCTCAGCGTGGGGACGCTGACTGTGAGACACGACGTGCACAAATATCCTCTAGACAGGCACTTGATGGCTTCTCCTTGGGAGCAGAGCACGACGTCCTTTTCAGAGGACGTACCTTAGTACCAGTCGATTTACGAGAGGAGGTGCTGAGAGAGTTTCACACTTCTCCTTTGGCGGTACATCCTGGAGTGGCGAAGATGTACCAAGATCTCAGACGACAACACTGGTGGCCGGGTATGAAGAAGCATGTGGCAGAGTTCGTATCATAGTGCCTCACCTGCCAGCAGGTGAATGCAGAGCATCAGGTACCAGCAGGCTTGGTACAGCCCTTGGAGGTCCCGGAGTGGAAGTGGGACGGGATATCTATGGACTTTGTGACTGGACTTCCACGCACTTCCAGAGGTCACGACTCCATTTGGGCGATTTTTGACCGACTCACCAAGTCGACACACTTCATACCCATCAGAGAGCAGGGCTCAGTGGAGAGCTTGGGGAGTCTCTACGTTCAGGAGATTGTACGGCTTCACGGTGTGTCATCGACTATCGTCTCCGATCGGGACGCTCTCTTTACTTCCCGGCTTTGGAAGGGGTTTTAGGAGGCGTTCGGGACACGGTTACGTCTGAGCACCGCCTTTCACCCTCAGACGGATGGTCAGACGGAGAGGACCATTCAGAATCTCGAGGACATGCTCCACGCATGTGTCCTCGACTTTGGTCGCAGCTGGGAGGACCACCTACCCTTGGTGGTGTTCACATACAAAAACATCTACCACTCCACCATCGAGATGGCACCATACGAGGCGTTGTACGGAAGGCCTTGCAGATCTCCTTTGTGCTTGACAGACCCTAGGGAGTCAGCACTCGTGGGACCAGAGATGGTTCGGGCCACGAAAGAGAAGGTCCAGGTCATCTAGGAGCGGATGAGGACAGCACAGAGACGGCAGAAGTCATATGCTGACAGGAGGCGGTGGCCACTAGAGTTCGAGGATGGTGACCACGTCTTCTTGTGGGTCTCACCTCGACGTGGTTTGCGGAGATTTGGCCGAGGCGGAAAGTTGTCTCCACGCTTCATCGGACCCTTCCAGGTCCTCAGCAGGGTTGGCGAGGTGGCTTATCGCATGGCTCTGCCACCTCAGTTGTACCGGGTGCACGACGTCTTCCACGTATCTCAGCTGAGGAGATACGTTCACGACCCGACTCACATCATTGACTATGGGGAGCTAGACGTGGATGATGGGGCAACATTTGCAGAGGTACCAGTGGAGATAGAGGATCGATAGGAGAGGGTCCTACATGGGTGATCAATTCTTCTTGTGCACATCAGATGGAAGCACGGGAACCTCCAGGAGAGCACATGGGAGCGGGAGGCTCAGATGCGTGCTCAGTACCCACATTTGTTTCCCTAGTTTATGATGTATCTTTACGGGGACGTATAGCCCTGAGGTGGGAGTAATGTAAAGACCCATAAATTTCAAGGAATTTTTTTTCTTAATTTTCTTTGGAATTTTACAAGAGCGCAGTTTCTGACGGCACCTGATTCCGAGGCCCAGTGTGCCCGGAATCATTTTCCGAAGTTTGGCTCGGGTACGTTCAGTGAATGGATGAGCGGGTTTTTCTAACTTTTGAACTGGTGCCCGGAATCGAATTCTGAGGGCACCGATGAAATCGCAGCGCTGGTATTCACTTATAAACGCCTCTTCCGGAGTTGTGTTTGCTTGGGTGTGTTTTTTAATTTTTGGGCTTAAAGTTAAGAAATAAAATCATTTTGTGACAACTTTATTTTATTTCACTTAAGCCACATGGAAGCCACTTGAAGCCACTTAAAAGCGGCTTAAACTGAGTTGATCTGGATAGGATGCTATCTAGAAATATCCTACCCTCTTGGTAGGATATTTGTGAGGTGGGGCCCGCATGAGCCCCGCCGTTTCTTTCCGCTAAGTAACGCACCCGCAAAAACCCATCATTATGAAAGTCAACTGACGCATTTTCTTAATTTCTTAACAGACCATTTAATTGGGCGGTTTATTTTGTAAATTAAATGAGCTGTTTGTTTCGTTGAATTAATTCAATGAATTTATGGGTCGTTACTTACCCCATTTTTTCGTGTGTTGGAATAATAATAAAATAAGACCAACCAGTCTTTTGAAAGTTTACTAGTTGAGAGAGGATCCTTCATCCTTCATCCTTCTTCACGAAGAATGCGTAGAACGCGAAGAACGTGAAGAACGTGAAGAATGCGAAGAACGTCCTCATCCACGGAAATCAACGACGCTCTAATCCAAGATGTTCTTCCCCGCCCTGATCTCCGATCACCACCCATTTGAGGTGAGTGATTTCAGGTTTCTTCTAAAAGTTCTTTTTGGTTTAAAACGAAAAACGGATTTAATTATTTTATAATTAAAATATGTTGTTTCTTGGTCCGTTGAGTTCGTCGACGCTATGCCGGATTCTGCGACGACGCGACGCCCTTCCGCGACGACGCGACGATCTCCACCTTCCGCGACGAGCAATTTCGCGAAGATCGCTCGCAAGCGACGACTACGAGGTAGGGAATTTATTTTTGGATTTACCCCTTTTTATTATTCCCGTAAATGTTTCTTTAAAAAGTTAAAGAACTGGATTTGTGAAAAATTTTAATTTATTAAAATTGTTGTTTCCTGTGTGGAATAAAAATTCTCCCATTTTTTATATCTAACGCGGAGGGTGCGGGCCAAACGAACACGGCTCGACGACCCTCCGCCGTTCTTCGTTTTATGCAGATTTGACGGGCGACGACGGAACGTGCCGCAACAGATGTTTGATGGTTTCGCAGTGAAGGACGGATCCCAGGAAGAGCAACGGCGTAGACGGGAAGAAAATCGGGCCACCAGAGCGACTCCGGCGGCGGCGCGGGTCGCCGTCGGCGCCCGGCGCGCCGCCAGACAAGACCGCCGCGGCACCGGCCGCGGCGGCGGCCCTCGCGGGACGCGACTGAAGCCACATCCGGCCACCAGGGAGACACCCCGCGGTTGTCGCGGGGGTGTCACGCGGGGGCGGCGGCTTCCCCCGCGTCACTCGGGACGCGGCTTCAGTCGCGTCTGGTTATCTGGCCGACACCCCGCGGGTGCCGCGGGGGTGTCACGCGGGGCGGCGGCTCCCCCCGCGTCGGCCGCTTAGCCGAGCCGGGCCGGGCTGGCCGAGCCAGACTAGTCCGACCGGGTCGGACCGGGTCAGACCGGTTCGGACCGGGTTCGGCCAACCCAGGGGGGGTCGGGCCGGGTCGGCCCGTTCCCGTACCCCCCCGTCTTCGGACGGTCTTCGTTCAAACGCCCGTAACTTGAGCTACGGGCCTCCAAACGACTCGCCGTCCGCGGAAACGCGATCCTTGGATCGAGAATGTTGTTTCGGTATATCGCACTCAAGGTTTCCGAATACATTGAATTCGGCCGGGTTGGTTCGTACACGAAACCAACCGGGCCTTCGGAGCGGAAACGCTCATTTCTAGAGCTACGGACGTCCGATTGACGTGCTGTCAGCTTCGTTGAATTCCTCTAAGTGAGACAGATCTTTTGACATACTCCGCTCGATGTTTGGACGTAGGTGGAGTATGGGCGGGTTGGTTTTGCCTTAAAAACCAACCGGGCCCCTGGGACGAAAAAGCCAATAACTCTCAGACCGGGCATCCGATCGACGCGCCGTCTGCGACGTTGAGTTCCTGTTGCCGATACGGAACTTTTGGATACATCAACTTCGGACTTTGTGACAATTGATGTATCGGCCTCTCGGCTCGTGGAGCGGAT
This sequence comes from Viscum album, assembly GCA_963277665.1. Classification (NCBI taxonomy): domain Eukaryota; kingdom Viridiplantae; phylum Streptophyta; class Magnoliopsida; order Santalales; family Viscaceae; genus Viscum; species Viscum album. Next base: position 2,067,277,455 of record OY728119.1, read on the forward strand.
CCTCCCGAACGAGCTTGCTGTGTGCGGGAACGCTAGTGCTGGCTTCGACTGCTACTTCGACGACGACGACCGTGCAGAGATCCTCAGTGGACTGCGGCGACGACCGTGCAGAGATCCTCAGTGGACTGCGACGACGACTGTGCAGAGATCCTCAGTGGACTGCGACGACTACAACACTCAACGATCCTATGTGGATCAGTGCTACATGTCCTGTGTGGGCCCGATCCTGTGTGGGTCCGATCCTGTGTGGGTCAGCGCTCAGCGGTTCTGTGTGAGCCAGTGCCTACAGGTCCTGTGTGGGCCCGATCCTATGTGGGTCATTGCGGGGGTTAGTTACCTATCGATCCATCGTGGGTCCGACGACTTAGATGGATCAGTGATCATCTTTATTGTCATCAGAAGAAGTATACCTGTGTGAGATGAATCTTCTATTTACTCTCATTTGTGAATTGTGTTGAGCTATCCTATGTGAATTTACTGTTTACTCTCCTTTGTGGATTGTATTGAGCTATCGAGTGTGGATTTTCTGTTTACTCTCCTTTGTGGATTGTGTTGAGCTATCCTGTGTGGGTATACGTTTTGCTTTCCTGTGTGGACTGGGTTGTGCTTGGGCTCGGACGTTGGAGCCGAACGGGAATTGATGACTTAGGTATATGTATGGGCATATACCTAAGCCGTGTCAGATGTTACTTCATGATTGTATCTTTCCTTTGTGGATTATCCTTTGTGGATTTCGGGAGACCTTCAGGGGTCTCGGGATCCCTATTGAGTAGCTTATACTCACCCCTGCACGGGCTATGCCCGCACTTCGTGGTGTTGGTTGCAGACGACGGGCAGCGCTGATCGAGGTGGAGACGTGCGGAGCAGGACGGTACCTGGAGGTGGACCACTGGGCTGGACGTACTCGGAGCGGACGGCTGGACCGAGGAGCTGTGGAGGCTATCTGTACCCACCTTTCAGGTGGGACTACCAGAGGACGGCTCGACGCTGCGACTTTTCCTTTCAGTTGTTGTTTTTCATTTCAGTTGTACTTTACAGTTGGGCTTGTATTTCTGGCCCCTTTTACTTTCAGCACAGCTTGTACAGTTTTACTTAGTGTTTACTTTTCTTCTTGCTTACTCTATGGTGCTTGTTTACTTTTCAAAGGCAATGCCTTCCCTTTTTGTTGGGATTTACGCCTTGGTGCTAGTCCCCAGCCCCTGGCCTATGGAAGGCGGGCTTGGGGTAGTCATGGCACGGGCCCCGAGGACGGGTCGTGACACATAAAGGATCAATTATATACTTCTTCCAAAGAGATAAGTGGAATGTAATTACCCGATGTTTTATCAATGCAATTCTCTTCTTATAGGTATGCATTATAGTATAATCACATAAAATTACTTAGTGAACACAATAAAAACTTTATAAATAAAGAACAAGTGAAATAATGGGTATCACTTGAAGTTAAGGAACTTATACCAATGAAATAATAATTTGTCCTTTGGAATAGTAATGGGACCCTTGTGAATAGTAAACTAACCTATGTAATAGCAACCTCACCAATGAATGTATAGATAAAATTTATCCATATTATAAGTGAAAATATGGTATAATTATATCTTAGAATAATTAAATTAATATTTTTAAAATTATTGATTAAGTCTTGGTATTTTCATAAAAGTAATGTATATTTAATTACAATTTTATGATTAATTTAATAATTTAGAATAAAACTTATTTTCATAAAATTTATTCATAAATAAGTTTTTTCATGACTTATGATTATTTTATGAGACCTTAATTAATTTTTCAATTTGTTAGAAAAGTAGTTTTTATTTTAAAATTTGTATTCTTAAAGTAAATTATTATTTTAATTAAAAATTAAATTTATCATATTTATAAAATTATTTTCATTAAGTGGTGTTCCTTTTTTTATTCTATATTTAAAAAAATGGTTGGGGTGAATTTTTGGTATTTTTCTAAAATACATGAATTTTTGATGAATAGTAAAATACAGTAATTTACCATATATATACATTATGAGCTAAATAAACTATTCATAACATCATGGATGATGTAAGCACCGTTGGTTCGAAATAAAATGATCTTTTAACTATTTTGGGTCACAAGAATCAATATAATTCATAGTCTTGAGAAAAAGTTTTAAACTAATGATTAAAATAATGCGTACCCCCCCCTCCTCCAACATAAAAACAACACTCACCCCCTCTTCTCTTCACTACTCTCATGCCTTATGCCTCGTCCAAAATATGCTCAAATATCATTCCAAGCTCCTCCCCCTTGTCCATCAGCCCTTGGTATCATAAAAATTCCAAAAACTATACCATAAATAGGCTCTCATTGAAGATAAATTCAAGATGAAATTTCCTCTTTTCATTTCTTTTATTCTCCTTTTCATGTTCCTTTTCTATCCTCACCTCATTTCATCCAAATGTTATTGCTGGTAAGAGTAGGACACTAAATATGGGGTGGGGGGGATGAATTGAGTTCCTATAAAAATTTCAATTAAAAAGGATATTTAAAAGATTCCCCCAATTTAAAACAAAGAAGGCGAGTTAATCAAAGTAGTAAATTTACAATACTCTCAGTGTTCAAAAATTTTCTCATAAGATCGATTATTTCTCAGTTATAACAATATGAGATATTGAGACATATTTTGAAAATAATATAATAACTCAAAATAGTTACACACACTAGCCAATACTGACTATCAAAGTGAAATTCATTTTTATGAAATACATATAAAAATATAGAAAACTAAATTTGAAAACACAAGGGATATAAAACAAAAGGTTTAGTCTCAAGTCAAGAATTAGTCCTCTATACCTGGTAATAATATTCCACCAAGCAATATATATATATAAATGATTTTATCCATACTTTGGATCTGTATTTACACAACAGTACACAGAATGTCTAGGTCATAGGACCTCTATCAGAGTTCTATGTGGGAACAAAATACAATCAGGTCACATAGGACCTCTTCCACAGAACTTCGGGGGATAAAAAAGTGTAAAAAAATTGTTCTGTGAGGATATCTAGTATCCTCCAATTTAGTGTAAGAGACAGTGTGTTCTTAACAGACAGATGCACACACTACTCAAAAATGTAATTAAAAGGTACACAATAGAGCAATATAGTTTATCTAGAGTTTAGAAGGCTCTAAGCATTATGCAATTAATCTATCGACTCTATGATGTTTCAGAGTTGATGTTGGAGTCCTTTTCTGGATGTAGACACTAAAAATAGAGTGTCACGGAGCACTGTTTTCTGTCTTCCCAGAAGATGATACATTCTTCTCCTTAAGTTCATCTTAATGATATAGAGATGTTAGAAGTTTGATGAAAATCAGTTCTCTGGATCATAGAAAGTAGGATTGAATAATTCTTCGATTGTTCTTCCTTTCACTATGTTTCTTGTGTGGGTCAACTTTTGTGTCTAATCATATCTTTTCATGTATCTATTTCATGTTATTCTTATGTGTATCTCTTTCACCTTGCCTACTTTTCTTTTATACTATTGATGCCTGAAAATGTGCTTTTCTTGAGGTAGATGATGTACCTTGTACATATAACATCCTCACTGAAGATGTCTACAAAAAAACAATAAATTAATAAGTCGAATTAAAAAAATCAAAATTTCATCGCTAAAATTAATATTAAATAAAATAAACTTCAAATAGTCTATCAATGATTACTATTTCGGTATCCCCTTCTGCCGATGACCCATTCCATCGTTGTGTCATTCTATCAGTCTTTTCATGTGTCAGTGACTCATTTTAACGGACAATGATTCATTGCATTAGTAGTATCATGCATCAGGTAATCATTTTTACTAACATTGAGTACTTGAATTGGTATCACCATGCGTTAGTGACTCATTTTAACTGATTGTGAATCCATGCATCGGTAGCACCATACATCGGTAGGTCCTAGCATTAGTAGGTCCTTGCGTCGGTAGGTCCCAGCGTCAGTAGGTCCTTGCGTCGGTAGGTCCTTACATCAGTAGGTCCTTATGTCGGTAGATCCTTTAATCGGTATTCCCTTTAAACTATTGTTGACTCAATTGAACTGGAAATGTCTCATCTCTTCTATTGGTGTTAGTTTTTTAGATATAGAAAATATTTCTGCTTAGACTATCTTACGACATAAATATTATTAGAATTTGTTAAACTTGTATGTGAACATAGACAATCATAATTCTACTTATTGAAACTTAAATAAACACTATTGAAATGATTAATAATTATTAATAGTATTTTGGAATGATTTTTGATTATTAAAACCGTTAATACTAGAGAGGGTGGCCAACAGTCTCCTATGAGCCAAGAATCTCCTCCTTTTTGATGATCACAAATCATGGCATTATAGAGTATAACATTTGATGTGTAATAGTATAATTCTACTTATCATCTACCATTATTGATGATTTTTCTCAATATATAGATTAGGTTTAGAGGTAAAAATAAATAGTAATGGTAGAAAAAGGAAAAAAAATAATAAAATCAAAGACTAATGCCTTTTATTCCCATATGTAATCAGTGGTAAGGAAAATAAAATTCATAAGAGTGGTTTCAAGGGTAAAATAAATAAGGATAATGTAAAACCCAAATACTTTGAAAATATATTTAACATTGAATGCCTGAAACACTAAGTCTCTATAAAACAACACTTTTTTATAACCTAGCCAGTAATCATAATTTTACCACTTATCTGATTTGAATTTTGAAAAACTGACATAAACGGTTGAATTCAGTAGGATATTTTGAGTCTGATAAGACAAAATTGGTTTTTAATGAATAGTAAATCTCCCTTATGAATACTTACATTCTATTATGAATATTAATTAATAGTAAATCAGACAAAAATAAAAACTGAAATATCATCCATGAATGTATAACTACAATTTTGGCATCTTATAAGTAAAGAAACGATCATAGTTTAAGTATTGGTATTTTAGTATGTCATTAATATTTTAATTACAATTTTCTGATTAATTTAATAGTTTAAAATGGAAATGTATTTTCATAAAATGTAATCCTAAATTTATATTTTATTGTCTTATGGTTATAAGATAATTTTATGGGGTCTTGATTATTTCTTCAAGGTGTAATAAAATGAGTTATAGTTTTAATGTAGTTTCTTCAAATAAATTAGTATTTTCCAAAAAAATTAAATTAAAAATATTTCAAAATTTATTTTCAAAAAATTGATTTTATTTTATTAATTCTATATGTCAAAAAGTTGTTGGGATGATATTTTGATATTTTTCAAACAATACATGAATTATGGGTGAATAGTAAAAACTATAATTTACTATAAATGCTAAATAAAAGATTTATTGAGTCATTTGTGATTTAAGGTAGAGGTAAACCCACTAGGTTAGAACTCAAATTAACTTATTACTATTATGGGTCACATGAATCAATATTATTGGTTGTCTTGAGGAAAATAAAAAAATAATTAATAAGATATTCAAAAATTACTCCTCTCCTCCACTATAACCCCCCTCCCCCTCAATCCCTCTTTTATTGCCTCCTCTAAATCCCTATGACTTGTCTAAATTCTACTAAAATATCCTACCAATATCCTCCCCCACGTCTAACATCCCTTGGTTTCATAAAAATACCAAAACCTCTCCCCTAAAGAGTCTCTCAAGGAAGATTACTTCAAGTGGTAAATCCTCTTTCATTTCTTTTATTTCAAGTCCCCTTATTTTCTTTTTCTTTGCTCATATCATTACATCCAAATGTTGTGATGACTCCAATATCTTACATGTACTGGAATATTTTCATGATAAAAGAATAATTCTTCATCATATCTCTTTTCCCATTATTTTATACTAGAAATGAAAACACCATCCAAGATGTGTTAATTTATCACATTCCAGGACGACAAGTTTTCAATTTCTATTACCATATTCAATTTTGGTCATTAAACCATTTTTATTATCGAACCAAAATAAAATATATGTATTTTAACTTATTTATGGTTTTTGAATCCTTTTTTACCCATGATAATAATTTATAAATCAAAATGAGTTCGTTGTGAACAAAAAAACCGCCAATTAACCCAAACAACTATCATTAATGTTTTATATGATGATTGATATTCACTCCAAATAATAAAATGAATTTTATGACCATGTAATCTTATGGTTGTTCACTAATAACATACAACTTGAATTCTGGACTACCATTCTCGTTATACATGTTTATCCTTACATGAATATTAGTAAAATGATCATGAAAACAAAGGAACAAAACACTCCCAAACAACGAAATTGAATATATTAACCCATAAAAAGGCCAATAATGAACCTAATAAGGTTATAATAAATCAATTAAATGTATAATAGGTTCTGGAATCATTAATTTATGAACCAACATTTTATTATACAGGTCATTAAGATCATGTGGGGAACACCTTCGGACTTAAGGTATAATTTTTCCACCCAAACCTTCATTTTCATTCGGGTTTGTTTTATTGTCTACATACCTAAATTAAATTCTTATTAATTAATATATACTCATCATAATTGATATTTTAATGCTTTATATATCTTTTCCAACCAGATTCATACCTTAATTTATGGGAAGTTATAAGTTTTAAAAGGATCTTTTGGAAATTATTCTTGAAATACAATCCTGATTCAAAGGAATATCTCAAATTCTTACCTATTTTCAAGGGAAAACTATAATCTATTATTTAGAAACCAATATTTTTCTAAAATCATTTATTTTATTATTAAAATTAAAACCTACTTCAATTCTGGTTTTATACCAAAAATTTTCTAAAATAAATTTCCTTTTCAAAGTAAAAGAGTATTTATCTCATGAATTACTCGATGATTTTATAAGACTATATCCATCTGTTTCAACACTCCAGTTGATTATTATGAATTATTGTGATTAATATTTATGATATCATATACCATTTTTAATTTAATGTTTTATTATTAGTTTGACTATATATGTGCTATCTTAAAGCCATTCACCATTTCACTCTGAATGGTTAGTGTTTATGCTTAATGTTTGGGGAATTGTTTTACATTTCATATGTTAGTTTCAATATGAATGTATATATTTTTCTATGTTTATCCCCATTCATATGAGGAATGAATTATAATTATTATGTGATTGGTTGGGCCCACTATATCCCCTCGATGCATCGGTAGGTCTCATGAGACAAATAGATCTGGGCTTTGCCGAGGCCTTGCCCATTTTTCGATATTGTTTTGGTCGAGGCCTTAATATTTTTTAGATGTCTTGGCCGAGTCCTTAATGGTATGTTTTAGAATGTATGGTATTTTCATTTAACTAATTATGATTCTATAAATTCAATGTTCACGAGGTTATTTGACAATTAGAATACCCATGATTATGTTTTATTATGGAAATATTTACTCATCTCATTTTCCTACCATATTATGTTCATGTTTTCCTTTTAAAGGCAAGTGTTTTCAATTATTCACCATGCCTAATGTTTATGTTATCTTCAACTATATTTATTACTCTTATTGAGCATTTTATCTCACCCCTTTCTTATGTTTAGTTTCTCAAGACATGAAAAAGTTTATTATGAATGACCTGTAGGGATAAACTTATAGATGTGTATATTCTCAATAAAACTTATATGCTGTATTTAATTTCATGTTTTAATTTAGAAATTATGTATGTTTCTTGTTTCCAAATCTAATAAACTATTCATTCCATTGGGATAAAATTTTCTTGTAATCATGCCAATGTAATTTAATAAGGCACTGACTCCAGGCAACTGGGTTTGGGTCTTTACAGATAATGCCCAATTGTTCTCCCCCTTTTGGGATTATCCAAAAGTGAAAGGGTAGAAAAAACTATTCTCCCACTTTTGATTCTAATCAAGAAGGAAAAAAGGAACAAAGTAATTAAAAAAATATCAGAGAATAATAGATATAACACAATGAGATAAAAGAAACGAACACACAATTTCATTAATAAATGAAGTACAATGTATTAAAAAATTCTAGGGAAAGACAAAAGGACAACAAAACAACCATAGCATAGAGTCATCCACACTACTTCTCAGGATCAAGTGGTTCCTTCCCTTTCTCAGACAGATAAATAGAAGGTCCAATAGGCTGCGTATTAGAAGATAAGTGGTTTCAAGAAATTTTTAGAGGACACATGATCACTCCTTCTAGAACATTAGGTGCAAGGATTGGTTTGTGTTGTGACAACATAAGAGATTGAGTCCACTCTTAGATCACTGGGATAATCTGAGTCAAGGCACAAGATACTAATATTTATGGTGGTGGCACTAATCTAGTAGGTCAAATAGGTGCAGTAGTAGGAAACACTATTGCTTCACTTTTCACATGAAGATATGGCTTCAACATCTTGATGAAATCCTCAATGATTTCACCACCATACATCATAGCTTTCTCAAATTAATATTTATTCTCCAAGAATTTTTACAAAATATGGGTGAAGTCATTCAACTTCTGTACTTCATCTTTGAAGGCTCCGGTCACTAGAGAAAAAGTTAGGTTCTCTATCAAATAATTCAAAATGCTGCTCAACTGATGTTTGGTAACAGTCTTCTTAAAATAGTAATCCAAGTTTTCTATAATATAAACATTTGCAGTATCAGAACTCATGGAATAGAGCTTGACCATATCATGAACATGTTCACTATTTTTATCAATATTTGTAAGGCTGGCCAAACTAGAAGCATCAAAAAAATCTTTAAGTTCTTCCTTAAAAACATTTTGAACTGCCTCAATGTCCAAGGCCCGAGAAGTCTGACCAGAGGTAGAGTGAACATCATTTAGAACTAAGGTATGAGTCTTAAAATCATTAAGAATAGTTTCCAAACATCCTTTATACTTTGAGGTAAAATTATTGATTGCAGGGAAAAGCCCAATCATCTCTTTTCTCAGCATGGTGGTGTTTTCAACAAGCTTTTCAACTCTTGTGATTAGGTTGGGTTGAATTTCAGTGATAACCTTTTTTGAAATTCTGACTGCATCAGGATCACTCACACCAACTACCTAAATAGGATTTGGAGGATCTTGCACATACTACTTCAACTCTTATATTAATGATTTAAGAGAGTTTAATTCATTACTCACCTGTGTTTTTTCCATTCTTTCATGTTGAATCTCATGGACCATTTTAGATCGAACTGATACACTCAATACTGAAAAAGTTTCATCCTTATCTCTTTCGAAGCTTGATTTAGTGATATAGTCACTAGGAAGGGGTTTATCTTCTGATTCTTTGGAAATAAGTACCAATAATTCATCATTTGAGTCTTCATAATCCAAATGAATTTCTACATATCCAGGATGCCATGCCCATTCAAACATAACATCATCATCCAAAAGAGTGAGAGTATCAAGTCTCACACTTCCATATTGAGGCTCCCCAACAGCTTTATATCTTCTAACTTGACACTCCCCCTCAATATCTACTGTCATTACTGGTTGTTCACCATCAACATGAGGTCCCCTTCATTCATACACTAACAGAAGTGCAAGAACCACTTGAGTTTTCACTTCATCATTATCTCTTTCTTTAGAAACAACTATAGAAGGCTCTATAACAACATTCTGAACTAAGGAATCAACCATCTCTACATCTCCACCATGATCATCCTCATGATGGTCACCATCACTATCTTAACCACTACCTTAATCATCATCATGACCAGAGGCATGCTCTTGACTTCCATTTATATCAGCATTTTCTTCAGCTTCTCCCTCTTCACTACTACTTCCACTGCCACTACCACCTTAATCTTCTTCACTTCCTTCCTCTTCTTCTTCAGAGCCATTGTTTCTACATATATACTCCACACTGCCTGAGACTTATATCTCCTTATCTACATTTTCATCAAGTGTGGGATCATCAAAGGGTAATGTAAGGGGAGGACTAGGAGGTACAAATGAAAAACCTTTGGTTTCTCTTGTGGTTTTAGCATCACTACTCTCATATATTGGTGACCCTTAATATCTAACTAGTGTAGAAGGCTATTCTTCTTCTTATAAAGAGAAAAAAACATCCTGATCTTGTCCCAGACCAATAAAAATCAAATTCATTGGCCTAGTTGGATGGTCCACTAGATTGAACATATCATAAATCTTATCTTCATCCCCAACCCATTCTTTTTTCCATGGGTTCCAATTGATCTTCATCCTTTTAAAAAAAATTACTTAGGGATATCCCACTGCACTCCGAAACAACTTATTCTTCTTTACTAACACACCCTTTCTATTTCAACATGTCTGAGATTAACCTTGGATAAAATAAAGAATTTGTTTTGCAAGAAGGCTTGATCATTTCAATCATGTGCACATAAAGGTATCTTCATAGATTTACCTTAATCCCATTTCTTAGTAGATAAATCAAATATAAATATTCATATTTTGAAGATTCAAAGTCCCATTTCTTTGGAAAAATATGATTCTGTATAAACTTGAATAGAGTTCTACACTATCCATCTAACTCTATAGTAATGGGTCTCCTGTTCTTGTCATTGTCAGTAAGATTCTTCAGAACTGTCTCAGACCATAAAAAGTCACCTTTAGGTGCAGAACTACCCTGATAATCATTAAAACACACCCTCATGGGGTACCTTAATACATTCATTCCATTTTGTAGATGAAAAAGAGATTCTCCTTGCTTTTACTAGGGACCTAATCTAACTAACATCACTACATTCTAGCATAAACTTCACATTTATATAAAACTCATGAAACAACTTAGGATAGAAATATATTTAATTATATTAGAACCACTCAAGACATCCATGATCTTGTAACACACCGAGAAGAAAAGACATGCTTTCCAACAACCATTCAACAAGAACCTCTTTTTATGGAGTCACTACATGGTTCACCAAATCAGGATTCATAGGTCCAGAAGATTTCCATGGTTCCCCTTTATATTTATTAACTACATGAGACACACTACCCGAACCACCTTCAAGAGCTCGCTTCACACGTTCCATTCCAACAATTCAGTTTGAAGGTCGGAAGGTGAAATGTTAGGGGTAGAGAGAAAAAAAACTGAGTGAGTGTAAGGGTAAAAGAGTAGAGTGAATCGACATAAATTTATATCATTTAGGTCATTTGAAATTGAAAAGTCATGATATTGTAAACTGGGTTCAAAAAAATTACTAAAAGAATGTCATTTTTGTAAAAACATAGAACAGATAAAAATAGCGAGTCATCGATATCGATATCGAAAATATTTCACAACACTAATGGTGTCAGCTTGACATGGCTTTGGTGTGAAATTTTCATCAGTGTTGTCATGAAAAATTTTCGGCATGATAAAGTCATCGGTTAGCATGACAACTGTTCGCTTCATACTATAAGTGTCGGTATGATAACTTCACATAAAAATATCAAAATAATAAGAGCATAAGGTACTATATAATAATCATTCCTAATTCATGTCTGATGTAGTTCATTCTTTCTGAGTTAAACAACTTAGTGAAAATGTCAGCAAGTTAATGTTAAGTGCCAATAAACTCTAAAGCTATATCACCTTTTAGATAATGGTCTCTCAAAAAGTGATACCTTACATCAATGTGTTTTTTCCAAGAATATGAAACATGATTATTAGAAATATTAAGAGAACTTGTGTTATTACAATTTATAGGGCCATGTCTAAGTTGATATCCAGAGAGTAGTAATGTGTGTTTCATCCAAAACATTTGTTCCTAACAACTATCAGTAGCTATGTATTTAGCTTTGGTAGTAGATAATTCAACCAAATTTGGTTTCTTACTACACCATGGAACTAGAGACTTTCCCCAAAAGCGACAAGTGTCGAACGTTCTCTTTTTCTCTAACTTACAACCACCAATGTCAACATCTGAATAACTCAATAAATCAAAAGGTCATCCGCTAGGATAGAAAATTCCAAAATTATTTTTATATTTGAGGTATTTAAAAATACTTTCAATAGAATTTAAATGAGATTATTTTGGGTTTTCTCGAAAACATGCACACATGAACACACGAAACATAATATCTTTCCTAATAGAAGTTAAGTAAAGTAAACTCCCAATCATTCCTCTACAAGTGGTTTTATCAATAGATTTACTATCTTCATTAATGTCCAACTTACAAGTGGTACTCAATGGAGTGTCACTGCTTGTAGTGATTCCAATTCCCAATATTTTTAAAATATCTGTAGTATATTTGCTTTGTTTCAAAGAAAAAATACTTTCTTTATTTTGAGATATTTGAAATCCAAGAAATAATTTGAGTTCCCCCATTAAACACATTTAAAATTTACTTTAAATCATCTTTGAAAAATCAATATATCAAGAATTTTTAAAATATCCAAAAATAATATCTTCTACAAAAATTTGTATTATTAAAACATATTTGGAAAATCATTTTATAAAAGGTTTGGATCAACAATACCTTTTGTAAAACCTTTAGAAATAAGAAAAGTGTTGAGCTTATCATACCAATCTATTTGAGATTTCATTAAACCATATAAATCTTTAGTTAATTTGAAAACATGATTTGTAAATTGGGGATTTGTAAAACTAATGGGTTGTTCAACAAAAACATACTCAATTATACAACTATTTAAGAATTCACTCTTGACATACATTTGATAATGTTTTAAATATAGATGTTATTCATAGGAACAGAAGATTAGAATGTCCTCAAGTATAGATATTGGTGCAATGGTTTACTCATAGTCATTCCATTCTTCTTGACTATAACCTTGTGAAACCAATCTATATCTGTTTCTAAGTATATTACCAGATCCATATTTTTTATTACTAAAATTCCATTTAGTTCTAATAGTTAAGTTGTTTTTGGTTCTATCAATATATTTATAGACATTGTTTTTTTCAAATTTATTTAACTCTTCTTGTATAGCCATCACCCCAAATTCCTCATTGATATCATCATTGATGTTCTATGGTTCATGTTGTGCCAAGAAAGCTTGATGTTCAACTTTATTATTGAGAGAAGCTATAGTTTGAGCTCCTTTTTCTAAATCTCCAACTATATAATCTAAAGGATGGTTATTTAGAGTTCTAAAATGTCTAGAAAAATAAGGGTTAGATATTTCATGTTCTTCAATAGGTTGGGATAGTCAGAAGATTTAGTATTGATATCCAGATTTGACATATCATTCTCAAGATTTTCTAGAGAGTTATTTGACTCATGTGGATCTATCTCACCCAACATGACATGTACAGATTCTTCCACACATTTTGTTCTCTTATTGAATACTCTATAGGCTTTAATAGAAATTTAATAAAAAAGTAAAATCCTTTAATCACTATTTGAAGAAAATTTTTCCATATTATCTTAGTTTTGAGAATATAGACTTTAAAACAAAAAAAATTGATTTAGTTAACCTTGTGTTTTCTATTGTTACAAAACTCATATGGATTTATACTAAGGATAGGTCTAATAAACAATCTATTAATTATATAGCATGTTGTGTTGACATCTTCTACCCAAAAGTATATAGGTAGTTCATACTCACTAAGCATGGTTCTAGAAATTGCTTACATGTTTCTATTTATTCTTTCTAAAACTCCATTTTTTCAAAGGTGTCTTGGTAGGAGAGAAGTTATGACTATATCCATTTTATGAGAAAAAATATTCTAACTCACGGATCTCAAACTCACAAGCATGTTCAATTAATAGGGTTTTTCTTCTAAGACCACTATTATTTTCAACAGTCCTAACATACTTAGTGAATTGAGAGAAAGATTCATTTTTGTGAGCCAAGAAGAAGGTTGAAATATATATAGAGTAGTATTCTACAAGAACATAGACATAGTGCTTCCCACTTAGACTTGAAACTATAGATATTCCAAACAATTCCATGTGAACCAACTCTGGAGGTTGAGAAGTTGAAACTCCCTACTTTGGTTTGAAAGAGATTTTGTGTTGTTTACCCTTTTGACAAGGATGATAGACTTTTTCATTTGGAAACTCGAGTATATGTAGATACTTGAATAATCCATTTCTAGTATTCTTTCTAATCGAGTGTATATTTTAGTTCCCTAATATCCTATGCCAAATCCATGACTCTTTATGAATATCATTCAAACATTAAACATTTTGAAAAATTGAAGAATCTAAATCAACGTCATAAACATTTTAATTTCTAAAAGGTGAAAATACTAACTCATTTTGAGAATTAAAATCATTCCATGAATTATTCTCAAATTTAGTATTAAAATAATCATCACATAATTGATAAATACTATGAGGGTTATATTTTAATCCATCAACAAAAATTAATTTGGAAATTAAAATTGAGTAATTGTTACAAATCTGGATAAGGCCAATGATTTTTTCTTTTTCATTGTCCCCAAAGGTGACATGCCCACCATGAATCATTATCAAGTTCTTGAAGCATGATTAATCTCCTTTCATGTGTCTTGAACATCCACAATCTAAATACCATAAGCTTTTATAGGATCTCTTCAAATAGTTTTCCTATAAAAAAAGATTACACATGAAATTATTTTGGTACCCAAATTTATTTGGGTCTAATAACATTAGTAATAAGAGATTTGGGAACCCAAATTTTATTTATGGGTTTCCTATAAAAATCATGTAAAGTATTTGAAAAATAGACTTTATTTGGTCTGTAAATGTAAGATCCCAGTTTTTGGAAAGCTATGTTTTCATTATGTTTTTGTTGAATCCCCTATTTCTAGCTTCAAGGTAGTTTACTGAAAGTGCGAGAGGCCTTGAGGGTGTTCCGGGGGCTTGGGGCATGAATGAAAGGAAATCTGGGCAAGACAGGACAGGCCGCATGGCCAGGCAAACCGTGCGGCCTGCCCAGGAAAAAAAGTGTGACCCTTCCTCCTCCGGACAAAAGCATGCGCACGGTTTTCCAAACCGTGTGGAAAAACTGTGCGGCCACTTAAAGTTGGGAAAAATTGAAAGTTTTCCACTATGGGCTTTAAAACTCCACTCAGGATTTCCTCTCATTTCCTCCCTCTCCACATTAGGCATGAACCAAATCGCCCAAAGGCTCCAAGAGATCGATCTCCTTTGATTTTAAGGCATTTTTGGTGCCATTGGCTACAAATCGAAGCTCCGGGTAAGGCTAATACCATCCTTGCTTCTCTTTTTGTTTTAGGGTTTGTATCTTCTCTCCCTCTCATTCCGAAGCTCTAAAACCCTAACTTTTGGGTGAGTTTTAGGTTAAAGCTCCAATGGTTGGTTGGATCGAGGTCTAAGGACTCGATTGAGAGTGCGTTCAACCGTGGTTTTGAGGTAGGTGGTCTATAAGTGATATCCCATAGTTATTTGTGTATTTGTGCATGTTTAGTTGTGTTCTTTCTTTCCTTTGGTTGTGTTTTGGATAACCTTTTTTATTTTTGGTAATAATGGTATTTAAAGTGGAAAATGATAACCCTCACAATTCTCGTGGGATGTGTTGGGATAGACTAGACCTAATTAGGGCCATCCATGGGATGTTCCGGCTTTTCCCGAGTTTCGGGATTGTCACTAAACAAGTGGCCTTGTTATAGAAAATTGTAGAGCCCTTGATGAACATGTTGGCATGATTGGTTGAACATGGAATAGAAGTTAGGTGATGCACCTAGACTTGGCAATAACCTATGGGTTATTTGAAATGGAATGAATGGTTGATTCATGAAAATGATGAACGGGTTAAATGGGTTAATGTGTAAACTGATTAAAGACCATAATAGGAAATATTATCGGTTTAATTTTGAATTCTTAGTGAGATAGGAATAACACATGGGAATTGGATGAATGGTTAAATGATGTGAAACAGTAATGTTTTAATGGGTTAAGGCATGATGTGGTTTCCCATGTGGTTTGTGGTGAATATTTTTGCCGAAGGGAAATGGTTTGGATGGTTGATGGTTACTTATATATAAGAATATGCACATGGCTTATTATAGTGGGGTATGACTTGAGGATCTATTCTCACGGGTCGAGTGAAGACTGAGGTTCTAAACTCCACCCTAAATGCACGAGTTAGGAAAGGGGACTGAGGGTCTATTCTCCAAATGGTTGCATCCACCCGGACCGAGGCTTCGAGGTGAGGTTATGGTTGATATGAGGGGTTAGTTCTAGTGAAATTGGATAACGATGTGTTTACCCTCTTGCATGTGATTGTTGGCCTTATACCCATGTAACATAATGTATGTGATTAACCCATGGAAATGTGATGAAATTGTAAAAAGTGATAATGGGTGTGTAATGAATGGTAATAGAAGTGGCAATGGATTGGCTCTAAACTGGTTAATGGTACCTTAAATAATTAGTTGTAAATTATAATTCATATTCCTTTTGATTCACTATCTATTTATACTGGATGTTTTGTAGACACCGTTGGTGGTGGCCTACTGAGTTGTACTCACACCCTGCTCGGGCTGCCATTGGGTACCCGAGCAGACTTCGTGTTTGCAGGTCAGGAGAAGGGTAAAGGTCCTTTATAGATAGTGAGTGGACATGGGTAGCACATGGTGAAGGATCCAGACATGGATTCAGGACGGTTTTTGGGATTTTCCCGTTGTATTTATTTTGGGATTTGTTCATTTTTTCACTTGTAGTTTGACATGGCATATTTACTATTGGGAATGTTTTTTATACATGTTCCTTGTTTGTTGATTATTGTTTTCGCTATTTAGTTTATTCTGTTGTGGCTTACTCTGACAAAAAGGGGGTATAGTCTCCCCACTTGACTACATATACCCCTGATGCTAGTCGGTAGCCTTTGGCGTATGTGGAGGCACATTTAAGGTCATGTAACCACCCGGTTCTGAGCACCGGTTTAGTGGCTTCCGTGTCGGGGACGTTACAAAGTGGTATCAGAGGAGGTCTTTCTTCTCCTTCTTTGAGGTCTTGTTATTAGGGATTGGTAGCCAGGGGATTAGACGTGTCGGGCATTGGTAATGAGCTCATGCTTGGGAGTATCTAACCCATGTATGAGGGAAAACCCAAGTCACCCAGGTTGGGAATTGTTGTTCTTGGTTTTGTGTTGTTACAGTTGATGATATTTCACCGTTGGTTGATGCACATGTGGTTTGATGTGACTGTTTTATGATATTTGGCTCATGGCCTTTAACAGTGTAGGTATTTGCATTCATGCATCATTTTTAGGCACACAGGGAGATAGGTGACATGCATTTTGTTAGGCACACACATGGGGTTGGTTTGTGAGGCAAGAAAGTAGGGTGCATCATGAATTTCATGAAACCAAGAAATATTGAGAAGAATGAAATGAACAAGTGGTTAAATGATGTTTAATGAAATAATAGGGATTGAAAAAAATTGGAAAATGTTGTTGGGTTTGTTTATTAAAATGGGATGTTGTATCTAGTAAAGAGCTTTTGATGGAGTCATGAAAGTTTATGTTATGCGTTCTAAAATCCCGTGCTTGGCATTGTAGAGAAATGCCACCACGACGTCGGTTACATGTTGGGAAATGGGAGGACGTTGTCGAAAACACTCCTCCAATAGAGGAGCAAGAAAATGTGGCGATCAATGAAGGTAGAGAAGACCAGTTCCGGGAGAACTTGGATCACCTTATGCAGATGATGGATCGAGACCCAGGGCGGGTTGCTCCGCGTTTGTTTGAGCTGACCAGGGAGTTCAAGCTGCAGCACCCTCCGACCTTCACCAGAGAGGGTGGGCCAGAAGTAGCAGAGTTCTGGTTAAAGTATGTCCAGATGATACTAGACCATCTATATACCCCTGTTGAAAAGTGAGTGAAGCTGTCCACTTATATATTGCGAGGCTAGGTTAGGCATTGGTGGGACATTCAGGCTCAAATCAAGCAGGCTGAGGGAATGTCGTGGATGTTTTTTCAGGAAACATTTCTGGAGAATTTCTACCCAGAGACCTTGAGACAGGAGTGGGCTACAGAGTTTATGATCCTGACTCATGGATCGCTATCGGTGATGGACTATGCTAGTCGCTTCACTAATTTAAGACTCTTTGTACCAGTGTTAGCAGAGGATGAGGCAGCAGTAGAAAGGCATTTCCAGGATGGGCCGAGACATGAGATCATGTCTCAAGTAAAACTCTTATGATTGAAGAGGTTCATAGTGGTACTAGATCAGGCAATGATCACGGAAGGAAACCTGACGGGAGCTTCGGGTAGTGGGATTATGGTGCCAGTGACACAGACGACCGGTGCAACTACCGAAGGTCGAAAGCGACACCATGAGAGCTCACAACATGGTGGAAGTCTGAAGAGTGGCTGGAAGAGAGGGTCAAACTCTCAGAGTGGAAATTAGGTGTTATGCTATGAGTGCGGTAGGCCACGGCATATGCGTGGTTAGTGTCCTCGACCTCTAGTTGAGTGTCAATCGTGTGGCAGGATGGGACATGTGCAGATGTTCTGCAGGAAACCACAGTAGGTGGGCGAGTATAATGGTGGAAGGCAGGTACCAGATACAGGAAGGGGATCAGTTTCCTTGTATCAAGTAGGTAGTTGGAGCTCCACATGCCGCCCTGGTAGGGGTGGTGGACATGGAACTCTAGGTCAGGATCGATCACGCTAGCAGGGCAGTGTAGCATAGAGTACTTAGGCTAGACCCCAGGGTAGAGGAGCAGGTCAGCTTCAGGAAGTTCAGTTTGTGCCTAGTGATGGCGAGGCTGGACCATCGACTATTTGAGGTACGATCCTTTTAGCATCTACTTTTTCAAGTGCATTGTTTGACACAGGTGCCACACACTCTTTTGTCTCTGCTCAACTTGTGGTAGCACTGGGTTTCTTATGGAGAGGGTGTGTGGAGTTATGTCAATTAACACTCCATTGGGGGTGCGGGTTGAGGATATCAAGCAGTTCAAGTGATGTGCCTTTGAAGTTGGTTGGTACCATTTTAAGTGGGATTTGTTCATTCCTGAGATGTCAGGGTTTGACCTAATCCTGGGAATGGATTGGTTGGTGTTGTATCATGTGCATATAGATTGTTACCGTCACATAGTATCATTCAGGTCGCTTGGGGCTGACTCTTATGTCCACCATGGAGAATGGGATGTTCGAGCAGGGCGTGCGGGTCTGTTTTTTCAACAGTTGAGTGGACTCACGGCTCTATTGGCACATCTCATGCTTGATGAAAATACAATAGGGGAGGAGTCTTATTTCCCTACTTTGGTGGATCGGTTTCGGGATGTGTTTCCTGAGGATTTCTCAGGGTTACCACCCGATAGGGATGTCGAGTTCACGACCGAGTTGCTACCGGGAGCGGAACCAGTTTCTATTCCACCATATTGAATGGCACCGGCAGATGTCCAGGAACTGGAGGTTTAGCTTGAGGAGTTGGAGCGTAAGGGATTTATCCATCATAGTACGTCACCTTGGGGATCTACCTTCCTTTTTTCAAAGACGGTCGATGGGTCGTTAAGGCTGTGTGTTGACTATCGAAAGCAGAATCACATGAAGGTGAAAAATCGGTACCCTCTTCCTAAAATTGATGACTTGTTTGATCAGTTGAGGGGTGCATCAGTGTTTTCTAAGATTGATCTAAGGTCAGGTTACCACCAGTTTAGGGTGAGGACTTCCGACATACCGCGAACAACTTTTCAGAGTCGGTACGTGTTGTTTGAGTTTTTGGTAATGCCTTTCATCTTGACCAATGCACTGGTGGTGTTTATGGATTTGATGAACCAGATGTTTCATCCATATCTATATTGGTTTGTGGTTGTATTTGTTGACTATATCTTAGTGTACTGGAAAACTCATGATGATCATGACCAACATCTTGACATCGTCTTGGGTACGCTAAGAGAGCACTGGCTATACGCCAAGCTATCCAAGTGTCAATTCTGGATAGGTGAGGTACACTTGTTGGGTCACATCATCTCAGAGGTATGTGTGTCAGTGGATCCAGATAAAGTGCAAGCAGTAGTATCTTGGGAGCAGCTCAAGAGTTTTTCTGATTTTCGGAGTTTTCTGGGTTTGTCCGGGTATTACCGAAGGTTCATTTAGGATTTTTCTCACTTGGCAGCACTGCTTCTGGGCTTGAACAAGAAGGGAATCAGGTTCTAATGGTATGAGGCTTGTGAGAATTTTTTCCAAGAGTTGAAGAAACAGTTGATGACCGCACCTATATTGATCTTACCTGAGCCGGGTAAGAAGTACATCGAGTTTTGTGATGCATCCGGAATAGGACTTGGGGCTGTGTTGATGCAAGATGAGCGAGTGGTGGCTTACGGGTCAAGGCAGTTGAGACCCCATGAGCGGAATTATCCCACTCAAGACCTTGAGTTGGCTGCATTAGTGTATGAATTGAAGTGTTGGAGGCACTATCTATTGGGAGGACGGTTTACCATGTTTACTGACCATAATAGTTTAAAGTACATCTTCTCTAAGTGGGATCTGAATCTACGGTAGTGGAGATGGGTTGAATATCTCCAGTCTTTTGACATTGAGTTTGTGTACATGTTGGGAAAGGGAAATAGTGTTGCTGATGCTTTGAGTAGGAAGGTTCACAATCAGATGGTTCAGGTGACCAGCACCGAGTGTAAGGTGATGTATTTGTTTGCAGAAATGCACTTGGAGGTGCAGGAGGATAGTGGTCAGGTCGCTATTGCTTCCTTAACGATGGAGTCGATGCTTTTGAGTCAAGTTAAGGAAGTTCAACTTGAGGATACTGAGTGTTTTATCAGGAAGGAAAAGCTTAAAGCTGGGGAGATACCTTTTGGTTGGGCCGTCGGTGTGGATAGTGTTGTTCATGTTCGTGATCGTGTGGTTGTGCCAAAGTGTGTGCGGGAAGATTTGATGTGTGAGTTCCATTCATCAAAATGGGAAGTGCATCCTAGTTTGAACAAGATGTACCGTGATCTCCAAAGGTAGCTTTGGTGGCCTGGAATGAAGAAAAAAGTTGTGGGCTTTGTGTCATGATGTCTTACCTATCATCAGATGAAGGCTGAGCATCAACGACCAAGTGGTTTTTTGCATCCATTCCCCATTCTATAATGTAAGTTGGATGATGTGACAATGGATTTTGTCATGGGTCTTCTGAGGATGTCATGGAAGAATGATGAAATATGGGTGGTTATGGATTGGTTAACGAAAGTGGCTCATTTCATACCGATTTAGGAGACCCATATAGTCGACTAGTTGGGTGAGCTATATGTTCTGGAAATAGTGTGATTTCATGGTGTTCCACGAACCATAGTTTCGTACCGAGATCCGTGTTTCAAATCGCGTTTCTGGAAAGGGTTGCAGAAGGTGCTTGGTACACAGGTGTTTTTGAGTACAGCTTTCCACCCGCAGACGGACGAGTAGTCGGATCGTACAATCGAAGTGTTGGAAGACATGTTAAGAGTTTGTTTCTTGGACTTTGGTGGTTCTTGGGAGAGACACCTATCGTTGGTTGAGTTTGCCTACAATAACAGTTTTCAAGCTATGATTCTGATGGAGCCGTTTGAGGCACTATATGTGAGGCCATGTAGATATCTTCTGTGTTGGCTAGAGGCTGATGAAACTGAGTTGTTGGGACCAAGTCTCGTGCAGGAGGCTTCAGAGAGAGTTATGTCGTTCAGGAAGTGAATGGATATGGCTTAGAGTAGGCAGAATTCATATGCATATCGGAGGCGTAGACCTCTTGAGTTTGGGGTGGGTGATAAAGTGTTCCTTTGGGTGACGCCAAGGTTGGGTCACCATCGGACATGAAAGAAGGGTAAGTTGGCACCCAGGTATGTGGGACCTTTTGTGATTGTGCAGAGGATCAGACCAGTGGCTTACCGATTGGATCTTCCACAACAGTATGGTGGGATGCATGATGTGTTTCATGTGTCGCAGGTTCGACGGTATCACCCTGACCCATCTCATGTGGTTGATGTTGAGGATGTGGAGCTTGAGGCTGATGCGTCCTTTGAGGAGAATCCGGTTCGTGTGGTGGATCATAGTGAAAAGGTCTTGCGAGGCAAGGTTGTGCCATTAGTGAAAGTACTATGGCATCATGGTAAAGTTCAGGAAGAAACTTGGGAGCGAGAATCTGATATGCATGCTCAGTGGCCCGAACTCTTTTCTTCAGTGGATCAATGAGGCTTGGGAACTCGGTTGGAGGACGACCCATTATAAGGTGGGGAGATTGTAAGATCCCAGTTTTTGGAAAGTTATGTTTCCATTATGTTTTGGTTGAATCCCTTATTTTGGGCTTCAAGGGATGTTTCATGAAAGTGTGAGAGGCCTTGGGGGTGTTCCAGGGGCTCAGGGTAGGGAAGAAAGGAAATCTGGGCAAGACAGGCCATGGCGCAAGGCCTGCGCACGGCCAGGAAAACCGTGTGGCCTGCCCAGTCTAAACTGTGCGACCCTTCCTCCTCCAGACAGAAGCATGCGCACAGTTTGCGCATGGTTTGCCAATCCCCGTGGCTAAATCGTGCGAACCCTCCTTCTCTGGATAGTGGGAAGTGCACGGTTTGCGCACAGTTTTCCAAACCGTGCAGACAAACCGTGCGACCACTTAAAGTTGGGAAAAATTACATGTTTTCCACTCCGGGGTTTAAAACTACACTCGGTATTTCCTCTAATTTCCTCCATCTCCACCATATGCATGAACCAAATCGCCCAAAGGCTCCAAGATACCGATCTACTTCGATTCTAAGGCGTTTTTGGTGCCTTTGGTTGCAGATCGAAGCTCCGAGTATGGCTAATCCCATCCTTGCTTCTCTTTTTGGTTTAGGGTTTGTATCTTCTCTCCCTCTCATTCCGATGCTCTAAAAACCTAAATTATGGGTGAGTTTTAGGGTGAAGCTCCAAAGGTTGGTTGGATCAAGGTCTAATGACTCGATAAAGAGTGCGTTCAACCGCGGTTTCCAGGTAGGTGGTCTATAAGTGATATCCCATAGTTATTTGGGTATTTGTGCATGTTTAGTTGTGTTATTTCTTTCATTTGGTTGTGTTTTGGATAACCTTTGCATATTTGGTAATAATGGTGTTTAAAATGGAAAATTAGAACACTCACGATTCCCATGGGATGTGTTGGGATAGACTTGACCTAATTAGAGCCATCCATGGGATGTGCTGGCTTTTCCGGAGTTTTGGGATTGTTACTAAACAAGTGGCCTTATTGTAGTAATTTATAGATCCCTTGATGAACATTTTGGTATGATTGGTTGGACTTGGAATAGAAGTTAGGTGATGCACCTAGACATGGCCATAACCTAGGGGTTATTTGAAATGGAATGAATGGTTGATTCATGAAAATGATGAATGGGTTAAATGGGTTAATGTGTAAACTGATTAATGACCATAATGTGATAGATTATGGGTTTAATGTTGAATGCTTAGTGAGATAGGAATAACACATGGTAATTGGCTGAATGGTTAAATGATGTGAAACATTAATGTGTTAATGGGTTAAGGCGTGATGTGGTTTCCCATGTGGGTTGTGGTGAATAGTGTTGCTGAAGGGCAATGTTTTCGATGGTTGATGGTTACTTATATATAAGAATGTTCACATGGCTTCGTAGGGTGGGGTATGACTTGACGATTTACGCCCATGGGTCGAGTAAAGACTGAGGATCTAAACTCCACCCTAAATGCACGGGTTAGGTAAGGGGACTGAGGGTATATTCTCCTAACGGTTGCATCCACCCGGACTGAGGCTTTGAGGTGAGGTTATGGATTCTATGATTGGTTAGTCCTAGTGAGATAGGATAACGATGTGTTTACCCACTGGCATGTGAATGTTGGCCTTAGAACCATGTAACATAATGTATGTGGTTAACCCATGGAAATGTGATGAAATGGTAAATGGTGATAATGGGTGTGTAATGAATGGTAATGGAAGTGGCAATGGCTTGGCTCTAGACAGGTTAATGGTACCTTAAATAATTACTTGGCAATTATCTTTCATATTCCTTTGCATGCACTATCTGTTTATACTGGATGTTTTGTAGACACCGTTGGTGGTGGCCTACTGAGTTGTACTCACACCCTGTTCGGGTCAACATTGGGTACCCGAGCAGACTTCATGTTTTCATGTCAGGAGAAGGGTAAAGTTCCATTCTAGATAGTGAGTGGACATGGGTAGAACTTGGTGAAGGATCCAGACTTGGAGTCAGGACCATTTTTGGGATTTGGTCTTTGTCTTTATTTTGGGATTTGTTCATTTTTTCACTTGTAGTATGACATGGAATTTTTACTGTTGGAAATGTTTGTTATACGGGTTCATTGTTTGTTGGTTATTGTTTCTGCTATTTGGTTTATTCGGTTATCGCTTACTCTGAAAAAAGGGGGTATAGTCTACCCACTTGACTACATAGACCCCCGCTAGTAGTCGGCAGCCTTTGGCATATGGGGAGGAACACTTAAGGTCATGTAACCACCCGGCTCGGAGCACCGGTTTAGTGGATTCTGTGTCGGGGGCGTTATAGGAAAAAAATTAAATAATAGAAGATGTTTCATAGCTAGAACTTGTAGAAAATTTTCTATAACTTTTCATAAAACTATATTTTATATATTTTGATACAAGAATGAGTTCTGGTTATATTACTCTCACTACAAAAAATTGACCGTATAGAAATGGTTTTTTGGATATGGCGGTGGTTTAAACCCCCGCTCGATGGTCCTGTGATAGATTTTGAGAACCGCCACTAAAATTGGCCGATGTTACTTCCATTTAGTGGTAGTTTCTACAAAGGGTTGAAGAAAATGTATTTCAAAGATTTTTTTTAGTTTTATCGGCGGTTTTCAATTTTAAAAAATAACTACAATCTTGTGGCAGCTAAAACCACTGCTAAAGTATGATGCTTTTACTGAAAAAACCGCTACTAATACGGATAAACCATCCAATAAGTCAAATTTTTTCATATTTAGTGGAGTTTTTAACCAACTCCATAAAAAAATACTATAATATACTGGTGATTTAAACTACCATGAAAAAAATCGATATCTGGAGGCAGTTTAAACCACCGCTATATCATGAATGAAAAAAAAACAAACTATAGGTTCTACAACCCTAGAACCTACTGTGAGAACAACACAACAGTAACACTGAATGGAATCATGGTGTTTCTAAAACAATGAAGATAGAACTAAGGGATCGGTATTACAAAAATTTAGGATAAAAATTCAAATAAATGGAATCATGGTGTTACTAAAAGAATAACAACTTGAAGATTCAGAACATAACTCATTTTTTAGGATCATGGTGCAATCCCACTAAAAATTCCCCCTTAAAACACAGTGACCAATGTCAATTTCAATATAAATAAGGAATTTGATGGTTTAATGACTACAACCATGCCACCAAAATCAAATTAAATGAATCATTTTACGGATCACGTTTATCTACCTTATTTCGGATCTTCCCCAAAATTCAACCACAACACAACACCTAGGGTTCATGAAATTTCACACAAGATCAGGAAAACATAACTTATGAATCATTATGTAATTAACATGATCATGATGCAATAGACTGCATATTACCAATCATAAGGGAAGTGAACAATCATATCTTAACCTCCATTCCATAATTTAACTCCATATTCCACAAATAAATTAACACAATCTAAACAGACCAAAATCAAAACCCAATGACCTAATCCTCTCACCAAAACATCTCATTATTTGTTATAACATTGTTGGATATGGATGAACACACTTGGTCATGAAGTGATAAATTTTATCAATTGAAATTTCATATAGAACCAATACCTTCTCCATCAATCTCCCACCAAACTTCCACCCATGACCCCAACACCCAAAATACATACAATAAAGACTTGATAAATCATTATCCATTATATTAGATACATAGAAAATGATTTTATACCTCTATAAAGAAATACCGAATAATAAATTTCTAATGATTAGCCACTATAGGGAAATACATCCCAAAAACAATGAACACGCATCCAATAATCTCAAGGAAAGGATCAAATTTAATACCAATTCTTCCAATAAAGAAAACATCTAGCAATATTACCACCATGGGTGATACCTATGAAATAGGGGCCACTCCATAGATTGAAACTAAAGAATTTCTAATAAACCATCAATGAACCATAATCATAATAAACCCTATGAAATTTGTTTCAATGATTCCCTACTATTTAAAAATGATAATAATAATAATCAACTCACAGATTTTAAGATAGCTAGAACTACTAACCCAAAGCATATATCCTTGCTCGAACTCTAAGTGATCGTCTCGCCCTACCCATCCACAAACATTACAACTCATAACCTAGGTCATTCATCCTGAACTCTTATTAAATCATTTTATGTTTCTTTATATATTTATCAACTTGTACAAGGAAAATAAAATACTTCCTAATT
This sequence comes from Viscum album, assembly GCA_963277665.1. Taxonomy (NCBI): domain Eukaryota; kingdom Viridiplantae; phylum Streptophyta; class Magnoliopsida; order Santalales; family Viscaceae; genus Viscum; species Viscum album. Next base: position 2,067,303,721 of record OY728119.1, read on the forward strand.
AATTCAAGAAAATCAACCCATTTAATTTCATTTTTGTTTCCTTGATTCATTATCCACTACTTGAAGTTGAATACTCCAACAATTCAACATCAAAACATAAGCTTAGTAAATATAACATGAATTATAAAAACATCACAAAGACCATCATATCATATATGAAACACATTAATTATAAAAAAATGTCCCTTACATCAACCCATCATCACAATACTTCCTTTCCACATCATCATTCAAAATACCATCCAATAGAACATATTTCAAAAAGAAACCCATTCCTCCTGTCTAATGATATATACTGCACGATATCATATCAAAATTATTGTAAATATATCAATAATTATATAATTATAATTCATTTTACATATCTTTACCATATAATAATAAAACAACAACCACAATAACCAAACATGTAGTTTTTGGGAAACATATCTGTAACAAGGTATTCTACTACATAACCATCATGAAAAGTGTCATCAAACCAACGCATTATTATAACATAATTAAATTATACATATCATAGGGAAAATCATAAAATATTTATTTTCAATTTATCATATTTTGAATGAATTAAAATACTTTTATCATATTTATTAACATAAAATATTATTTTTTTACTTCATCACATAATTATAATAGAATTACTTCATGCTTCACTTCCATACTTCATACTTAAATTTAAAACCAATCATGAAAAATAAATCTCATATAAAATTCAAGTAAGGTTATAAAAACTTTAAAATATCATGCATAAAATAAAATAAATAAAATTTCATATATTCTTTTCGTACATTAATAAGAAACAAAATTTAATATAATTCTATAATTCGTTTTAGTTAAATAATGTCATATTGAAATATTACATTGATTTAACTTTATTTTTAATGTATAGGTTCAAATTTACATATGATATGAAATAAGAAACTTTAGAATCCCAATCCTTCTGCTATGACATTTCTTTTTTAAATATTTCATTTTATCAGTAACAATTCGTCAATATAATTCTTAGTTTAAAAGAATTTTGGGAAATCTATTTTATGTACATGGAAATAATGATCTTATATCATGATTTTATATTAACACAACATTAATGAATAATATTTAAAAACTATTCATAATAATCTAGTGAAAGCAATAGATTTAATTTCTAATATAAAATTTTGATTTTATAGGTGTGTTAATTAACACGCATTAAACATAAATTATAAATTAAAATAAGTAATTTTATATAAATAAAATAAATCATCATATTATTTGATGAATTAATAATAAAATAAGTTTAATCTAACATAAATAAATTAGTTATAATTTGACAATAATTTTCAATAAGATATTATAAAAAAGTTTACACTATAAATATGTTTGTTACTATAATAATCACACTAAAAAAACCCAATTTAAAATTTTATCTTAAAAATAATCCTCTGATAATTATGAATGTACATTTCATAATGTTTTCCTATGAAATTAATTCATTTTTTCTTAGACATTTTTAGTTGGATTTCAATTTATTTGCATTGAATTATATAGGGCCACCTAATACATGGTTCCTGGATAGTAAGTCACCATGAAAAAAAGTGGGAAATAATATAATATAATAGTCAGATTAACCCATATGTTGACTAGAGACAAGAACCTAAACATCATATATGATCATTAAGAAATTTCAATCTCCATAGCCAGTTGAAAGACATCATATAGCCACATGGTAATACAACACATACATATGGCACCCGTTGTCCCGAACCCATCTAAAATATAAGAAAAATTTAAAAAATACCCACATTGGACATACCGATACATGAACAAACCTATCCACTAATCATTTCACAATGACTAACTCTCATCATCACCCTCTCCATCTCTATCTCTACATCATACTACCAGCACCTATAAGAAAATTATATTGAAAATTAAACAAATTTTTATATTTATATTTAAACTCAAAATCAGTAAATGTTATTGAACTAAATGATTTTGAAGTTGCATGATTTCATTCTCACCAGCATTCATCACTTGTAATCCACATTTTCCTAACAATAACCTCATATGGTAATGTTCCCACACCCATACCACTCACTCAACCAGGATGCTCTTTCCCAAGGACTTTACCAACTGGGTTATCCTAGGAGACTAAGTAGGACTGTGTGGGATTGACATTCCATTGTTCTTTAATTTTTACCTCTAAATAAAATATATATCATATTAGAAGAAATATATATTAACACAGTGACATATCATAATATGTTATTATCTAGAATTTTTTTTACCCCAACATCTTTGGTAGATTCATTAACAAAACTCCCATCATATTTTTTATGAACATTCAACCAAACTTCTTTTTGGGATGCTTGGTTGCCTAAAATATGTGAATCCATTAAAAAAAGATAAATAAAAAGTTTAATATATTAAATATATAAAATTGTTTAATAAATAATTAAACTAATGAAAAGATTACCATAGTTGACCGACATATAGAAAAACTCTTTGACCCCATAGTGTGAGTATAACGCTTCCTCCTTGGAATTACTGTCATTTAATAAAATAAAATTAAGTTCAAAAAATATATTTTGAAAAATTCATCAAGAAAAAATATAAATGATACTATATGCACAATACTAACAAACAAAATATACAAAACAATGAAAATGAATGACTGCAGAAATGACATAAGTGGTTGATAAATGAATCGATAACTACACTTACAATCATTTTATTCTTCTATCATGCCAGTTTCCTGATCCATAATGACTTCATCTACTTCATCCACTCTTGAAATTCTAATATTTTCAATATAATGATGGAAAAATAAGTCTTCTTCTTGTTTTTGATGGGATTCATTGTTAGAGGTCAAATATTCTACTACAACAACCATATCATACAAGTCTCTTTATTTTATGTGAGAAACTACACTCCAACCATCATCTAGGACATATTTCAAATAATATACAATTTAATCATGAAATGATAAGATATATGGATCATGTAGTTCATGGTCACCAACGTTCATCATGCGAGATAATTTCACAGAAGTAAATTGCAAATAATATTTTTTAACACCCCTAATAATATCCACCCAATTTCATTTGAATAATGAAACTAAAAAATGATCGTGGTAGTATAATTTGATAATATTACTCAAATTTCCATAGTATTTAACTTTAGAAAATGTAAATATTCCACTATTCTGTGTTTTCAAACCCTCTTCCCAATCGATAACAAAAAATCTAAAACCATTCACATTGTAAGCGTCAAACTTTCTTATTTGTTTTAGAGGACCATGAGTAAGAAATATAAAATATTATGAAAATTGTGCTCAAGTATCAGGATTAATGATCTAGAAATGTAATATACATTATTAGATTTACAAAATATATGTTTCAACCTAATATCTATATTTATTGAAATATTTATGAACTTATCTGTTGTGCAAACCATTCTACAAGCACTTTATTAACATATTTTGTTATATATTTCCCATTTTGTGTTTTTCCTCTCATTCATATCTTGGTTTGTATCCTAAAATATTCAATAAATGGATCTAAAATATCAACATTTAGTTTCAAATATCTATGTTTCTAAAATTATTCCATTTCTATTAATGTAACATTTGAGATCCTACCAACTGATCGAATAATAACAAGAAATATTTTTTTATTTCCATTTTATTTCAGATTGAGTCTATGGGTCATAAATACTTAAAACATGATTGAATCTTGTCTCAATGTCATCCAAGTGTCTAGAAAAAAAGGTAATACACTTAAATACCAAATAGGCTTCAGAAATAGTGCCTTTTGGTTGAGCTTTATTTTTCACATAAGATATCAAATACCCAAGATATATGTGAAATAAAATTAAAAAACATAATTATGTATTTAATGAAGTTACATGGATTATTTATTTAATGTAAAAACATATTAATAAATTATATCTCAATTGGATACATCCATCGATAATGTATTGGACATCCTAATTTAGCTTCTTCAACCAGACACGTAGTTAAATGCAGCATGACAGTAAAAAACGACGTAGGAATGTTCATCTCCATTACACAAAGTATCAATACATATCTCTCCATAAGGTTTTCAAGTTGAAATGGATGTAGAGTTTTCTCACATAATTGTATGAAAAAGTTTTAGAATTGGAGTACAACATTAGTAACCTTTTCAGGTAACCATCTACACAATGCCAATGGAAGTAACTATTGTAACAAAAAATCTAAATCTTGGATTTTCAATCCATGTAACCTATGATTCTTTAAGTCAAAAAACATTGAGATGTTACTTGAATACCCATAATATACCTTCACATGTTTTCAAATTCTAGGGAATGTATCTTTATTACTGTTTTTCATTGAAAAAATCGTCGGATCATACTTTCCTATTTCATCTGTCTAGATATCATAGTTTCTGTTCATTTCTTGTATGTATTTCCAACAATTGAGATGATTCTTCAACATTCTGTGCTCATTAAGTAACATGAAGGTCAAATTATCACAAACTTTCTTATCAATATTAATCACATCAAGATTATGGAACAAAAAATTGAATTTTCAATATGGATGTTTGAAGAATATATTTTTTCGTCCTTTGTTGCATTCAGATGTCATTTGATGATGCACTTTGAACTTGTTTACCACTATCATTCAAATGAAGCACCTTCCCGATTTTTTTCAGAATTTTTAAGTTGGTCCAATAATTGAAAACCTTTTAATAACTTTGGAGGGAGTCTATGATCAATGAAACCATTGAATTATGTCTTGTTCAGCCTAAGGTCTAGGATATGCATCGATAAATCTTCGATGAAATAAGAAGAACCATTTTTTTCTATGAGGTAGCTATTCGAGATGAAAATAAAAGTTACAAATAGGACAATCCAAACCCATGTAAGTGTTCAAACTAGATAAATTCTCAAGGCCAGGGAAGTCACTAATGGTCCACATTAGAGAAGAATTCATTTTGAACATTGTTCTAGAAGATGCATCATATGTATCAACATCGTTTCTCCATGACTCCTATAAATCTTCAATTCAAGGCTAAAAGTATACATCAATATCATTTCATGGTATTTTTATTCCATTAATTATCATCGTATTGATAAAAGACATTTTTTGTATACACATCCCCGGAAGAAGATTGTAAGGGATCAAAAAAACCGACCAAATACTATAACTAGTACTCAAATTTCAAAATTTGTTGAATCCATCAGAAGCTAATCCCAATCGAAAATTCCTACCATCAAATGAGAAATATGGATGTTATGAATTAAATGTCTTCTATGATTGTGAATCTATTGTATGTCTCATTAACCCATCATTGTTATTATCTACATAACACCACTTCATGTGTTTGACATTTTTTAATGATATGAATAATCATTACAATAGAGGATTAAAAGGTAAGTAACACAAAACCTATTCATGTGTGTTATTTTTCTTATTCTTCAAGGTAGTATATTGATTCAGACTTATAACATCACCCACATATTTCCATCTTGAAGAAGAAATTTTTTTTTCAATCCTATCTTCTTAAGTCCTCCCCCAAATAAATCATATAATAATTGGGATACACATGTATTTTTGTATAATTCAGACCCAGCTTATTAACAAATTTTTTCAAATAATAAAGACTCAGAAATCTTTGCTTCCAGAAATTCATCACGCAGAAATTCAAATATCAAGGAAATCACCTTTTTTGTAATTCCACAAGGGAATTTGATATGGTACAACTTTAGTAGAAAATAATGTTTTGAATATTTCAAAAATCCACTATAAAAATCTTGATTTCCACCATCAACTAAACCATGAAACACATCTGTCTTCTTATTTATGTTTTATCTTACATTAGTCTCCACAAAATCGAGATAATGATCCAATGTTATTTTACAATATTGATATGGTTTTCCTATAGTCTCAAAAACATCACTTGTCACATTTCTATTTGTAGAACCCTCAAATAGTTGTTTTGATATGTTTTTATGTTGATATTTGTAATTTGAAAAGCATAATGAAACATTTATAAGGGTTTCCATTTCATTTTCTATTGTCTACGAAGTTGGGATCTCATTCTGTGGAATAACATCAGTGCTCTGGCTTTATGTAATGTTCAATTCATTATTCCAAAACCATCACAAATAATGAGCATGGAATTTATTTAATATCAAGTGTTTATAAACATCATCTCTCTTCAACTATATTCTAAATTTACATTTCAGACATGGATAACTTATTCTCCCGTCAACAGATTTATTGGAAATTGCAAAAATCTAAAAACTCCTCCAAACCCTTAGCATACCGAGGTGTGTTCCTTGGTAATGTGATCTAGATTTTATCCATATATATCACAATGTTCCTGCACATTATGAAAAAAAATTAAAACACATAACTATTACAAAATATGAAAATAGATTCATATATACTAGTTGAAAAAATTATAAATATGTTAAAAATCCATACACTACCTTTTAAATGTATATATATCCGTCTATGAAATAGGAATTACATACACTTATGAAAAATAATAAAACTATTATGACTTTTAGAATATTTCGATGATGAAACTGGTGTAGTGTAGTGAACTTCAACCAAACTTTTATTGATACGGAACAAAGAAATATAGGGAAACTAGAAATGACACAAAAAATAAGTATATTGAATCCATGAGGTTCTAAATGTCTTTCTTACTCTTTATCAACTTCGTTAGCTTCTATTTATAGACAAAACACAAATGGATAACATTATTTATAAATCCATTGAATATTCTATACATGGGTGGTTCCTAATTCTCAATCATACATTTAATACCCAAATGTTAGAAATTAAAATAAAATCATATTAATGTTTACTGTATCATGCTCAAATTAAAAAATATAAATGTATTTCATTCCTGGTATCTTTTTCTAGTCACAAAGGTTTTCTACCATTCAAACAGATGAGAGACTATACTTCTTAAATATAATAGGGAAATTTTATACATATATGGCCCACATAAGGGTAAAATAATTTTTTCACAGGCTACATAAGGGTACCTCATAATTTTTATAATTTGCGTAAAGGTAACCTTTTAAATATACAGCTCGCATAATGATAAGATGCATTTTACACATAGTGTATATAGGTAAATTATACTTCTATATAAGGGTAAGAACAATTTATAAGCATTTCATATGTGTAACTAGTAAAGTTGTGTAATGGTAATAATTTACCTAAACTGGTCATGTAAAGGTAACTAGAAAATCTATATAAAGGCACTCAGAAGTTACATAAGGGTAATAAAAATGTTCTAAAGCACACATAACAGAAACAAATAAATTCCATACACTATTTAAATGCAGGTTGTTCACAACACAAGGGTAACTTTAATTTTTTCATTCTACTTAAGGGTTGGTTAACACTTTCATAGAGGTAAGAAACACTTGTGTAAAGGTAAGAAACACTTGTGTAAAGGTAATAATCACTTGAGTAAAGCTAATAAACACTTATGTAAATGTATGTAGAGATTAATTAATGGTATAACCAAGAATAGAAAGAATCTATAAGGGAATAATGGTACATATGTAATGGTAACAGACAAACTATAAATTCCATGTAAGGGTAAGAAAATCCTTTTTGTATGGAATATAAAAATACAATATAAACAATAAAGACTCCATAATTAATAAATTAGTAGAAATGATATAATATAGCAGTAGATAAAACTCCCCTAAATCACTAAGTAACTTTATAATACAATATACACAAGAAAGATTCCATAATGAAGAAATCAAGGGAAATGATATAATATATCACTATATAAAACTCCCCTAAATCACTAAGAAACCATATAATTGAATTTTTCTTGGGATCTTCCCTGGGAATACTAATGTGATAATAAGTTAATCATATATGCGAATAACCACCTAAACTATCTATCTATCGGATTATGAGACATATATAATTGGAAACCAAGTTTCCTACACAAGCCTCATGATGAAAACACCCACTTAGATCTATTTCCTACAATTAATGGTTTCAAACTAGCGGCATGTGAACCCACTAGAGAAATAAGTTAGGATATTTAATTAGTTCCTGGTTTCCCATGACCAATAGTAGAACAGAGGCATAGTGAAAATGAGACATGTTTAACACATGAGGAATAACCTTAACTACACTCAACCCTAATACCCAATTATGTAGTACCCCATACATACATAACATACACTCAAGGCATAACTATCACATTCTCATGCATGTAGTGAAACAAGAATCACATATTTATCACAAACCCACAGAAGTGGTAAACAAGAAAGGGGAAATCAAGGGTTTCCTTCCACATACACCATTTAAAACCAATGTTCTAAACAATAATTTGACACCAAAACATGTCTTAGAATGAAACTAAAATTTCATTTTTCATAAAATAATTACCAATCATAATTCAAAAAATGATGGAAAACACCAAATCATTTAAAACATTTCAATGTCACCCCTACATAAGCGTTATCTTCTCTGAGAAAATAAATCGTGGCTAATGACCTTTATTTCCCTCAAAAATCACATGAACACAATTTGAAACGGTTTATTAGGTCCACAAAAATCAACCATTTTTTTAAAAAAAAATTCAAAGCCACACTTCCATAATATCCTTTCTCTTTAAAAGTCAAAACAAGGAAAATGGGACAGCCACATCCATAAAACCATTTAAAACAATCCAAAAAGACATTTTAGATGTTTTAAACCATTTACACATTTAAAATAACAATTTTAAATATATTATAAAAACATTTTAAAAACATTTAGAGGTCAAAACCTCAATTTCAAGTCAAATTCTATTTAACACCTATTTTTCACACATTAAAATTTATAATCATGTCAAAAGACATTTCAAAACATGATAACCATTTCAAAAGGAAATAAGATATTTCATAATAATATTAGCACAATAAAACGTTCCATTTAAAAAATTAAAACATGGTATTCATGGGAAAATACATTAATACCCACTTAAAACAATAATAAATATTTTCAAAAAAACCATTGGTATATCAAAAATAATAATAATTTCATAAAAATGGAATTTAAAAAGTAAATAAATTCTTATAATTCCAAAATGAAACAATTTCATAGTAACATATACCTCCAAGAAGTAGAAACTAATCTTAAACGCCATGAAATCATCTCCTTCAATAATGACCACAACCATGGTCGAGATTTGTGTCAAGGCTTCGTGGGGTCGGGTGGGGCTTTAGGGAGTCAGGGGGTCGGAGGGGGCGTGAAGAGTTAGGGGGGAGAGGGAGGGGGGAAGTGGGAGGGGTGAACCATCAAATAGGTGGACAAGGGTCAGACCGAAGGAGATGGGTTGTGAGTGTTGGGATCAGTGATGAGGGACAAGATTGGAAGAGAGGGATGAGATCAGTGATGATGAGGGTTCTTAGGGATTTCGTGTGTCAGGTTTAAAGCATCGAGGGGTTGGGGGAGAATCGTTTAGTTATTCAAAAATTAAAATATTTAGCTGTTGTTTTTAATAAACCACTTCTAAATTATATAGAAAAAATTAGTGGGGATTTTATAAACCACCGCTAATGTATGATTTTTGTGTATTGTCTTTCCAAGTTAGTATCCTATTCCAGTACTATATTTTGGAGCTAATTTTTTTCCAAGAATTTAAACTAAGATTTATTTTCCATTGTTAAACCATTTTATTTCCTTTTTTAATTGATCATTAGACAATTTATACTCATTATTTTCCATAATAAATTGAGAATTTTTCTCTTTTTCTATATAAATATTAGATTTAATAGTGGTAGTCAAATCATGCTATTTCATTAAATATTTGTATTTATCTTTTCGTATAAAACATGTGACTTTTAGAATTTGTAAATATAAAAACATTTCCTCACTTATAATATTTTTAGAATCAATTTCATCTCCAAAATAGTAAGAATTATTTTTAAGAGAGTTTAGTGTTACCTTAAATGTATTTTTCATAAGACATATATTTTCCTTATTAGTATTTTAATCAAGAGATGATTTTGCGTCACATGAGCTGTCCTCAGAAGCACTCCATGTTTCCTTCATATCCTTTTTATAATTTATGTCCTTATCAGCATACTTCTTCTTGTACTTTAGCTTGGGACAATCAGCCTTTACATGTACGTTTATTTTACACTCATTTCGGATGATTTAATTTGAAGTATCACCTCTTTAAAAATACTTTTTACAATGGTCCTTATGATCATATTTTATTTTTTAGTTGGTATTTATGATGAATTTATTTTTTATATAAAATTTCTGAAACCTTTTAGATATTTGAGCCATCTCTTCATCATTATCTATTGAATATTGTTCATCAATTGAACTTTTAGTTTCATATTGATCTTTGACCTTCTGCTTGTGTGTAGTATATTTTAAATCAATAGATTTTATTTTGGGTTCACCATCCTCTACTTTGTTTACTTTTAGTTCTTATTCATACATCATCTACTTTCCTATTAGCTCCTTCATTGGAAAAGTGTTGAGGTCAAAAGATTATCTTATTGATACAAAAGTCCATCTCAATCTAACTATTAAGAATATGAGTATTCTCATGATTTTATCCTTGTCTTTAATAGTTATTCCCAGAGATATCATGATGTTCACAATTTCATTAAACCAGAGATACAAGTCATAAATAGGCTCATCAGGCTCCATCTTAAAATTATCTAACTTAATAGTATTAGTGTTAAGTCTCACTTCTTTAACATTATATGCTCCTTCTTGTGAAATAGCTAAAGTGTCCCAAATTTCATAGGAAGATGTACAAGAATATATTATATTAAATTCTTTATCTCCTTTTTCACAAAATAGAGAATTCAAATCTTTACAACTTTTTTATAAGTAGTCTTTGTGAAATCATATCATGTATTCCTAATAGTCTTTCGTATTTCATATTAATCTTTATTAATTTTCCCAATATCAAAATAAATACATTCTAAATGAATTTTCATCTTATATTTTCACTGGGCATAGTCTGTTCCTTCAAAGTAGTGAGGTCTATTTGTATAAGCACCTTACAATATATTATCCATACCAATGAAAGGATTTTTAAAGAGAAAAAAATTTATAACTAACAGAAATTTAGAGATCTTTAAACCACAACAAAATAACCTTTGAAAATATTTTAAAAATATTTTATACGTTCTTTTAATTCAAAATTTTGGTCAATGTAGGCCACTCAAGTTGGGGAAGAATTGATTTCCTATAATTTTTTTTAAAAAAGCGTATTTAAAATATTCCCCCAATTTAAAACAAAATAGACCAGTTAATAAAAGTAGTGAATTTATAATAGTCTGACTGTTCGAATAATTTATTAGAAGATTGATTATTTCTCATTTGTAACAATATGAGATATTGACACAACTTTTGAAACTAATCTAATAATTAGAAATGGTTAAAAACACTATCCAAGACTAATTATCAAAGTGAAATTCAGTTTTATGAAATACAGATAAATATAGAGAAATATAAATTTGAAAACACATAAGATATGAAACCGGAGGTTCAGTCTCAACTTGAGACTTTATCCTCTCCACTTCATGATAACCTTCCACCAAGAAATCTATACAGTTAATGGTTTTGATCCAAACCTTGGATCGGAGTTTACACAATAGTACACAGACTATCTAGGTCACAAGACCTGTACCATAGTTATAGATAAGAACAAAGTTCAATCAGAACACAAGACCTCTTCTATAGTTCTTAGTGGGATAAATAAATTAAAAAAGATAGTTGTGTGATAGGATATCTTGTATTCACTAGTTTTTTTTTTCAAGAGATAATTTCTATTTTATTGATATATGCTCACACTACTCATAAATGTAATTAAAAGGTACACAATATAAATATAAAGATTATATAGAGTTTAGAAAGCTCTGAGTGTTATATAGTTAAGCTATAGAATCTTTGATGTATTAGAGTTGAAGTTGGAGTCCTCTTTTGGATGCAGACATTGAAAATAGAGTGTCATGGAGCACTGTGTTCTGTCTTCCAAGAAGATGAGATGTTCTTCCCTTTAGCATTAGTTGAATGCTGCAGAGATGTTGGAATTTTGGTGAACATAAGTTATCTGGATCACAATAATAAGGAATGTATAATTCCTTATTTGTTCTTCCTTTCAAAATTTTGCTCGTGTGGGTCGACTTCTGTGTATACTCATATCTTCGTGTGTATCTCTTTCATGCGATTATTATGTGTGTCTCTTTCATCTGGAGTCCTTTTATTTTATACTATTTCAACCCAACAATGTTCATGTTTTTAGGTAGATTATGTACCTCATACTTCTAAAATCCACATTTAATATGTCTGTAAAAAACATTAAATTAATCAGTCTTATTAAAACACTCAAAATATGACTGTTAGAATTAATATTAAGTAAAATAAATTTTAAACAGTCTATCGGTGTGTCCTCTGTCGATATATCCCTTTATCAGTGACTCATTCCATCAGTGTGTCATTCTATCGGTTATTCCATACATTCGTGACTCATTTTAACTGACATTGATTCTTTGCATTAGTATCCCCCTGCATCATTGACTCATTTTAACTAACGATGAGTCCTTGCATTGAGACCACCATGTGTCGGTGACTCATTTTAACTGACAGTGAGTCCTTCGATCGGTAGCACCATGTTTTATATGGTCTTTTCATTGGTAGTTCCTTTCATAGGTAGGTCCTTTCATAGTTAGGTCCTTTCGTCGGTAGGTCCTTGCATCGGTAGGACCTTTGAACAATCAGTGACCGTTTAACTGTCAGTGTCACATCTCTTCTGTCAGTGTAAGTCTGTCATACTTGGAAAATATTTCTACATGGGCTATCATGCAACATAAATATTATCAAAATGTGTTAAAAATTTATGTGATCATATATAATCATAATTATACTTATTGGAACTTAAATTAAAATTATTCAAATGATTAGGCATGATTAATTGGATTTGGCATGATTTGTGATTATTAAAACCATTAATACTAGAAAGGGTGGCCAACAGTATCCTATGGACCAAAAGTTATGATAACTCTAGTACCTTAAAATTAGAATAATTTTTTTGTGATAATGTAATAATTCATCACCATATTTCATTTTCCCTCCTTTTATACTAGAAATGAAAATACCATCCGAGATGTGTCAATTTATCACATTCAAGGACATCGGGTTGTCAATTTCTTTTACCATATTCAATTATGGGCATGAAGAAAATTTTATGGTTAAACTGGACTATAATATATTTATTATGTCTTATTTAAGGTTCTTTAATCTTTTTAAATATGATATTAATTTATAAAGAACAACGAGTGTGTTGTGATAAGAAACTGCCAATTAAAAAAATGGTCATCATTAAAGTTTTATATAATGAGTCATCTTCACTACAAATAACCAAAGGAATTTTATAAACATACAATCTTCTATATGTTAACTAATAGAAAATAACTCCTATTATATAAAACCATTCTCATATTACATATTAATCCTTGCATGTATATTAGTAATTCAATCATGAAAACAAATGAAACAATCTCTCCCAAACAAAAATGTTGATCCTCTTAACCCATCAAAAAGGTCATGATTGAACTAAATAAGGTTATAATAAATAAATTAAATGTAGAATATGTTTTTTACATATTAATTAATTAATTTAATTTGGTAACCTAGGATATTAAGACCAAGGTAAGAACACCTTCACACTTAAGGTAAGGGATTCTACCTGAACCACCTTTATTCCTTCGGGTAGCTCTATCATTATTTATAAACAAATAAAATTATCTTTTCGTTTTTATTTGTATATTATAAATAATGTTTATATGATCAAAAATCATGTATCAATATCAATTCATCATTTTGTTCTGGGATATTTTCGTTTTTAAATGATTCCCTTCTCAATACATCCCGATAAGCAAATCTATTTTAAGGGAACTTCCGAAATTCTTACCCATTTTCAAGTACACTATACAAAATATTTTTATGCCACCCTTAATTTTTATAAAGACACTATTTTTATTAATAAAACCTTATGGTTTCACTTTTATTTTATACAAATGATTATTCCCATATATGTTTTCAATGACCTTTGATATTTTCCTTAACTGCAATAAATTGTTTTAATTCTAAAGTTTCTTATGTACTATTTTTACATGCTATTACTTCAAGTTGACATCATTTTTCATGATATATGAATATTATAAAGACCAGTCCTTAAACATTACATAATCTTGAAAAGTGTCATGAATTCAAATTGTGGATATTTTTAGGTTTAGAGTTTTAGAGTATTAGCCCATAACTATTACATAACAACTTGAATATTACTTGTAGACACTACAACCCAGTATCCATTTTTCATAAAATAAAAACTCTTAAAAAATGATACATGTCTGGTCCCATGTTTTAGACAGCATGACTTTTCCTAGATCTCATCCTTGACCCTATTCATCTATAATTCCTATGGAAAACATTTCTAAAACTTGGGATGAGCATAAAAATCTTAGTAAGGGTTATAAAATATAAAGGAAAACATTAGCCCATCAATAACTACGAATCAATGAAACTATACTTTTCAATCATAACATACCTCATGAAACCATAATATTTATGAATAACGCACAGAAATCATAACTCATAAAGGTAACTTATGGAATTCCTAAAATAATTACATTATAGCTATCACAGCTACATAGAGAGTCACATTTGGAATACCCATCAAAGTATATTCCCTAAATATCTTATAAGAAACATTAACGTTAACCTCCATCACGTTACCCAATGCATTGGAGAGATATATCATGCTCACCTGCACTAGGTTTATAATGGAACCACCCGTATACATAAACAATTCCCAATAACCATAACATAATCGTAACACATAACACAAGTATATAAGAAAGATAACATTTCCACATTCCAATATATCAAATCAAGATATTGAAATAAATAATGCTTTATCAAACCATTTTCAAAACCACTTAAAACATTTAATAAAGATATTTTTGAATCAAAGTGTCCCATACTACTTTAATGATTTTAAATTAATTAATATTTTAAATCATTAATTCCCATATAAATAAATACTAAAACCCATTTTGAAAACATGGACATTAATGATAATGATTTAGAAGAATAAATCTTTAAAACAATATTTTAGTTAAAGAGTTCTTAACCTAATGAGATATGATTAAATACAAATAATTGAGGAATAAAATTCAATAAATACATTATAATATCAAGAGAATAAAGGGATTAATGATATAATAATACAAATTCTATTATATACACCATATAAAAATGAATTGGAGCATAACGACAATAAAGTCTCAATGAAATGTAAATTGATACAAAATCCATTATAAAAACTGTATCCATAGATTAAGGATAAATAAATTACATAATAATGTTTGAAAAATATAAATACACTCAAAATGATTGGATATTCAGTTTAAATCAATCATAGGAGAATCACACATGTTCTTTTTAATACAAAACCAATGACTTGGATGCTTAACACAATGAATGGAAATTGAGTTAAAAATACTCTTATCAAGTTCATATCGATGACTTGAGAATTTATCAATGGAGTGATTATGTGTATCAAAAGTATATCCATAGAAAGGGGAGTTTAAATTACTACAAAAATAATAAATAGTGATTACACACATAATCATGGAGTAAAATAATCAATGAAGTATGTGTAAAGCCCAATGAGTGGAAATTGAAATTTCAAATTCCCTTTCAAATTTGGTAACTTACAAAAAATAGACCCCCTGAAAGAAGTATCATACAATGAATATGTAAGCATCCATAAATTAAAGTATATTACCCAAATAATACAATAATGGGCAGTACATGGACCACACAAAATGAAATAGTGTCAATATTTCATGAATCTCATGGAAATAAGAAGTAAGATGAATACCCCATACCATGTTGTAATCTATCGAGTTGTATGACCAAAACATAATAACCACCAAATTAATTAAAGAATACTATGAATATAAAAAGAATCATGATAATATATATCAAATGGCAGTAAAAAAATACACCACATGGAATAAATAAGTGGTGAACAATGGAAATCTCACGGAATTAAAAGTGAGATAAGAAACCCCTTACCGCGTGTTTGACTTGACTTGTCTATTCCTTGTTCTTCCTGAATAATAAACTTAAGTTAATTTATACATTATTAAGAAACCATTTTCAAGTTTATTATTCATTTTATATAACTTATTACCATGTTATAAACATTATGTAATCATTTATGTTAGTAATGGACGTTTTGTCGATATTTGGTACTTGAGTAAAAAATGAACACCTTATAATTACAAGTTTTTCATGTGGTTAAGAGAAAATTATCTCTAGAATTATATTCAATATTTATATATCATATATATCATATATATATAGTATATATATGTATTTATAATAGTACATAACATTTGTAGATAAGAAATGAAATGCATCATTCATGGAGACGGTAAGCCGTACGTACGCATGAACGCTACATTTATTTCTATTTCTTATTTTAATTGAATGAAAACGTAATGATAAATAGTTATATTATAATTCCATTATAATATAATACATTAATTCAATAACTCCATACTTTATACTTTCCACGTATGGTATGAACGATTCATATCACTTTGAGGGGGTGGTAGTCCACACTTCCTCAAATGAAATTATCGCGTTTACTCATAATGGAGACCATAAATGTATGATATAAATTAAAAATACACAAGAATAAAGAAAAAATAAACATAATATATATAATATATAAAAACATTTCCATCATTATCTCCACCATAAGCGGTGGTAGGAGATAATTGAATAGTAATCATTTTGTGAGGTGTTAGTTTTCCACCAACAAAAACTGTATGTTATTTACCCATTAAATGGAGGTGTGTGAAAGTGTAGTTCGAATACTTATCATTAAAACATCACAGTATATTTAGGATACTGTTGTTGTTTTAAAATAATGGAATGAAAAGATTTTAGGGGCTGGAGAAGTAAAATAATAGAAATGAATTTAAGAGAAACAATTACCTTTAATTCGGGTAACTCCCTTTGTTTTGAACCGAAAGGACTTATTGAGGTGCCTTCAGCCTAAGGTAAGGCTTCTTAGAGGAAGATAGGTATCTTGAGAGCTTATTTGTGTAGGGGTTGGATGAGGAAATGGGATTGAGAGGTGTGAGGAATGAGTTATAAGTTAGGGCTTTTCATAAGGGAGAGGAGGGGTTCTTTAGGAAAGTGTGAAAATATTATTTTATTATATAATGATTTTCAGTTCCTAAAGGTCCAAAACTCATTACGATTGAATATAAGATGACTCATTGTCGAAATAAATTCATCCAATAAATATTGTACTGGTTTTGGATGTTATTTTAATATTTATAATCATATTTATTTAAATCTTTTATTAATGAGGTAAGTACTGCATCATTTTTGTATCATAAATGATTTTATTTATTTGATGTATAAAATTATAAACAAATTCCATGATGTTGGAAATATTTTTATCTTTAAAATTAATATTTATATTTTAAATGATAACTTATATAACCCCATGTAAGAATTAATTTTCTAAAATATATTTGTTTGTGTCATTTTGGTCTTTACTTTAAATTAATTAATCTAAAGTTTCATTATCACTCCCAAGTGCCTCCATGCGGTCCCAAAGTCGACCCAAGGATTCCCATGGTCGGAAATGACTAATCTAATATGGTTAGTAAAAGTGTTAAGGTAATTTTGTATTATTATAATATTCCTTTTACCTTGAATTACCCTATTTACCTTTAATAGTGGTAAATAAAAGTCAAAAGATAATATTAACCAAAAAAATTATTTTCATCTTATTGAAACACATTTTATTTACTAATAACAACCATATATGTCAGGTTGTTGAAATTAAATTCACAGAAGTGGTAAAATTTTATTTAAATGAAAAAGTCAGTTTTTTATCTACTAGTTAGTGGTTTCACTATTCATCAAAATTGAATTTTTTCATAAAAATACCAAAAATTCAGACTAAACTACATTTTATATTCCAAATTCAAAAATTATGTCTGTTTTACAAAATTCAAAATATAGAAGTGACATTAATTAATTTAAAATTAATTCTCGTTGTCAGAACAAGTAGCATGTTTTTAAGAAACAATATCTATCAAAAGACTGCCACATGTTTATGTCCAATTTCGAAGTGAAATTTTTTCTAACGACCAACATTATATTAAATGGTAAATAATAGTCTAATTACATTTTGAAACTATTTAAAAATATAATTTAGGCATATAAATATGTTATATTAAAATATAGTTTTTAATTAAAATACTATATTTTTTAATAAGCATTTAAAAATGAATTTTATTAGAAAAATACCAAAAAATTACCCAAAGAAAATTTTGGTGCCCTGATTATAAAGAATAATTATATTTGATAAAATAGAACATATAAAAGTGACAAAAACTTTATTTAAGGAGGGTTCTCCATTAAAAGGTGGTAAATCGACCTTTTAGTGAATATTAGAGTATTTAGGCTAAAAATCGAATTCTTTTCTTATTTTAAGCCTCTATCATTAATTGGATAAATGTAAAAACATATAACAAACATGTATATTCATATTTTAGTTAGTTCTATTCATTGTTTCCAATACAACGACTGGGCATTAACTACCATTTAAATTAATAATATAATATTATTAGTGTGAAAGGTAAGATTTCTAAGAAACCCATTGTTGCATATCGGGTAATCAATCGAACATAGCATCCCCTTTAAAGTAAAATTAATATTTAATTCATAAATATTAATAAATACAAAAATATTTTATTCTTTATTTACCTGGGATGTTAAATCCTTCCCCCATTTTGGGAATTTCATCCTCGCAATTTTAAAATTGGGATCAGAAACTTCATTCAAAGTCCCATATTAGAAAAAAAGGCAATAAAAATATCACTTTATAATAAAGGAAGAGAATCAAAAATGTTACCCGAGACAATAGATACTTGAATTCCATGAAAACACGTATATTTAAGAGAAACTAACTCGCATAGATTAATAGAGAGTGATAGAGATCTTGATCACGGAAATTTAACCACCACAATACCATAAATTTTCTGTTGGGTAAAAGTATGATGATAAAAGAGGGATTATAACATTTTTACTTCTAGGTAATTTTCAAAGAGTTGAAGAATTTAATTAATAACTAGACTAAGATTGTAAGGAAATATACTGACTTGTCATGTAGAGTGTCATCCTTTAATAAAATTCTACCACAAACTCATCTTTTCTCCAAACGATAAGAAATCAATATGACTTGTTCACATTGAAAGAACTATAAGAAAATTCAAGAGATTAACATGATACAAAAAATATGAACCATATATTTCCCCTATCTTTATACATTAACCAAAACCAAAATTGGTTAGTGCGTGATCAGATAATCCCCAAAAGGATAATCCTTTATCAAAAGAAGTACTACTCTTAATCTCCAAAATTCAACCAAAAGTACCCATAGTTCAAGAAAGACCATTCAATATACAATTTTCTATAAAATTATTCAATTTAATCAAAACTAATATTGAAACCCAAATATCAGAAGGATTTAATCACACAGTCTTACAAGATAAATGATAACATTTATCTCCAAAAAACATTGGTTACTCTTAATGTCTCATATTGAAAAGTAATTAACCTAATCACATATTCTCCAGGATAGGTTAATCATTTCCATAGATAACCCAAAATCAAATTATTCTTGATTCATAAAATCATATAACTAAAAAGAATTAGTCCTAATAACTAGGGACTTCATGTAGTCCAGTTGTAGGTGATAAATCCCAATCGCACTTTGGTTGTGGGTTCGATTCCTACAGCTTTATCTAACGTGAAGGGTTTTCATGCGGTCTTTGTGTGTCCATTCATTTTTCATTGTCAGTTTCTTCATCATCAATTAGAATGGAATTTGGTATTCGTAAACATATATTTGTATGATCCTGGTGATTCCATTCTTGAACCCTCTTTGTAGGACATCTATTTGTATAATGAACATGCACTCCACATTTGAAACATTCAATTGATCCCTCAGAAAGAACATCTTTCTCTTTCCTAGAGTAAATTGGATGCTTACCTTTTCCATGGATGGTTATTGCTTTATGACCTTCACTTTAACATATTTTGCATCTTCCCGTACCCTTGAAATATTTTCCTATGTGTTTCTTTCCACATCCTTGACACATAAGTTTTTGAATATACTTACCTTTTATGATTATTACCATAACATTCATGGGGATTTGATTCTCACATATATGATGCCTTATAAAAATAACCAAGGTTTATGTGGTCAATCAT
The DNA here is from genome assembly GCA_963277665.1 of Viscum album. Taxonomy (NCBI): domain Eukaryota; kingdom Viridiplantae; phylum Streptophyta; class Magnoliopsida; order Santalales; family Viscaceae; genus Viscum; species Viscum album. Next base: position 2,067,324,059 of record OY728119.1, read on the forward strand.
GACCCCAGATAGTTGGTTGAGAATAACCACAGGAGTTCTCATTGTATCTCCCATTTCATTTTGTTTCTCATTTAGAAAATCATCACAGTTTTCATCACATCCATTGTTTCTTTGGTTCCTTCTAGATCCATCCATTTACTAAAACCAAAAAGGTAAGTGTGAGTATATCATAAAAATCATCATATAATATCTTATAAGGAGGGTAAATACTAATAAATACTTTTTCATGTTTTCTTATACTCATTTAATTTATCTAAAATAACTATGAATCTTTCAAAAATATTAACCATTATGGTAATGTCACTGATTCTTAAAGATCACCCTAACCTATAATGTTATCTTAACCTACCTCTGCTACCAACTATAAAGACCCAGACTTAAAAATTACATAATCTTGAAATGTGTTAAGAATTCACATTGCGGATCTTTTTAGGTAGAGAGTTTTAGAGAATTAGGCAATAACTATTACATAAATACGTGAAAATTACTTGTAGACACTACAACCCAGTATCTATTTTTCATAAAATAAAAACTCTTAAAAAAGAGAAATGTCTAGTCCCATGTTTTAGACAGAATTTCTTTCCTTGATCTCATCCTTGACCCTATTTATCTTTAAGTCCTATGGAAAACATTTCAAAAACTTGGGATGAGCTTAAAAATCTCAGTAAGGGTTATAAAATATAGAATGAAAATATTTTCCCATCAATAAATACAAATCAATGAAACCATACTTTTCAATCATAACATACCTCATGAAATCATAAGATTTATGAATAACACAAAAAAATCATAAATCATAAAGGTAACTTATGGCTTTCATAACATACATACATTTTAGCTATCACAGCTACTTAGGGAGTCAAATTTGGAATATCCATCACAATATATTCCCTAAATCTCTTAAAAGAAACATTAACGTTTACCTCTGTCATGTTACCCAATGCATTGAAGAGCTATCTCTGGCTCCCCCACCCAAGGTTTATCATGGAACCACCTGTGTACATATATAATTCCCAATAACCATAACATAATCATAACACATAACACAAGTATATAGGAAATATTACATTTCAACATTCCAATATATCAAATCAAGATATTGGAATAAACAATGCTTTATCAAACCATTTTCAAAACCATTTAAGACATTTAATAAGGATATTTTTGAATCGAAGTGTCCCATACCACTTTGAAGATTTTAAAGGAATTAAAATTTTAAAACATTAATTCCCATATAAATAAATACTAAAAACCATTTTGAAAACATGGACATTAATGAGAAATATTTATAAGAATAAATCTTAAAAATAATATTTTAGTTAAAGAGTTATTAACCAAATGAGATATGCTTGAATACAAATAATTGAAGAATAAAATTCAATCAAAAAATTATAATATCAATTGAATAAAGGTATTAATGATATAATATGCCTAAGGCCAATATATAAACTGTATAAAAATGTATTGGTGAAAAACGATAATGAAGTCTCAATGGAATGTAAATTGAGACGAAATCCATTATAAAAATTGTATTCAAAGACTAAGGATAAATCAATTACATAATAATGTTTGAAAAATATAAATACAATCAATATAATTTCATATTCAGTTTATATCAATCACTGGAAATTCACACATGTTATTTTTAAGACCAAACCATTGACTTGGATGTTAAACTAAATGAATGGAAATTGAATTAAAATTATTCCTATGAAGTTCATATTGATGACGTGAGAATTTATCAATGGAGTGATTATGTGTATAAAAATTATATCCATATAAAGGGGAGTGTAAATTACTTCAAAAATAATAAATAGTGATTCCACACATAATCATGTTGTAAAATAATCAATGAAGTATGCGTAAAGCCCAATGAGTGGAAATTGAAATTTGAAATTTTCTAACCGATTTGGTAACTTATGAAACATACACCCCATGAAAGAAGTATCATACAATGAAGATTTAAATACCCATAAATTAAATTATATTACACAAATAATACTATCATGGGCAGTACATACACCACACAAAAGGAAATAGTGGAAATATAACCTGAATCACACGGAAATAAGAAGTGAGTCAAAAACCCCTTACCATGTTGTAATAAATCATGTTGTATGACCAAAAGTTAATAACCACCAAATGAATCACATAATACCATTAATATAAAAAGAATCATGATAATATATATAAAATTGTAGTACACAATACACCACATTCAATAAATAAGTGGGGAACAATGGAAATCTCACTGAATTAAAAGTGAGATAAGAAAACCCTTACCTCGTGTCCGACGTGACTTGTTTGATCCTTGTTCTTCCCGAATAATAATCTTAAGTAAATTTATACTTGATTAAGAACCTATTTTCAAGTTTATTACTCCATTTATATCACTTATTACCATGTTATAAACATTATGTAATCATTTTAGTTAATAATGGTCGTTTTGTCGATATTTGGTACTTGAGTAAAAAATGAACACCTTATAATTACAAGATTTTCATGTGGTCAAGAGTCCATTATCTCTATAATTATATTCATGATTTATATATCTTATATATCCATTATATATATTTATTTATAATAGTACATAACATTTGGAGATAATAAATGAAATGCACCGTTCATGGATACGGTAAGTCGTACGTACGCATGAAAACTACATTCATTTCTATTTCGTATTTTAATTGATTCAAAACTTAATGATACATAGTTATATTATACTTACAGTAAAATATCATATATAATTTCAATAACTCAATCCATTAAACGTCCCATGCATGGTATAAACAATTCATATCACTTTGAGGGGGCAGTAGTCCGCACTTCCACAAATGAATTTATCACGTTTACTCATAATGGAAACCATAATGGTATGATATAAATTAAAAATACAGAAGCATAAGGAAAAAATAAACATAATATATATCATATATAAATATAGTTCCATCATAATTTCCATCATAAGAGGTGGTAGGAGATAATTGAACAATCATCGTTTCATGAGGTGTTAGTTTTCCTCCCACAGAAACAATATGTTCTTTACCAATTAGATGGAGGTGTGTGAAAGTGTAGTTAAAATCCTTATCATAAAAACGTACTAGTATATTGAGGATACGGGTGTAGTTATAAAAGAAAAAAAATGGAAATATTTTTGGGGTTGGAGAAGTAAAATAAAATAATATAATTTAAGAGAAACTGTTACCTTTAATTTGGGTAACTCCCTTTGGTTTGAACCAAAAGAACATCTTGAGGTGCCTTCTTCCTAAGGTACGACTTCTAGGATGAATAGAGGTATCTTGAGATATTATTTGGGAAGGGATTTTATGAACCAATGGGAATGAGAGATACGAGGAAGGGGTTAGAGGTGAGGGAGTTTTATAGGGGGAGGAGGGGTTGTTTAAGAAAGTGTGAAAACATTATTTTATTATATAATGATTTACGGTTTCTAAAGGTCCAAATGTAATTACGGTCGAAGATAAGATGAATCACGGTCGAAATAAATTCATCCAATAAGAATTGGACTTGTTTTGGACGTTATTTTAATATTTATATTCTTATTTATTTAAATAATTTATTAATGAGGTAAATACAACATCATTTTTGTATCATATATAATTTTATTTATTTGATGTCTAAAAATTATAAAAAAATGATGATGTAGTTAATATTATTATATTTACAATTAATATTTAGAGTTAAAAAGATAACTTATATAACCCCACGTAAAAATTATGTTACTAAAAGATATTTGTTTCTATCTTTTTGGTCTTTACTTTAAATTAATTAATTTAAAGTGTCATTATCACTCCCAAGTGGCTCCATGGGGTCCAAAAAACGATACAAGGATTCCCATGGTCATCCATGACTCATATAATAAGGTTAGGATAACTGTTAAGGTAATTTTGTATTATTATAATATTCCTTTTACCTTTAATTACCCTATTTACATTTAACTACGGCAAATAAAAGTCAAAAGTTACTCTTCACCAAAAAATTATTTTCATTTTATTAAACAAAATTTTTCCTACTAATAACAACCATTTATTTTGGATTTTTGAAATTAAATTCATAGAATTGGTAAAATTTCATTTAAATAAAAAATCCATTTTTTAACTACTACATAGTGGTTTCACTATTCATCAAAAATTAATGTTTTTTCATAAAAATTCCAAAAATTCAGCCTATGCTATATTTGATATTCCAAATTCAAAAATGATGTCTATTTTAAAAAATTAAAAACATAGAAGTGGAATTAATTAATTTATAATTAATTTTCATTATCAAAATAAATAGCGTGTTTTTAAGAAACAATATTTATCAAAAGATTGACAATTGTTTATATCGAATTTCGAAGTGAAATTTCTTCCAATGACCATAATTGGATTAAATGGTAAGAAATATAATATAATTAAATTTTAAAACTATTTAAAATTCTAATTTAAAGATTTAAATAAGTTATATTAAAAGATAGTTTTGAATTAAAATACAGTATTTTTCACTATTCATTAAAAAACGAATTTTATCCGAAAAATACCAAAAAATTACCCAATGTAAATTTTGGTGTCCTGATTTTAAAGAAGAATTTTATTTGGTCAAATAGAACATATAAAAGTGACCAAAACTAGATTTAATGAGGTTTCACCATTAAAAGGTAGTAAATCAACCTTTTAGTGAATATTAGATTATTTATGCTTAAATCGAATTCTTTTCTTATTTTAAGCCTTGAACATTAATTGGATAAATGTAAAAATATTTAAAAAACATGTATAATCATATTTTTGTTAGTTCTATTCATTGTTTCCAATACAATGACTAGGAGTTAACTACAATTTAAAATAATAATATTATATTATTAGTGTGCAATGTAAGATTTCAAAGAAACCTGTTGTTCTGTATCAAGTAATCTATCGAACATAGAATCCCATTTAAAGTAAAATTAATATTTAATTCATAAATATTAATAAACATGAAAATATTATATTCTTTATCTACCTTGGATGTTACACATATTATACCCTATGATTGTCTATTCATGATCTAATTCCTTTCCCTCATGGTCATTTTTATGATAATACCATTTTTATGCTTTCTGACATGATTATGATACCCATTTCTTATAGTGGGTAACCCTTATATTAATGTATTATTGATTATGTATGATTTTATTTGTGGAAAGAATATTCATGAACATGTTATGATGGTTTCACATAGGTAGTTCTCCAATGCATTGGGTAAAGTTGAGTCTCATGAGACGTCAAGTGAAGAGGTCTTGGTGGTTGTCCTAGACTCATGCTACTATGTGAAACGGTCATGGTGGTTAACATTTAATTGTGCTCATCTATGTGCAACGATCCTTGAATCATGCTAAGGTCATGTTTTATATTTATTACACATTACAATGACTCCATGTTTCTATGATCCCGCATTTTATATGTTTTATTCCATATGTTCAATCATGTTCCATGCCTTTTTATATCACTATGTCTTAACCAATTTTCTAAATCATTATTCTTACATTTATTTTTTACCGGTCTTTTCAGCTCATCCCTTTATTTAGGTTATCCCCACATTATCTTGTGAAGACTTCTGAGAAAAATGGAAGTTATGAGCTGTAAAGACCCAATGTTTTTAAATGGAAATTTCCTTCTAATAAATATGTCATAATCCCCTGAAATTATAACATAATAAACTACTAAGTGCTATGTGACCTCTAAATATAATTTCTTCACTTCTTTGTTTTGGATTTCAAAAATCCTACATCGGTTGTGATCAGTAAGTTATTTGGAGTCTAATATGAACAACAAAAGTTTAGGTGAATACTAATATACCCCTATGAAAATTAAAGTTTCCCTTATTAATAGTGATATACCATAATTAATAGTAACCTTACCTATTATAATATATAAATAACATTCAAGTGGAATTATTATATACCTATATGTGGGAATACGACAATAAACGTTTTAAAATCTGTATTTTTCATGTAAATTATGGTTTTAATTAAATATTAAATAAATAATATTTATAAAATTATTTTTGAAAAATGGATTACATTTTTTAATTCCACACGTCAATAAATGGTTAGGGTGAATTTTTGGGATTTTTCTAAAATACTGGAATTTTTTATGAATAGTAAAGTACGATAATTTACGATAAATACTAAATACATGAATTATGATGTCATCAGTTGATTAATGGATTATCTAAGGAAATTATATATAACTCACATTGAAACATTACTATTTTGGGTTATACAATCATCACTATTTATGGTCTTGAGGGAAAATAATAGACTAATGATTAAAAAATTAAGAAAACCCTTCTCTCCTTCACTATAAACCCCCTCAATCCCTCTTCACTTCACTCCTCTAAAGTATTGTTCCCTCCCTATATTCTTCACAAATATCTTCCCAATTTCTTTCCCAACATCCAACAACCTTTGGTCTCCAAAAACACCAAAAATTATCCCCTTAAGAAGCTTTCAATGAAGGTTGATTCAAGAGGTAAAATTCCTCTTTTATTTTCTTTCATTTTTATGTTCCTTTGTTCTCTTTTATTTACTAACGTATACTCATCAAAATGGTATGATAATTATACAAACATAAGTTTATTTTACCTTTTTTATGCTAATGGGATATTTCATTATCATCTCTCTTTTCCCAACCTTTTATTTGAAAGAAATGAAAACACATTTTGAGATGTGTTAATTTAGGAAATTCGAGGACAACGATTTAACAATTTTTTTTATCATCATTAATTATGGTCATGAAACCATTGGAATTGTGGTTGAACCAAATTATTATATATTTAATATATCCTAGTTAATGTTATTTAATCCTTTTTTACAAATGGTATTATGTAATAAAGAAGAACATGTTCGTTGTAGGAAAAACCCACTGATTAACCAAAATAGTCACCACTAAGGTTTTATATAATAATTAATATTCACTCCCAATAACCAAATGAATTTATTAGAACCATTTAATCTTATATATTTTCACTACTAACTTACAACTTCAATTCTGGACAACCACTTTCATCATACATGTTTATCTGAACATGAACTGATCAGTAAAACCAAGGAAGCAAACTGACCCGAACAGTGAAATTGAACCTTATAACCAATTAAAAAGGTATTTCATTAACTAAAAACGGTTATAATAAAAATATTACATATATAATATTTTCTGGAATTATTAATTAATAAACCTAATTTTTTTTATTCAGGTCATTAATAACATGTGCAGAACACCACCAGACTTAAGGTAAGGGATCATCTCCATTTCACTTTTATTCATGATTGTACTCTATGTTATTCCATTTTATGTGTAATTAATAGTGATGGGGAATGATTACACACCTCCCCCATATATTTATCATGATTTATAAAATATTATAAATCCATTTCTCTCTCATTAATCCCTCTTATGTACACCCGATATCATGCCGATAATCCATAAGGAATTCTACCCGAACTACTTTTATTCCTTCAGGTTACTCTATATTTCTATTTACCCAAATGAATTTGTATTTAATTTTTATGTAAAAATTAAAAATGTTGTTTATATTATCCAAAATCATGTTTTAATATTCATTCCTCATTTTATTTCAGGGATATACATGCTTTTAAGCGATTCCCTTCTTCATACTTTCCAGTAAGCAAACTCATTTTATGGGAAATTCCCAAATTTTTACCCAATTTCAAGTGAACTATATATTCTATTTAAATCCACCATTGTATTTATAAAACCATTAATTTTATGTTAATTCTTTCTTGGTTTAATTCTATTTTATATACAATATTTTTCCCTTTGCTATTATCAAATCTCATTAGTGTTTTCCTTAAAACCGCACTAAAATGTTTTAATGCTAAGAATTTGATACATAGTCTCATTACATGTTGTCACTTATGTTTTACATGGAATACCATTATATATGCCTATTTAACCTTATTAATTTCCATGTATTTCTTAATTCCTTTCTCTCATGGACACTTTTATGATACACCCATTCATTATTCAAAATGTCATGAATGTGATACCCATTTCACTCAATGGGTTCCCTTACATTTATGTGTGATTGATTATGTATGATTATTTATGTGGAAAGCATATTCATGAACATGTTATTCTGGGTGCTCCCATATATCACTCCAATGAATTGGGTATTGTTATGTCTCATGATATGTTATGTGCAACGGTCTTGGCAGTTAGCCTTGGATTGTACTACTATGGGAAACAATCCTGGTGGTTAGACTTTAATCATACTAAAGTCATGTGTTATTTTGCTACCACATTTCAATGATCCCACATATATATGATCCCATGTTCATACGATCCCATTTTTATATGATTCCATGTTTATATGAATTCATGTTTATATGTTATGATCCATTATGTTACATGCTTTTTTTATTTATGTCATGTTTTCTAACCCATGTGCTAAGGATTTATTCTTATTCTTATTCCCTTACTGGGATTTTAGCTCATCCCTTTGTTCATGTTATCCACAGGTTATCCTATTAAGATTTATGAGCACAATGGAAGTCATGGGATCATTATAAAGACTAAATAAATAAATTTTATTTTTTCTCCCATGTTTTTAGTTTTATGTGCCTAGTCTTCCAAGACACTAGACTTCACGATCCTTATCTTGTACTCAGATGTAAAATTATTCTTAAAATAATGTAATGTTTTATGTAAAAGGATAGGCTCACTATATTTGGTATCAGAGGATGGTCAAGTTATTTTTGGAGATTAGGAATAGATCACCATAGTCAGAACCTTAAGGATGAGATAAAGTATATGAAAACATCCATAAATTTTGGTAAGTATAGAGTAAGTGGTTTATCATGAAAATACATCCCTGTCTTGATATAAAAAGGTAGAGGTGGCTCTGGCACAAATGTACCTAGGAGTGAAAATTCCAACAAGGAGTTTTGGGCATGACTTGGGGCATCCTGGTACACGACTACGAGCCTTGCTACACTTGGTTTGACACTACCAGGGGATATGATTTGGTAGATTCATGAGCTTAGTAAAAACCGTTATTAAGGGAGAAAAAATCCCATAAGAATATAAGTTAAGAAATAGATCAAAGATAACCTATATTTAAACCTATGGAATCACAAGTTGGGATATACTTCTCCATTATAATTTTATCCTCTTATGTTCAATGTTTCCTTTTTATGCTTAACATCTAAGTATTAAATTACTCTAATTGAATGTTATTTTTCATAGTTAATGGTAGAATATAGAAGAACATGTTACAACAACCAATATGATATATAATGTGAAGATTGACCTAATGATATGCCTGATATGATGGGAACGAGTGCTCAAAACATCATGATTGTACTTGCTCAACTAACTCAAGTTATGAATAATAACTTGAATAATGTGGAATTCCCTAGTCCTCCAAGGAAACAGAAAGTTTCCATATAATCAATCATGTGGAAAAATCCACCCATGTTTAGAGGATATTATGATCCCCTCCTTACAAAACAGTGGATTAACTCAATTGAAAGGATATTCTCTCTCCTACAGTACTTAGAAGAAGAGAAATGCATACTATCATTCTATCGTTTTGATGGGTGAAGCTGATCAGTGGTGGAAACCTATCAAGATTACAAAGTCACAAGAAAAAATTGATTCTATGGATTGGGAGGAATTACAGAGGACGTATTTCAATAAATATTTTCCTCCAACCCTCCATCTTAAGATAGAAAGAGAGTTCCTTAGACTCAAGCAGAAGGAAGATGAGTCCATTGGGGCATATGAAGAAAAATTTACAAGGCTTTCAAGGCACATCTATGGAATTTTCATGAACACTAAAATCAAATAGGATCACCTATTTAGTGGGATAAAGTAGAATCAATGAAAATCATTGGAGATTCAATAATTAAACTATTATGAAGAGATTTTCCACTGTGCCCTCAAGGTTTAAATGGATATTGGAGACTCTCAGTGTTCTTGTGGGCCCAGTGACGTGAAGTGAAAAATGGAGAACAACATGGGTGGTTCAATAAACAAATCCCATGATGGAAATAAAACCGAATATTCCATTTGTAAAAGATGTGGGAAAAGAATCCCCGAAACTATATAAAAGGATCATTGAATTTCTTCAAATGTGGAAAGCTGGGACAATTGTCCAAGAACTCCAAAAGGGATATGAAAAATCCCACTACTGTTGAAGAATAAAGGATATTTGAGATCAACACTCCACTAGTTTTGTAGTGTTACAACTACAAGGATCATGGGCATTATGTAAACAATTTCCCGATGCCAAGGGTTGTTAGAGGAAATCAAAAACAACATCCATGGAAAAAAATGGATTATTCTATCACTACTGCTGAGGTGGAGCTGTACACCAATTTGGTGATAGGTACACTTGTTATTCATTCAAGATTAGTGAACGTACTATTTTATTCTGGTTCTACGCATTATTTCATATTTTGGAAGATTAGTAGAACTATTCAAACACCACCTAAAAATTTGGAGGAAAATTTATATGTGAGAATAGAGAATGGGGAAATCGTTGTGTCCATGGTTTATAACTCCTCCCTGGTTAATTTTTCTGGACTGAACCTACCAAAAAATATCTTCATAATTCCTTTAGTAGATTTCGATTCTATCTTGGGCATGAATTGGCTATATTTTTACAAATCTAACATCAAAATTCAAGAAAGGGAGATCACTCTTCACATCCTAAAGCATCCTTCAATTCATTAAAAGTGTATGGAGGAAGATTAATCTCCTTTATAATTAGTGTCTCAAGTGTGGATATTAATTCTTTATGATTAATCATTTCTATCTCAAATGATTGAGACAATGGAGAGAAGCATGCATAAAGTCATTCCTATCATGAGGTATTAAACTGATGTATTCCATAAGGAGTGGCTTGGTCTTCCTCCCGATTAAGAGGTTGAGTTCTCATTTGATCTTATTCTTGGATCTCTTCCTATATCAAAAAAAACATATAGAATGGCCATCGTAGAGATGAAAGAGCTTAAGAACTAGTTATTTTAGAATATAGAGAAGGGTTTTATACGCCCGAGTGCTTCACCATGGGGTGCACCATTCCTCTTCATCATGAAGAAGGATAGATCAATGCACCTCGACATTGATTATCATGATCTCAATGAAATCACTATAAAGAACAAGTATCCGCTTACACGGATAGATGACTTGATCAATCAGCTTCTTGGGGCCAGTTATTTCTATAAAGTGGACCTTTGGTTGGGATATCAACAATTAATGGCGAGGAAGGGAGATATTTCCCAGACTGCCTTTCGAATGAGGTATGGAAACTATGAGTTCATAGTTATTCCCTTCATAATCACTAATTCTCTATCAAATTTCATGGATTTGATGAATAGAGTCTTTAGAGATTACCTCAACAAATTTGTCATAGTCTTTATTGATGATATACTAATGTAATCCAAGTGTAAGGAGGGACATGGGGATCATTTGAATAATATGTTAAATACTTTTTGAAGGTAGAATTTGTAAGAAAAGTACAGTAAATGTGAGTTCTATATAGAAGAAGTTTCATTATTAGGGAATGTTATCACCAGTAAAGGGATATCTATAGACCCTTCTAAGAAAAAGGCAATTAAAGAGTGGCCCATGCCAACTTTTGTAATGGAGATCCATAGATTTTTGGGTCCAGTTGTGTATTATCAATTTTTTTGAAAAACTATTCACGATTATCAGACCCAATGACCAAGAGAACATGGAATGGAGTAATGTTTTTCTAGACCCATGAATGTGAAGACAGTTTCAAGGAGTCGAAAAGAGGCTTATCACTGTGACATTACTTACACACCCAAAAAGTGGATAACTCTTTGTGGTATACAAAGATTCTTCAATGAAGGGATTTGGTTGTGTGCTGATGCAAAATGACAATATGATATCCTACACCTCAAGAAAAATGAAAATCCTTGAGAAAAACTATCCCACACATGATATGAAGTTAGTGGCTATGATCTTTGCGTTGAAAATATGATGGAATTATCTCTATGAGGAGAAGTATGAGATATATACTAACCACAAGAGTATCAAAAATGTATTCCCAATAAAGAGATTAATATGCATCAAAGAATATGGATAGAGCTCATTCAGGATTCTGACTGCTCAATCCACTACGATCCTGATAAAGAAAACAAGGTGGCATATGCTCTAAGTAGAAATGATACATCATATTTATCAATTTTGAGAATTAAAGAAAGATATGATATTCTTAGATTTGCTGAGGATGGACATGGGAATCATTAATGGAGGAACTTATTCAATCCTTTCTAAAATTATTGTTCAACCATCTCTTGTGGAGAAAATAAAGGATTCTCAATGAAAAGATGTGGAAATTCTAAAAAGGGTAGAAGCTATCAGAAATGGGCAATTCCCAGAGATCAAGATTGATGAGGAATGAGTTGTAATATTTGGATCACAATTATGGGTACCATACGATGCAGAGATAAAGAAGGATATTTTGAATGACTCACATAGATAGACATTCTCTATTCATCCAGGTAGCACAAACATGTATCAAGATCTTATAGAAAACTTTTGGTGGGAAAATATGAAAAGGGATATTTCTAAATATACATAAAAGTGAAAGGTATGTCAACAAGTGAAGGACGAGAAGAAAAAGACTAAGGGGATGATAAAACCACAGCCCATACCATCATGGAAGTGGGAGAACACTACCATGGACTTCATCACTGGACATCCAAAGACATTCAGAGGAAACAAGGCTCTATGGGTCATTGTGGACCGTCTTATGAAGAAATCTCACTTTATTGCAATTAGAGAGGACTTATTATTGGATAAAATTGCATGGATATACATCAAAGAAGTGGTAAGGCTGCATGGAGTACCCTTATATATTATAACTGATCGTGATATGAGATTCACCTCGATGTTCGGGAAAAGTCTCCAACATGATCTGACCATTGAACTGAACTTATGTATGGCATATCATCCTCAAATTGATGGATAATATGAGTGGAATATACAAACCCTAGAAGATATGTTGATAGTATGTTATATAGACTTAAAATGAGGAAGGTACGAAAATATTCCACTGGTTAAATTCTCCTACAACAATTGTTTCCACTCGAGCATTCAAATGACACCATATAGAGCCCTTTATGGGAAAAGGTTCTTAACACTGGCGTTTAGGGATGAAGTTAGTGAGATTAAGATGCTAGGACCTGAAATGGTTGAAGAAATTAAGGAGAAGGTAAAAACCATTCCGCGTCATATCAAGGAAGCCCAATTTCGACAGAAGAGTTGTGTCGAAAATATTCAATGAGACCTTCAGTTAAAATTTGGAGACATGGTATTTATACACATATATTCATGGAAGAATGTCATAATATTTGGAATGAAAGGGAAGTTTAGTCCTAGGTACATCATCCCCTTCATAATTCTTAATCATGTTGGGGTTTTGGACTATTTACTAGAACTTCCACCTACTATGGAAGGAGTACATGATATTTTTTCATGTATCCCTCTTATGAAAGTATATACCAGACCCTTCACATGTACTCTCTTAAAAGGTGGTACAATTGGAGGATGATCTTTGTTATGAGGAGGATCCAGTGAAGATCATTAATCGTAGAGATAAAGTTCTATTTAACAAGACTACTCACCTGGTCAATGTACTATGGTGGAACCATAAGTACGAATAGGAAACATGGGAACTGGAGGAGGAAATGAAGGAAATTACCCACACCTGTTTGTGGATTAGAATTTTAAAAGAAATTTCAAGGGAAAAATTTCATAAGGGAAGAAGAATATAATAACCCAATGTTTTTCAATGGAAATTTCCTTCTAATAAATATGTCATAATCACATGAAATCACAACATAATGAACTAATAAGTGCTATGTGACCTCTAAATATAAGTTTTTCACTTCTGTGTTTTGAATTTCAAAAATCTGACATACACGGTTGCGATTAGTAAGTTATTTAATGTATAATATAACCAACATAATTTTTAGTGAAGAGTAACATACCCTTATGAATAGTAATGTAACCCTTATTAAAGGTAAAATACACTAATGACTATTAACCTTACCTATGATATTATATAAATAATATTCAAGTGGATGTACGATATACCTATATGTGGGAATAAAAAAATAAACGTTTTAATATATGTATTTTTTAAGGAAATTATGATTTTAATTAGATATTAAATTTATCATATTTATAAAATTATATTGGAAAAAAGGAGTACATTTTTGGATTCTACACGTCAAAAAATGGTAAGGATGATTTTTTGGGATTTTTCTAAAATGCTGGAATTTTTTATGAAAAGTAAAATACAATAATTTACGATAAATGCTAAATACGTGAATTATATAGCATCCCGTCTTTTTATAACATAACTTTTCATTCCATTACACGGAACTGAGGATCTTTAAGGTTTAGTGTCTTGGAAACAAGGAACATAAAACATGAAACAAAAAAAACATTCTTCTTAAACACTTGAAAGGATTCTCCTCATGTTCACCCTAGGCTCATTACTGCATCTCATAACCTGGGGACATACATCAAAAGGAAGGGTGAGCAGAAGGCCCAGCAAGGGAAACAAGTGAAACATTTTACATATGAACTTGATATACATCAATAAAGTCATGAAAAGGACTTTAATGCATGAAAATAAAATCATGAGGCATATCATAATAAAAATAACATTTTTCATAACTTGAAGATGTGGCTGTAACATTTAATATTGACAATCGTTTCGTTTCACCAAGTTCCATCCCCAAGGTGTCGTTAAAAATTACCATGGTTATTCACCAAGGCATCGTTAAAATTGTAATCTCTAGTGGTTACATCATTACCCAATGCATTGGAGCGCTATCAGGGCGCACCCTTAAATTTTCCTTTATTATCATGTGAGCCACATATATCATCATCAAACATTTCATAAATAACCCACATAGCATAAAATAAATGGGTTTCATTTCATAATCATAACGTTTTAAAAACTGCTTTAAAGACATGATCTTTACGTCACTTTAAACCCACGGAAAGGGAAAGCGGGTCTCATGTATGTAAATCCCAGAATTTAAAATGGAACATTTTGATATATATGTGAATACCCTTGTATAAATAAGAGCTTTGAGTATTCACTTTATAACATAAAATAATTTTTGAGAAAAGAGAGAGGCATTTTGAGGGGAAAATTCTGCAGCATAACGGCTAAGTTTCGGGGTTTTAGAAAACATTGAAATGAGAGGGGACATGGGTCACCCACTCATAAATGATCCATAAAACAGTAGGGTGAAGGAATAATAAGGAAATATGGACATGGTAATGAAATTTTAGGGACATACCTTTTGAAATGAAAAACATGGAAGAAAAAAAAGTTTAGATTTCTCTTATGAAAATTCGGCAGCCTTACGGCGTCACTTAACTTCAAAAGAAAATGATTTGACAAGATCAAATAGGGTCCCTCATCATATGATAATAAGAGATCAGTATTATGGATATATAGATAATTCTCCAACATAACAAAAAGGAACTTGAAAGAATTGACATGAATGTAGAACTTCAAAACGAGAAGGGTGAAGAACCACTTAAAAATTCGGCAGCCTAACGACGCCACTTAAAACTTCAAAATATTGAATTGAAGCGATCAAATGGGGTCTCTCATCATATGAACATAATAGTCCAGTATTATAGATATAGAGATCATACCCCAATATAACAAAAAGGAACTTGAAATAATTGACATGAAAGTAGAACTTCAAAACGAGAAGGGTGAAGAACCACTTAAAAATTCAGCAGCCTAACGGCGCCACTTAAAACTTCAAAATACTGAATTGAAGCGATCAAATGGGGTCTCTCATCATATGAACATAAGAGTCCAGTATGATAGATATAGATATCATACCCCAATATAACAAAAAGGAACTTGAAATAATTGACATGAAAGTAGAACTTCAAAACGAGAAGGGTGAAGAACCACTTAAAAATTCGGCAGCCTAACGACGCCACTTAAAACTTTAAAATACTGAATTGAAGCGATCAAATGGGGTCTCTCATCATATGAACATAAGAGTCCAGTATGATAAATTTAGAGATCATACCCCAACATAATAAAAAGGAACATGAAAGACTTGAATGAAAATAGAACTTGAAAACGAGGAAGGTGAAAGAATCCCTTAAAAATTCGGCAGCCTAACGGCGCCACTTAAACATTCTTAAAACGAATTGATGAGAGCAAGGGGGGTCTCTCATCATATGAACATGAAATAGGCAGTAGGATGAATATAAAATAACATCCTCCAACATAAGAACATGGAGTATAAAAGAAATGACATAAAAGAGATTACTTGAAAAGAAAGAGAGAGGTCGGATCCTTTACCTTAAAATGTAACTCTTAAACCTCAAAGGTTGGGACCTTGAGGGCTTGGGGGCACCTTGCGAGGACTCCTTGGGAGGTAATGAGACCTGAAATTCGTTGGGAATGAGTGGGTAGTTGAATGGATGAGAGGAGGGCTTGGTATTTATAGGGAAAGTGAGGGGACAAGGCATTAATGACCAAGGGACACCTCACATGTGCTTTTCTCAAACCCATGTGCTCTCCCTTGGCATTTATCATGGAGTTAGGCCACATGGGGCCCCCAAAACAATAATTCATCACCCTTGGCCGGCCAACCCTTAAAAAAACTCCTGACATCATCATGACACAGTTATGATGTCATTAAACATACCGAAACCCTAAAACTGTATTTTTACTATTCACTGAAAATTCAACTTTCTCAGAAAAATCCCAAAATTTCATATTAACCAAATATCAATGCTCTGATTTCAAAAATGAAATCCATTTTATAAAAATAATTTTCTAAATATTTTTAATTTAATTTTTAAATAAAAACACTATTCATCGAAAATTCATTTTTTCCGAAAAAACCCCAAAAATTACCATAACATAATATCGATGCTCTGAGTTCAAAAATAAAGTCATTTTTATAAAAATAATTTTCTATTTATTTTTAATTAAATTTTTAATTAAAAAACACTATTCACCCGAAAAAACTAATACTTGAATAATAATTAATGAAACCGTTATTTAACTATTTTATTGAATCACATTACTTAATCAAGGTGCCTAGATTATTTTAAAACTTTTTTTAAGTGAGATTACTAATCCATTTGGTCATATTACTAATCCAAATCATAAAACCACTATTCATAATTTACTATTCATCGAAAATCAAGTTGATCTTATTAGACTCCAAATTTCGTACTGAACATAATTGTAGAAGACCATTTTTCGAAAATCATTACACATTTTAAGTTATTTAAGGTTTACATAAACATTTTTTTTTCAAAATATTTTTTTGAAAATTCATAAAAAATATGCATATTATTTTTATCCAGTCATTTGAAAATTCATAAACTTCATCATAAGCAGAAATCCCAATTTTTATTTAAAACAAGGATTACACAAGGCAGTTACGGTCTCGTTACATAGCCCCTTATAATACCAGCATAGGACCTAAGAGTAAGGTGTGCTAGGGTGATAGAATCTTGGGGCGGCTTGGTCAACATTGCCTGAGTAGTAATTTCTATCAGTTTGAACTTCTCGCGAAGGCGATTCCGTTCTAGCTTCACATGATGAAGTTCGGCTTGGGTTTGGTCCAGAGCAAAGGCCAATGGTGCTACCTCCTTCCCAAGCTCTGTTAGATGGGCTTCGATCGGTCCATGACTACTAGGTGAGGCCATCAAATCTTCTTTCTATAATAATCAACCAAGATTACTTATATATAGAGACAATAATCAAAACATTTTGTTCATAGCGGTCATATTGACCGATGGTCATATAATAGTCAAAACCAATGGTCTCATTCTAATTATAATCATGTTTATCAAAT
Source organism: Viscum album (assembly GCA_963277665.1). Classification (NCBI taxonomy): domain Eukaryota; kingdom Viridiplantae; phylum Streptophyta; class Magnoliopsida; order Santalales; family Viscaceae; genus Viscum; species Viscum album. The sequence continues at coordinate 2,067,341,958 of OY728119.1, forward strand.
AAAACATTTGCTGAGTAATAAAAATAACGCATAAAATTATGAAACAATATTTATTTAAAATTTCGGGTCGTTACAATCTTCCCCCCTTAAGAAATTGCGTCCTCGCAATTTTTTTAAAAATTGGGTTTTGAAATTTCATTGAAAGTCCCACATCGGAAAAGGGGTCAGTAAAACTATTACTTTAAAAGAAAGAAAGGGAAGTACAAAGGTCACCCGAGTTAACCCACACTAGGGTTCCATGTAGGAAAACATGGACATGGAGGAAAAAACAAAGGGTCAAGTTCTGAGGGAGAGTGATAGAGAACATGATTAGGAGAAAGTTAACCATGAGAAAATCCCAAACTTATGATGTGTATAAATGGTCTTTGATTACCTAGTAGGAAATGTAAACCAACAACATTTTTGTTTTATGTTTCTTTTCATAATTTTGAGGATTTCATTTACTACATAGAACAAAAACATAAGAAAATATACCTACCTTCAAGTAGAGTTTCATCCTTTAACAAGTCCCTACCAACACTAATCTTTTCTCCAAATGATGAGAATTCAAAAACACTTGGTCTCATAAAAGCACAAGAATCATCTTCTATAGAATCACATAATCTACAAAAGATTAACTATCTATTTCTTCTATCTTTAAACATTATCCCAAAAACAGAAAGGTTAAGGTAAAACAACTCTTCAAAAAGAAAGAATCCCATAGGAATTGAAACTACTTTTAAATCATCAAAGTTCCATGGTACTACCCAAAGTTCATCATAGACCATTCCATAAATAACGGTCCTTAAAATTCCTCAAAACAAACCAAACTAAGATTGAAACCCAAATACAATAAGGATTTGATAACATAGTCTTCCAGAACAACTTCATTGTTCATCTCCAGACAACATCAACCACTCCTAACATCTTATAAAAAGTAGCTAACCTAAACATATTTTACCCATGATAGGTTAGTCATTCCCTTAAGTAACCTAAATTACTATAAGTTCACCTTAAATTCATCGATTCTTCAAAATATAAGTCAACCTTACTCCTCAATGAAAATACCGTAGTAATCTATTTACCTCGATCAAATATGGTTCCCAAAATAATGAATGTCTTCCAAAATAATAATCATATTTTAATCCCCTAATCATCCCTGTCATATTAATACGAAAATTGTCGCATTTCCTATCACATTGGTTGTCGGAACATGTTCTTCCATTTCCCACCATTAACAAAAGAGAGAAGCATAATTAGGGGCTTAAGTACTTAGCTAATAATCATGAAAAGGAACTGAAAGCATATAAGGATAACTTGTATATGAAAGGTATACCCTAACTTGTGATCTCCTAGGTTCCCATCTAGGTTACGAATGATCATATATTCTTATGTGAACCTTTATTTTATTTTATCTTTGTTCCTTTAACAATGGTTCATACCAAGCTTATGAATTTACCAAAGCATATCCCCCGGGAGTGTCGTAACCAAGAGTGCAACAAGGCCTGTTGTCGTGTACCAGTTCCCGTTCGAGTCTAGCTCAAAGCGGTGTTTTCAGGTTTTACCCCTATGTACATCTGTGCCAGAGCCACCTCTACCTGCTCGTATCCAGACAGGGATGTATTTGCTTGGCAACCCCTTACTCAATACTCACCAAAATACCAGGAAGATTTCCTATATTAAACTTTTCTATAGGGTTCCTCCTAGAGTTTTCATATCCTAATTTCCACAAATAACTAAACCATCCTTTGATACCAACTATAGCATCCCGTCTTTTTATAACATAACTTTTCATTCCATTACACGGAACTGAGGATCTTTAAGGTTTAGTGTCTTGGAAACAAGGAACATAAAACATGAAACAAAAAAAACATTCTTCTTAAACACTTGAAAGGCTTCTCCTCATGTTCACCCTAGGCTCATTACTGCATCTCATAACCTGGGGACATACATCAAAAGGAAGGGTGAGCAGAAGGCCCAGCAAGGGAAACAAGTGAAACATTTTACATATGAACTTGATATACATCAATAAAGTCATGAAAATGACTTTAATGTATGAAAATGAAATCATGAGGCATATCATAATAAAAATAACATTTTTCATAACTTGAAGATGTGGCTGAAACATTTAATATTGACAATCGTTTCGTTTCACCAAGGTCCATCCCCAAGGTGTCGTTAAAAATTACCAAGGTTATTCACCAAGGCATCGTTAAAATTGTAATCTCTAGTGGTTACATCATTACCCAATGCATTGGAGCGCTATCAGGGCGCACCCTTAAATTTGCCTTTATTATCATGTGATCCACATATATCATCATAAAAAATTTCATAAATAACCCACATAGCATAAAATAAATGGGTTTCATTTCATAATCATAACGTTTTAAAAACTGCTTTAAAGACATGATCTTTACGTCACTTTAAACCCACGGAAAGGGAAAGCGGGTCTCATGTATGTAAATCCCAGAATTTAAAATGGAACATTTTGATATATATGTGAATACCCTTGTATAAATAAGAGCTTTGAGTATTCACTTTATAACATAAAATAATTTTTGAGAAAAGAGAGCGGCATTTTGAGGGGAAAATTCTGCAGCATAACGGCTAAGTTTCGGGGTTTTAGAAAACATTGAAATGAGAGGGGACATGGGTCACCCACTAATAAATGATCCATAAAACAGTAGGGTGAAGGAATAAGAAGGAAATATGGACATGGTAATGAAATTTTAGGGACATACCATTTGAAATGAAAAACATGGAAGAAAAAAAAAGTTTAGATTTCTCTTATGAAAATTCGGCAGCCTTACGGCGTCACTTAACTTCAAAAGAAAATGATTTGACAAGATCAAATAGGGTCCCTCATCATATGATAATAAGGTATCAGTATGATGGATATATAGATAATTCCCCAACATAACAAAAAGGAACTTGAAAGAATTGACATGAAAGTAGAACTTCAAAACGAGAAGGGTGAAGAACCACTTAAAAATTCGGCAGCCTAACGGCGCCACTTAAAACTTCAAAATACTGAATTGAAGCGATCAAATGGGGTCTCTCATCATATGAACATAAGAGTCCATTATGATAGATATAGAGATCATACCCCAATATAACAAAAAGGAACTTGAAATAATTGACATGAAAGTAGAACTTCAAAACGAGAAGGGTGAAGAACCACTTAAAAATTCAGCAGCCTAACGGCGCCACTTAAAACATCAAAATACTGAATTGAAGCGATCAAATGGGGTCTCTCATCATATGAACATAAGAGTCCAGTATGATAGATATAGAGATAATACCCCAATATAACAAAAAGGAACTTGAAATAATTGACATGAAAGTAGAACTTCAAAACGAGAAGGGTGAAGAACCACTTAAAAATTCGGCAGCCTAACGGCGCCACTTAAAACTTCAAAATACTGAATTGAAGCGATCAAATGGGGTCTCTCATCATATGAACATAAGAGTCCAGTATGATAAATTTAGAGATCATACCCCAACATAATAAAAAGGAACATGAAAGACTTGAATGAAAATAGAACTTGAAAACGAGGAAGGTGAAAGAATCCCTTAAAAATTCGGCAGCCTAACGGCGCCACATAAACATTCTTAAAACGAATTGATGAGAGCAAGGGGGGTCTCTCATCATATGAACATGAAATATGCAGTAGGATGAATATAAAATAACATCCTCCAACATAAGAACATGGAGTATAAAAGAAATGACATAAAAGAGATTACTTGAAAAGAAAGAGAGAGGTCGGATCCCTTACCTTAAAATGTAACTCTTAAACCTCAAAGGTTGGGACCTTGAGGGCTTGGGGGCACCTTGGGAGGACTCCTTGGGAGGTAATGAGACCAGAAATTCGTTGGGAATGAGTGGGGAGTTGAATGGATGAGAGGAGGTCTTGGTATTTATAGGGAAAGTGAGGGGACAAGACATTAATGACCAAGGGACACCTCACATGTGCTTTTCTCAAACCCATGTGCTCTCCCTTGGCATTTATCATGGAGTTAGGCCACATGGGGCCCCCAAAACAATAATTCATCACCCTTGGCCGGCCAAACCTTAAAAAAACTCATGACATCATCATGACACAGTTATGATGTCATTAAACATACCGAAACCCTAAAACTGTATTTTTACTATTCACTGAAAATTCAACTTTCTCAGAAAAATCCCAAAATTTCATATTAACCAAATATCAATGCTCTGATTTCAAAAATGAAATCCATTTTATAAAAATAATTTTCTAAATATTTTTAATTTAATTTTTAAATAAAAACACTATTCATCGAAAATTCATTTTTTCAGAAAAAACCCCAAAAATTACCATAACATAATATCGATGCTCTGAGTTCAAAAATAAAGTCATTTTTATAAAAATAATTTTCTAATTATTTTTAATTAAATTTTTAATTAAAAAACACTATTCACCAGAAAAAACTAATACTTGAATCATAATTAATGAAACCGTTATTTGACTATTTTATTGAATCACATTACTTAATCAAGGTGCCTAGATTATTTTAAAACATTCTTTAAGTGAGATTACTAATCCATTTGGTCATATTACTAATCCTAATCATAAAATCACTATTCATAATTTACTATTCATCGAAAATCAAGTTGATCTTATTAGACTCCAAATTTCGTACTGAACATAATTGTAGAAGACCATTTTTCGAAAATCATTACACATTTTAAGTTATTTAAGGTTTACATAAACATTTTTTTTTCAAAATATTCTTTTGAAAATTCATCAAAAATATGCATATTATTTTTATCCAGTCATTTGAAAATTCATAAACTTCATCATAAGCAGAAATCCCAATTTTTATTTAAAACAAGGATTACACAAGGCAGTTACGGTCTCGTTACATAGCCCCTTATAATACCAGCATAGGACCTAAGAGTAAGGTGTGCTAGGGTGCTAGAATCTTGGGGCGGCTCGGTCAACATTGCCCGAGTAGTAATTTCTATCAGTTTGAACTTCTCGCGAAGGCGATTCCGTTCTAGCTTCACATGATGAAGTTCGGCTTGGGTTTGGTCCAGAGCAAAGGCCAATGGTGCTACCTCCTTCCCAAGCTCTGTTAGATGGGCTTCGATCGGTCCATGACTACTAGGTGAGGCCATCAAATCTTCTTTCTATAATAATCAACCAAGATTACTTATATATAGAGACAATAATCAAAACATTTTGTTCATAGCGGTCATATTGACCGATGGTCATATAACAGTCAAAAACAATGGTCTCATTCTAATTATAATCATGTTTATCAAATAAAACATTTGTTGAGTAATAAAAATAACGCATAAAATTAGGAAACAATATTTATTTAAAATTTCGGGTCGTTACAAATTATGATTTCATAAATTGATGTATTGATTATGTAAGGAATATATCCCAAAATCACATTCACAAATTACTATTTTTGGTCATGGATTAATCACTATTTCTAGTCTTGGGGGAAATTAATAAACAAACGATTAAAAAATTATAAAAACCCTCCTCTCCTTCACTATAAACCCCTCATTACCTCTTAACTGCACTCCTCTAAATCCTTGTTCCTTCCCTATCTTATGAAAATATTTCTCCACAAGATCCCTCCCCACGTCCAATAGCCTTTGGTCTCCAAAAAATACCAAAACCCTTCCCCTTTAGAGTCTCTCAAGGAAGGTTTATTCAGGAGGTAAAATTCCTATTTTCTTTTCCTTCATTTTTATGTTCCTTTGTTCTCTTTTATTTCCTAACCTCTATTCATCAAAATGGTATGAAAAATACATTACCATAAATTTACTGGAATATTTTTATGATAATGGTATATTTCATTATCATATCTCTTTTCCCCACCTTTTATTTGAATGAAATTAAAACACTGTTTGAGATGTGTTAATTTCGCACATTCAAGGACAACCTTTTATAAATTTCTTTTATAATGTTTAATTATGGTCATGAAACCATTGGTATTATGGTTGAACTAGATTATTATATATGTAATATATCCTATTTATGTTTATTTAATCCTTTTGTCCCAATGGTATTAAGTTATAAAGAAAAACAAGTTTATTGTAATCAAAACCCACTGATTAACCAAAATGGCTATCACTAAGGTTTTATATAATAAATCATATTCAATCCCAATAACTAATTGATTTTTTATAACCATGTAATCTCATGGATGTTCACTAATAACATAAAACTTCAATCTTGTACCACCAGTTTTATCATATGTGTTTATCCTAACATGGACCGATCATTAAAATGAAGGAAGAAAACGGGCCGAAGAATGAAATTGAACATTATAACCAATAAAAATGCCATTAATGAAATAAAAAAGGTTATAATAAATCAATTAAATAGATAATAGGATCTGGAATTGTTAATCAATAAACCTAATTTTTTTTATTTAGGTCATTAATTACAAGTGGATAACACCACCATATTAAGGCAAGGGATCCTATCCATTTCACTTTTATTCGTGATTGTCCTCTATGTTATGCCCTTTTATGTGTAATTACTAGTGATGGGGTATGATTACACACCTCCCACACACTGTCCTCCTAATTTATAAAATATTATAAATCCATTTATCTCTCATTAATCCCTCTTAAGTACACCCGATATAATGTCGATAATCTATAAGGAATTCTACATGAGCTACCTTTATTCCTTCGGGTTAGTCTACATTTCTTTTTACCCAATTGAAGATGTCTTTTATTTTTATGTAAATATTCTACATGATTTTTATATGATCCAAACTCAGGTTTCATGTTACATCCGTCATTCTATTTTGGGTATATATATTCTTTTATATGATTCCCTCATCGATACTTCCCAGTAAGAAAACTCATTTTAAAGGAACTTCTCAAATTTTTACCTAATTTCAAGTGGCCTATATCTTCTATTTTAAGCGAACATTGTATTTATAAAATCATTTTTTGTTATGAAAACCTTATTAGATCACTTATGGTTTTATATAAAATATATTTCCCTTTCATATTTTTAAATTTCATTAGTGTTTTCCTTAAAACCGCACTACAATGTTTTAATGGTAAGAATTTCCTAAATACTCAACATACATGTTGTTACTTTAGTTTTTGGTAACTTACCATGCTATATGCCTATTTTACCTTATTAATGACCATATATGTTTTAATTCCTTTCTCTCATGGACACTTTTATGATATGCCCATTTATTATGCTTTATGTAATGAATGTGATACCCATTTATCTCCATGGGTTCCCTTACGTTTATGTATGATTGATTATGTATGATTATTTTCAGGGAAATCATATTCATGAACATGTTAAGATGGATGTGCCAAGATAGTGCTCAAATTCATTGAGTAAAGTTAAGTCCCATGAGATGTTATGTGCAATGGTCTTGGCGGTTATCCTTGGCTTGTGATACTATGGGAAACAATCTTGGTGGTTAGCCTAGAATTGTACTGAAGTCACGTGTTATGTTGATGAGACATTAATATTATCTACCTTTATATGATCCAATGTTCATATTGTATTATCCAAAACACTACATGTTATGTTTCTCTTAAATACATTCTAGTTATAGCTTATATTTCATGAATTAGACAGCCTCTATGGAATAAAAAATGGTTACTTATAGGAGATATCCATAAACTAGCCATTAAATTTAAATTCGATAGGTCTGTGATTTGAATTTTAAAAATCTGACATACACGGTTGTGTTCATGATGATATTTAGAGTCTGATAGAATTAACTTAATTTTCAGTGAATAGTAACCTACCCTTCTGAATAGTAACATGACCGTATGAATAGTAACTTACCCTTATGAATAATAATATGACTCTTATAAATGGTATCCATACCCATGGCTGTATAAATATATTTTGGCACCTTAAAAATAAAGATGAATATTTTAAGTGTTTATATTTTTCAATTAAACAATGATTCAAATTAAATATTTAATAAATCATAATTAGAAAATTATTTTAAAAACATTGACTACATTTTTGGATTCTACACGTCGAAAAATGGTTTGGGTGAATTTTTGGTTTTTTTCTGAAATACCTGAATTTATGGTGAATAGTAAAATACATTAATTTACCATATAAATACATTATAAATTAAATTAACTATTCCTAGCATCATGAGTGAAGTAAGCACCCAAATGTCGAACTCACATTCATATACTACTATTCTTTTCCATGGAATACTCACTATTTCTTGTCTTGAGAGGAAATAATAAATTAATGATTATAATATTAAGAAAACTCCACTCCCCTCCACTAAATAAACCACCCCTCACGCCCTCTTCCTCCCACATCACTCAAGCTTCAATCCTTGACAAAAGTCTACCAAATACTCTTCCCAAGACCTCTCCCCATGTCCATGACCTTCTGGTCCCACCAAAAGGCCAAAAACAAAGTTCTTAAGGTGTTTCTCAAAGAGGTGTACTCAAAAGGTGAACCTCTCTTCTATTTTCTTACAAATTCTTTTACAAGATTTATTATTTTGGTTGATCTCTTCCCACCACACCTCATCTAAATTCCATGATTATTAAAATACCTTAAAATTACTATATTTTCATTATTCTAATGGAATATTTCATCACAATCTCTCTTTTCCGCCTCCTTTTATACAATAAATGCAAACAATGTCCGAGATGTGTTAATTTATCACACTCAAGGATGATGAGTTTTCAATTTGCATTACTTTCTTCAATAACGGTCATGAAACCTTTTCAATGGTGGAACCAGATCATAATATTTTTATTTTATCGTTTTTAATGTTATGGAATCCTTACACATACAAATTATGGATTAATAATACAAAACAAGTTTATTGTGCACAAAACCACCAAGCCAAATCCAAGCGTTTATTTTTAACTGATTGAATGAGTCATACTCATGGTATATAACCAGAATAATTATAAGATAATTTATATTCTTTAATGTCACTAATAATTTATATTAACAATTCTAGATGTTTAACCATATTTCAAACAAACTTCCATTTATGAATACATGTAAACGGATCATGAAAACCAAAGAAGAAAATGATACCAAAACAATTAAATTGAATCTCTTAAACCCATTAAAAAGGCCATTAATGAACCTAATAAGGTTATAAAATATCAATAAAATTTATATTAGGTTCTATTCTAATAAATTAATAATGCTAAATTTTATTATTCAGGTCGTTAAGAACAATCAAGAACACCTTCGAGCATAAGGTAAGTGATCCCATCTCTCACTATTGTTTAAGAATCGCCCCTATGTTGTGCACTTTTATTTTTAATTCCTAATGATGGGGTATGTTTTCACACCTCCCCCATACTTCCCTTGTGACATATAAATAATGTTATACCTCTATACCTTTCATTAATCCCTCGCACTAACACTGGTTACCATGCTGAAATGTTTGTAAGGGGTTTTCTCATCTCACATTCAATTCGGTGGGATTTCCATTGTTAGACTCTTATTTATTATATTTGGTATAGGTGTACTGTAATTTGATATATATTATCATGATTATCTTTATATTCATGGTATTATGTGTTTAATTTGGTGGTTATTAAGTTTTGTTCATACAACTCAATTTATTACAACGTGGTAACAAGCTTTCATTAAATTTTCACTTCATTGTGACTTGTTTAGAATTCTGTAACTACTATTTGTTATGTGGTGTACCTATAGACCATTTGAGATCACATTTCAATTGAATTTATATTCCATTTAAATTTCCATATTCTCATATCGTGGATATGATTATTGTCTAATCTGTATACCACTTTACATACGGTATTTATTTTGAATGTTATTTGGATGTGGAAATATTGATGAATCTGTATCCTCTATTCTATACAGATAATGTAAAGACATATTTTTATTATGTTGAATCTATGTATAAATAATTATTTGGAAGAAGAGGTGGGTGGGCCCCGCTACATCCCCTCGATGCATCAGTAGGTCTCATGAGACAAATCAGTTGGCAACAATCCCTTCGAGTTTGTTTCCAAAAAATATGATGGATTTCTACCCATAGAACTAAATTGTTTTTATATTATTATGGTATAATGTGCTAGAGACATGATGTACAATTAATAAGAATTCTCTTTATTCGTAATGAATTATTACTATCCATGAGGTTCTAACTATGAAAAAATATATGGGTGCAGTTTCATTCTCAGTTTATTAATGGTGTGAGTTGTTCATTTATTCACCATGCCATATTGATTATGTCAAATTGCATAATATTCAGTTATTATATATTCATTCTTCTTCCATTTTTAACCCTTACTGGGCATTAGAGCTCACCCCATTCTTTTTTTTACCTTCAACAGGTTATGAAGAGGAAGCTATTTATTGAGCTCTATGGATGTAGTTTTTTTATTGTTTTTTATAACCTTTTACAATGTAATTTGAGTTACGTCTATGTATCTAGTTTCTTAAAGACTACTAAACTGATCATTCCTTCAGGATTTTCATTCATTCAAACCATTCCAATAAAACAAGTAATGCACCGAATCTAGTTTAGAGGGGTCGGGGCATTACTGTTGGTATCAGAGGAAGATTAGTAGAAAACATGGAAACTAGAGTAGGAAATGTATAGTAGGGAACAAAGCCCTAAGGTTGTATTTGAGGATAAAAATAAAATAGAATAATAGTATTTTTGTAAGGAATAGATTATGTGAATATTTCTAGAAAATACATCCATGTATGGATATGAGCAGGTAGAAGTGGCTCTGGCACATATGTACCTAGGAGTGAAAACTCTGACAATGAGTTTTGGGCTTAAACCGGGGTATCCTAGTACACGACAATGAGCCTTGATGCTCTCTTAGTTATAAAACTCCCAGGGGATATTCTTAGGATAATTCATATTTTCTTTACAAGCCATTACAAAGGATTGAAATGTAAATTATTCCTCAAAGAAACCATTTTTATGATTATGGGATTAGCCATGCATAGGATCTCAATTTAGGCTAAGTATTTTGTTAAATTAAGATTATACATTATGATTCATACCCTAATCTACTGTGTGACCTTATTTATAAATGGAATCTAATGGATGAAGTGGAATCAATACTTGTTGGAATTATAGGGATCTCCCCACTGATATAGTCAACACCGTTAATGTTGGAGCAGATCAGATCATGACCATATTGGGACACCTTACTCAGGTTGTAACGAATAACCATTCTGCACCTGTGTTGGATCATTTCATGTGGCAGAATCCCCCATCATTCATCATGACTACTAATCTAGTGGTTTCTGAGAAATTTATCAAGTCCCTTGAAAATATATCCATGTAATTAAGATGTAATGAAAAAGAAAAGGTAGTATTAGTTATATATTGTCTCAGGGGAAACAATGATCAATTGTGGTCATTTATTCAGAATACCACGGAGGAAGAAGAAATAAAATATATTTAATGGAGTCCTTTTACGGAAATATTATTCAAAAAATATATCCCTCATGAGAAAAAACCAAAATGAAGAGGAAATTCCTAGGCTTAAAGCAAAGGGAATAAGACAGTGTTGGAGAGTATGAGGCTACCTTCACAAGGCTATCCAAGTATGTTGTATATTATGTACGAGACTCAGCAAACAATATTGATCATTTCTTTGAAGGTATTAATCCATGTTTTTTAAGGGAACTGGATTTTCAAAAAATTTCATCATATGATAAAATTGTATTAAGTGACATCAAAACAAAGAAGGAATATTCTAGATCAAATTTGTTCATGGGAAACCAGGATAAAAAGTGGTACTCTGGTAACCAAGGGAAAGGTGAAGCGCCAAAGAAGAACAAGGGAACAAAGAAATTCCCATTATGTGGGAACTGTGGAAAGAATCTCCTCGGAAAATGCTTGAAATTCATGGGAGTCTCCTATAAGTGTGGAGAAAAGGGTCCCCTATCTCATGAATGAAAGGAGAAGAAACAACTTGATGATGTTCTGTGCTACAATTGTAGAGATATGGGACACTATGAAAATGAGTGTCCTATGTTCCAAGGAAACATGCCTCAGAAAAATCCAAGAGATAAAGGGAGAGCTTATGCAATTACAATAGCGGATGTTGAAGTTCCTAATGATGTGGTGGCATGTACTTTAATAGATTCCTCAAACTTAGCCAACACATTATTTGATTATGGGTCATCACATTCAATTATATCTTCCCTGTTTTCCAAGAAAATTAGACATGTCCAATTTGATTTAATAAAGGAGTTATCTGTCAAAGCTCACAGGGGATGCATCTTTTCCACAAAGGCATGTCGACTAGTCCCCCTCATGACACATAAATGTGCTTTAGTTTATAACCTTATCGTCATACCAATGACTGAATTTGATATAATTCTCGGTATGAATTGGATGTCAAATTATGATGCAAATATTTATTGAAGGAATAAGGAAGTGTCAATTTTTGAAAATGGCGTAGAATCTCTTATCTTTAGAGTATAGACCTCTCCATTTGATTCTTATCAAGACCCATCCCTAGTAGCTTTGTTAAATGCAATTCTTGGACATGAATAGAACCCAGTATCTATGGGTGAGGAAAGAAATCTTCACATTGAATATGTGGACATAGTGTAAGAATACATTGATGTATTTATAAAGGATTTACTTGGTCATCCTCCAGAGCGGGAAGTTGAGTTCTTTATTGATTTAATTCCTGGTGCAAGAACAATATCGAATACCCCCTATAGAATGGCCACTGTGGAGTTAGTGGATCTAAAGAAACAACTAGAAGAGTTGGGTAACAAAGGATTTATTCAACCTAGTGTTTCCCTATGGGGATCCCTGGTCTTGTTTATGAAGAATAAAGAAGGATCCATGAGGCTATGCATTTATTATCGGGAAATAAATGTTATTATGATAAAGAATAAGTTACCTCTCCACCAAATTGATGATTTATTTGATCATATTCATGGAGCTCAATACTTTTCAAAGATCGAACTTCGATCCAGATATCATCATTTATGTGTGGGGAAGGAGGATTTTCCTAAGAAAACTTTTCAAACAAGGTATGGGCATTACGAGTTTACAGTGATGCCTTTTTGGCTGAAAACATCGCCCTCTGTTTTCATGGATATGATGAATAGTGTTTTTAAGGAATATCTTGATAACTTTGTTGTGGTATTCATCGATGATATCCTGGTATACTGAAACAGCTACGAAGACCATGAGAATAACTTGAGGATTATTCTAGAAACTCTTAAAAGAAATAAATTATATGTGAAGATTAGAAAGTGTGAATTATGGCTTCAATCAGTGTCTTCTCTAGGCCATATTGTCTCTAAGGGTAGAATCCTAGTTGATCCTGCAAAGAAAAAGGAAATACAATAACATCCCATGCCAACAAAAATAACTGAGGTGTCCCATTCTATTAGCTTAGCAGGTTACTATTGGCGTTTCGTTCAGAATTTTGCCTGACTGGCTAACCTGCTAACCAATCTAACATGTAAAGGAGTTAAGATTCTGTGGACAAAATAATGTATTGAATGATTCGAAGAATTGAAAAAAGATTGGTCAATGATCTAATTTTGACTCTTCCATCTGGAAGTGATGTATTCGTAATATGCAGTGATGCATCAATGAATGGATTGGGTTTCTTCCTTATGAAAAATGATAAATTATTGCTTATGCATCAAGACAATTGAAGACTTATGAGAAGAATTATCCAACTCAAGATCTTGAGTTAGCAGCGGTAATCATTTCTCTCAAAATATGGATACATTATCTTTATAGTGAAAATGTTAGATATATATAGATCAAAAGAGTTTGAAATAAATTTTTAGATAGAAATACCTCAACATGAGGAAAAGTAGATGGCTCAAGTTACTCAAATATTATGATTGTTCAATACACTACCACCTTGAAAAGGAAAATAAGGTGCAAAATGCATTAAGCATGAATTATCATGGACTCCTGACCCAAATTAGGATTATAAGATATCGTATATTCATGGATCTACTGAATATGGATATGGGAATTGTTAAGGAAGGGGAAACATCTTTCCTATTTCAAATGATTGCTAAACCATCTTTATTAGAAAAGATAAAAAGCTATCATTCTGATGATGAGAATCCACACTAGAAAATTAATGCTGTCAAGGAAGGGAGATTGGTAGACTTCCTATATAAAGAAGTTCTAAAATTTGGAAAGATTTTAGGTGTTCCATCAGTACCTAATATAAAATGGTAACTATTAGATGATTCTCATAGCTCAAATTTCTCTATACAACCGAGTAGCACAAAGATATATAGAGATATGAAGGAACATTTTTGCAGGATAACATGAAGCGGGAAATTTATGACTACATGTCAAGGTGACAAGTTTTTCAATAAGTGAATGAAGACAGACATCATCCTATAGGGGTGATTCATCCTCTACATATTCTTATGTGGAAGTGGGATAACATTACGATGTATTTTGTCACCGGGCTACTGAGGACACCAAGCAGGAAAGATGCAATATGGGTAATTGTTGATCTTCTCACAAAATCAGCACATTTCATTCCTATATGAGAGGATTTACCACTTGATCTCATGGAAATACATTATATTATTTATGTTTTAAGACTTCATGGTGCACCTCTATTGATTGTTTCCAATCGAGATCCCCTATTTACATCAAAATTCTAGAAAAGTCTCCAGAAGTCTTGGAATACTAATCTTCATATGAGTACTGCTTATCACCCCAAACTGAAAGATAGACTAAAAGGAATTTTCAAACTCTACAAGACATGATGAGATCATGCTCTTTTGACCTTCAAGGTATGTGGGATCAATACTTTTCTTTGGTGGAATTTTATTCCAATAATAGTTTCCATTCTAGTATTCCATTGGCTCCATAAGAATCATTATATGGAAAGAGATTTCGAACTCCAACTTGTTGGGATGAAGTTGGTGAGAGGAAACTTATTGGCCTATAAATTATTGAAGATACCACATAAAAGGTAAAGGAAATTCAAGCCCATATTAAAGAAGCCGAAAGTAGGGAGAAGAGTTATGCTGACAACTAGAGAAAGGATTTGGAATTCCAAGTGGAAGATCATGTCTTTTTGTAGGTATCTCTGTGGAAGGGTGTCTTATAGTTTGGTAATAAAGGGAAACTGAGCCCCAGGTACATCAAACCATTTGAAATTCTGGAAAACATCGGAGTTGTAGCCTTCCATTTAGTGATGTTGCCAATTATCTCTAGAGTTAATTATGTGTTCCATGTGTCATTGTTAAAGAAATACATGCTAGACCCAACACATGTACTCAATTATGAAGAAATATAATTGGAACCTGATTTGTAAAGCTGTGAAAAGCCTATCGGGATTCTTGACACAAGGGATCATGTATTGAGAAATTAGATAAGTCATCTAGTAAGGGTTCTTTGAAGAAACCAGAATATGGAGGAATCAATAAGGGAACCTGAGGATGTTATGAAAATGAATCAGCAACATCTTTTTGGTGGGCTTCATACATAAAATTTCGAGGATGAAATTTCTGAAGGAGGGAATAATGTTGCACCCAAAACACATCATGGTATGTTTCTCTTAAATACATTATATTTATAGCCTATATTTCATGAATCATCAAGCCTCTTTGAAAAAAAACATGTTTACATACAAGATATATCCATAACCTAGCCATTAAACTTAAATTTTCCAGCTCTGTGATTTGAATTTTAAAAATCTGACATACACGGTTATGTTCAAGATGATATTTAGAGTCTGATAGAATTAACTTAATTTTGGGTGAATAGTAACCTACCCTTATGAATAGTAACCTGCCCTTATGAATAGTAACATACCCTTATGAATAGTACAATGACTCTCATGAATGGTATCTATACCCATGAGTGTATAAATAAATTTAGGCACCATTAAAATAAAGATGAATATTTTAAGTGTTTGTATTTTTCAATTAATTAATGATTCTAATTAAATATTTAATTAATCACATTTAGAAACTATTTAAGAAAAATGGACTTCATTTCTGGATTCTACACGTTGAAAATTTGTTAGAGTGAATTTTTGGTATTTTTCTGAAATGCTTCAATTTTTGGTGAATAGTAAAATATATTAATTTACCGTATAAATACATTATAAATTAAATTAACTATTCCTAGAATAATGATTGATATAAGCAGCCAAATCTCGAACTCACATGCATATATTAATATTCTTGGTCATGTAATACTCACTATTTTTTGTCTTGAGAGGAAATAATAAATTAATACTTATAATATTTAGAAAACTCTTCTCCCCTCCACTATATAAACCACCCCTCACCCCCTCTTCCTCCCACTACAGTCAAGCTTCAATACTTGAATAAATTCTACCAAATAATCTTCCCAAGCCCTCTCCCCACGTCCAAGACCTGATGGTCTCACCAAAATTCCTAAAACAAAGGTCTTAAAGAGTTTCTAAAGGAGGAGTACTCAAGAGGTGAACCTCTCTTCTCTTTTCTTTCAAATTCTTTTACAAGTTTTATTAATTTGGATGATCTCTTCCCTACTCACCTCATCCAAATGAAATTATAATTCTAGTACCTTACATGTACCGTATTTTCGTTATGCTAATGTAATATTTCACCATAATATCTCTTTCCCCCCTCCTTTTATACAATAAATGCAAACACCGTCCGAGATGGGTTAATTTATCACACCGGAGGAAGACGAGTTTTCAATTTGCATTAATATCTTCAATAATGATGATGAAACCTTTCAATGGTGTAACCAAATAATAATATTTTTATTTTATCTTGTTTAATGTTCTGGAATCCTTACACATACATAATATGGAATAATAATACAAAACAAGTTTATTTTACTCAAAACCGCCAAGCCAAATCCAAGCGTTTATTTTTAACTTGTCGAATGAGTCACCCTCATGGTATATAAATAGAATCATTATAATATCATTTATATCTATTTAATTTCACTAATAATTTTTATTAAAAATTCTGAATGTTTATCCAAATTTCAAACAAGCATCCATTAATGAATACAATTAAATGGATCATGAAAACCAAAAATGAAAATGCTACCAAAACAATTTAATTGAATCTATTAAACCCATAAAAAATGCCATTAATGGACCTAATAAGGTTATAAAATATCAATTTCATATAGATGAGGTTTTGGAATTATTAATCAATGAAGCTAAATTTGATTATTCAGGTCGTTAAGAATAATCAAGAACACCTTCAAGCATAAGGTAAGGGATCCTCTCTCTCACTTTTTTTAAGAATATCCCCAATGTTGTTCCTTTTTATTTTTAATTAATTTTATTGGGTTATGTTTTTGAACCTCCCCCATACTTTACTTGTGACATAAAAATAATGGGATACCCTTATACCTCTCATTAATCCCTCACAATAACACTCGTTACCATGCTGAAATGTTTGTAAGGGGTTTTCTCATCTCACTTTCAATTCTATGGGATATCCATTGTTTGCATATTATTTATTATATGTATTATTGTTCTAATTCCATTTCATATATATTGTTGTGATTTTAATTATATTCATGGTATTCTGTGATTCATTTGGTGGTTATTAAGTTTTAGTCATATGACTCAATTTATTACAACTTGGTAACGAGCTTTGTCTCAATTTTGACTTCATTGCGACTTGTTTATTATTGTGCACCTACTCTTTCTTATGTGGTGTACCTACAACCCATTTGAGATAAAATTTCAATTGAAATTATATTCCATTTAAATTGAAATATTCTTATATCATGGATATGATTATTGTCTAAGGCTTATACCACTTTACATACGGTATTTATTTTGAATGTAGTTTTGACTATCAAAATATTGATGAATCTATATCCTCAAGTCTATAAGGATAATGTAAAGTCATATAGCTCTTATGATGAATGTATGTATAAATAATTTATTGGATGCAGAGGTGGGTGGGTCCTGCTACAGCCCCTTGATGCATTAGTAGGTCTCCTAAGACAAATCAGTTGGCGACAAACCCTTCGAGTTTGTTTCAAAAAATCAGATGGGTTTCTACCCATAGAAGTAAACCGTTTTTATAGTATTATGGTATCATGTTATAGAGACATGACTTACTATTAATAAGAATTCTATTTATTCATTATCGGTTATTACTATCCATGAGTTTCTCATTATGAAAAAAATCTAAGGGTGAAGTTTCATTCTCAATTTATTAATGGCGTGAGTTTTTCATTTATTCACCGTGTCATATTAATCATGTAACATTTTTTACAATTCAGTTATTATTGATTCATGATTCCACCATTTTTAACCCTTACTAAGCATTATATATCACCCTTTTTTTATTACCATTAATATGTTATGAAAAAGAGGCTATTTATTGAGCTCTGTGGATGTAGTTTTTTATCTATTGTTTTTGTAACATTTTCCAATGTAATTTGAGTTTCAACGATGTATCTAGTTTCTAAAAGACTGCTAAAATGATTGTTCATTTTTTATTTTCATTCCTTCTAACCATTCCAATATAAAAAGTAATGCACCAGATCCAGTTTATATGGGTTGTGGTGTTACACATATGATCCCATGTTTATACGATTCCTTGTTTATATGACTCCATTTTTATATGTTACGATCCCTTATATTAAATTCCTTTTTATTTATTTATGTCATATGTTCTTACCCATGTGCTAAGGGTTTATTCTTATTCTTATGCCCTTACTAGGATATTATCTCATCCCTTTGTTAATGTTATCCCTATGTTATCCTATGAATATGTGTGAGCATAATGGTAGTTAGGGTATCATTATGAATACTAAATAATGATATGTTATTTTAAGTTCTATATTTTTAGTTTTATGTTCCTAGTCTTCCAAGACACTAGACTTCATGATCATTGGATTTTTCTCTGATGTATAATTATTCTTAAAATCATGTAATGTTATATGTAAAAGTCTAGGGTTGTAATAATATTTTTTTTATCATGATTAAATAATGAAATGTTTCATTTAGTTTAATGTTTTTAGTATTATGTACCTAGTATTCCAAGACACTAGAAATTACGATCCTTGGATTGTAATATGATGTTTAATTACACTTGAAATTATGTAATGATATGTGTAAAAGGATAGGGTCACTATAGTTGGTATTATAGGATGGTCTAGTTATTTTTGGAGATTATAAATAGAGCACTTTATTAAGAACCGTAGGGATACGACTACGTATAAGAAAACAGACCTAAATTCCAGTAAGTTAATATTAATTTGTTTATCAAGAAAATATATGCCTTTTAATATAAAAACAAGTGGGTGTGGCTCTGGAATAGATGTATATAGGAGGTAAAATAAAAAAAACCACTTGGATATAGACTTGAACAGGAACTGGTTCATAACAATAGGCCTTTCTTAAATCCTAGTCTGACACTCTCGATGGATATGCTTTGGTAAATTCATAATCATAGTACGGACCATTATTGAGAGATTAAAACATGAATCCCATAATTATAAATGTGAGGAAATAGATCATGGTTAACATAGATTGAAACCTTTGGAATAAAAAGTTAGGAAATACTTTCTATTAAGAGTTTATACATTTATGTTTAATGTTTCTTTTTTATTCGTATTAGATAATTATTCGATCCCCCTAATTGTACACAATTTTTATTCGTTAATGGAGAGAAATATAAGAACACATACCAACAATCAATGTGATAGGAAATGTGAGGATTTCCCAAATGACATCCCTGATATGATGGGAATGGGTGATCGGAAATTTATGACTGTACTTTCTCAGCTGGATCTACTTATGAATAATAACTTGAATCATTTGGAACTCCCTCATCCTCAATGGAAAGATAAATTTTCCATAGAATCCTTTATACGGAAAAGGCTTCCCATGTTTAGTGGATGTTCTGATCCCCTCCACATGGAATACTGTATTAACTCCATTGAAAAGATATTCTATGTCCTCTAATGATCATAAGAGGAGAAAGTAATACTCACAGTCTATCATTTTGATGGGGAAGCTAATCAATGGGGGACACTAAATCAAGTATATAAGGTCCCTAGAGGAAATTGATTCCATTGATTGGTAGGAATTCATGAAAATGTTTTTTAATAAATATTTTCCTCGATCCCTCTATCACAAGATAGAAATATAGTTCCTAAGACTTAAGAAGAAAGAAGATGAGTCCATCAAGGCGTATGAAGAAAACGTCATAAGGCCATCAATATATGCGTACAGATTTTTCATGAACACTGAAAATAAGGCGTATTGCTTATTTATCAGACTAAATCCAAGATAATGACAAGTCTTGGTTATTTGAGACATTTAAAGTTAAGGGGAGATTTTCTATTGTGCCCTCATGGTTTAAATGGAGATTATAGACTCCCAATGTTCCTATGGGCCTAGTGAAAAAAGCGGAAAATAGAGTCTAATATGGGTGGTTCGGAAAATAAATCCAATGATGGAAAGAAGATCTAACATCCCATGTGTCAAAATTGTAGGAAGAAGAATCATGGAGACTATCTAAAGGGAACCAAGAATTGCTTAAAATGTAAAGAATGAGACATCTGGTTAAGAACTCTTGGAGGGATATGTAGAATCCAACTAATGTGGAAGGGGAAATAAAGGTTCATATCAACACTCAACCTATAGTGTATTGTTACAACTGCAAGTAACATGGGAAATTTGCAAACAATTTCCCCAAGCCAAGGGTTGTTAGAGGAAGTCAACAATGACCTCCATGGAAACAAGAAAGAGATAATGATTTCAATACTACTGAGGTGGATCCAAAAAATGATGTGGTGACAGGTAATATAGTTATTCATTCATGATAAGAGAACATACTGTTTGATTCTAGTTTTATGCATTCTTTTATATCATATAAGTTTAGTAGAACCATTCAATGGCCACCTCCAAATTTGGATATTGAGTTATATGTGAGAAAAAAATGGGGAAATTATGGAATCTAAAGTATATAACTCCTCTATGGTTAATTTATTTTGACTGAACATATCAAAGAAATATTTTCATACTTCATTTAGTGGCGTTCGATGTTATCTTGGGCATGGATTGACTATATTTATACAAATACAACATTGACTTCCAGGGAAGGAAGATCACTATTTACATCCAAAAGCATCCTATAATTATTTACAAGTGTATAGAGGAAGATAAATCTCCTTTAGAATCATTTTCTCAAGTTCGGATATTACTACCTTATGATATGTCATGTCTAGATAAAATGAGTGAGACAAAGTAGAGAACCATGCTCGAAGACATTCCCATTTTAAGGGAAAACTGATTTATTTACTGAAGAATTTCTTGGCCTTCCCCCTGTTCGAGTGGTTGATTTATCAAGTGAAATTTTTTATAGATCCCCACCTATATCAAATACAACATTTAAAATATCCACCATTGAGCTATATGAGATGAAGAAGGAATTATAAGATAATCTAAACAAGGGTTTTACATGCCTGAGTGCTTCACCATGGGGAGAACCAGTCCTATTTGTTAAGAAGAAGGAAGAATCAATATTCCTTTTCATTGATTATCATGATCTAAATAAAATCAAAACAATGAAAAATTATCCACTTCCTTGGATAGATGAATTGTTAGATCAGCTATGTGGGGCGAGTTATTTCTCTAAGGTGGACCTTTGGTTGGGATATCACCAATAAAAGGTGAGGAAGGAAGATATTCCCAAGACTACCTTTAGAATGAGGTATTGGAACTATGAGTTCATATTGATACCCTTATGACTCACTAATTCACTATAAAGATTCATGGATATAATGAATAGATTATTTAGATATTACCTTGAATTTTGTTTGGAACTTTGTATCATTGATATTATAATATACTCTAAGAGCTTGGAGGAACATGAAGAGCATTTTAGTATTGTGTTAAAGACTTTGAGAAGGGAGAAACGATATGAAATATACAATAAATGTGAGTTATGGATGGAGTAAGTATCATTATTGGGGAATATTATCACCAGAAATGGGATATCTATAGACCCTTCCAAGAGAATGAAAATTGAAGAGTGGCCCATTCCAAAATTTCTAACATAGATCCGTAGATTCCATGGTCTCTCTCGGCATTACAGATGATTTGTGGAGAACTTTTAATGCTTTTCAAACCCAATTACCATGTTTACATGGATGGGGGTGAAGTTTTTTGGAATCAATAATGTGAGGAATGCTTTAAGAAGCTCAAAAAGAGGCCTATCAGGGTGCCAATACCCACACTACCAACAAGTGGAGAACTCCTTGTGGTGTAAATTGATGCTTCAAAGAAATGATTAGGTTGTGTACTAATAAAAAATGATAGAGTGATAGCCTACAAATCAAGATAGTTGATAATACATGAGTAAAATTATCCCACACATGATCTCGAGTTGGCAGTTGTGATCTTTTCATTGAAAATATGGTTCCATTATCTCTATGGGGAGAAGTGTGAGATATATACTGATCAAAAAAGTCTAAAATAAGTAATCACATATAAATAC
Source organism: Viscum album (assembly GCA_963277665.1). NCBI lineage: Eukaryota > Viridiplantae > Streptophyta > Magnoliopsida > Santalales > Viscaceae > Viscum > Viscum album. The sequence goes on from OY728119.1 coordinate 2,067,364,397, forward strand.
ATTAATATACTCCATATAATATGGTTAGAGCTCATCAAGAATTATGACTACCCAATCTACTTCCATTCTGGTAAGGAAAATAAGGTGGAATATTCTTTAAGTAGAAATGATCCTACATATTTATCAACAATTAGAACTGAAAAGGATATAATCTTATTAGATTTTTAGAGGATAAAAATGTGAGTAATTAATAGGGGAACGTCATCAAACATTTCTCAAATGATTTTTCAACCATCCCTATTGGATAAAATAAAGGATTATCAAAGAAATGATGTTGAAACTCATAAAAGGGTTGAAGCTATTAGAAATGGGAAATCCTATGAGTTCAAGAATGATGAGGAAGGGGTTGTAAGAGTTGGGTGAAGAAAATGTGTTCCATTTTATCCAGATATAAAGAAGGATGTTTTGAATGACACACATATATCAACATTCTCTATTCACCTAGGGAGCACAAAGATGCATCACGATCTGTGAGAAAACATTTGGTGGGACAATATGAAGAAGGAGATTGTTAAATATAATGAAAGTGCTTGGTGTATCAACATGTTAATGTTGAATGAAAAAAATATAAGGGTATGATGAAACAACTATCCCTACCAACATGGAAGTAGGATAACATCATAATAGAATTTTTCCCTAGACGTTCAAGGACATCGAGAGGAAACAATGCTATATGGGTCATTGTGGATAATCTTACAAAGACATCTCACTTTATCACAATTTGAGGGTTCTTCTCACTGGATCAACTTGCATGGTGGAAGACGAATGTCCTTTATAATAGTCTTCTCATGTGTGGATATTATTTCCCTATGAGAAACCATATCTCACTCAAATTATTGAGACAAAAGAGATGATTATGATCGAAGAAATACCCATCGGGATGGATTACACTGATGTCTTACCTGAAGAGTTTCCTAGTCTTCACCCTGATAATGAAGTTGAGTTATAAATTGAACTTATTTCTGGATCTCTGCAAATATTATAGAAACCTTATAGAATGGACACCATTTAGCTGGAGGAGCTGAAGTTGCAGTTATAGGATAATTTGGACATGGATTTTATACACCCGAGTGCTTCACCATGGGGTGCACTAGTCTTATTCATTAAAAATAAGGATTGATCAATGTACCTATGTATTGATTATGGTGATCTTAATAAAATCTGGATAAATAACAAGTATCACCTACCATAGATTTATGACTTAGTCGATTAGCTACGTGGGGATAGTTATTTCTCTAAGGTGGACCTTTGGTTGGGATATCACCAATTAAAGGTGAGGAAGGATGATATTCCCAAGGCTACCCTTCAAACGATGTATGGAAAATATGAGTTTATAGTGATTCCCTTTAGACTCACTAATGTTCCAATTATTTTCATGGATTTAATGAATAGTATCTTTTGGGATTACCTTGACAAATTTTTGGTAGTCTTTATATATGATATTCTGATATGCTCCAAGATGAAGGAGGAACCCGAGGAGAATTTGAATGTTGTGTTGAAGACTTTTCAATGGGAGAAACTATATGAAAAGTATAGAAAACATGAGTTATGGATGGTGGAAGTATCATTCTTAGAGTCTGTTATCACCATCAATGGGATATCTGTGGACCCTTTCCCAGAGAAAGGAAATTGGAGAGTGGTTCATGCTAACATCTGTAATGGATACCCATAGTTTCCTTGTCCTAGATAGGAATTATTGATGGTTTTTGAGATAATTTTCATAATTTTAAAACATAATAACCATGATGATAAAGAATAGGGTGATTTTTTTTCTAGGCTCAAGAATGTGAGGAAAGATTTAAGAATCTCAAAAAGAGTCTTATCACTATGCTAATACTGACTCTCCACAAAAGTGGAGAACTCATTGTGGTGTAAAACTATGATTAAAAGAATGGTTTAGACAATGAAATGATAAGAAATTATAAAGTGATAGTTTTTCCCTCAAGGAAGTTGAAAATGCTTGAGCAAAACTATCCTATGCATGATCTGGAGTTGTCCGCTATGAGTTTTGAGATGAAAATATGGAGACATTATCTTGATGGGGATAGTTATAATATATATACTAAAAAAAGAGTCTCAAATATATATTCATGCATAAATAGATTAATATACATCAATAATGATGGTTAGAGATCATCCTGGATTACAACTTCTCAATCTACTGCCAACCTAGTAAGGTAAATAAGGAGGCATATGTTCTAAGTAGAAAGGATTTTTTATCTTTATCAATGATGTAAATTGAGAAGGATCAAATTTTCTTAGACATAAAAAGCATATAAATGAATATCATTAAGGTAAAACATCATCAATCCTTTCTCAAATGATTTCTCAACCAACCCTCTTGGAGAAAATAAAGGATTCTCAAAGAAAAAATGTGGAAATTATGAAAAGGGTGGAAGCTATTAAAAATGGGATATCCTATGAGTTCAAGATTGATGAGGAAGAAGTTGTAATATTTGGCTCATGATTATTTATAACATCTGATCCATAGATAAAGAAGGAAATTTTGAATGAAGCACATAGCTCGACCTTCTCAATTAATCTAGAGAGCACAATGATTTATCGAGATATACAAGAGAAATTTTCATGGGAAAATATGACAAATGATATCGTTGAATATAAATCAATGTTCCTAGAATGTAAAAAAGTGTAGGTCGAAAAAAAAAGTTTTAGGGATGATGAAACCACAACCCATACCAACATGGAAGTGGGAGAACATTCCCATAGACTTTGGCACTGGACTTCCATGGAAATACAGAGGAAACAATGCTATATGGGTCATTGTGGATCACCTTACAAAGACATATCACTTTATTTAAATTCAAGAGGACTTCTCAATGGATCAAATTGCATGAATATATATCAAAGAGGTTGTAAGGATACATGGAGTACCACAATTTATTGTATCTGATCAAGATCCAATATTTACCGTGAATTTCTAGAAAAGTTTCCAACATGCTCTAGGAACTGACTTGAACTTCAACATGACCTATCATCCTTAAACTGATGTACAATCTGAGGAACTATTCAAAATCTGGAATATATATTGAGAGCATGTTCTATGGACTTGAAAGGAGTATGGTAACAACATCTTCCAATGGTTGAGTTATCCTACAGAAATAGTTTCCACTCCAGCATCCCAATGAAACCATTTGAATCCCTTTATGGGAAAAGGTGGAGAAAACTGGTGTGTAGGGATGAAGTCTATGAGCATAAGCTGTTAGGACCTAAAATCATCAAAGAAATTCTGGATAAGGTGAAAACCATTCAACTGCACATCAAGGTGGCCCAATGTCAACAAAAGATATATGCATATAGTCATTGATGAGACATTATGTTTAATGTTAGAGACAGGGTTTTCCTCTGCATATCTCCATGAAATAAGTTCATGTGATTTGGGAAGAAAGGAAATCTATATCCCATGTACCTCAGACCCATTGAGATTCTTGATCAGGTCAGAGCTGTGCCCTATCGACTGGCACTTCCTTCTACCATGTATAAAGTACACGATGTATTCCACGTATCTCTCTGAAGAAACTATATACTAGATCATTCACTTGTACTCTATTTTGAGGTGGTTTAGTTGGAGAATAATCATTCTTACAAGGAGAAGCCAGTGGAGATCTTGGATCATAGAGATAAAGTGCTACGCAACAAGACTTCTCACCTGGTCAAAGTACTATGGAAGAACCATAGGTATAAAGAGGCAATATGGAAACTAGAGGAAGCAATGAAGGAAAAGTACTGAAACCTGTATACAACTTATAATGTAAGACATAATTTCAAGTGTTAAATTTCATAAGGACGAAGAATGTAACGACCTCATATTTTATCAATGGAACTCCCTTCTAATAATTATTTCTTGTAGTATAATCACATAAGATTAATTATTAAACACAATAAAAACCTTATAAATAAAGAAAGAGTGAAATAAAAGATATCTATAGAAATTATGGAACTTATACCAGGGAAATAGTAACTTGACCTTTGAAATAGTAATGAAACCCTTATGAATAGTAAACTAGCCAATGTAATAGTTTCCCCACAAATGAAATTATAAATAAATGTTTTCTATCTTATAAGTGGCGATATGGTATAATTATATCTTAATATAAGTAAATAAATATTTTAAAAAATATTTATTAAGTGTAGTTCTTTTTTTAGTCATGTATATTTAATTAAAATTTTATGATTAATTTATTAATTTAAATGAGAGTTTATTTTAAAAAATGTAATCATAAATAACTATTTTGATGGATTTGTATTATTTTATGAGATCTTAATTAATTTTTCAATGTGTTAGAAAGACAATTTTAATTTTTAAATTTTAATTTTTCAATTAAATTAAGATTTTAATTAAAAATTATATTTATTATATCTAGAATTTTTTCATAAAATGGAGTTCAATTTTTAATTCTACACATTGAAAAATGGTTGGGGTGAACTTTTGGAATTTTTTTAAAATACATGAATTTTTTATGAATAGAGAAATATGGTAATTTTCTATATATATACATTATGAGTTAAATACACTATTCATAACACAATGGATGATGTAATCACCCTTGGTTTGAACTAATATTTTTTATTTACAATTTTTTTCACAAGAATAAATACTATTCATAGTATTGAGAAAAAATATTAAACTAATGATTAATATAACGGGAAATCCCTCCTCTCTTCCACTATAAAAGAAACTCCACCCCCTCTTCTCTTCATTCCTCTCAAGCCTTGTTCTTAATATGAATTATACACAAATATATTTTCCAGTATCACCCCCACTTATATCCACCCTTGGTCTTATAAGAAGACCCAAACCTATCCCCTAAAGAGGCTGTGAAGGAAGATAAATTCAAGAGGTAAATTCCTCTTTTAATTTTTTTTATTTTTCTTTTTTATTTTAATTTTATAACCTCACCTACTTTCATATACATGTTATGAAAACTACAGTAACTTAAATTTATTAGAAATATTTTTATGATAATGGAATAATTGCTCATCATATCTCTTTTCCCATCCTTTTATACTAGAAATGAAAACACCGTATGAGATGTGTCGATTTATCACATTCAAGGACGATGGGTTTTCAATTTCATTTACCATATTCAATTCTAGGAAAGAAACCATTTTTATTTTTGAAAAATACTATAATATATTTATTATGACTTATTTAAGGTTCTATAATCTTTTGTACAGATGATGTTAATTAATAATGAAAAATGAGTGTGTTTTGATAAAAAATCACAAACTAACCAAAACAGTTATCATTAACATTTTATATAATGAGACATCTTAACTCCAAATAAAAAAATGCATTTTATAACCATGGAATCTTCTAGATGTTCATTAATAATATATAACACCAATTCCATAAAACCATTTTCATCTGACATGTTTATACTTACATGTATTTTAGTATACCAATAATGAAGACTAAGGAAACAAATGCTCCCAAACAACGAAATTGAACCTCTTAATCCATCAAACAAGTCATGAATAATCCTAATATGGTTATAATAATTCAATTACGTGTATAATTGATTCTAAAAATATTAATTAATATATTTATTTTTGTTATCCAAGACATTAAGATCAAGGGATGAACACCTTCAGACTTAGGGTAAGGGATTATACCTGATCCTCCTTTATTCCTTCGGGTTGCTCAATCAGTATTTATACACAAATGAATTTATCTTTTATTTTTATGTACATATTTTAAATTCTATGTATATTCTCTAAAATCATGTATCAATATCCATTCATCATTTTATTTTTTGGATATACATTCTTTTAAATGATCTCATTGTCAATACTTCTCGATAAGCAAAACCATTTTAATGGAACTTCCTGAATTCTTCCCCATTATCATGTACACTATATAATCTATTTTTAAGACACATTTATTTATTATAAAACCAAAATTTTTAATATGAAAAGAATTCTTGGTTCACTTTTGGTTTTATATGAAATATTATTAGCTTTTATGTTTTAAATGACCTTTGATATTTTTCTTTAACCGCACTAATGTTTTTTTATTTTAATGTTTCTTAATTACTATTTTTACATGTTACTAATTCAAGTTAAGATTAATTTTCCTGATATATGACTATTATACACTATGATTTTCTAGGAATTATCTAATTACATCCCCTCTTGTACATTTTTATGACACTCCCATTTTTTATTCATTATGACATGATTATGATACCAAATTCTTACCTTGGGTAAACCTTATATATATGTATGATTGATTATGTATTATTCTATTTGTGGAAAACATATTAATGAACGTTTTAGGATTCGTGTGCCCAAATATAACTCCAATTAATTTTTTAATATTGAGTCTCATGAGATGTTATTTTCAACAGTCTTGACGGTTAGCCTAGACTTGTGTTACCATATGCAACGATCTTGGTGGTTAACCATGACTTGTCATCCTATATATGGAATGATACTGGACTCATGCCAAAGTCATTTTTTATTTTGCTTCCACATTCCTATGAATCTATTTTTATATGATCCCATGTTTTATATGTTATTATTACATATCTTCCATCGTATTCAAAGCATTTTTATATCATTATGTCCAAACCCATGTGCTAAAACTTCATTATTATGTTTATTCACTTACAAGATTTATTGTTGATCCCTTTGTTCATGTTATCCTTAGGTTATCCTAAGAAGATGTATGAGAACAATGGATTTTAGGATATCTTTACAAATATTACATAAATAATTTTTGTCACTTATTTTCATGTTTTCAGTTTTATGTACCTTGTCTTCTAAGACACTAGAATTTATGATCCTTGGCTTTTCATATGACATTTAATTATGCTTAAAATCATGCAATGATATGTGTAAAAGTCTTCGATCGATATATGGAACACTTAATGAACATGATAGATATTTGATGGAAGTGTCAATTGAATAGATACCATTTTGATATGATCAAGTATTAAAAAAATAAAATCACATCCTTGCAATTTAAAACTGCACTTAGAAAATAAACAGTGGATCTTTGAGAATGTATTTCTTTGAACCCCACATCGTAAAAAGGGTAAATAAAACTTCCTATTAAAAGAGGGGAATAAAAAGGAAAATATCACCAAATTAATGGTATTTCAATTAGGATAACATTAACAAAAAGTGAAAATGTGTACATGGAAGAGAATTCAAACTATATGGTTCTTATGGAGTGTTATAGAAAAAATGGTCATTATAATGTTAACCATCACAGAGCAATAAATCTGTGATTATAAAGGAGACCATTTGATTCATTAGAAATGAAGGTATTGGGATAATTTTATTTGTTTCAAGATAATATTTTTGAAGATGAATAATTTTCATAAGAAGATATATTTAAAAGATTTCATTCAATTTTTTAATCATAATATCATTCATCGGTTGTGCCTTGATCATTTTCACTACATCTATAACTCAAAGAAATGTGGTTTAAATTGCAATACATGAAGAACTAGTGGATCATATGATCCGTAATAGGATTAAATGTTATTATTTTTTTCTATATTTTTTATATCAGAATGTGTTTCACAAGTTATCCAATATGAATAATTCTTCACATGGTTATGTAAACTATTAATCTCTAAAACCTCAAAGTTCATCAAAACATTTTCATAAATGGTTACTCTTCTGAACCTCCCAAAATTTTAAAACCCAACAAATCAAAAGAAAGTAACAAAATTTCTAAAATAACCTTATCATTAGACCCCCAAATAGATTGATGTAGCACTTAATTGTCCCACACCAAACATGTGAAGACCATTTTCATGTATTCTCTTAAAAATTGGTAATAACCTAAATTACCATAAAGCCTTTGTGAAACCATGAATGATTTCATAAATTAACCCCTCCCTCATACCATAAATCTAAAAATTCAATAAACCTAATCCTTGATATCATAAACCACCTTAACCTCAATTCAAAGGACATCAATATTATCCCAATTAGTTTAAAAAATATTAAATCTATTTATATCATTGTTATCACATCATCATGAATATATTAAGGGTTATCTTTCCCTTAATCTTGTGTTATCAAAAAAATATCACATTTCCCCATCAATTACTTTTCATGGGTACTAGTACCATTCAAAATATTATTTCAAATCCTTAAGGAAAAACTACAGTGGACTAATTCTTAGACGTTTCATTATTTAGTGATACCATAAATGTAATTCGACAACATTATTGTTGAATTCCAATACATAAAAATAAATCATTCAACCAGTTCATTGTCATACTCTACATCACTAATATTGATCACATGAGATTTTCTATTTCCTTTATCATTAATAGGTTTCTTATGTTGATAATCATTTTAAACTCATATATTTTTTCACTGATTATCAAAATCCCATTTTTAACACATGAGAAATTGATGTGTGGGGGGTGCATTATGTCCAACCTTCTCTCTATTTGCATCATTAGAAAAAAATTTCCTATAATTTCTACAGTAAAATAACTAATGGCCTTTTTTACCACACAGAAAACATTTACCATTCCCATTTAGATAATTTCATCCATGTTTATTTCCACACATTCATTATAAATGAATGACCATCTTATTTTCTCCATGGTTTTTATATTTTCCTTTAATATCCATATATTGTTTCTTGTCAAAACCATGATATTTATATGTAAATCCAACCCCCATTTCCACATTGATAGAACAATGAACAATCTCATCATATCTATTGATTTATATTATGGAAAATTCCATTTGAAGACTAGGTTTTAAGTCACTGAGGAATATATCAGCCTTAATTTTAGGTTGGATGATAATATGAAAAGTGTACCTTCCAAGTCTTGTAAAATTATATACATAGTTACCAAAAGACTGATCATCCATTTACATTAACACAAGTAACTCTTTCTCCATCTTCATTCAAAAAATATGAAGAAATAAGTTATTGAAGAATAAGTTCTTGAACTAATCCCAATCAATGGATTCAATTTCATCTCGCTACCCTGCATTCTTGATTAGAGTCCACCATTGGTCCGCTTCTCATTTTAAATGATAAACAAATCAAATTAATTTTTCATATTCCAATCACTAAAGGACAAAAAACATCATTTTATTAGTACGTATCCATTTTTTATCAACAAGTGGATCAGAATACCCACTAAATGAAGGTGGAAATTTCCTCATGAAGGAATCAATAGTATTTTGTTATCTCATCTTCTTATTTAGAAGTACATTATGATTTGTATCTTGTGTGAGTATAACAATAAGATTTTACACTCCATGTTCCATAACATTTGGATTCTCAGGAGGGAAATTGTTGCATTGACCATTCCATTCATTATTAAAAGTGTTCCTTTATATTCTATCCATTGAATAAAACGAAAAAATTAGTAGTGTGAGAAACACTAATCACACTATGAAAATATCATATTCAAGATAAATTACATTCAATATATAAAATATTAGTTTTAATCCTTGGTTATTCATGATTGTTACCAAAATTATATGATTTTAACCAACACTTAGCCTTATACTTAGGGATATTATGAAGGTTTTCTAATAATAGTTTCCAAATATTGATTAAATGATTACTCTGATACCAACTATAATGAACCAAACTAAATATATATAGACATTGCATAATTTTCTTCAGAATATTAAATACATTATACATACACACACAAACCCAAATATTGTATTATTTTAGCTCCTTTGGAACTAGAAAACCTAAAAAATTGGTTCATAATACATATACATCGCATCCTCCATATGTCTTCCTAACTAGAACCCTTTTAGAAATATCTTACTTAATTAATTTCTTCATATACTAGGGAAAATAAGAATAATAAATAGTGATCTTAGATGCTTCTAAAGGGTAAACAAGGGAGTTACGTAAGAATAACTTATAAAGACCTAGAAATTATATATATATATTTTTAATTATATGAAATTTTTATGAGACTTTGAAATCTGACGAAACGTGATTCTAAGGCCTAGAGTGCCCATAATGATCTGTAGAAAAAGTGTCAGCTTTAAACAGTGCGTGTGAATAGTTTTCCTGAAAAAGTTCAATAACTCTTAAAAGGGTATCCAGATCAAAAATATGAGGGGACCGTTGCATCCAAGATGGTGGGTTTACCATAGGTGCACTTAAAGTTAGTCGGTCAAGGCCTCTAGTGATACAACCTAAAAATGGAATAACTATATATAAAATAATTAAATTAAATTATTTTATCTTTTAAATTCATATAACTCACGAATGATGACTCGGATTAAAAATCTGATATCAACAATTAACTCATTAGGGTATGCCTTCCTTAGCCAGATACTAACATTTACTGGCAGGAGCTAATAGTGGAATTTAGTTTTTTTCTGTAAATAAATAATTAAGTAACAATTATTTTATTCTAAAATCCTTAACCTTTTAATTGTAACTCAGATTAAAAATCTGAAAGTACCATTGGGCTCGTGAGGGAGTGTTCCCCTTAAGTAGATCCTAATAATGACCGGAATGTGTTGAGGGTGATTGTAAATAATTTTTTAATTTTTTATGGTATGTTTTGTAAAAATGCGGGTAGTGTTTTCTATATTTTGAACTGATGCTTAGATTAAAAATCTGAGGGCACCGTTGAATCTGCAGTGCCGAGATTCGCTTAAGGGAAGATTGACGTTGACCAGAAAGAGTTGGTGGAAAATGTTATTTTCATGGACTTTAGGAAAAATATATAATTAAATAATTAAAGGTTATTTAATTTTTATTTTTGACACCATTGGAAAAACAGTGGTGGAATCACAGTGCAATGTCAAACCATATAATGGTTTGACTCATAAGTTTTGTAACCACACTATTGGGTGAATTAAAAGAATGTTTAACCACACCGTTGGGAGAATTAAGAGTTGCATTAATTAAACTCATTAATAAACCATTTAATTATGTGATGCGTTAATCTCCACTTTCCCTCTATTTAATCTGAGATCGGGCTTTAGTTTTGGGAGAGCTATGAGAGGATTCTCTGACGAAGCGCCGACGACTTGCCACTCTGACGAAGAACGTGATCGAGCAACAGTCGTTGGGTGAAACAACGGGTGACATCAAACACCAACGACCACCTTCGGACTTGTAAACTTCTTCCTCATCCACAATGGCTTCCAACGAACTCGAGGTAGGGGTTATATGCTTGATTTCTCCGCTTTACCCCGTTCTTGAATATTATGAAGAACACAGATCAACCGTGCAATGGGTTGATACGTTTTTATTCGTTGATGTGGGAAGATATTGTGTGGTTTTCTTTATGGGGGTTTTTATAATTAAAATATCCTTCCCTTGTTGTTCTTCTAATGTGAAGGGTGCGGGCCAAACGAACAATTCCCAGACCCTTCGCCGAACTCAGTTGTGGTGGTGTTATTCATTGAAAATCGAAATATTTGCTGGCATGGTAGAACCAAGGGTTGTGCAGTGCAGGGACCATCCTAGTAGGGCCATAGGTGTAGAAGAGAATAAAAGTGGACCACCGAAGCTTCACGGGTGGCCTGCGGAGGCTTCACCGGTAGGGAAGCACTGGCGATCGAAGGAGATGGTGGCTAGTACCCACAGGCCATGAAGAAACAGCGGCGCCCGAAGGAACCACCTCAGAAAAGGGGGCGGTCAGCCTCCACCGACCATGTTGATGCATGGTTGTATGCCCCTTCGAACCGCTGTGGTGGGTGGACCCATGCCCATGGGTCTGTTTTAGGCCGGTCGACACACATTGGCCAGGGGAGTGAGATGCCATCCGATGCCGCAATTGAGCTAGGCGGCGCGCTACGACGGTGCTCTATGGTGGAAGGATATGGATTCTAGCCATAGTAGAGGGAGGACCCGCAGTCTGTGGGTCTTACATGTGACTGGATGGGAGTGGTGGTGCCAACTGGAACCCCTCCCATGATGGCTCGAACGGCTTCAGTCGTTCAGGAGGGGAGCGGACCCCCTGCGGTCGGCAAGCGGGCCAAGGGATTTCACAGCCCAGTGGGCCGCGCCCAGCCGGGTGGGCCAGACCGCACCTGCGGACAGCGGGCCGATCTCAGGGCCTAGTGGGCTGGACCTAGCCCAGCTGAACCAGGTTGGGCACAGCGGGCTGGGTCAGGTCGGTCTGACTAGATCGGACCAGACCTGGACCCCTTTTAGCCCACTTATGCTTAAATGAGCATATCTCTTAAACCAGATGTCCGTTTAATGAACCGTTTGTGGAATCGGAACCCTTAGAAAAAGGTGATCCTTTTTTGACACTCCATGTGAGTTTTAGAGGAAGTTGAAGTTTCTCTCGGTTGGATCGTACCTGAATCCAACCAGACCCTTAGCACTAAAATGCCTATAACTTACAGACCAGGTGTACGATTGACGCACTGTCTGTTGTTTTGGAACCCTTATGACAGGAGGATCATCAGGTTACTTATTCGTGGGTTTTTGTTGAACTTGAGGTATGAATGATGTCTTGAGAAGCATATCTTCCCAGATTCAAGCATGTTATATATGTGTATCCTGTGGCTGGCTGTGACATGAAGAATGAATAGCGATACTATGTGGAACAACACTGAGTGATCCTATGTGGATCAGAACTGAGTAATAATATATGGATCAATACCGAGGGATCCACTATGGATCATTGTCAAGCGATCCTTTGTGGATCAACACCGAATGATCCTATGTGGATAAGCACCGAGCGTTCCTGTGTGGATCAGCATGGAGAAATTCTGTGTGAATTAGCCCTTCGGGATCCTGTTGGGATCAGCACCGAGCGATATTGTGTGGATCAGCATCTAGAGAACCTGTGTTGATCGAAAACAGAGCCTCTTAGCAAAATAAGATGATCTAGTTTTACGTATAACATATGTACTTATGTACTTAAGTTATATCTGGTGTGAGATGTGTTTTTCTTTTTGATTTGTTATTGAGATCATGCTTTGTGAATTTTCCTTTTTGGAATTCAGGAGACCATCTGGGGTCTTAGGGTCCCTAATGAGTATTGTTATACTCACCCCTACACGGGCTTCACACACACCTTGTTGTATCTTGTCCAGATGAAAGACAACTGGACTGAGTCTTGAGGATTATGGGATTGACAGTGCGTAGTGGTGATTGAAAAATGGTGTACGGGTGTGACCAGTAGATGTGGAGAGGTACTATATATATGGAAAAATGTTTGTCATCATACCTCCCAAAGAACGACCGTGTTTGTAAACATTTCATTATAGCATATCTCATATAAATGTATCAGGATTCATAAACATCATTCCCTTTAAACATAAACGATTCATAGAATGAATATTATGAAACATTTTCTTCATATATATAGTAAGGAATGGGTAACACCAACAGATGACATCATAAATAGAAAAAAAATTTGAAATATATTTATAAAACAATTCTTGAAGAAAACATCATTTACACTGTGAAAAAACACTTTATTAAATCATAAAACATTTAGAATCGTTTTTAATTTAAATTAATGTTGAAAATATAAATAGGAATATTTTAAAACCCATTTTAAATATATTTTAAATAATTTCCCTTGAAACTTCTTAAAATATTATCTAAAAAATTTCTGAAAACATTTTTAGAATTATTTTTAGATAACATGATTTTTGAATAAAAAATATTTATAGCCAATAGGATAATAACATTACCTAAAACATATAATATTTTTAAAATAATAATATTGATAGTAAAACTGTTAAAGGGAACTATATACACGTCTTAAAATTATATAAGTTCATAACATAACATGTGGATCAAAGAAGGAAAATTGAGTCAAAATTACATTACATGTTTGGTAACTTTTGAAGCATAAACCCCATGAAAGAAAGATCATATAATTGATATTTAAATACCCATAAATTTAATTATAAGGTTAATAGATTACATTAATTTGTAGTATATACACAACACTAATGATATGAGTGGTGAATATGGAATAAGTCTCACAGAAATAAAAGTGAGATTGGAAATCCCCTTACCTTAAGACTGGAATTCCTTCATTCAAGTTATAACCACCTATAAAATTAATATAATTCTATAATAAATCTAAAACATAACCATATTAATATAAATAACACCAAACATGATATACTTATGACATTATATTAATCATTTATTAACAAATCCTTGTTAATTTTACTGCTTTGTCTTTTGTACATGTTTTCACATGTTATTCTTTTCCCTATTATATAGATCATGATTTTATCATATTTAGAAGGATAAAAATGATATTTAAATAATATATATATATATATAATATTTTTATTTATGGTGATTCAGAAATGTTATAGGTAGAAAATAAAATAAACCGTTCTGGGAGATGGTAGGTTGTATGTACGCATGAACACTATTTTCATTTTCTTGTCATATTAAAAGAAAGAAAATTATATGATATATTTTAATTATAGAATACTTTTTATTTCATATATATCACATATTTTTATTAAAACCATCCTTAACACATTCCATGTAAAATTTTAATGAATCTAATCGCTTCATGAGTTGGCGGTCCGCTGTACAGACGAACTCGTAATCATATTCCCACAAAATGGAATTACAGAAGAAATGTGTGATATAACAATTATAGAATCATAATAAAATAATAAAAATAATATATATCATATATTAACCGTAAATCAATCATGATTCCTAACCTTTAATGGTGGTAATTTAAGAATGAATGACATCGTTTCACGAGGTGATAGTCTTCCGTACACACAAATGACTATTGTGTATCTCATTTGATGGATGTTTTTGAAGTTGTAGGTGGTAACATTAAAATAAAAAAATATAATTATATATAATATAATTAGGTTATTATACAAACATTAAAAAAAGATAATTTATGTGTTCATGGATGAAATAACACAAAAATGTGTGTTGGTGAATGTTATTTCTTCTTCAGATGTCTCTTTTTGGTTTTAACCATAGGACTTCCTTGGTTGGATTAATTCCTAATGGAAGGATTCTAGGTTTAACAGAGGGAGGTTTGGAAGTTATTTTTATAGGATTTTTATAAACCTAATAGGTTTTGAAGTGTGAATAAAATAGAATAAGTGGTTTTATTTTATAAGATAGGGGAGTGTCACTTTTAAAATTTATCAAAAGATTAATTTATAAAAAATTCAATATCCATCCAAATACCTCTAAAATTCCATTTATGGTAATTTAAGATATTATAATGTTGTAATATTATCAACTGATATATTTTATACAATTTTTTATGTTATTTTAAACCTTATCATTTTTATTAAACCATTTTAATTTTAACTATGTTAAGATATTTTCTATATCAATAGGACATAATTTTTACTTATAATGTGTCAATTGGACCATACATGACTAATTAATGATATTTTAGACCACATAGAATCTATCTTTACTTATTTACTATTTTCCTGATTTTTAAATAATTTAATAAAATATTATTTTCATAAAATAGTTGTTAGTTTCAATTTTGACACTATTCATTACTTTAACATTAAGAAAATCAAGACAACAATATATATTCAAAAAAATAAATTAATACAACCCTAATATGTCATAGTAACCTTGAAAATTATTTAATCACCATAATTATTTAGAATTTTATTTATTTTAAAATTTCTAATGTCATTTAATTGACTTTTTAATTAATTGAATAATTACTGCAACATCATTGTGTAATTATTTATGATAATTATTTCTTAACTAAAAATTAAATAGAAAATTAAATAATGATAAAAAATATTTTATTTTTAAAATGACTATTTATAATTGAACAAATTCCCTATATAAATTTATATTAAAAATATTTCACTTGTTAAAAACATGAGTATGATAAGTTTATCTTTACATTGAATAAAATATTAAAAAGGATATAATCTTATCCAAATAGACATATATGCACACAAAAACCATCCTCTAATGCTTATGGATGAAAAATAATCATCTAATAAAATTGGGTCAAGTGTTAGGGTTATTTAATAATATTTATAATATTATTTTTACTCTTAATTACCTGATTTACCATTAATAATGATAATAAAAATTAATCAGTTTATTATTTATTTTATCTAACAATAAAATGGATCTAATTAATAAATTTGTAAATTATTATTCCAAACATGGAATCCATTTTATAAAATTCATAACACAAATGTTTATAAAAATAAATAAAAATTAATCTTGTACATGGGGTAAGAAAGCGAGTCTTTAAAGTGGAAATGTTGAAAAGTACACTAAGTATTTATATCTTAAATAAATATTAAAATGATTTAAATGAAATAAATTGGATTACTGGATGTATAATAGAACTATTTTGACTTAAAAAATATTTAAAATATAATTTATCATTATATATAATTTATAAAAAAAAGAAAATTTCAATTATAATTCATAATGCCAACGAGCTTGTACCGAAGTGGTACAAGCTCCTTCTTGGCATCCAAAAGACATAGGATCAAATCTGGGTAGGGATGAATTTTCAGGGGACTGTAGCTGTACTGTAGCAGGGTACTGTAGCAGCGCTGTAGCAACGATAGAATTGTAGGAGCGGTGACACTGTAGCGGCGGAGGCACTATTGCAGGGTAATGTAGCGGCATCGGTTACTGTAGCAGGTATTGTAGCAGTGCGGTACTGTAGCAGTACTGTTCACCGAGGGGTGCCTTGGGGAAACAAAATGGGCTTTCAAGCCTTGTATTTAGGCCACTTGTCGTGGGACATTCGGGCTATGTAATGGGTCTCCCTCTACCCACACTAAAGAGGTCTTTGCATTAAATAATAAATTGAGGATTCAGCCCCAACCTTTAAAAAATTATAATTCATAATTTTTACTATTCATCAAAAGATGAAACATTACAGAAAAAAATCCCAAAATTTACCTTAAGATAAATTTTAAATTCATATTCAAAAACAGTTTATTATTTAAAATAAAATTTATAAATGTATCAAAATTGATCTTTAAAACAATTTTTTCATTAAAGGGTGACAACAGAGCTTTTTAGAAGAATAATATTTTTTTGCTTAAAAAAATGAAATTTTTCTTATTTGATGCATATAAGACATAATGTATGGATTTGAAAATATTTAATTGAATATATAACACATATATTTCATTAATATCATCCACTAAAATACATTAATTTTATCTACTAAGATAAAACACCTTTGTGGGAATAAAATAGTTTTTCATAAAAACATGTCCTTTATTTTCAATTGGGTTTTTATATTTTTTCAAAATTAATTGTTCAAAAAATAATTAATTTTATAAACATGTTTAAACCATATTTTTATAATCCAATTAATCCTCTTCATTTTCACTATTCCAATATTTAGTTGATAACTATCATAATAAATATTAAATTGTTGTTTAGAAAAACTCAGTCTTCTGTGTAACAGAAGATATTGAAGAAACTCATTGTTGTGTGTTACACAAGACGAAATTAGTCTTTCATGTACTACAAGACAAAATATATGTTTCATATATCTTAATATTCTGTATAAATTATGATTGAATTGGTGTATCATACAAAACAAGGTATCAAATTATTTTAATTTATTTGTAAAAAATACAGTAAAACTTATGGTTTTAAAATCCACCATCTTATCATAGAAAATGTAGGTCATTTATTCATTCCACCACCTCACCAAACTCAACATTAGAATTATGTGCTTCATGTTATCACATATTTATTACATGATCAACCTCCATCATAGGTCGCATATCACAAGACCTTCCAACTTAGTTAGAATCATTGTCTTCAAATGCATCACATGAGTCCATCATGCGATCCATTAACTCTCTTGCATTTGTATGATTTTGAGAGACAATAAGAAAAATACATTATTTCTATCTAATCTCCTTTCAAGTGCATCACATGATGTCGAGATACCATTAGCTGAATTCAATAATTCCTGATAAATTTTTCTTCACATGATTCACATTGATTATTCATTCATGTGGATCAAATACCTTCCAAAATTCACATGGATCACATAATCTTCCTTCATTCACTCAAATTGTGTGATCTTACTTCATTCATATAGATCACATTTTCTTCTTTCATTCATGATACCATTGATAAATATCCATCAGGAACAAGATCAAACATTTTAAAAAAAATATATCAACTCAAATGAATAATAAAGAATGATTTTTTCTAAAAGTATCTTCATTTGGATTTATTGAATACACTTAAAAAAATCAAGATAGATTTTATATATATAGCTCCATATAGTGAAAAATTAATTACTCAACACATACACTAATGCCAAATGATCCAAGCTCATCATGAGAGATAAGAGTATAATGAAAATTTCATCTATGAATTACTTAGATCTAAATCGTGCCTTCAGAATTCTTTTTGATGCTAAAATATAAAACATCCTTATACATCAAGATCGCTTGTTAACCTACATATGTTAACTACAAGCATCATGAACCTAAATTTCACTCTTTTTGATAATTCTAATTCATTGATATATTAGCTTCAATGTCACTATATTTAAAACTGCCCCTGTTTTGCTACCCCCTTTCAGATTATCCCCCTTTCTGGATAAAGACATCCCCTTTTCCCAATGAACCTCAAAGGTCACATTTTTATGGTATATAACATAGTAAAAAAATCTGCACAAAAGGTAAAAATAAAACATACCTTAGGGAGTGGGGATGCCACATCCACAAAGTTCAAGTGTGGGTAGTCGATTGAACTCCAAGGGCCAGTCCATTCCATTAAAATACTTCTTTGGTTAAGGCCTTTATCAGGATGTCTACAAATTTTAGTTTAGTAGGATCATACTCTAAATTTACAAGATCATTCTCCACTTTCTCTTTGATAAAGTGATATTTGAATTTAATGTATTTCATCCCTTAGTGTTGGATGATATTTTTTCTTTGATTTAGAGAACATGAATTATTGTAATAGATTCTAATAAGAGACTACTCTTAAACTCCATTATCTCCAAGATGCTACTTTATCCACTGTAAAGACGGGCAATATTTTATAGCCATAATGTATTTAGCTTCTATGGTTCTAAATGAAATGAAATATTATTTTTTTATTAGAAAATAAAAAATAGTCTTCCAAGATAGAATACACCACCTCATGTTAAATTTCAATCATCTACTGAACTAGTCCAATCTGCATTTTTAAAATCCAATAACTCTCGCTAACATTTTTTATTTTATATTAAATTAAAATTTTCCATTTATTTGATATACCAACGTATTCATTTATCCATAGTAAAGTGGATTTAATTGAGAATAATTTGATACTATGATTCTTGGAATGTAGAGAAAAAAAATACTGTGTCATTTCACTATTAAGTAGAATATGTTACAAATGATCTATATGTATTTTTTTGATATTGACTGCATTTCCATCATCATCCCTTGAAAATTTCATCCTTTTGCTACCGTATTTTTAACATACTTGGATTTTTTAATACTAAATCATCGTAAAAACTCATTAGAATATTTTTATTTGGAACTAAATGTTTCATTATTTCCTTTAGTTTCCTATAAACCAACAAAAATTGTTATCTCACTAATCATTGACCTTTAAAATTATCATTTCATGAATTCTATAAACTATTTTTACTACAATTCATTCAATCCACCAAAGATTATATCATTTATATATACTAGTACTATCATACTTTGTCTACTCCCTTTATTGACATAAATATTGTAATCTAATCCTCCTTGTTGGAATCTAAGCTTCATCAAATACTGATCTTGTACTGAGTACCATGATCTTGGGGCCAACATCCACCCTTATAGTGATTTCTTTAACTGAAAAACTTATTCTAAAATTCTTGAATGGGAAAATCATATCCCTGTTCAACACAAAATATTTCTTTTACAACCCCATTCAAAAAAGGTGAATTTAAATCCATCTAGAAAACAAAGAATTTACTTTTCACTCTTATGGGAAATAATAATTTAATTTCCTTCAGCCTTGCAAAAGGTGATGATGTTTCACCAACATCGATACACTTTACTTAGGAGCATCAAATGCACATGAATAATGATTTTTATTGAATTATTTTGTCGTTTTATTCAACTTGTTATATAATATCTAATGGGTCTCTTTGACTTATTTTCCCTCAAAACAATATCACATATTTTTTTCTTTTCAATTTTTTTATTCTATTAAGTCATCACCAGATCCCAATTCTCATTTGTTATAAATTATTTAAAAAAATTGTATTTATTTGTGATGTGGAATATTATTTTTATAGATTCTTTAACCAAATTTTAAGAATTGGTTCTATCTGATCCCCGGTTACGTATTCCAATCAATTTTGGATCCTCTATTTAGTTTATGTGTAGATAATGGTTTGGCCTCATCCTACTTGTCACATGAATCTTCTTTTAAATCTTATTTCAGTACTTGAAATCCTTCTGAGATTATCATCTCTTCATCACTTTCCACCTGTGAATCTTTATGCATTTTTTTGAAGATTATTCTAATTTTTTTACCTCCCCAACATTATTTAGGTTATACCCCCAAATACCCAAATAGGGGAAGGATAAATTAGGGTGTCATATTTTTCTTTGAATAAGATGGATCATGTCAATGTATTTTTAGGAAATTATTAAGCCTATCTAACAGAATCATTCAATTAAAAAACACCCATATTATGAAGTAGAAACATAACACAACATTTTTACTTGGTTAACCACTAAGGGATAGTACAAAGAGAATACGCCGATAGTGTATCATTCATACCTGAATCCAATAAGCTTAAATTTATTTTCTGTGTTACAATTTATCATACAAGATCACTTCATGATAGGCACAGTACCTATAAAATAATTGTAGGGATGACACACGGCCTTCCTTAGATCAATTTCATCAAATCCAACTTTCTCACTACTATGGATGAATTATTTCTCATTTTATCAATTTGAATATTAATTCCATGTCATATAACATGAAGATAATGTTTTTTCATTAAGTAGTTATTCTTATGATGCTTCATTTCTACGAAATTTTTCTAAGTTCAAGAATTCATCTATATGTATCTTTTAAGAAAAACCATTTCTCATAGAACCCATTTTTTCAAATAACTATTATTTAATAACCGAGATATTTCAAATTTTTTATAGAAAATTTATCAGAAAATTCTGAGCTGGCATAGCGACGACATGTGATTCTGGGGCCCGATGTGCCCAGAATGGATGGATGAAAAATGTTATGTTTTTAATAGCACATACGAGCTTTATGATAAAAGTGGAATAAAATCTATGTGGTTTACTACATAAGAAATATGAGGGAATAATTTTTCTTAGAGTAGTGGATTTACGCAAGGCACGACTTAAATTTAGTCTGCGTGGGTCTTATGTGGAAAAACTTGAAAATGGAATAACTATAAATACAATAATTAAATAAAATTATTTTATTTTTTAAATTCTAATAAATCATAAACAATAACTCATATTGGAAATCTGATACCACTTTTGAGTTATTAAGGGGGTGTTTTCCTTAGGTGAGGCCTAACCTCGATCGATGCAGGCCAGCTGTGAAAGATAGTTTTTGGACATGAACCTCATTAAAATATTTTAATATATGTATTTTATTTAATTTTACATGAAGATGTAGCGGGATTTTCCCTCTTAATAAGCATGGTCAGAAATCCATGATTATAACCATAATCCTAGAGTTTCTCTAATGCAAGGACAAGGAGGCTCTCACATCAGTGACGATGGATTGGAGGTCGGAACTCCGATCAAGCATTGAGGAAAGAGGAAAATTTTAATTTTTTCTTCATCAGAGACTGATCCAAAACCAATAAAGGGTGTGAGTTTAATTTTTTTTCTGTTCCCCATTCTTGGAGTTAAACGACCAAAGCAGATCAACCAACGAACAGTTTGACCCATGAGTCGTTCATTCTTGGAGGAGAAATTATTTGCGGGAATTATGTTGGGGATAATGTTTATTATAGTCATTTTTATTGACCATCCATAAAAATGTATTGAGGCTAGAAAAAAAAGGTTGGGGTTCGTACCTTGGTTTTCTATTTGTGCTTTTCCCCCTAATCGTTCTTCACATTCTTCAGGTTCTTCTTGGGAATACGAATTGAAATTCATTGCCCATCTATTTCTTGGAGCAATAATAAAAAATTGGAGATCAAATATCATGAATAAATAATAAATGTGTGATGATAATTGTGGTAGACAGATTGAAGTGTTTTGGGAGTAATCTCCCTTCGATCATTTTTCGACAGAGTTTCCACCAGTCCGACAAGGAGGCCAGGCCATGCCGACCAAGAAACAAGACCGATAGTGATAGTATCCCGTAGTCCAGGTAGGAAAAAACATGGTAGGGAATGCCGCAAGAGCCAAATACAAGTCCCCTAGCTTTATGAACAGTGACAGGAGCCCGTGGGGGCAGCGGCTGTAGGCGGCGATCAGGAGTTGTGGCCTGGTGGGCCATGACAGCGACGAGTTAGGGACTCGGTGAGCACCGTGACAGCCAGGTGGAAGAACATAGTCGGAGACCACATCTGAGGGGGTGGACTAGCCTTGTGGATGAGAACTGGAATCACGTGAACCCGAGCGACCGGGCAGTGGTGATGTCAGTGACTGTGTTAGCCGGATGGGTCATAGCAAGGGTGGGCCGCGCTCAATGGGAAAAGTCTAGCCCGTAAGTGTGGGATGTGCTATAGGAAATAGGATATGGTCCAATAGTCCCAATGATCGGGTTTGGACTAGAACGGCTTGAATTGGGTTGAGTCATATTGGCTGAACTGGGCTAGGTCGGGTCGGACCCCAAACTAAACAAGGTTGTTTTTTAAAAAAGATCTATAACTTTCAAACCAAATGTACTTTTGAGGATCCATCTATGGTGTTGGTACCCTATAGATAGGGCAAACATTTTGAGATTGATTGGTGGGTTTTTAGTATGGGACGATGTATTTTCAGGGTTTCCCTTAGTTCTTTCATCGAGGGTTCAGTGCAGCATTGCGTTCACATTAGTGGACAACAATCCCCTCTAGAGGCCAAGTCCCGGATAGTGTTGTGACATCCCTCCTCAAGAATAGAACGATCCTCTATCACCCCTGAAGGATTTTTGTGGGAGTTGATGTGACCTCCGAGATTAGGGCATTAATCCTCCATCTAGTGGGTCATTTTAGTAGGGTTCTCAGTACTCTCAGTAGATAATCTCCCACATTATGAGTTTCATCGATAGGGTTGTTGGTATTCTATGAGAATAATTGACTACGTTGTGAATTAATACAGATTGGTTTGTCAGTATTATCAGGGTATAATCCCCTCTCTATATAGCATGACCTTGACTAGTGTATTCTCTTTGAGCATGAACCAAATTTGCAGGATCTCTTTTTAAGAGTCCATGATGATATCAAGGCTCGAGGAGTGAGTTCTCCTGAAACAAATGTGTCTCGAGATGAATCATGTGGATGATGTTTGGTTGTGATATCGTGTCTCCATGTCTTAGCCTGAATGGATTTCTTAGGGAAGCTTCATGATGTATCGAGACCAGGTTTTCTCTCACATACTTTTAATAGACTTGTTCTATCGGTTTACTATCAGATGGTTTGAGTAATGAGACCTCCCCAAACAAGAATACTATGAGTGGAACTGTATAGCTATCAGTGTCTGAGACCTTGATTCTTGGAGTATTTTACGATTATGCCTAGATGTTTTTGTTATATGTGTTGCAAACACATACCTGTGTTGAGCTGACTGTATCTTCTTAGTGATGTTCCCTTTTTGATCTTTCAACTTGTGTTTCAGGGTGTCCTAATGAGTATTGTTTTACTCACCCCTGCATGGTCTTTTCCTGCACATTTTTTGTCTTTTTTAGATAGTCTACACTTTGATAGAGACCTTGGTGGACAGGGGCCAAGTGGATCTTAGAGTGATATGATAGATGAGGTGTTCTTTTATAGCTTATGACAGCTGTTTATGTAAGTACACATCAAGTAGGATTTTCTGCAGAGGAGTTCTAGAGAACTGTATTTTTTGATTTTTCCTTTTTTTGGGCTCGTATTCTAGCCCCGTTTACTTTTAGTTTTCTACTATTGTACTCGATGTTAGTATCATAGTGGTATTTCTATTTCTTTACTTAGTGTTTTCAGTTTCATCACTTTTTCATGGAGACATGTGTGTGTGTATGTATATAGGAAAATTCCTCCCATTGATGCGACCTGCCTACTCGGTGCTTGTTTCTAGCCCCCATCTTATGGGAGGGAGGCTTAGGGAAGTCATGGAATGAGCCCCACTGGGATGGGTCATGACAGCATTGTTCACAGGACTCATGAACGAGATATTTCATCCTTTACATGAAAGGGGAAGCCTTTTGTGTTAAAAGGGAGGTGCTAGAAATCATTTTAGCAGTTGAGATAGAGTTCGATGAGTACCTCAGTCTTAAGAGTTCCAGAGAAGGGATTAAATTATTTGGTGTTATGTGGTGCATTTGGGACTGAACTTGGTTATTTCCTGATGTAAAGTCATGTGGTGGTTGCCTATGGTTCACGCCAGTTGAGACCACATGTGAAGAACTACATGACCTAGGGGCTTGAGATGGGAACAGTAGTCTTCACATTGAAGATGTGGAAACATTACTTGATAGGGGAGCTATTTTTAAGCTAGTCGGACAACAATATACTCATGTATATCTTTTCTCAGAGGGATATGAGCTTGAGGTAGAGGCAGTGGCTAGAATTCCTCTAGGTCTATGACATAAAAATTTTCTATACTCATATGAAGGGAAACATGGTTGAAGATTAACTAATTAGGATATCAATCTTTAAATTGCTGAGTGAGGCATTAGAGCAGTTGTCCATACTATAAATATCCTTTCTGGATGGTGACAGAGCCGCTTTCCTTCAATCAATGTTTTTCACCCCTATTCTCTTATAGTAAGTCCGGGTGGTATAACTTGGGGACATAGTCTTTGAAACCTAATGTGATCATTTTTTCACCAGGTATACCCTCGAAGGATATTCGATAGGTGGGGAGCATTTCATTCTTTTTAAAGGGTACACAGTTGTGCCAGAGGCATTGTGAGAGGAGATTATGTGGGAGTCTCACCCAACCCCTTTTGCGGTACATCCGGGTGTGGATGAGATATACTAGGATCTTCAATGTCAGTTCTGGTGCGTGGGGATGAAGATGTCGGTGGCAAAGTTCATTTCGTGGTGGGTCACTTGTCCGCAAGTGAAGGCATAACATCATGTTCCATCATGATTGACTCATCCAATCAAGGTTCCAGAGTGGAAGTGGGATGTGATATCAATGAACTTCATGATGGGTTTACCCTTCACATCTAGGGGAGACAATACCATTTTAGTGATCATTGACTGACTCACCAAGTCATCCCGCTTCCAAACTATCCAAGAGCAGAGTCTAATAGAGATCTTATGATGCCTCTACGTGCAAGAGATAGTTCAACTACATGGAGTTCCCTCGACAATTGTTTCAGATCGAAATCCTCAGTTCACATTCACTTTTTTAAGGTAATTGTAGCAGGAATTTGGGACTTAGTTACTCTTTAAAAGAGTGTTTCAAACACAGATAGATGACCATGTTTAGTGGACCTTTCATGTTCTTGGGGGCATTCTACGAGCTTGCATGTTAATGTTTTGGCCCTAGTTTTTCGAATCTTCTACTTCTGGTGGAGTATAAAAATAAAAACATCTACCCCTCCACCATTTGTATGCCACCATTGAAGCCTTGTTATATATGACTCTATATGTCACCAATGTGTGGGAATAACCTAGGGGAGTCGACACCCAGGGGCCTCGAGTTGTTGTAGGAAACTATAAAGAAGGTTTTGGTCATCGAAGAGAAGATGAATACTGCATAGAGACATCATAAATATTATGGTGACAGGAGACATAGGCCTTTTTGAGTTCAAGTAGAGAGAATTGGTGTTCCTTTAGGCCTCCCATCGATGAGGGATATAGAGATTTGGTCGGGAAGATGACCTATCTCTGGAGTTCATTGGCCCTTTCATGACACTGTATAGACTTTGCGAGGTGGAACACCACTTGGATCTACCCCCACAGTTGGACTGGGTACATGATGTATTCCATGGGTCTTAGATGAGGAGATAAATGAATGATTCATTTCATGTCATTGACTAGGGAGAATTTTTTGGAGTACCCAGTGGAGATCGAGGATCGATGGTTGAGGATCCTTGGTGGGTGATTGATTCCTCTTGTGCGTGTTCAGTGGAAACATGATAATCTCAAGGAGAGAACATGGAAGAAATATTCTTATATTCATTCATGGAAACCTCATCTATTTGGGTATTCTTTGGTTACGATTTTTGGGATGTAAAGGATTAGGGTAGAGAGAATGTAATAACTTGGATTTTATTGATTTTTTTATAAAATATCATGAAAAATTATGATAGCAGGCACTAATATACCATGCGATTCCATGGCCTGATGTGTCTGGAATGGTTCGATGAAACATTTTATGTTTTTAATATCTTGGGTGAGTGATTTTCGTGAAGAAGTAGAATAACTTCTAAATATATTCATAAATCAGAAATCCTATGTTACAATTGATCTCAGAGAAGTGGATTTACCCATGGTAGGATTTAACATTAGTCGACACAGGTCTTCTGTGAAAACCCCCAAAAATGACCTAACCATAAATAAAATAATTAAATAAAATTATTCTTTTTTTAAAATTATAATAACATATTAATGTTAACATAGATTGGAAATTCGAGACCACCGTTCAGTTCATATGGGGGTGTTTTCCTTAGGTGAGGCCTCAACACATGCCAATTGTGAAAGATAGTTTTTGGACGTGAACGTCATTAAAATATTTTAGTAAAAATATTTTAATTGATTTTATGTGATGATGTAGTGGCCATTTTTATATTTACTAATCCTTATCAGAAATCCAGGGTTATCGCTAACTGTGGAGTTTTCCTATGGCAAGGAGAAGGAGGCTCTCTCACTGGTGATGACAGATTCCACATCAGAACTCATATCAAGCATCGAGGAATGACCAATATGCAGATTTTTTCTTCAATAGAAACCAATACGAACCTTAGGTAGGGTTTGGGGTTTAAATTATTTCTTTTCCCGATTATTTGAGTTAAATGATGAACCTGAATCAACCCATGAATAGGTTGACCAGCGGATCACTCTTACTTGAAGGAGGGATTATTTTTTGGGAATTATGTTGGGGATGATTTTTATTCTTGTGGTCTATCTTGATCATCCTTACGAAATGTATGAAGGCTGAAATGAACAAACAGACGAGGTTTATTCATTAGGTTGTGATTTTTGCATTTCTCACCAAATCATTCCTTTTGTTTTTAGTGTTCTTCATAGGAATATGAATAGAAATTTGTTGCACGTCCGTTTCATGGTGAAATATTCCAAAATAAGAGATCCAAATTCATGAAAACCTAGAGGAGGTTTGAAAATGATGGTGGTGGATGGATTGACATGTTTCAAGATTAAATTCCCTTTGATCATTTTTTTGTGGAGGCAGAACTGGAACGACAAGGAGGACGCTGTTAGGGAAGCTGATAGCTGCATCATTCCACGATCAAGGTAGGACCGCGGTTGTGGGATGACCAATAGCAAGGCAGGCCAAGAGTGGGGATGAAAAGGCCACTAAATTGATATCTAGTAATGGGAGCCTACAATGGTAGTGTCCGCAAGAGGTGATCGGGAGACGTGGTCAGGGGGGCCGTGACACCAGCGAGGTGGTGACACGGTGGGCACCATGTCGGCCAGGTGGACACATGCAGTTTGTGACCATGTTAAAGAGGGAACACCTACCACATGGATGTGGAACGACACTATGTGGCCCCATTTAATTAGGTGGGAATGCGGTCGGTGACCGCATCGGCCGAATGGGGCATGACCAGGGCGGGCCGTACCCAGCTGGAAAAATCCCACCCACCCACGTGGGCCGGGTTGGAGGAACCCGACCACTCCAACAGCCTGATAGACTAGACCACATAGCCCAATATGACGGTTTGGACCGGTTTAGACCGAATTGGGTTGGGTTGGGTTAGCCAAACAGGGATAGGTCAGACGTCGACCCAACTGTGTGCTTTTTACAAAAAGGGCCAAAACTTTCAAATGAAAGGTCCGTTTGACGAACTATCTGTGGAGTTAGGACCCTTATGACGAGACATTACTTTTGAGATGGCTTGGTAGGTTTTTAGTATGGAACAATATAGGTGTGGAGTTTCCCTTGGTTGTTTCCTTAAGGGTTCAGTGTGGCATTTCATCCAAATCACTAGATTACAATCTCCTCTAGAGGCCAAGTCTGAGATAGAGTTGCAACATCAATCCTTGGAACTCGAGCGATCCTCTATCACCCCTAATAGAGTTTTAATTGAATTGACATAACCTATGAGTCCAGGGAATTAATCCTCCATATTTTGGGTCATATCAATAGGGTTCTTGGTATTCTCAGTGGAGAATACCCTATGTTAGGAGCCACATCGATTGGGTTTTCATTATTCTCCTAGAATAATCCCCTATGTTGTGTATTAATATAGATTGGGTTATCAGAATTGTTTGGTAATAATTCCCTCTATGTATAGCATGACATTGACTAATGTATTCTCTTTGGGCATGACCAAAATTAGTGGGACCTCTTTGTAAGATTCCCCAATGACATCACGGCTTGAGGAGTGAGTTCTCCCAAAAAGAGCATGTCTGAAGAAAAATAATGTTGATGATGTTTGGTTGTGACATTGAGAATTCATGTCTTAGAAAGTCCATATGTCTCTGGGAAACTTCATGACATATC
The DNA here is from genome assembly GCA_963277665.1 of Viscum album. Lineage (NCBI taxonomy): Eukaryota > Viridiplantae > Streptophyta > Magnoliopsida > Santalales > Viscaceae > Viscum > Viscum album. The sequence continues at coordinate 2,067,393,143 of OY728119.1, forward strand.
GAGACTAGGTGTTCTCTAGGAACCTTTTAGTAGTCATGTTCTATGTGCTTACTATTAGATGGCTCGAGGTGTGAGATCTACCAGAAAGAAAATTCTATGAGTGGAACCATATGGATGGTAGTGGATTAGACCTTGAGTCTTGGAATCCTTTACGAGTATTCCTGGATGTTCTTGTTATATATGTTGTATACATATACCTATTTTGAGTTGACTATATCTTATTAGTGATATTCCCTTTGTTGTATTTTACCTTGTGTTTCAAGGTGTCCTACTGAGTATTGTTTTACTCACCCCTGCATGGGCTTTTCCCTCATGTGTCATGTCTTATGAAGAAGATAGATACTTTGACAATATCTTTGGTGGACCGAGGCCAAGTGGTGGTTAGAGAAACCAGACAGATGAGGTGTGAATATGCGGCTTTAGACAACTATTTATGTACCTACCCCTAAGGTAGGGTATTCTCCGAATGAGTTCCAGGAACTTGTACCTTCTTTTACTTTTTGTTGGGCTTGTATTCTGTCCCTATTTACTTACATTATTCTATTGCTATACTCCATGTTGGTGTATTAATGCTATGATTTTTTTACTTAGTTTTTAAGGTTTCATTAATTTTTATTGGAGATGTGTGCGTGTGCATAGGTAGTTAGAAAAATGCCTCCCATCTTTGGGATATTCCTACTAAATGTTAGTTTCCAGAACATGGCCTATGGGGAGAGGACTTGGGGGAGTCACAACATAGGCCCCACTGGGATGGACTATGACATGTCATCCTTCCCAAGACATCATACTTTAGAGAGAATCCCAAATTTTATGAAACACCTATATTTCTCAAAACAACCATCTTATTTTAAACTCTTAACTTTAATGAAACTCCAAAATTTAATGAAACTACTTCTATGAAATTCCTTGGCGTCAATTAGTTCTCATATGTTCTATTCATGAAACTTGTGTTCATGTAATGTAACAGATTCTTGTAAGAATTACATTCGTGTAAAACCTTCATGATATTATAGAAATCTGACCTCCTTTAAAAACTTTTCAATCCTCATATGATGAGTAGATAACTACTTTAGGTGAGGGTTACCCTTTAATTAAAATTTTAAATTTTCAATGAACTATATCTCTCCTGAAAAACATGTCATGTAAATTCTAACATGTCAAACTATATTTCATGAAACTCCATGTCTTTATGAAACTTTATATAAATTTTTTATTCCTGAAATTTCTAATATTATCCTTACTTATTAGCCTTTTTTCATTCAAAAAACCTCATATAATTCCATAACTTACTACCATTTTCATTCATGACTCAAAAATATTCCACAAAAAATTCATTCAAGAATCTCCAAACCATTGCGACACTAAAAAATCCCAAATTCCATTACATATCAATATTTTTATTAGATATTCCTATAAGTCATTATTTCATGAAAATTTACCCTTCTTCTAAATTTTGGACCCAAAACATTTCGAAGAAACATAGAAACGGTGGAACTTTCAATAATAAATCCACCTTTGGAAAAAGATTACTTGAAATAAAAAATCATTGATAAAACCAATACAAATTGAAAAATAATTAAACATACATTATGTTTCCATCTTTTAATACCAGTGGTTTAAAAAATATCCCATGTTGGTTTTGTTGGAAATTTTTAGGGAATTCAATAGAGCACCATACTCGAAAAAATCTAGATAGAAATGAAATAAATCATCCATCACTCAAACTGTATGTGGAACAATCTCATTGTAGAAATGAAGAGTGTTAATATATAATTTAATTCCTTGAGAGATCAGTAAACTATCCTACAAACCTCTCCTATACACATAGATTACAATAAATATCACTATTCTATGAACCTATCATGAAAACCTATTTTCTATTTAATTTCAACAATATCCCCCTTTGGGAAATAATCCAAAATAAACTATATTTTTCCATTATTTCTAAAAAACCCCTAGATCATATCTACCTTGAAGACCTTCATGAATTTTACAAATAGAATAAAACATTTATCAAAAATAGGGAGAGTGGTTAAACCATAACCTTCTCATGAAATTTTAGGTGGATAAAAATCAAGGATAAACTGATGTTTCTCAAACATTCTCACAAGAAAAGGTTTTTTCAGGATATGATCCAATTGATCATTAGTTCCAACATTCTCTATTTTAATCCCTCATTGTTATAATTTTTTTTTTGATGTAGTGATATCTAATCTTAATATGTTTTGTACGAGAGTGTTGAATTAGATTTTTCATGATCTTGATCAAGATTTTGTTGTAACAGAGTATAACCATTGGCTATTTAACCTCATCAAAAATATTATTAATTTGTTTCTTTATTCACAATAGCTTATTTCATGAATGTTTCATAAATCTACCCTTTAATTTTACTATACTAAGATAAGTTTTTTCCTTTTTTTTCTTTCTTAATGAGCCTACACATTTGTTTCCAATGATGATTGCACCCCCCAAATGTGGAATTTCGATCCAACACATCTCCATCCCAGTTAGTATTATAAAACCCCAAAAATTCATTATCAATTCCTATTTCAAGGTATAATCCAAAGTTGGGAGTACCTTGAATATACCTCATGATTATTTAAACTACTAAAAAATTATATTCCTTCAGATTACTTTAAACGTGAGATAATAAATATGTTTCAAAGATGATATATGGACTTGTTCCAATCTAATTCAACAATTTTCCAATGATATTACAATACATGGTGGAATTCATATATTTATAATCCTCGGGATTTCTATGTTTTTTCTCGACCATAATCAGAGTCGACATTGGTTTGTATTAATGGAATTTGAATTTATTTTAGAATATCTGTTGCATACTTTTCCTATGAAATGAAGGTGCCTTACTTATTTTGAATCATATAAATCCCCAAAAAATATATGAGTTCACCAATGATGGACATTTCAAATTCTGATTTCAAGTGATTATAAAATTATTCCCCTAATCCCCAATTGCTTCTTCTAAATATTATATCATCCACATATACAATAATAAAAAATTTATCTCTCTAATAATGATTCACATAGAGATTATGGTCAACACATCCTCTTTTAAATTGTAGATTCTTTAGATAATAATCCAATTGAGAATACCAAGATCATAGTGTCTAATTTAGAAAATAAAGATACTTATTTATTCTATAAAACATTCTTTCAAAATTTCTAATCAAAAATCCCATTAGTTGTTCAATGTATACTTCATCTTCATGAAATGTATTTAAATGGAAATTTTGAAATCCAAATGAAAACTTTATACCCTCTTTATATATCAATGTCTATTAAGATACTAAGGAACTACAGTTGAGCTAATGGAGAAAAAATTTCTTCAACATCAATGGATAAAATATATTCATATCCTTTAGATACCAAAAATTTCTTTTTTTATGGAAACATTTCCATGCTCATATAATTTTTTTTGATGATCCACTTTGTTATAATCTCATTGTGACTCTCTAGCTTATTAATAAGATCCAAAGTCTAGTTTTTTTCAATATGATTTAGTTCTTCATTCATGGACTTAACCCCTAATTTATATTTTGTTGATTCTTCAAATTAGGTTAGTTCTACAATTGATAGGTGAGAATAATGTGCATTATTATTCATTCCCCTAGTATTTGTAGGTGCGGTTCAATCCCCGATGATGTTAGATTAATAATATTATGATCTTCTATTTCTCCAATGAGGTTTCAGTAGAGTCTCTTTAGAAATTGTTTCCTCTTCTAATTATCCTTATAAATAATCATCATTTGGATAACCGTATATTTCAGGAAATCCATCTATAACTTCTATATCTAAATCTATCCCTTTTACACTTTCTTATACATCTGCAATCATATCAAAAAAATGAGATCCTTAGTTTATTAATAATTTTTTCCTCAATTATCTTGACATCATTTATCTCCACATTCTTTATAATATGATTATTATAGCATTTATAGTCTTTACTCTTCATTAGGTATCTAAAAAATATTCCCCCATATACAACATCATAATGCTTTCCTAGCTTTCCTTCTTTTATCTGTATGAAATATTTACTTACATAAAAACAAAAATACTTTAGTGAGGGATTACTTCGATTAAATATCTCATATATTGTCTTATCCTCTCCTAAACTCAACCCCTTTCATTTTTAGTGCATAGTATATCATGAAATACTTATTTCCAGTAATTATGAGAAACACAACTCTCAATTAGAATTGTTTTGGCCATATTATTCACCTACTGATTTATGCATTCAACGAACACATTTTTTTGATCTGTTACTAGTAAATAAACCTCATGTTTGATCCCATGTTTTTCGATGTAATTTTCAAATACAACATATATGTATCATATTCCAATGCCAGATCATAATATATTGATTGTTCGACTAGTTTCACTCTCAAATATTCAAATATAACTCTTCATACAGTGAATCACTTCTCATTTTCACTGCACAAATACCCCACATTCCATTCTACTATAATAATTAATAAAATTAATGATGTTCCTCTATCCATATATTCCCACTATATTCATTATTCCAATCAATGTTTTGTGGACTAGATCAAGAAGATTTGATTCCATTTTTTTCCTTTGGGGTAAGAATTACATAGAATCATTCCTTGAATGGAAGCATCACATGTCTTTTCTTGACGACGCTTTAGATTGGGAACGGATACAACAACCTTTATATTTGTATAATTTTTCCATTTTATGTTGATTAATTTGACCCAACCTCTAGTGCCACATGTTCTTTCAACTTCAATTGTTATTAAACAAGTGTTCTATTTACATTCTACCTGATATTAATTCATATTTTTCCTTTATCCTTTCATGAGATAATTACCTATATTTCCTTTTATGGTGGAAAATTTATGATCAAATGTCACAACCAGTCCTAAGTCACAATATTTTACTCACATTCAAGAGATTGTTACACAATATTTCCATATAGAGCACTTTCTTTTTCATTATCTCATCATTTTCTAATTTTTTTTCTATTGAATTTGACCTTTAAGGGACCATCATTTCAGAATATCACTATTACATCAAACCACTCCTTTCTATTTTTCAATAATATTTCATTTCTAGTCCTGTAGGATGAGAATATAATATCAAGAATCTAGGTGTTACTATTATTTATAGATTTGATAGTGATGTCTACCAGTTTGGATTTCTTAATCTTCTTTTCATTCAATGAGATACTTGACTGATTGGATCAATATGACGGCCTCTCTAGTGTCTTTTAAATATGCATGGTTGAATCAAACTCAAATTCTTCTTCAATAAGAGAATACTTATTTTCAAGGGTAATTTATTTGGTTGACTTGTATTGAATTTTCCTAGAGTTTAATAGTTATAGTTTCCACCTTTAATCTTCCTACAATGAATAGATTTTTGGACAAAGTTTGAAATTTGAAAAAAAAAATACCCATAGAAATTATTTCTTCTTTATGTTGAAGGATACAATATCATTATCATATATTTTATACTTGGTGATTCCCCATTTAGACAACTACTTTCTTTTTCATAGTAAGAGATATTATTGATTTTAAATCCACATAACTAAACTTTTATAAGAGGAAATATATTATCACTTACATTCCTCTATATGTAACTTTATTTTGTATAGGTTGTTGTTCAGTGAACATATCTGGATAATTGAGGATTATATTCATCTCACTTATCTATTACAATTGAAGCCATCTCTGTTAGGACATCATTATCCTTTGTGATATATCAAACTTTCTGCTTCCCTTTATTTTCGATCATCTCCTTTCTGGCATTTGATGTTTTTATGTCATAGAAAATTATACCTATTCCAATAAATTTAGATATTTGATCATTAAAGTCTTTCTATACTATATTTTTATTATTTTTAACTCTTAAAAAAATATCTACATCTACAAACCGTCCAAACTGTAATTTCTTCATTGTTTCCCTTGATTTTTATTCAGTTTCTAGATTACTCTTTAATGAAACTACCTATTCTTCAAGGTTCACAACTATCTTAGACATTTACTTCAATAGTTATGTATGGTTACATATAAGTTTTTCCGTCTCTTATATACTTATATTAAGCTCCACAACCTCTTCCAAGATTTCATGATTTATCATATTTTATTCTCCCTCTGCTTATAGTCGATCAATTTATGCTTCAATCTGATCTATATAATCATAGTATTTTTTCAACAAAGCTCTAATATTTATATTTTTATTTCTTTGAAATTCAGTATTTTATAGAGAAACCTCATGTTCGACCTTGATATTAACTACATCATTCGAATTATTATATTCCTAATTAATAAGTTCTACCTTTTCAACTTTATCCATTAGGAAATATTTAACATCGTATATAAACTGCCATTCAACATACTCTAAATATTTTTATCATCTTGTTCCTATTTGAAAATGAATCCCTTCCACTATAATTTCTATCCTTATTTGAATTCTATTATTTTAGAGAACCTCTGATAAGGCCTCTATAATATTTTCACTTAAATTTGTAAATCATTGATTTTTCATGTGCACTGTGCAACAATGTGCACAACATTACCATAATACTTAATAGATCATCAAGAGAAACCATAGAAAAATACCTTTTCTTAAGGGATACCACTTTCATATTGTATAGATGTGGAATCATTGTCAATATTTTTATTAAAATTATAATATACTTAATTTATTCACCAATTCCTTGATTTTTTCCAAATACTTCAATAATTCGATTAATGAAACTATATGTATTTTCATCTGGATGCATTTTTAGATCAACTGCAACTCACAATGTTTTAATTAAATAATTTATTCGAATAAATTAAAATTATTTGATGTCTGTCATTGCATGATACACTATTTTAGTCATTTTTAACACACAATAATGAGTTTTTATTATGATACATGAAACCCAGAGTCCCTTCTATAACTTGTGTTACCCAAAATACGTTTTTTACGAAAATAAAAAAATACTCTTAATAATATTATTAAAATACTATTATTTTAAAAACCCAAGATTAACATAAATATACATTGTATCATTTTCATGAATTGTTTCACACATTATAAAAACACACACCCAAAGACCATATTATTTTAGTTCCTTTGGAAACATGGAAACTTATACAAATTTTTCATAATACATAGACATAATCTCTTGCCTATTTAATCATAACTAGAACTATTTTTTACATATGATACTTAATAACATTCTTCATATCATAGGAAAAATAAATATAATAAAGGGTGTTCTTAGATTCTCAGTAAGGGTAATCAATGTAGTTACATAAGTATAATATGAAGATAAGTGTATGAGAGTATAAGAATATCATTTGAAGATCATACCTTGAATATCAAAGATCATATAACCGAGTCACGAAATAATTATTGGTAGTTAATAATACATGAATCCCAAGTGAGTAAAAATCATAAAACATGAAATAATAACATATAAATAAGACACTGAATTGTGGAAAACACATAAATATAATGAATTATTTCTATTGAAGTGAAGGCTCACGGGAAAGTATATCTTAGTGGTGTGGCTTCATTCCAAAAACCATTTTATTAGTCAAGGTTCACTCTAAATACCATATTAGTAGAAATGATTCACTCCTAATTCCATATTAGTAATTAATGTTACTCCTATAACCATCTTAGAAATTAACGTTCACTCCCTATACTATCATAGCAGACAAAGTCCTCTACGGAACCAGGTTCACTTGACATTTCAAGCACATATATCTAATGGGATAAAAATAATTTACTAATGCATTGAAGGGAGATATAGGTCCACAATTCGCTAAGTGAAGTCATACATATATGTTATAAAATATTATAAATCATTCATTGCATCATAAATCATGAAAAGAAATGGTTTTTGTAAACATTCATCATAACATATCTCATTTAAAAGTAATTAGCCTCATAATCATAATTCCATAAAAAAATAAAAAATTAATGTATAGAATATAAATTTTATCCTTGGTTCATATCCCAAGTAAGGAATGGTTGACAACAACATATGTCATCTTATATAGAAAATAATTTTGAAAGATATTTTTAAACAATTTCTAAAGAAAAATATCTTTTCCGCGTAAAAAAGGATTTTTAAATCATAAAAATTTTAGAATTGTTTTCCATGAAAATAACCATGAAATAATATAATGGAATCATTAAAAAAAATTAAACTTATTTAAAACCATTTCCCTTATAAATTCTTAAAAGATCATTAAAAATCATTTTTTAAAACATTTTTAGAAATCATGGTTTTTGAATAAAACAAATTTCTAATATAGGATAGAAAAATATTACATGCAACTTATAATATCATGAAAATATGGATTTTATGGATAAAACAAGTCAAATTTCAGAATATTAACCACATAAAATAATATCGTTACATAAGGTTACATGTGTCTCAAAGAAGGAAAAATGAGACAAAATTACCTTATCAGTTTTTTAAAATTTGAACTATAAGCAATATGAAAGAAATATCATGAAATATATATAAATTGAAATATAGTTATGGTTATGTTTCATATAATACATTCATGGGCAGTATATACACCACATAAAATAAACAAGTGGTGAATATCTCATAAGTCTCGCAGAAAAAAAAGTGAGACTAGAAATACCACTAACTTAAGTCTTAACTTCCTTAATATATGTTAAAACCTAATTTATATTAAATATAAGTTTTTAATAAATTCTAAAAAAACTTTATTCTTATATATAATTCCATATATGATTTACTAATGAATTTATATAAAAATTTTATTAACAAATCCATGTTAATGTTATTGCTTTATTTTTCATTCATGTTTAGACTTGTTATTCTTATTCCTATTACATAGATCATGATTTCATTATCTCCAAATTTATAACCTTGACATGAATATAATATATACATATATTCATTACATATGTATTTATGTTGATTTATAAAATTTACAGGTAGAAAATAAAATACATCGTTCATGGAGACGATATGCCGTATGTAGTCATGAATGTTGTTTTCATGTTCTTATCCTATATAAATAAATGAAATTATATGATATATTATCATTTTAGAATAATTAATGTTTCATATATATCACATATTTTTATTAAAAACTTTCTTAATACATTCCACGTAATGTGTGAATGAATCAAATCACTTCATGAGGGGGTAGTCCGCTGTACACACAAACGATGTTATCATTTTCCCACAAAATGGAACAAATGAAGTTATGTGAGATATAAAAATTATAGAATCATAATAAGAGCATAAAAATAATAAAAATAATATATTAAATATAAATACAGTATTATTACTAAGATTTAAATTTGTTAATAGAATAATGAACAACATCCGTTTGAGAGGCGGTAGTCTGTCGTACACTTGAACGATGATTGCGTATCGCATTTAAAGAAAGTGTGAAAATTTGTAAGTATAAAAATTAACATTAAAAGTATAAGTATTTCTAATATTACTAGTTTATTATATTAAAATTATATAAAAATAATTGAATGGATTTAAGGAATAAATACAAAAAAAATGTTTGTTGATTAAGATTACCTCTGATTCAGATATCAACTTTTGATTTGCACTAAAGGAATTTATTGGTTGGATGAAAGGATTCTAGGATGAAGGAATATTAGTTTGGAGTGTTTTTTATAGGATTTGGTTGAACCAAATTGGGTTTTAAGTGTGAGTAAAATATAAGAAAATATTTTCTTGTATAAGAGTAGGGATGAGCACTTTTGGAACTTCTCAAATCATTAATTTATAATAAGTTAAATACCAGTCCATATAACTCAAAAAGATAATTAATTGGATTCTATGATATGATAAGGTTTAAATATAGTCAAAAAAAAATATTTTAGACATGTTTTGGAATTATTTTAAATATTATCATTTTTATTAACCCTTAATTAACACGTTTTAATTTTAACTATGGTAAAAAAATTAATACATTAAGAGGATGTAATTTTTACCTATAAATATTCAATTGGACCATAAATGGCCAATTTATGATATTATAGATCATATCTCATCAAATTTTTCGGATGTAGCGACTTGGGTTTTGGCCTTGTTAGACTTTGGAATATTCCAATGAATAAGTTCAGAGTTTGGCGCGAAGATGGCATGCGATTCTGAGGCTTGGTGTTCTCGGAATAAATTTTATAAAAATATAAATCATTATTATACTATACACATGGAGGGGGTGTGTAATCTCTTAAATAGTAGCTCAGAACGGGAATCTGAGGGCACAGTTGTGTCTGGAGCGTTCCGTTTACCCTATGCAGGGTGTAAAAGTTGTGGGCGTGGGCTTGCTATGAGAGATGTCACCAAGGGGAAAGACTATCATTTTGAAATAATGACTTAGTGATTTTAATCACTAGAGTTCTATTATATTAACATTCAAACGAAGTCTCGTAATCGAAATCTGAGACTTCCGTTGAGTTCGAAATGAGGTGTTTTTCCTAGGCGTGATATAAAATAGGTGGGCGTAGAGGTTTCAGAATCCGCGACCGATGGTGGCCTTTAAGTGAGTTTTTATAAATTATCTTATGTTTTTGAATTAAGGGAAAGCTCTAATTTCCCTTCTCTCTCTCTCTATCTCTCTTGTTCTTCGGCGTTCTTTGATGTTATTCACCGAAGTGAAGATTGTACTCCATCGGATCGAAGTGGGATCACATCAGGTGTGTCGCCAATGACGAACGATCTGATCGAGGTGGGATTTTGGTTAATTTTCCACTCCTTCATCAATTTATTGAGTTTTTTTCAATTCTGTTGTTTTAATTCTATAATTTTAGAATTGGGACGATGTCCGAACGAACATGGCCACCCTCCAAGTCCCATTCTAAAAACGCATGTTTGACGCTTTCTTATTCATTCTTCAACTGAAATTTCAGACGCGCCAAAACCATGATGGATCAGCGATCGACGTTAGGTGCTGTGAAGGCCTCATATTGAGGATTCCAAATCCACCTATGGATTTAAAATCAGGCCACCGGAGCAGTTGTGGCGGCCAATGGAAGGTCCATCTCTATCAAGGGGTGGTGGCCGGAGGTCAAGATAGAGGCACGGCAGAGCACGACAGCCGGTGGACGTGTGGAGGCCGGAGGGTTTGAAATTGGGTTTGGCCAATGCGGCGTCGGTTGTGGCTGGCACGGACGGGGAAGCTCCAACGGAGTGGGGAGCGGGGTGCACAAGCGGTCGCAATGGAGCGTGGAGTAGGGGACCAAGCGATAATATTGTGGGCAGCCAGTGCCAGTCGGTGCACTCAGCCAGTGGAGCGGTGGCCTCATCCGGTTGTAGTTGGGAGGACCTCGAGGCGCTGACCTGGGGGGAGCCACGGACAAGGACCTACAATACACGGGTCCTGCGGGTACGGCCTGCGGACAAGGACCGACCTTTCTGCCGGTCTGTTAGGAGGAACCAGACCCGAGGGATTTGGTGGTGTGTGAACGATCTTTGGCCTGCTTTCCATAGTGAGTTGGACCATACCTGTGGCTAGGCCGCGGGCCGGCAGTCTGGACTGGACCAGCCGGGGTGGACAGGCCCAATTTGTCCCCCCTTGTGTTCAAGGGGGCATAACTTTTAAACGAAATGACCAATTGATGCGTCGTCAGTGGCCATGGGTTCGTGTCAGTGAGAAGGACTTTTTGAAGTGTGTTTCGGGGTTTTTGGGTTCTATTCTCAAAGGCAGGTGACCCAAAACACTTTAATTGAAAAATAATAAATTATTATTAAAGTGTGCAACAGACGTTCCTCTCGAACCAGACGTACGATTGACGCACCGTCATTGGTACCGTGAACCTAGTACTCATCCGGTCTTTTTGAGATACTCCCTTCAGTGTTCATACTAAAGACATGTTGCGGGCCCCAAAGGACTCGGTTTTCACGTTTTACGATGAAATGTCACTTTTTCAACTAACATCAGTTTGGAGTGTTGAATAGTCAATCCCATTTTTTTCAGAGGGGATCGCAATGGTGTGATCTTCTTGATGAATTTTGGGATCGTTGTGGGGGCCCCACACGAGTTAGTTACAGTGAATAGTGTATTTTCACCGGCTGTCCATTTCGGGTGAGTAAATAGCCTACCTGCGTGTTTTTCCTCATAGATCACAATGGTGGCCACAGTATAGGCCTAAGAGGTGTGCAATGTGGTGGTGTGGCGGGTCACTCGGGTTAGTGATGTTTGGACTAGGGTTGGTCGAGTTTACTCCCTTGGTTCATTCATATGAGGGTTCGCACGGCATCACGACCTTAGTATAGGTTTGTGATCCACTCGATGGGATGTTTAATCTGTTATAATTGTGGCATCCCTCCGGTGGTCCCAGAGCGGGATACATTAGCATTGTTACCCTAGATCGTGTTCTTGGTATTGATGTGACCGCTTATCCATGGGTGGCGATCCCCAATCCAGCAGGTTAACCCCATAGGGTTTGTGGCATCATCGAGAATATGACCCCCTACGTAGTGGGCTGTGCTCAGTAGGGTTGTGGCATCATCGGGTATACAATCCCCTACTCAAGAATGAGGATTCTAGTAGGGTTGTAGTATCGTTGGTTATACGATCCCCTACCTAGTATGTAGTTTTGGTAGGGTTGCTGCTTCGTCAGTTTCATCCACTACATCACGAGGTATACTAGATGGGGTTTCAGTATCGTCATGACTGCCTTGATGGGCGACGATCCTCTATCTGTGTGATATGTTTCTATGGAGTGCCAGACCGGGTTGTGGTATCCCCTAGCGGATCCTTGGAGTGATCCCCTGTCTACGAGATCTTAGAATGCCAGATCGGGTTGTGGCATCCTCTAACAGACCCTGGGAGTGATCCCCTATCTTTGAGATCTTCGTATATCAGTGTGTGTTCTAGAATCCCCTAGTGGACCCTAGGAGTGATCGCCTATCTGAGAAGTTTGGTGTTTCCGCAGTTTCAACATGAGGTTCTCAGTGACGTGTTTCAATGAGCATGCATCTCTCGGATGAGTGTCATCTGGGTTGACAGAGCTCATGAAGTGTGTTCTCCGAGTTATGTACCTGTCATAGGTTACGAGTTCAGAACCTCATGTGGCTTGGTGCATGTTTGAGTATATCTGGATTACTCATGGTATATGTATGGGCATACACCTGAGTTGTGCTGACTATTCGTGTTTATCAAGGGATGGTTACGAGATGCAGTTTCTCTCTCATTTGGGTTCCCTCTGGCTGGGATGAGTTGACTGTTTCCTTTCAGTTTCTCCCTTTCATTTTGGTGGTTTTGGGGTGCCTACTGAGTATATTTATACTCACTCATGTACGGGCTTTTCCCATAAATGTTTGTGTCTTGTGTAGACCACAGGCCTTTCGACGGAGTTCTAAGTAGACCCGAAGTAGGCAGAGCTTAGTATACATGACCGACCGGGGGGTCTACTAGAGTTGTGTTGAGGAGCTTACTAGTAGGTGCTTTTTGTGGTGTTCTTATTTATGAGGAATTTGGACTATCTTCTAGTTTTCATTTGGTGGGACCTATTTTTCCCTTTTGTACATTTTTTTACTCTGGTTTGGGATAGATGTATTAATGCTTTTCCTTTTCAGTTTTTATATGTACATATCTTTATTGTTTCATGTAGGTGTATGTGGGTGCGTGTGTACATGTACCATAGGATAATCCCTCCCATGTGTGTGATAGCCTACATGGCGCTAGACACCAGCCCTTGGCCTATTGGAGGTGGGCTTGGGGAGTCGCGGCTCAATCCACATTGGGTCAGGTCGTGACAGAGTGGTATCAATGGAGGTTCCACCTTTGGGATATAAGAGTGTAGATAGTCTAGATATGAGTTTGGTTTGGGTTTCATAATGACAATGTCAAGATGTTTCGAGTTCAGATTTCAGGCCAGGGACTCCAGTGTTGGTGCAGCGGCTGACATATCCATTCACTAGGACTCTGATAACCTGACTTTCAACTCGGGATGTTTGGAAACTAGTCATAGGGACATAATAGTACATGCATCATATAGGACTTGGTTTTTGGGTTTCCCTTGTTCTTCTTAAGTCAGCTCTCCAGATATACTCTTTGACTATGGTGTGTCCTGATTGTATTCCAGGATGCCTCCATAACGACAGCCATCAAGGGTTCCGAAGTAGGAATTTAGTGACTATCCAACCTATGTAGAGGCTGTAGACCAGGGCACAGGTTCTGAAGCTGCACCTCCAGGTGGTCCACCAGTTGAACCACCACTTGTCGAGCAGTTGGTTGTGCCAGTAGTGCAAGATGAGGTTGCGCGTAGGCTGAGTGCGCTGCATGAGTTCCAAAGGCAGCGACCTCTAAGGTTCTAGGGTGATCCAGACCCTTAGGCAGCTGATGAGTAGCTCGAAGCAGTCGACCGAGTTTTCCACCTGGTGAGGAGACCCCAAGATCAGATGGTGGTCCTAGCAGCGTTCCTTCTGCATGGTTTGGTCGGGCGATGGTGGAGTTTGGTGATGCAGTCCCACGATGAGGAGACACTCACGTGGGAAGATAATGAGTGGCTCTTCAGGGAAGTGTTCTATCTGGTGATCCCAAGGTCAGGGCAAATTCCGAAGCTCCTACATCTTCGGCAAGAGGGCATGAATGTGTGAGAGTACTCAACGAGGTTTATAGAGCTATCATGCTACTCCCTGGATATGGTTTGAGACCATTTCTTTAGGGCTCAGGCCTTCGATCAAGGCCTACATAGATACATCTAAGCATGTGTGGTTTCCTTGTGTCTCCCCACCTATGCTGGAGTGCTGGAGTGAGCCTTAGTGGTGGAGAGCTATCTGGATGAGTAGATTCAGCACATCGGTGTTGGGCGCGTGGCAGTTGAGATGTCGGCAACTGGTTGCCGGTGGCAGGCGCAAGGGTCTGGATGTGGCCGACGTATCAGGAGGCGACCCCAGGATGGAGGATCTGAGGCTCAGGGCTCTCAGGAATTTATTGGTCAGCCGAAGGAGAGGCAGTGTTACACTTGAGATGGTCAGGGAAATCTTTCTAGAGATTGTATGACCCATCGAGATGCTGATATGGAACCGGTCGACAGGCCGGCTTGGCAGCGGAAACGTCTTGAGATTGGATGTCTGCCGAGGGGCGGATGTGGCAAGAGAGCTAGTGTAATAGTAGGAGGTGGTAGGTGGTATCAGATTCTACAACCAACACCCCCAGGTGGTCCACACTGAGCCCAGGGAGCTGGAGGGCGAGGGAGAGGACAACTTCATGACCTAGAGGCTGTTGACCCAAAGGCTTCACGGATAGATAGAGGTACGCCTTGTGTCGTTTCTAATTTCTATAGTAGTTTGTTAGACACTATTTATAGGTAATCTTTCCTTTCCGTTGCTTTCTCGAGTTTTGTTCAGGGCGTTAGTAAGACCATGTGTGGGTGTTGTTTGGCATGTTTTGAATGCATGAGGAATATGTATCCTTCCCCCATCGAGATGCAATTTTGTGACACGATCAAAATTTTGTGGAAGATTCAGTACCGCCCAAAGCAGATAGTGTTGAGGTGTGGTGGATGAGTCGCTTTGAATTATGTGTTCAGGTAGAGGTGTTTTTTGGCAAACTCGCTGGCGTGAGAGACCTAGTTGAGAGGCCAGTTGCTTTCCTTGTGCTTATGGATTTTCGGGGAAGAAAAGTTCTAAGGTGGGAAGGATGTAGAGACTTGGGTTTTGGCCATGTCAAACTTTGGAATATTCTTATGAATAAGTATAGAGCTAGGCAGGGAGACGACGTGCGATTCTGAGGCCCAGTGTGCCCGAAATTAATTTTATAAAAATATTAAGCATTTTTATACTATGCACATGGCGGGGGTGTGTTATCTCCTAAATGGTAGCTCAGAACAAGAATTTGAGGGCATAATTACATATGGAGCATGCTGTTTACCCTAGGTGGGGTGTAAAACTTGCGGGCGCGGGCCTACTGTGAGAGATGTCACCCGGGGGAAGATCATCATTTTGAAATAATGAACTAGTGATTTTTATCACTGGTGTTCTTATCGATTAACTTTAGATCAAATTTTTGGAATGTAAATCTAAGACTTCCGTTGAGTTTGAAATGAGGTGTTTTACCTAGGCATGATATAAACTAGGCGGGCGCAGAGGTATCAGAATCCACGAATGATGGTGGCGTTTCAGTGAGTTTTTATAAATTCTCTTAAGTGTTGGAATTAAGGGAAATCCCTAATTTCAATTATCTCTCTTTCTCGTTCTTCAGCGTTCTTCGCTATTCATCACCAGATTGAGGAGCGAACTCCGGTGAATCAAAGTTGGATTGCAGCGGGTGCGTCGCCAATGACGAGTGGAAGAATCACGGTAGGATTTCAGTTGATTTTTTTCTCCTTCGTCAATTTCTTGAGTTTTTGTCAATTTCGTCATTTTAGTTCAATAATTTTAGAATTGGGATGGTGGCCGAACGAACACGGCCACCGTTCGAGTCCCGTTCAAAAAATCGTGTTCAATGCGTTCTTATTCATTCTTCGGCTGAAATATCGAACACGTCGAAACCTTGATGGATCGACGATCGAGGGTAGGCACTATGGAGGCCTCTTCCCAAATATTACAAATCCACTTATGGATTTGAAATCAGGATGAAGGAGCGGTTATGGCGGCCGATGGATGGTCCATCTCCTGCAAGGGGCGATGGCCAGAGGTCGATCCGGAGGCACGACAAAGCGTAGCGACCAGTAGATGAGCGGAGGCTAGAGGGTTCGGCATCGGGTGTGGCCGATGCGGCATCGGGTGTGGACGGCGCGGACGGGGAAGCTCCGGCGGAGCGGGGTGCCCAAGTGGCCACAGCGGAGCAGGGAACGGGGTACCAAGAAACCGTGGCGCAGGTGACCATTGCTGGGCGGTGCGCTCGACCAGCAGAGAAGCACCCTCAGCCTGTCATGGTCGGGAGGTCCCCGAGGCGCTGACCTCGGGGGATCCACATAAAGGACACACAATACGTGGGTCCTGCTGGTGTGGCACACAGACAAGGACCGACCTTTCATTTAGTCTGTTTGAAGGAACCGGACCCAAGGTGATCGATGGTGTGCGGACGGTCTGTGGCTAGCGAGCCACAGGGAGTTGTACTGGGTCGTGGCCGGGCCGTGGGCCAGCGTTCTGGAACGGGCCAGCTGGGGTGGACAGGCCCAATTTGGGCACCCTTGTATTGAAGGGGGCCTAACTTTTAATTGGTGCCTCCGATTGATACGCTGTCAGCGGGCACATGTTAGTGCTTGCGAGAAAAACTTTTTGAAGTGGGTTTTGGGTTTTTTGGGTTCTGCACCCGAAGGCGGGTGACCCGAAACACTTTAATTTAATAATAACAAATTATTATTAAAGAGTGCAGCAGACGTAGCTCTCGATTCGGATGTCTGATTGATACTCCGTCAATGGAAGTGTGAACCTAGTCCTGGTACAAACTTTTTGAGAATCTCCTTTCAGTGTTTGGACTAAAGATAGGGTGTGGGCCCCATAGGGCCCGATTTCCATGTTTTACGATGAAATTTCACTTTTTCACTTGAAATCTGTTTAGAGTGTTCGAGTAGTCAATCCCGTGTGTTTTTCTGAGGGGATCACAATGGGGTGATCATCTTGATGAGTTTCGAGATCGTGGTGTGGGCCCCACACAGTCTAGTTATGATGAATAATGTCCTTTTCACCGGTTGTCCGTTTCAGGTAAGTAAACAGCCTATCCCGTGTGTTTGTCTGCGTAGATCACGATGGTGGCCTCAGTATATGCCTAGGTGGTGCAAAATGTGGTAGTGTGGTGGTTTTCTCGAGTTAGCGACGTTTGGACCAGCAATGGTTGAGGGTAATCCTTTGGTTCATTCATACGAGGGTTCATGTGGCATCACAACCTTAGTATAGGTTTGGGATCCTATCAATGGGATATTTAATCTGTTAGAGTTGTGGAATCCCTCTTGTGGGCCCAGAGTGGGATCCTATAGTATAGGTTCCCTAGATCGGGTTCTTGGTATCGCTGTGACCGATTATCCACGGGTGGCTTCCCCTATCTAGCAGGTTAACTCTATAGGGTTTGTGGCATCATCCAGAATATGATCTCCTACGTAGTGGGCCGTGCTCAGTAGGGTTGTGCCATCGTCGGGTATACAATCCCCTACTCAGCATGAGGATTCTAGTGGGGTTGATTTATCATTGGCTATACGATCCCCTATCTAGTATGTGGTTTCGGTAGGGTTGGTGCATCGTTAGTTCGATCCCCTACACCGCGAGCTATACCAGATGGGGTTTTGGTATCGTCATGACCGCCTTAACGGGTGATGATCCTCTATCTGAGTGATGTGTTTCTGTGGAGTGCCAAATTGGGTTGTGGTATCCCCCAGTGGATCCTGGGAGTGATCCCCTATCTGTGAGATCTTAGAATGACATATTGGGTTGTGGTATCCCTCAGCGGACCCTGGTTGTGATCCCCTGTCAGTGAGATCTTCTTATATCGGTGTGGGTTCTGGCATCCCCAACCAGACCCTAGGAGTGATCCCCTATCTAAGGAGTTTGGTGTTTCAGTTGTTTCAGCATGAGGTTCTCAGGGACGTTTTTCAATGAGCGTGCATCTCTCGGACGAGTGTCATCGGGGTTGACAGGGCTCATGGAGTGTGTTCTCCTAGTTATGTACCTGTCGCAGGTTATGAAGTCGGAACCTCATGAGGCTTGGTACGTGTTTGAGTATATCTATATTGCTCATGGTATAAGTATGGGAATACTCCTGAGCTATGCTGACTAGTCGTGTTTAGCCGAGGATGGTTTTCAGATGGATTTTCTCTCTCGTTTGGGTTCCCACTATCTAGGATGAGCCGACTATTTCCTCTCAATTCCTCCCATTATTTTTGGGGTTTTTGGGGTACCTACTGAGTATTTATATACTCACCCCTGCATGGGCTTTTCTTGCACATGTTTGTGTCTCATTCAGACCACAAGCCTTTAAACAGAGTTCCAGGAGGACCCGGAGCAGACAGACCTTTGTGTACTCAACCAATCGAGGGGTTTACTGGAGCTGTGATGAGGAGCTTACCAACATGTGCTTTTGGGGGCATTCCTCCTCCTTCTGATCAGGTTGGACGTTCTTGTAGTTTTCCTTTGGTGGGCCCCGCTTTTCCCTTTTTTACTTTTGTTGTA
This sequence comes from Viscum album, assembly GCA_963277665.1. Taxonomy (NCBI): domain Eukaryota; kingdom Viridiplantae; phylum Streptophyta; class Magnoliopsida; order Santalales; family Viscaceae; genus Viscum; species Viscum album. The sequence continues at coordinate 2,067,412,251 of OY728119.1, forward strand.
CTCTGGTTTGGGATAGATGTGTGCATGATTTTCCTTTTTAGTTTTTATATATGAAAATCTACATTGTTGCATGGAGGTGTATGTGGGTGAATGTGTATAGGTACCATAGGATAATTCCCCCAATGTGTGTGTTAGCCTACTCGGTGCTAGATGCTATCCCCTGGCCTATTAGAGGCAGGCTTGGGGAGTCGCAGCTTAAGCCCCGTTGGGTCGGGTCATGATAGCTTATTTAATATTTCAATGTTTTTTAAATAATTTTAAAAAATATTATTTACATAAAATATCATTAGTGTCAATTTTAACATTATTATTTACTTTGACATTAATAAAATCAAGAAAACAAGATACATTTAAAAAAATTTACATTCATACTGACCTAGTAAATTCATGTAGAACCTTAATTAATTCAAATTATATTTATGTTAATAGTTATGATATCATTAATGGTTTTTTCATTAATTGTATAACTAATGCATCTTCATTGTGTAATTATTTATGCTAATTTTTTCTTCATTAAAGATTAATAATAACATTTGATGATGAAGATATATCTTTTAGATTTAAAATTATTATTAATAGTGGAACATAACTCCTGGATAACCCTATATTAAAAATATTTTACTTGTTAAAAATAGGTGTTTGATAACTTTGACTTTTCATTGAATAAAATATTATAATGGTTCTTATCTTATCCAAATGGCTATAATTGGTTAAATAACCAATAAATTAATTTTTATGGATTATAAATACTCTTATTTTAAAATTGGGCCATGTTTTAGGGTAATTTTTTTAATTTTTATAACATAATTTTTACCCTTAATTACCCGATTTACCCTTATCTATGGTAATTAAATTCAGTAAGTTTACTATTCATATGATCCCAAAAATTAAAGGGAAATATTTAATAAATTTTGAACTTATGAATAATAAAATGAAATCCATTTTAAAAAATTTAAAACAAAAAATTGGATAAAATAAATTAAAAATTAATATCATAGATGGGGTGAGAAAGCGGTTCTTGAATGTGAAAATGTTCAAAAGTTCATTAATTTTGTATATATAAATTAAATATAAAAATGATTCCAATGACAAAAATTTTATTAATGGATTTATAATTGAAGAAGTTTTTCTTTAAAAATAATTTAAAATATTATTGAAATTTATAAAGTATATCCTTAAAAATTTCCATTTTCAATTAAAATTTAGTATTTTCACTATTCATCAAAAGATGAAACTTTTCAGAAAAAACCCAAAAATTTACCCTAAGATATTTTTCACACTAATATTCCAAAAATAAATTTTATTTTTAATAATAAAATTTATAGATGTTTAAAAATTTAGTTTTAAAACAAGTATTCCATTAAAAGGTGAGAAAACTACTTTTTAAAAATATACAGTTTTGTTATGCTTAAAAAATGGATTTGTTTTGTATTTTATGCCTATAAAATATAATGGGTGAGTTTAAAAAAATTTAATTGAATTAATAAAATATAAATATCAGTTATATCATTCACTGAAATTCAATAAATTAGTTTTCTTTGATAAACCACAATTGTGGGAATAAAAATAATTTTTCATAAAAACAAATCCTTAATTTTAATTTGTTTTTTATAGTCATTTATAAATTATTGGAAACCAAAGAATTAATTTTATATACATTTTGAAACCTTATTTTCATATTTTAGTTTAGTAAATCCAATTAATTCCCTCCATTCTAATAGTCGGGTGATAAATATCCTAACAAATAGTATATTACTATTTCGTGAAACTCAGTCTTGCGGGTAACACAAGCTATCAAAGGAACTCGTTGTTGTTTGTTAAAAAAATCCAAAATTGGTCTTGTGTGTACCACAAGTCAAAATATTTGTTGACTATATTGAAATATTGTGTATAAATCAAGCTTGAATTGGTGTAGCGTGAAATAGATTCCATCAATGAAATTTAATTTATTTGAAAAAAAATTGGGGTGTTACAATTATAGTTATCACCAATCCATTGGAATAGATTTTATGAAAATGAATAACTATATATGAAAATAAGGAATTTTTATTATTATAAAATTAATTATTTTTCATCAAATTAATTAGAACTAAAGGTAAAAACTATTTTAAAATAAAGATTTTTTTTTGAAAAATTATTTTCCTATTCACAAACACATTTTATCTTAATAAATTAAATTAAATTCTTTTTTTATGAATGATTTTAATGAAAATTATATATTATATATTCAATAAACTATTTTAAATTCATATTATGTGTTTTATAGACAGTATATAATAATAAATCTAATTTTAGGTAAAAAAGATGTATTTTTATAAAAGGTAGTTTTACCGGATTTTAATGGCGCATGTAACACCTCAAGATTTTGTGAAATATATTTTTTAATTAATTTATTATTTTTTATATTTTGAATTCCATGAAACACTGAATATATATTATGTTATTTGAATGAACCAAGGTAATATTTCAATAAAACCAACAAAAATAATTATTGCTCTACACACAACATTGACTTAACCTAAGTTACACCCAACACTAAGTTTAGCTTGAGCTATACACAACAATGAGCTTTACAAAAAAATTAAATATTAATAAAATATTATTATCTAATATGAGACTTTTCACCTAAACTTTTAAATAGAGGTTAATAATAGGAACAATTAAAGTTTGAAAACACATGTATATAAGAAGAATTACTTGGAGACCAATTAACTTGAAATGAAAATAAAACCCTTTTGAAAATATAGGAATTCTTATTTTGGAAAACTATTTTCATAAATTAACTAAACCACATTTAGTGAATTATTTTAATTAAATTAATATATTATATATTAAATTAGCTATTTTACATTCATCTTATGAGTATCCAAGATAATAGATGATAATAAATCCAACTTTAGGCTTAAAAAACTATATTTCTCTAAAAAGTTGTTCTGCTGACTTTTTTTGGAAGAATCATTTTAGAAATGATTTTTTATAATTTTATAAAATAATTTGTTAAATAAAATTCATTTTTTAATTTTTAATATTAAAATTATCTTAGTTTTAATTTTGGGTATTTTTTCTATGAAGTTTCATTTTTTGATTAATAGTGAAAATTACTATTTTTTAAAATATGATTTTAAATATAATTTATTTATATAGATAAATTATATTTTAAATTTTTTTTAAAGTATAATTATTTTAATTAGAAATAAATAAATAAAATTTATGTCATTGGGATTAATTTTACAATGAAGTTGGATATTAAAACAATACAAACTTTAGAACATTTTCACATAAAAAACTTATTGTTTCGTCCTATCTACAAGATTAATTTTAAATTAATTTATTCTATTGATTAGTTTGGAATTTTAAAAAAGGTATTCCATAATTAGTATCAGCATAATTTATAATTTAATATGATGTGATCTTTAATTTTTAACAAAATTATTTGTAAAAACAGTTAAAATTAATTAAAGTGATTAAGGGAAAAACCACTATACCAAGGGAATAAACACCAACTTAAGGGTCTAAATTAACTAAACACAAGTAAACAACCAATTTGATGAAAATATTTGGACCCTATATAATATTGGATCAAATATGGTTCATTATTGGAGGCACATGATGTAAATTATACCTCCAAATATTCTTTAACTTTTCGGTATTTACAAGAATATCACTCCTCGCACATTATAAAAAGGCATCAATTGCCCCCAATTATTCACCCCTCTCTATAAATCTGGCTCATAAATAACAAATATCTTCCAAAACTCCATATTGTAAATATATAATCCAATTTTTTGATGAAATTCATCCGAGGAAGTCCTTTGGAGAAAACAAAAAGGAGTTACCTAAAGAAGAGGTAACTTTCATCAACACACATTTTTGTTTTGTCTCCTTCTCCACACCATTAAATTATTATTATAACATGATTATATAATAACATAACTGTTATAAATATATTGATATATTTTTTTAGTTTGAGGTTATTACTTAAAAATCGATACACTTTCATCAAATAGAATACATAATCATTGTTCGTGTGTACGAGGTACTACCACCTCGTGAACCAATATCATTTTTTCTTCAATCACCACATTTCATGGTTGAGAATAATTATGGATTTATAGTTTATATATGATATTTATGATATTTATGATATTTATTATGATTTTTTAATTTTTTATATAAAACATTCCATCATGCTTTCCATTTTGTGAGAATATGATTACGTCGTTCGTGTGTACGGAGGACTATCCCCTCCCAAAGTGATGTGATTCGTTCATGATTTACATGGAATGTAATAATTTTATGTTTTATTGAACTATATGAAATATGTGAAATAATAATTCTATTGTAATGATAATATATATATATATATAATTAATTTTTTTCTTATAATATGATAAGAAAATGGAAAATAGTGTTCATGTGTACGTACGACCTACCATCTCCATGAATGGTGTATTTAATTTACTATTTACTTATTTTATAGATTATTATAAATAAATATATAATGAATATATATCATATTTATATCATTTTTTACATTCTAGAAATTTTGGAATCTTGATAAAAGAATGAGGATAAAATTAAAAAATGAAAACATATATTAAAAACAAAGTGGTTATTACCCAAAACGTAACTTTAACATGGAAATGTTGAAAAAATGGTAATATAATATCATAATAAAATAATATATGGTATGATATATAAGAATATGGTTACATGGTATTTTTATAATCAACTTATATTTATTATACATGATGGTTGAACGTGTACGTAGGAAGTCAAGATGTTATGTAAGGGGATTTGTAGTCTCACTTTCATTTCTATGAGTCTTATTGCATATTCACTACTACTTTATTTTTTGTCATGTATTTACATCCCTATGACATGTTTTATCATGAATTTAATTTATTTAATTATATTATCGGATTAAATTTCTACTATTATTTCATGCATCTCATGATTCAAAACTTACTCAAGTAGTAAGGGATTTATGTATCACATTTTACTTTTGTGAGACACATGATATATTCACCACATATTTCTTCTATGTGGTGTATATAATGACCATGAATATACTTTATGATTATTATACTTATTTATTTTCTATTTCCACAATCATTTTAGGATCTCTCTTTTATGGGGTTATGGTTTCAAATATTACCAAATCAGTAAGGGAATTTTGTATTAATTTTCTTTCTTTGAGACACATGTTGTTTTATGCACCTAAATTCTTCTAAGAGGTGAATATAATAACATTTGTTATTTTATTTACGGAATATACTTATTTTAATGATATTTTATGCTTCACTTGATGTTATTCTCCAATTTTCATTACGATTTAATGCTACTAAATTTGTAAGAGTATATCAGAAAAATCTCATCATTTATCCGGATTGTTTATGATTATGCTTCCATTGATGAATTATTATGATAAAATTATCAAAAACACTCTTTAATTTTCTAATTATATGGGTTTTCATGATTTATTCACGTAATGGTACAATATTTTCACTCCTTATTACTTATGGTAATAAAGACACCATTTCTAATAAAATATGACTTTATTTCTCTCTATGGTTGGAAATATGTTTTATTAAAAAAATTTATATAAAATTATTATGAAATTTTTTTAGATTTTTTTTTAAATAATTTTAAAATAAAAATATTTTTAAATATTTTAAGTTTAAAAGGTTGTTTTAAATGATTTTCAACACTTCCTTTATACGTTTTCAAATCACTTAAAAAAAATGTTTTCAAAATGTTTTATCTTTTAAAAAAAGTTATCAAAGAGGAAATGATATTATCCTAAAATAAATTTTTAAATGATTTTTAAATCATACTTCATGTTTTTTCAATGTGGCTCTCAAAAAAATCTTCTTTAAGATGTTTAATGTATTGAAATAATTATTTTTAATGAAATTTTTTTCCCTATGAAATCATTTATGTGATCTTTCAAAATTTTCCCACATCTATTATTAAATCCTTCAATATAGTTTATTATTTACTTGTGATATGATAAAATTAAATAGTTATTATTCTTTATTTGAAAGGATTATTTTGAAGACAACATATTATTTATGAAACTAAATTCTCTTCCATGGGTTATACCAAGATAAAATTCTTTTGAATCCTACTTCTATTCATGGGTTAGTATATGATGCAATTATTATGAAGCATGTATATTTTCCATAGGTTGTGCTATGATGAAATTCTTATGGCACCCATTTAATTTCATTGGTTATGATATGATATTTATTAAACCGATATATTTTTATGGGTCATGATATGAGTAATGTTTTATTATCTTGTGTCACAAATATATATGATTTCATCATGAGAAGGGTGAGACCTATATATCCCTCTAATAAATTAGGTAATGATTTTTATATATCATGAGATTGAAATAGATTAAATGAGGAGTGAAACCTTCTCAATAATAGAACTTTTGCACAAATATGATCATGGATAAGAGACTTAACAATTAAGAAGTTTTGGGGAGTTAAACCATTCCACTAAGATATCCTTGGATGTGAGTATAGACTAATATTATGTTATGAGTGAAACTAGATACATGTTGAAAATGTTTTCTGTAAACCTGAGTACATGTTTAAAATGTTATGCATGGATTTTGTTGCATCTCCATAAGTTTATGTGAGGGATTTAATTCATTTCCTTAAAATAACGAGTTAAATTATTTCTCTTTATATATGTTCACAATGTTATAAGATGATGTGTATGATAAACTTATATGCTTTATTACAATGTTATGCTCTCATAACCCATGTTCTTTGATTTCCTTATGATTAATTTTTTATGACATTCTAATATTTATGTCATGACTAATTTATATGATCTTTGATATGTAGTTTATGATCTTAAAATGTCATGATCATTTTTACATACACTTATGTTCTTGTTTTTCATACATATCTCCTTAATTTTTCTTTACTGAGCATCTGAGCACTCCCTTTATTATGTTTCTTTTCCCTAAGTTATGAATAAAGTTTTTAAGATGGAGTACTAAATATGAATATATTTGTGGGAAACATTGAATATATTTCACTATGTTAGAATATGTTGTTCCATGTTTCCTAAGACACTAAACAGTTATAGTCCTCGAGCATGTAAATTTATAATGTGATAAATATTCATCGAAAAAGATGTAATATCCATGCATGATAACCCCGTGTCACTATATTTGGTACCAAAGAAAAAGATTGTTTAACCTTTAGAAACTAGGATGAGAATAATTTCGTGATTTCCCTACGTATATTTATAAGGGTTTTTCAAGGGATGTCTCTAAGGATGATTCAAAGGATGATTCAAAGATTATGAAAATGTCCTGGAAAATTAAAATGGAATGAGAGAGTTCCTTATAACAAATTGTATCCCTATCATGGTAATATAAGTGGATGAGGATATGGCGCAAATTTACCAAGGGGTAAAAAACATGAAAACTCAGTATTGAGCAAGACTCAATCAGGAATTGGTGCACAAAAATTGAAGTTGTTGCACACCTAGTTTTACACTCCCAAGGGATATTAATTAGACATTAACAACAATTTGTAAGCCATCATGGATGATTTAGATTGAATAAGAATATGAATAAACTAGTAAAAACCTATGTTTTCCAAGATTAATGAAGACTATGTCATTATTTAGACATCCTATAAGATATTTTTCAGGATTATGAGGTTTTCTATGTTGATAAGTGTTTCTCACACTATGATTTTTTGTTTCAGTTAATGGAGGGAACCAGAAGGACTGTGTTAACACTGAATGTGATGAATTTTTTTATGAGCATCTTAATGCTATAATGATTTAATTGAAAGACATTATTCCCAATAAATCATCGCAAAACATGATTAACAACATGCACCTTAACCAAATCTCAAACTCACCAAACAAGAGAAGGATATAGTTCACTATGAATGTGGGCAATGGAAACCATGGAGGAAAGTTGATTCATTTTTCTCTATTCCCTAAATATGTAAAGAAGAATCAAATAAATTTATTATATGGAACTAGGAGGTTCTTTAAATGTAGAAGGGAAGATCATAAATCATGAGTGTCCTAATGTGTGATTAATAGGCTATTTAATGAAATAAAGGTGAATAGGGGACAAACTAACGCACATCCTACACTCCAATGTTTCACATGTAAGGATTTTAGGCATAATGATAAACAATTACCTAAGTTGAAATATCTTGATGGGAATTAGTAAGGTTGTCCGAGTATTGGTTTTGCAGTCTATGAGGAATATACTACAAAGGAAATATGAACATAAGGAGTTATTATGGAATATGATGACGAAGCCTTCTAAATAGTTTGAGAAGGAAGCAATATGATTGACGTATTTTGGTATTAAGATTAAATAGTTATAAAATATACATGGATTGTTCAGTATAAATTTTACATTAAGGATTTGAAATAATATTTTAAATTATGTTAATAATAAATAAAATTGATTTAAGGGAAACATATATTTTATCGAAAACACATGATTAAGGTAAGGTAACCCTTAATATGTTCTTGATTCTAAGAAAATAGTGATTATTTTGGACAAAGAGATAATTGATTTGGATAATTTAAATTTGATAAAATTGAGGACCTTATATCTGATAAAGTATTTATTGGAAATGTTTTTTATATCATCATTGATGTAGTTTAGAAAATTATTGGATCTATGGAATATATTTAATAATATTTAGTTTTATTAGAGGAATGACGAATGATTGTTTTTTCAATAAGGTTCTATGGTAATACATGTTATTACAATGTCTGAAGACAATACATGATGAAGGTATTCACATGTTTGATATGTCAAAATCAAGAGGAAATTTATGGTATATGTGGATCAATGATAAGTTTGTTATGTGGAATTTATTGAACTTATTTCTACGGTTTTTTATTTTCATCATTAGGAAGGGTCAAAAGGTTAACCATTTATGAAATTCTTTATATTGAAATTTGAATGTGGTTTTCATTATTAATGTATTTTTTTGTCATATGAGGATTTATGAATATTGGATAAAATATCAAAACCATTTTTCCTTGATTATAATATAAGATGGAAAAATTGATTTATCATTCTACCTATGGATATTATGATCCATTAGAGCATCCAACATAACAAATTTACCTTTATTTTTATAGGAAGAGGTGTATGGTAAATTAACAAGGAATAACAAAAGGGTAAGATTATGTATATGAAATGGATTGAAATAAATAAATTATATCTCCTTTTAAAAATTCTTTAATTTTATGAAAATTATGTTGAAATAAAATCTTGTCCTATAATCATCATTTTTTGATGATATCAGTGACATTAATTAATTCCATTTTTTAGGAATATGAAAATGCTGTTCTTGTGTGCGACAGACTACGACCTTGCTAAGTGATGTGATTTGTTCATTATTTACTTTGAATTTATTAAGAATGAGTTTAATAGAAATATATAATATATATGAAATAGTAATTATTTTGTAATGATAATATATATATATATCATTAATTTTTTTTCAATATGAAAGGTAAATTGAAACAATGTTCATGCATATGTACAACCTACCATCTTCATGAATGATGTAATTAATTTCCTATTTCTATTTTTTAAAAGATAACTATAAATAAATATATAATGAATATATATGATATTTATATAATGAATTAATTTTTTTAAATGGCTAAATCAGGATCAAATAAAGAGGGCAAAAAATAACAAGTCAAAAATTATATGAAAAACAAAAAGGTTATAACCATAAATGTAATTTAATATAGAATTTTTAATAAATAGGTAGTATAAAGTTATAATAAAATCATATATAGTATTATATATAATAATATGGTTCTATGGTAGATTTATAATAAACATATATTTATTATAATGGATGTTTTAATGTGTACGTGGGAAGTTAATATGTAAGGTAAGGGGATTTCTAGTCTCACTTTTTTTCTATGATCCTTATTTCATATTCACCAATTATTTATTTTATGTCATATATTTACTACCCTATGAAATTTTATATCATGAATTTAATTTATTTCATTATATTAATGGATTAAATTTATGTTTTTCTTTCATGTATCTCACAATTGAAAAGTTACTCTAGTTATAAAGGATTTACATATCCCTTTTTGTACTTTTGTGAGACACATGATATATTCACAAACCCCTTTTTATATGTGTTGTATATACTACCCATGAATGTAATTTACCATTATTATAATTAATTATTTGGTTTTTACACATACATTCAAGGATATATATTTAATGGGGTTACAGCTTGAAATGTTACCAAATCGATAAGGGAATTTTGTCTCAAATTGCCTTCCTAGAGACACATATTGTGTAATGAACCTATATTAGTTTTTGAGGTGAATAAAAAACCGATTTTAAATTTTATATATTGAATATACTTATTTTAAGGATATTTTAAGATGCATTTAATGTTATTATACCATGGGGATTATGATTCAAAGTTACTAAAGTGGTAAGAGTCTATTTCTATAATCTCATTATTTTTCAGGATTATATACAATTATAATTCCATTGATTAAATCCAATGATCAATATATAAATATATCTCATGAATTTTATTAGCATAGGTTTATTCATGATATATTTATGTAATGTTTCCATATTTACAAAATTTGGTACTTATGATAATTGAGAAAATGTTTTTAATAAAATCATAATTTTTTTTCTCTCTTTGGTCAGAAATCTATTTTATTCAAAAACCATGTTTTTAGAAATGTTTTCAAATTTTTTTTTAAATTATATTTTGATATATTTTATAAAGAAAATTATTTATAAAATGTTTTCTGTTTAAAAATTTGTATTAAATTATTTTAAATGTTTGGTTTATATGTTTTCAAAGCACATATCAAAGAAAACATTTTTCAAAATGTTTATGTTATAAAAATATTTTTTAAAAAAGAAATGATATTCTCCTAAAGAAATGTTTAAAATGTTTTTTAATATTGATTCATAATTTTTTAATTTTATTTTCAAGGAAAATAAATTTTGAAATTGTTTTATGTATTATAAAATGATTTTTATGCAAACATTATTTTCCTCAACAAATTCACCAAGTGATATTTAAAATTCCTTCTCCATATATGAAGACATACTTTGATATAGTTTTTTACTTTATGGGGATATGACCCAAGACAACAGTTATTATTCTTTATTTGAATAGACTATGTTTATCATTAGATGTTATTTATGAAACTTGTTTCTTTACCAAGGGTTATACCATGATAAAATGCTTATAAACCCACTTCCTTTATCTAGTTATTCTATGTTGAAATGGTTATGAAACCATTATCTTATCCGTAGGGTTTGAAATGATGAAATGTTTATGGTGGCCATTTCATTTCACGGGTTATGATATGATATTTATGAATCCCATTTATTTATATGGGTCTTGATGTGATGAGTTTTTTATTATCTTGTGACACACAAATGCATGACTTTGTTATATGACGTGTAGAACCTATATATCCCTCCAATTCCTTGGGTAAATATATATATATATATCATAAGACATATGAGGGAAAAATGGGGAGTAAACCTAGTTCGCTACAAGAGTTTGATTTCTAAGATAGTAATGGGTGTGAACCTTGGATACTAAGATAGTTTTGGGAGTGAACCCATTTCATTAAGATAGCTTTGGCAGTTTGAATTGACTACTACAATGTTATGTGTGAACCTGGAAACATGTTCACAATGTTATGAATTAACTTGATTACATATTCAGAATGTTTTGTTTGGACCTTATTTCATGTCCATTATTTTATATGAGGGATTTTTGTCATGAACTTAACTTAATCAGTGAACCTTTTTTTATTTATAGATGTTCAAAATGTTATAAGATGATGTCTATTCTAGAAGTCTAAGTCTAATGCCAATGTTATCCTCTCACGACTCATGTTCTTTCATTTACTTATGATTTAAGTGATATGATCTGCTAATCCTAACGGAATGAATCATGAATATGATCAATGATATAGGTGTGTTGATCATAAACTTTTATGAGCATGTTATCATACCCCTGTTTTAATGTAATTCTTGTGTATCTCCTTCATTTACCTATACAGAGCATCTGATATCACCCTTTCGTATGTTTCCTTTCCCCAAGTTATGAAGAAAGGTTTTGAGTATGTTTAATAAATGTGAATATCGTTATGGGATATATTGATGATCTTTCACCAAGTTAGAATATTTTAATCCATGTTTCCGAAGATACTAAACTATTTCAGTGCCTGTGAATGTACTTTTGTAATGTGCTAAATATTCATCTAAAAAGATGTAATATCAATTTATGAGAAGAAAGGGTCTTTATAAAACACTTGTTTTAAAATATATTTTGAAACTATTATAAATTTTATTTGAATAAATAAACCTAATTTTTGAATTCAGAACATCAAAATTAAGTTAAGGTAATTTTTTTTGATATTTTTATATGAAGTTTGATTTTTGGATGAACAATGAAAATAATGAATTTTAATTGAAAACTAAATTTTCATCTAAATAATTTATAATGTTAAATTATATTTTGAGTTTTTTTTAAATTTTTAAATTTTAAATTATATATCTATTAATCCAATAAGGTCATTTGAATCTTTTTTAGATTAAATTTACATATAAAAACTTAGTGAAATTTTGAACATTTTCACCTTAAAATCCCATTATTTCATCCCATCTGAAAGATTAATTTTTAATTAATTTCAACCAATTAAATTAATTGAATTTTAGATAATGTATTAAATATTTTTAATAATAATAATTATTAATTATTAATAATTTTAACTGAATTTTGTACCAATAGGATCAGTGAAAGTAATTAAAATTAATCACGATGATTAAGAGAAAAATGAGTTTACCAAAGGACAAAACATTAAAAATAAGGGGAAAATGACATAGAAACTTGTCCAAAGCCCATTTTATGGCCATATTTAGACCATTAAAAATATATTCTCTAATTATTTGTTTTATTTAAGCCTCTTGTAATCTAAAAACGTGGGTTCATGTAACTTCTTTTCAAAATTGAAAAGTGTGTCCTCTCCCTCATTTCCCTCTCTCTTCACACCATAAATCCAATTTGTATCAGCCAATCCCTGATAAAATAGATTTTAATATTCCTTAAATTTATCCTAAAATCTTTATTTTAGTATATAAATCCAACCAAGTATTTCATTTGTTTTAAACCAAAATTATATATCCCAAGAAGAGGTAACATTCATCAACAAACTATTTTGTTTTAATTGTTCATAAAACCCATTTAATTTTGTTATATCATGATTATATACTATCCTCATTATCCTAAATAATGAAATATTTTCATGTTAATATAAATTACTAAAAAATCACACACTTCCATCAAATGGGATACACAATCATCATTCGTGTGTAAGTCGGACTACAACTCATGAACAAATGTCATTCTTTCTTCCATTTCCACCATTCAAGGCTGTGAATAATGATGGATTTATATTTTATATATGATATTTATTATTTTTATAATAATAATAATAATATTTAATTATTATATCACACATAACTTCTTTTTTTCCATTTTTTGGGAATATGATAATGTTGTTCGTGTGTACGATGGACTACCGCCCCACGAAGCGATGTGATTCATTCATGTTTTACAAGGGATGCATTCAAGATCGGTATAATAGAATTATGTGATATATATGAAATAATAATTATACTTTAATTATAATATATATATATTTATTTATTTATATAATTTAATTTTTTTATTTTAACACGATAAGAAAATGGAAATAGAGTTCATGCGTACGTACGACCTACCGTCTCCATGGGAGGTGTATTTGATTTCCCATTTCTATATTTTATCGATTAATATAAACACATATATAATGAATATATATGATATATATATATATATATGATATATATATATATATATCATGGTTTAAATTTTTTAAATTATTAAATCATTCTCTATGCAAGTGGACCAACAATAACAATTCAAAACATATATGAAAAACAAACCAATTATTATTGGCAACATAACTTAAACATGGAATTGTAAACAAATGGGTCATATAAATTCATAAGTAAATAATATATGATATTTTATATATGTAAATTGTTGTTTCATATCATTATAATAAACTTATAATTGTTCTATAGGATGTTTTAATTAGTATTACATAAGTCAATACTTAAGGAAAGGGATTTCCCTCTCACTATTATATTCTATGAGACAGTAGCCATGTTCACCACTTTTTTTTATTTATGGTGTGTATACTTCCCATGGATTTATTATATGACTCTTATAATTATAATTATTTGGATTTACATATACCTTTTAGTATCTCTCATTCATGGGTTTTACGGTCCAAGGGTTACTAAATAAATAAGTGAATCTTGTCTCAATTTTCCGTCTTTGAGATGCATGTTTGGTTATACACTTGTACTTATTTAGGAGGTACAAATTTTGAACCCTAAAAATGTTATATCATGAATATAATTCTTTTCATGATAATTTATATTTCATGTAATCTTATCATTTCATGGTGATTATGATTTAATGTTACCAAAATGGTAACCATTTATTTCTACAATATCGTTGTTTATTGGGATTATTTAAGATTATGCATCCATTGATTAAATATTATGATCTATATCATAGGAATTATCCAAAATATTATTCTGTTATGGTTATTTATTATATATTCTATTACTGTTTCCATTATACCATTATTTTGTAATTAAAATTATTAGGAAAATATTTTTATGAAAAACTGACTTTATTTCTCCCTTCTGTTGGAAATATACATTCTTCAAAAACAATGTTTTATAAAAATTTTTTTAAAATGTTTTGAATGATATTTTATGCTCAATTTTAATGAAAAGAATTTTCAAAAAATTCATTTTTTAAAATGTGTTTTAAATATTTTGAAATAATATTTTGTATGTTTTAATGTTATTTTCAAAGAAAAGGCTTTCAAGAAATTTTTATGTTCAGAAAATCATTTTTTAAAGATAAAATGATATCTAACTCAAGAAATTTTTTAAATAATTATTTCATGAATTATTCTCTAACTAATATGACATAATTTTATATATTTTATGATTTACATGGGATATGATCCAAGTACACCATTATAATTCTTTATTTAATGGGTTTTGTTTAAGATCGAAAGTTGTTTATGAAACCTATTTCTATTCTACAGGATATACCATATTGAAATTCTTATGAAACCTGATTCTTTTCATGGGTTATGCTATGATGAAATGATTATAAAACATGTCTCTTTTCAATAGTTTATGATATTATGAAATGTTAATGATAACCATTTCATTTCATGGGTTATGATATGATGAACGTTTATGATGATGTGGAACGCATAAATATGGTTTTCATTTCTTGATTGGTGGGAACTATATATCTGTCCAATTAATTAGGTAATAATGTATAACTAATGAGTATATATGTTATTTTTCAACCATATTACATGTCAGCAATGTTATGTGTGAAGATGATTACTTGTTTAAAATGTTGTTTGTGAACCTAATTACAAGTTCACAATGTTATGTTTGAACCTGATTACATGTTCCAAATATTATGTGTGGGATTGTCTTTCATGTCCAAAATGATATGCATGGACCTTGTTTTATTTCCCTAACTTTATTAGAGGGCCTGATTTCATGTCCTTATCTTAAAAATTGAATATGTTTCTTTTTATACATGTTAACAATGTTATAAGATGATGTGTATGGAATAAATATATGTTTTATACCAATGTTATGCTCTCATAGATCATGTTATATGATTATATTATTATTAATGTCTTATGAACCGTACATATTTACGACATAACTGTTGATTACGATCATTCATACATGGTTTTCTTTTAAAATTTTATGATCATCTTCTCATATCCTTATTATCATGTTATACTTATATATATCCCTTATTTACCCTTACATAGAATCTAATATCACCCTTAATTACATTTTATTTCCCTAGAATATTAAGTTATGTTTTAAGTATGAGTACTAAATGGGAAGATCATTGGAGATAATGTTGAATAGATTTAAACAAGTTATAATATTTTATTCCATATTTTCAAATACACTAAACAATTATAGTCCTTAGGAATCTACTTTTGTAATGTAATGAAAATTCATATAAAATGATGTAATATCCATATATGAGAAGCCTAAGTCACTATAGTTGGTATCAATGGAAAGGTTGTTCAACCTTTTAAAACAAGGATGATAAAAGATTAGTGAGATACCTAGAGATATTCTATGTATATTTCTAGGTATGTCTCTATGGATAATTATAAGGATGAGTTAATTTATTAGAAAATGTCATGGAATTTTAGTAAAGGATAGAGAGATTGGTTTCTATGAAATTAAATCTTGATATGGATACTACAAGTTTAGATCAAATGTATATAGTGGTAAAAACCCCCAAAAAATATTATTAAGCTAGAATCGATTGTGAATTAGTGCACGATAGCATTCCTTTCTCCACATATGGTTTGAAACTATTGGGGGATATTCATTGGAAAAATACAAACCCTTTTTAGACTATCATGAAATATTTAAAAAAATCGTGAATAGGAATGACCTAGGATAAAACTAAGGTGTTCTAGATTAAATAATATGTCATGATTTAGAAATAATATAAGTTAATACTTGTGATTATGTGGTTTTATACTATGATTAGTGTTTCTCACACTATTTGGTTTTATTTTAATCAATCGACGGAGCTATAAGGAACTAGGATAACATTTAATGTGATGGAAAATTCTATAATGAGAAGAAAATTAGGATGATTACTGGAGTAAATTATTTTTTATATTATGCATAATCAGTTTTCTTGGTTCATGATTAACAACATTAACCTTAAAAACTCTCATACACACTAAATAAGAGAAGGAACGAGTTATCTGAGATATTGGGAAATGTTAACCATGGATGAATGAAGATTCATTTTCCTATATGTCAAAAATTTGGAAAAAATAAATGAAGGGAATGTCACAAAGGAAAGAGAATATGTCTTATGTGTGGTAAATAAGGAAATAGAGTTGGAAATTTCCATGAAAAAATGAAGAGTTTAGTTAATGAAATTGATGTAAATATTGGTATCACTATGCTATTATCAACAGTAGAATGTTTTAATTATGTAAATTATGGGAATTGTGAAAAATAATGTATTATGGGAAAATATCATGAAGGAAAGCAACTAGGTTGTATGAGTAATGGGTTTGGTGATGATGATAAAGTGATAATTGACAACATTGGAAATCTATTTGATTTTTTAATAGTATTGTTTATAAGAATGATAAAATTGAGTTTTATTAATATTATGATATGATTTGTATTTAATATTTTTTAGGAAATGGGAATCAAGGAATAAGATGATGAAGCCTACTTAATGGTTGAAAAAATAAGTGGGACGATTGAAGTGTATATGTATTATAATTAAATAATTATGTTATATGAATCATGAAGTATATGTTTTTCATTATGTATTTTCAAAAATAAATTGAATGGTGCTGATATACAAGAAAATCGATTTAATATAAAGTGATATTTTGAATAAGGTAACCATTGATGTGTTCTTGATATTGAGAAAATTTTGTTCAGCTTACATAAATAGATGATTTATATTTACAAATTAAATTGGATAGTGTTGATGACATTATAACTGATAATGGATTTGTTGAAAAATTGGTATGTGTTATCATGGATGGAGTTTATAGAATTTTGGATTTAAGGAAAGTATCTAATAAAATTTGTTCTATGTATTTAATGAATAGGAATATATGTTTTTAGTATGGGTTTACATTAATTCAGGTTACTTCCATATTGGAATAGAATACACGATTAAGGTATTCAAAATTTTGGTGTTTAATAATCAATACCTACTTTATGATATATGGGGGATGAATATTATACTGATTCTAAGAAATTTAGTTACATTATTTCTACTATTCTGGATTTTCATTTTTAAGAAGGATAAAAAGGTTAACCATTTATGAAAAGGTTTTTGTTGAAATTTGAATAACTTTTATGAGATTAATGTATTACTTCACCAAATGATGATTTATGCTTATTGATTAACCTGTTATAATCATATTGTTTTGATGACAACTTAGGAGAGATGGAGTGAATTACCATTCCATTTATGAATATAAAAAACAATTAGTGATTCAGGAATAACAAATTCTACATAATTTCTTAGAGTAAGAGATGAAGTGAAAATATATCATGTAATAGCCAAAAGGTGATATTGTGATTATGAAATGTAGTGATATCAATTACGTATTTCTTATCATGAAAATTATTCAACATTATGAAAAGGATATTGAAATAAAATGTTTTCATGATATTTTCCTTTTTGATGATTTCAAAAACATTTTAACACCTCTATGGTTCTTAGATTCATGAACATTAACCTTATATAGATCACTGACTTCTATGGATCAATGTTATCTATCACTCTCCCTCAGTATTTAGGTGTTAGTTTTCTCTTATAAGTCCATGTTTTCATGTGAAACCTTTTTTATCCTTTGTGGAAACATAATTATGAGTTACTTTGGGTAACCATCATGTTTCTAACATTCCCTTTTCAAATGAAGTGTGAGTATTCATTTTTATTTTGATGGTTTCTATTAAAGGAAGTTTTAAGTATTAAAACAATGATGAACCAGATGTATTATTAGGGAGAAATTCATTTTTAAGGTGGGTAGAATGTAACACACATATTTTTTATAAATTATTATTATTTAGAATATATTTAAATTACATGATGGGTTTCATTGCACTGTACCCCCATTTAGGCTTGAGGTCCATGCAGAAATGAGTTTAGATTGTGGTATATGTAATACCGAGTCCCTTCGATTACTTTCAATACATGAAAAACCCAGTTTTACCAAACTAAAAAATACTATTAATAATACTATTAAAATTTTAGTATAGTTATCACCTAGATGATGGAATAGAAGGTATTAAATGTATTAAATAAATTATGAAAATACTAGTAATTCATGTTTATAAAAGTTTTTACTCTGAAACCAATAAATTCAAAATGAATATAATAACTATTTAAAAAATACGGAAATCCCTTTTCTAAATAACTATTTTTTATGCACAAACATGTTTTATCTGAATAAATTAAACAAAACACTTTTGATGAATTATTTTAAAAAAAATATATGTTATATATTTAATAAAATATTATTCATTCTTCTTATGTGATTTCTAGAAAATGTATAATAATAAATCTAATTTTTGGTATAAAAAATAAGTATTTTTCTAAACGATATATTTACTGCATTTTTATGAGGAAATTATTTTAAAAATTTGTTTTAAAAAATTTATAATTTTTTTGATAAAATAGAAATCATTTTTAAATTTTATGGTCAGAATTATCTTATGGTAAATTTTTTGTATTTTTTTGAGAAGTTTCATTTTTTGATGAATAGTGAAAAATAATAATTTTTAATTGAAAGCTAAGTTGTCGTCTAAATATTTTCTAAGTTAAAATTAATTTTCTACTTTTTTTAATATTTAATTAGATCATTTATAAATATATTAATCTAATTAATTTAATAAGAATCGTTTTTATATTGAATTTGAATATATAAACTTATTTAACTTTTGAACATTTTCTCCTTAAAAGCCTGTTGTTTCTTCCGGTATGTGGGATTAAATGGAAATTAATTTTTATCACTTGTGAGAATTTAATTTGGAAAAATGGATTATAAATTTAAAATTATTATAATTTATAATTACTAATTATTCCAATTTAATTTGTTACCAAAAATATTTGTGAAAGAAGATAAAATTATTTACAATGATTAAGAGAAAACAAGTCTTCCACATGAGCAAAATTTAAAAATTAGGGAAGAAATGACCTATAAACATATGAAAAACCAACTTTATGGAAATATTTATAACATTAAACTTATATGATCTAAGTTTTTGTTTTATTTAAGCCTCTTGGTAGGTAAAAACGTGGGTTCACCTAATATCTTTTAAAATATGTCAACTGTGTCCTCTCCATCACGTTTAAAAGGCCACCACCTCTTCCCCACTCTTCACACATTAACACCACTTAGGTTCAACAAAGAAATACCAAAATAACTCCATTCATCCTAGAACCCTAAATTTGGACATAAATACAACCACAAAATTCCTTTGGCAGAAACCAAAATGAGATACCTGAAGAAGGGGTAACGTTTATCAATGACCATTTTTGTTTTATTTTTTTATCAAACCCATTAAATTATTTTTATATCACTATTATATAAAAAATAATTGTATTCAATAAAATGATATATTTTTATGTTAATGGTATGACATAAAATTTCACACACTTCTATAAAATTAGATACACAATCATAATTTATGTGTACGATAGAATACCACCACACAAACCGATATCATTCGTTATTCCATTACGAGATTTCATGGTTGGGAATAATGATGTATTTATAGTTTATAAAATATATCTATGATATTTATGATTTCATTATTATTCTATACTTTTTATATCACAAAGACCTTCATGCTTTCCATTTTTTGGGAATATGATAATGTCATTCGTGTGTACGGCGGACTACCATCTCGTAAATCAATGTGATTCGTTCACGTTTTACATGGATTGTATTAAGGATGTGTTTAACAGAAATATGTGATATTTTCATGACACATCCCCCGGGGCTCGTACCATGACTACCCCAAGCCCGCCTTCCATAGGCCAGGGGATAAAGACTATCACCGAAAGACATATTCTCTAAAATAGGAAGGCATTTCCTTTAAACCCGTACAAACACATAGTTTGAGAACACAAAAAGAAGAAACTGTGATGTAAAATTCTATAGTAAAAGTGTAATAATAGTAGAGGGGGTGGAATAAAATCCCAAATAGAAAAGTAAAAGTATAACTGAAAAGTAAAAAATTGCTGAATGGTGAAAATCAGCTCCTGGATCGTCCACCGCGGATCCTACCTCAATGGTAGGCTCAGATCGCCTCCACAATACTCTACATCTTCCCATCTCCTCCATGTCACCTCACACCAAATGTCCACCACCGAGAACTGTCCAATCATGGCTCCCTCGGCATCGATCATTGTTGTACATCATCTTCACAAGACACCACAAGGTGCGGGTGAAGCCCATACAGGGGTGAGTATAACGACACTTAGTAGGGACCCAAAGACCCTGATGGTGGATTTATGACTGTTGTTGTATGAAAAATCCACCAATGCAAAGTGATCCTCCCAACTACGGCCAAAATCTAGGATGAATGCACGAAGCATGTCCTCAAGCGTCTGAATGGTCCGATCCATCCGACCATCCGTCTGAGGATAAAAGGCGGTGCTCAAACGCAGCTGAGTCCCAAATGCCACCTGCAATCCCTTCCACAACCGAGATGTAAAATGTATGTCACGTTTAGAGATGATCATCGATGGAACACCATGAAGTCACACAATCTCTTTTATGTAGAGGCATCCCAAGACCTCTACTAATCCCTACTCTCCGATAGGTAGGAAGTAGGCCGACATGGGGAGTTAGTCAATAATCATCCAAATGGAATCATGTCCCGTGGACGTACATGGAAGCCCTGTCACAAAGTCCATGGATATCCCATCCCACTTCCACTCCAGCACCTCTAGTGGCTGAGTTAAGCCTCCTGGAACCTGATGCTTGACCTTCACTTGATGACAAGTGAGGGATCATGAATCAAACTCTACCACTACCTTCTACATACTTGTCCACCAGGGCTGATGCGAGAGGTCCTGGAACATTATCACCACACTAGGATGTACCACTATAGGGGACGTATGGAACTCCCTCAACACCTCCCCCTACAACACCACTGGTACCATGGTACGTCCTATGAAGAGGATGATGTGCTCCCCACCTTCAGAAAATCCATTAGGTGCCTACCCTAAGGATATCTGAGCATGTCGAGCCTCAAATTCAATGTCCCCAAGCTTCACCCCCTTGACTCACTGAAGGAGTGGGGGTGAAACTATCATAGACTGGAAGTATGCTACCACATATCTATCCATGAATGATATCTACAATGAGGCTAGATGCTCTGTCTCCTCACTCAGCAACTGCAGAGTGGACCACCTGCTGAGTGCATCTGCTACAACATTCCCCTTCCCAGGTGTATAGAATATCTTAAAGTCATAGTCATGGAGGAACTCTATCCATCGCCACTGTCTCAGGATCAGGTATTTCTGAGTGAATATGTACCTAAGACTCTTGGGATTAGAGTAGACTGTAAAACATTCACCCATCAATTAATGTCGCCACATCATCAAGGAAAAGTCCAATACAGCTAACTGCAAGTAATTGGGTAGCATAGTTCTTCTCATGATGTATCAGCTGTCATGAACCATAAGCGATCACTACTCACTCCTGCATCAGGAAAAATCCAAGCTCGATCCCTGAAGTGTCACAATAGACTACATACCCAACGCCCTCTTCTACCAGCCTCAAGATGGGGGAACTCGTCAGTCTTTGCCTCCACTCCCAGAAACTCTATTTGTATCTCTCCATCCATAAGAAAGGATTCCCATTCTTTGTCAAAGCTAAAAAGGGTGCTGCAACTCAAAAAAAGTTAGGCATGAATCTCTGGTAGTATCCAAACAACCTTATGAAACTTTGCACCTCCTTCACAGTCCTGGGTGGTTCTCATGCTAGCACAACCTCTATCATATATATATCCACTATAAATATAGCCTCCGAGATAATTTTTCCCAGAAATTGGACCTCCTATATCTATAAATAGAACTTTGTGAGTTTACCATAAAGCTGGTGCTCTCAGAGTGTATCCAGAACCTTCTATAGATGATAGGCATGCTCTTCCTCCATCTCTGATTAAATAAAAATGTCATCGATGAACACCACCATGAAGTGATCTAGGTATGGCTGAAAGACCCTGTTCATGAGTCCCATGAACAATGATGGGGTGTTGGTCATGTAAAAAGGCATAACCAAATCAGGGCTACCCATGGAGTAACACTGGGTCTTATGAACCCCTTTCCCTACAATTTCTCCAACTATACATGCAACTCACGAAGATCTGTAGGATCCATCTGATATGATGGTGTAGATGTTGGTGTTATATCAGGGTACAAGTCAATGTAAAAGTCTACCTCTCTGTGTGGAGGTAGTTCTGAAACATCATCAGGAAAGGCATCGGCATACTGGTCCACCACTACAGGATAGCTCGGACTCTCAACATCAACTGATTCGAGGGTCAGGCTAAAAAATTGATGAGTAATCAGATTCAACCTCCTATGGGTAAGTCTATCGTATGCTGCAAAGGTTCCTTTATCACTAGGGATGGAATGAATGGTCCCATCCAGGCGAACACAACACACTTTGTGACTAATATAGTCAATCAGAGCATGTAATGTGGATAACCAGTCCATACCCTAGGTGAAATTGTAATTCCTCGAAGCCTCTACTAGGAGATCCCAATCGAAGCTCTTTCCTCCTAGAGTAAGCTCACAATGCTGACAGTAGTGTGTAATCATCGAATCTGCTCCCATAGGTGTCTCTAGCTGTAAGGATCGAGCCAACAACTCCACTGGAATCTCTGAGCTCCGAATTAGGGATGTGAAAATAAAAGAGTTACTGGAACCTATGTCAATAAGTACTCAAACTAAGGTGTAGTAGGCAGAGATCATACCTCTAATCATATCTGGAGTATCGTGGTTGTAGGCCTCAGCTGCCAAGAGCCGAGCTCGTCCCTATCCTCCTACTCCCTATAGTCGGGTTGGACCACATGGCAGCGGTGGTGGTAAAATCTCTAAACGTCGCCCACCACCTACTGCATGGCCATCTCCTCTTCCACTTCTACCATCCTGCGGAGCTCCTCACTCGAACTTATGACACTGCCTTGGAAGTCCCTCAGCTGTCTATTGGTCATCAGTATGGCAGGTTGGGTAGTCACGAGCCATTTGACTATGCCCGCCTCAGGTGTAACACTCTGTTCCCCTCACCTGTCTCCCCGTTCCTTGTTATCCTCGCACATCTGAACCTGTGCCTTGGGGTCATCCACTAGAAGGTATAGTCTTCTTGGACCTCTGTGTCATCTGCTTACTACCTCATGCAGATTAATTGGCTGCCTATCATCCGGTGGTAGCTCTCGTTGTCGGTTTCTACTCAGCTAGGAATCTCTCTACCAAAAGTACTCACTCAGGCACCCCATCATGTGTCAGAATGATGAGGGATACCATAAATTCTCTGATCTCCTATTGGAGATCCTACTAAAAGGTTTGGGTCTTGAAGAATGGGTCTCATACCATGTCATTGGAGTATTGAGAGAGATCAGTGAACCTCACCGAGTACTGGGCCACTGACATACTTCCCGACTATAAGTGAAGCATCTCCTATATACGTACAGAGCATAAGGTCGCTAGGACGAACTCTTCCATGAAAATTCCCTCAAAGTCCACCCAGATGAGGGTTTCCTCATCATGTATTTGGAGCATCAGGCTCCACCATCTCCTTGATGATGCTTAAAAAATGATGGCAGGTAGGATCACCAAAAAATAAACTGCTGTCCCAAATAAGAAAAGAAATTCTGGACACATCCTCCAGCCAGTCCTCAATCACCTGCGGGTCCATCTCACCTCGAAACCTCAGAGGCCTCTACCACTGGAACTTGTGCAATGCACTATGTCAGCATGAATCATCTACTAGTGGGGCTGGTGGAAACGTCTACCCAACGGTAAGTGCTGATACTGGTACAACACCCGAAGGTGATAATGCCATGAGAGGGCCCTACACCTATGCCTTATCGCTCGGTGGGCCGTTATCATACACTCTCTCAGGAAACCAGGGTGGTGGTCTTCATGGCGAAATCCTAAAAAAACCGGTGTTCTAGGGTTTAAATTTATACCTGGTGAGATAAATCCAATGAAATCACAAGAAAAGATCTTCGAAAACAAACTCAATCAGTGTTTCTATGAATTGAGTTGGAAATCATAATTCAGGGTCCTGGTGTATGGATATGTCAGCCGTCACACCAACACTAGACTCCCTGAACTAAAAACCACACTCAAAACACATAACACTATTGACACATAGAAAAGAACAAAGTCTTGTTTCTTCTATAGAACTGACTCCTCTAATACCACTTTGTCACGACCCATTCCCCGAGGATCAGGCCGTGAATACCCCAATATGGACTTCCATAGGCCAGTGGATAGAGACTAGCACTGAATGGCATATTCCCTAAAATGGGAAGGAATTGCCTTTAAACCTGTACAAACACACGATACGAGAAAACAAAAAGATACAACTGTGAAGTAAACTAATGTAGTAAAAGTGTACTAAATGTAAAGAGGCTGGAATTGAATCCCAACTGGAAATGTACATGTACAAATGAAAAGTAAAAAACTATTGAAAGGTGAAAAGCAGCTCCTGGATCGTCCATCGTGGATCCTACCTGAAGGGTAGGTACATATCACTTCCAAAGTACTCCACGTCCACCCATCTCCTCCACATCATGTCACGCTGAATGTCCACCTCCGAGGATCGTCCAGTCTAGGCTCCCTCATCCTTAATCAATGTTGTACGTCATCTGCACAAGACACAACAAGTTGCGGGTGAAGCCCGTGCAGGGGTGAATATTACGATACTCAATAGAGACCCTGATACCTCGAAGGTCTCCTAGAATTCCACAAAGAAAAACCACAGGGTAACACCATGAAGGTAAAGTACCACACTGTTAATGTACCACATAAAATAACCTCAATTACAAGCACAAAGAAAAAAATCTCACACTAGGATATATTCTAAGGGTACTAACAAGTAAAATCCCCAGTCACAACATCTAATTCCTTAGATTCTAGAGAAATTCTCCTCTATCGAGTACAGTGGGCCTGCCGTATCACACAGAGACACTTCCCACTAACCTTAAACTACTAATGTACTAATCACCATCATGTACTATCGGTCTTCCAGGTCACATAGAGCCATCCCCCCCCCCCCCCCAACACGGTCGGCTAAGGTACTCCTATCCATCGTGTACCAAAACTGCTCCCCATCATGGCCTGCCAAGTCACATAGAACCACCCACCCCCTCATGGTCTACTAAGGTACTCCTCCCCATCACGTACCATGGCTGTCGAGTCACTCTGAGTTGAAAAGCCAGCAGTCATCAAGTCTCATCCAGTCGTAGGATTCTGTACGTAGTGTGCTTGGGAGAACCACCCCCAGGCCATCAGTCATATCTCAACAAGCATGAAGTCTCACAAATAAGTAACTCGATGATCATCCATGTCATATGTGTTCCAACACAATAGAGGACACGTCATTCAGATTCCCAGTCTGTGCGTTATTAGCATTTCAGTGTCGAGGGCCCGGTTGGATTCAGGTGTGATCTAACCCAGCCGAGCTCCAAGTTTCTCCGAAACTCTAATGGAGTAAGGAAAGATGGAATGTCTAGATCAAAGGGACCCAACACCATATCTGGTTTGTCAAATAGGCATCTAGTCCTCATGATAAGCCCGTTTGAGTGTTTCTGGGCCCAGTTGGGCCAGGGTCTGCTCTGGCCTGCACTACTAGAAAACAAGGCTATAGCCACGGACCTATAGCCACAGTTTTATAAGTCAGTGGATATAGATTAGTTTATATGCACAATTTTATTAAAATTGTTGCTAAATCCTTGTTTATAGCCACATTTAATAAATTCGATATCTATGTTTTTTTTGACCCTCCATCGGGCTCCTCCGTGATTCCTCTCCCCAGACCCTCGCGACCCAGCTTATCCCCGCGACTGCAGCCTCTCTTCTCTGCGCGACTTCTTCTCTCGGCCGCCATCCTCCACCCTCATGACTTATCATCTCTTGGTGGCGACCACTCCTCTCAGCGGCGACGTCTCCAATCGACGGTGACATATCCTCTCGGCGGTAACATCTCCTCTTGGCGGTGACCCTTCTTCCCCGACGGCCTTGGCGACCTCTCCTCTCCCCGATCCTCATCCCCGATAGTTCCCGGACGGCCTTCTCGCCACTGCCCCATCCTCATCCCCTCGCGAAGATTCCCATCACTACCACCGAACGAGGCATCCTGGTCTACTTCGTGGTAACATCTGACCTCTGAAACCTCAAATTTATCGAATTTATCTGAATTACATACGCATATTTCTCTTTGCTGGAATTCTTCAAACTAGAAATTAATTCCAATAGGCAAAGGATATTTTCAAATCTTGTTGAAATCACAAGAGGATATTTATAGATTTTGGAGGACTGAAAACCTCAATCTTAAACTCAGTTTACTCATAATTTCTAATTGTGACTCTAACTTCAATCCACACACACATAGGAATACATTGGCCAATGTCTGGGTCAAACTACATGGTCTTAATTGGTTCTTTTGGCACCCAAAAATTCTGAATGATATTCTGCTCCATAATAACTCCCCTAAAAATTGATCATAGAACATTAAATGCTGACTTATATCTCTTTCCTAGAGTTATGGTGGAAATTAAACATGATTCAAAGTTTCCCACCACAATTAATTTCAATTCCAGTGACTACAAAACTGAAATTAGAATTGAATATGAGAGGAAACCTCCCTTTTGAGAACATTGTAAGATCATTGGTCATAAAATTTTCAACATTATAGTAATTAGAAAAAAAAGTAACAGCACCATTTGAAAATGATTGGAAGATAATTATGAGAAATAAAAAGGATAACACCCCTATGATAGATATACCTGTACCCCCATAAAAAAATCCAAAACTTGGGTGAAATAGTCAAACAAATTGATACACATAGGGGATAACTCAAGTACTAATTGGGATGATATGGCTGAATAAAAAGAAAACTCCATTAAAGATAAAGGCCTCTTATAAGAAATTGAAATTTTGGTGTTAGACACTATTAGGATATCCAATAAGGACAAATCTAATACATGCTCAGCCGAACAAATTTCAGAATCTAACCAAAATTCTGAACATAGCCCAGGTAGAAACCTGAAGTGAAATGAATGCAATGAATTCACTACACACCCTGAAAACTATGTGTGCACTAGATCATTTCCTATTTAATCCGTGGATGATCACTCCTCATCATTAAGTACTTAAAAAATTGAGGACTTCTCCCTATTAAATACCACTATTTCATTAGGGACAATGATTCAGACCAACAGTAAAACAATTGTACCTGATAATTGCACTAAAACTATAGATTCAACTAGCTATTCTATAGATTTTGGGAATCTATTGTCTATCCCAAAATCTGTTCAGGATATCACACATACTAGTAGTATGACTGCAACTGTTTCCATGGATTTGGAAACTATTAAATCAATGAAGGTAAGTACACCCTCGGTATAGGTGACTAAAATGAAGGATCTTGTTGGATCCATTATGATGATTCAACCCATGGAGGATAACGGGGTGGAGAAAAAAAGGATCTAGTTACAACCTCTTCTTCTAATTTATATGCTTTTTATGGTTGACAACCTGCTAATATTGTTGATGTCATCAGTTCTCTAATGCTTTGTTATTTGAACCCTACATACCCAAACATTAAAACATCATTAACTCATGTTGCTATGAGATCTATTAATAAATTCTCTGTCATATCTAATAATAATACTACTATTGAAATGAAGTTGGTAACCATAAATTTAGAGATGGATTTATCTCCTTCTCCCCTTGCACACTCTAAATATATTACTAGTTAGGTAGAATTAGGGAGTTAGATGAGTATTTTTAAGGTTTTTTCAACTGAGACACATACAATGACTTCTAAAAATATTAAAAATGATGTATAAACTATAAAACCTACTTGCACCTCCCCGATACAGGAACCTAAATATATGTAGGCCTGTAATATTTCCTTTCCATTGAATCTGTACCATCCAATAGATCTGGATACTGCCTAACAACAGACAGTGGATACATTAATGTTTTTAGGTACTCATATTTCTACATCAATAATTAATGATAATTTATCTGTGAAATATGGAAACATGAATTCTAATAATAATATCAATTCTTTGTCGATCTATTTTAAGAATTCTATAGACTCTCCTATTAATGATCCAATTAAGAAACCTATAAGGATGATTCTAGTCACATCTAGTAATGAACAAGAACATGCCACTAAAAATAACCTAGGGGTTAGAAGGAATACTAGGAAAAAATTCTCTGGAATAAAGAGAACTAAACAATTGAGAAAAAGGTGAAAAATTATAACAAATTTTAATAAAAACATAAATAAATAAAAATTACTTTATAATAAATAATTATAGAACCACATAAATGTGTAATTTATATGCTATATGTTTTTATAATTCTTCAAAATTTAATTTATAAATTATAACATAAGTTAATAAAAAAAATTCGAAAAAACCATTAACCATTCCTTTAGAGTTTTTACCAAATCTGAGAGTACCTCTATCACAATAGTGAAAAGGTAATTAATGTGAAATTCCAACATCCATGTTCCTTGATCACCCACTGTCCGTATATGATGTGACTTTTCAACTCTTCAGTAAGGTTTCCTAAAAATATCAAGAAGATGGTTGTTTTGGCACACAGACTAGTTTGTGTCCAACTAGATTGGTATAAAAAGATTTAGGTACCCATAGATAATTGATACATTTACTTTATTATAATCTAAAAGGAATTTTTTGAAATTATTGTATTAGTATAGCCTAAAACTGAGTATAATTTAAAGAACATTCGTTTTTATAATGCCAATTGACTTTACAGTTAAAGAAAGTAAAATTTGAAATATTTCCTTATATGGATTTAATAAAAATAACTTGATACATATAATGAACCTAAATATTATAGCCATATCCTTTTTTATCATATTTGGGTTTTTCTTATTTCCATTATCTTAGAAAATTTCTCTTACTATCAAATAAGGACAGATAATGTTTCCATTAAAACCGTAATTTTCTTTTTAAGGCTGCCATTATATTTCTAAAAAACATCTAGGTAATCATATATTTTCACATTTGAATATGATGCAGAATATTTTAGTTTCATATTTTCATTTTTAAGATGCTTTCATTCCTTTTGAATTTTATATAAATCATCACATTCTAATTTAAATATTTTTTTGTTGATCTTCATTATTTTTTCTAGGAAATATTTTATTCTTATATTTTAATATTTAGTTTTGATCACATTAGAATATAGAATCATTTTCTGTTCTAGATTAGACAAAATAGAATCATTTCACCTTTTATTTTATTCTTTAATAATTGATTTTCTATTTTTAGTTCCTTATACATTTCAGACATCCATATAATTCCACTTTGAAATTTTTCATTTAGAGTAGTTATTTCTTTAACACCATTTTCAATATCAGATTCATAACCAAAATAGTAATTTTAGTTAGAGTGTACCTCATTTATAGTAGTATCTATCAAAAATAGATTTGTATTTTCTTTCATAAATTTTGATCCAACGTCACCTAAGACTGAATCTTATATAAAACTCCACCCTGAATGATATGTTGTCTTTGTCCCTTCATGTATTGATTTTCCTTTCCTTCTTGTTTTAATTTCGGAAAATCTAATTTTATGAGCCCCTTTTTCTACACTCATAGCTTATTAATTCGAAAACATCAAATTTACTAATTTTTCAACTTTTTCTACTCTTTTTACCATATTACTGATAATGCCTTCTAAGCATCTTTATAAATCATCTCTTACACAGTATGTACTTGTATACACCATTAGGAAAATTTTCAATTTCACCCATCTCAAAATGTTGTAACTCAGAATCATAAAAATTATCAATAACATTTATATTTGATTTAAATTATATAACATTCCTTTTATTGTGATCATCAACATTTTCATTCATAATTTCAATATTGTATTGAATTAATGGTCCTATCAACTCATCCTTGTAATATTCAGTAAAATACTTAAATTCTTTAATGGAGACTTTCTTTGAATTCCATCACTTTGGTAGAGATATATGTAGTCCTCAAATGAGATCTCCATTCTTCACGGTATCTCTAAGAGAAACCATGTTTTTGAAAATCTTGGTGAATCTAATTTACATTTCATTTATTACTTTTCAATTATTTTTCATGAATTCATGAAACTCAACACAACATATACATAACATGGAAATCTGAAACTTATCAGTTCTTTAATGAGTAAATTTTAATTTTCTATAGATATCAGAAGTAGTTTTAAAGTATAAAAATGTATATATATATATATATATATATATATATATATTTCTACTTATATATTTGAAAATTTAACTCAAAAAATTTTAATTTAAAATACATTTTGAAGCACCAATACTGATGTGAGTTTCTAAATCAATTTAAAAAAATTTATATTCTTTTGAATTTATAGCCCAATAATCAAGAACAATATTTTTAAGGAATACCTAAATTCTATATTTCCAATAGACATAGTCAGTTCCATTAAAGTGAGGTGATCTTATAGGATTCAACATCTCAATATCCTGATTAAACATAATAAATAAGTGGATATTTTTCTAAGGCTATTCAATCTAGGATAGTGGTTGGTATAGAAATAGATGTTGAAAAAATTAAAAAATCCTTAAAAAGGAGCCACACTCTAATTCCAATTTTTATGTCCCTTTGTATTCCAATAGTTACAAAAGGGGGGAGAATAGTACTAGTTCATTTATTATTAAAAATACTATATTTATCAATGTTATAATAGTGAAAAACGTTTTAGAAGAAAATATAACATTGGATGTACTTATAGAGGTTCAGATCACCAATATCCTATTCCCCTCATAAATCTCCTCTACACTCTGATTATACTATTAATCACTAAATCATCACTTTTGAATTAGAGTGTTAAACTGATTACATACAAATAAAAACATAGATCATTCACACCCGATGTTATAACCCCATAATTTTGAAGGATTCACATCCTACCCTCCTTTTTTATCTAAGAAATAACCCAACCTTCCTTTTATATGGGAGGAATAAAAAATTATAAAGAAGCTACTATTAACCATGATAGAAAACAAAAGTATATTTTTTTTATTAAAAATAAGTTAACATATTATGAATATGTTAAAATTTTAAGAAGATAATATTACATTTTGACAAAGGAGACATGATCTCCTTTGAGATCCGGAGGATGTAATTTTCATTGTATAAATAAAAAAATAAAAAATTCAAGTTAAAGTATAACTCACATTTCACATTAAATGGTGGGTAAATTTAGGTATCATTGAGGATACTGGGGTGGAGACAAAAAAGGATCCAGTTACAACCTCTTCCTCTACTTTTTACTCTCTTTTTTGGTTTAAAACCTGCTAATAGTATTGATATCATTAGATATCTGATGCTTTGTAATTTGAATCCTACAGACCCAAACATTAACACTTCATTAGCTCATGCTGCTATGAGATATGTTAATCACTTCTCTGTCATATCTAATAATAATACTACTCTTGAAATGATGTTGGTAACCATAAATTTAGAGAAGTATTTAGCTCCTTCTCCCCTTGTACACTCTAAATATATTACCAATAATGTAGAATTATGGAGTCAGATGAGTATTTTTAAGTTTGTTTCAGCTGAGACACATACAATGACTTATAAAAATATTAAAAATGATGTATAACCTATGAAACCTACATGAACCTCCCCGGTACAGGACCCTAAACACATGTTGGCATGTAATATTTCATTTCCATTGAATCTGCACCATCCAACAGATCTGGATACTACCTAACAACATACAGTGGATACTTCAATGTTTTCAGGTAGTCCTATTTCCACATCTATAATTAATGCTGATTTCTCTACGAAATATAGAAACATTAATTTTAATAATAATATCAATTCTATATCGATCTGTTCTAAGAATTCTGGAGACTCACCTATGAATGATCCAATTAGGAAACCTACAAAGAATATTCTAGTCATATCTTGGAATGAACAAGAACATGCCACTAAAAATAACCTAGAAGTTAGAAGGACTACTAGAAAAAAGGCTGTGTAATAAAGAGAAAAGGGTGTTCTAACTCCAAATTCAGGTTTAAATGATGATCCCCTTTTGGAATTGTTCGGGTATCACAAACTATGACATGTTCATTGTTTTAAAAATACCATCATCCTACGTTATTTTCCATCACTAAACCGAAAATTTTGTTTTCCTCTGTATAATCACATTTATGCCAACATAATTATGTTTTTACTGGTGCAATCAATAATACACTCAATGCAGATTCTTTAAAGATTTTTCACATTTTTATTTACACAATGTTAGTTTTTTCAATATCTATTTCCAGATATTTACTTTCAACTTTAAAATTTATGGAACACATAATTTCTGCTCCTTTTCCAATTCTAAAAATAAATATCAAGAAAGAAGAACTATTTGTAATGATCTCTCATCAATAGGAACTAACATAACTACCCTTGGTTTCTAATTGGCGACATTAATGCCATTATTAACTCAAGAGAGAAAATTGGACTTTCTCATGCTTTAATTTCAATGAAATAATTTAAAGCCTCGATTGAAGACACTAATATCATTGAAATTAATCTCACCATTGTATAATACACTTGGTATAGAAGACATTACAACAAAATGGTTTCCTTTAAATTGAATAGAGACTCCATGGATGTCCCTAATATAGATTTATGGGACACTATCTCCAGCACCACTCTTCACAAGATGAATTTTGATCATCATACCATCTTGGTCAATGTCTCCTCTAATGTCATGAAACCCAGATTGCCTTTTATATTTAAAAATGTGTGGTTATCTGATGATGATTTCACCCATATAATATAGAACTATTAGTCTTCATTGCCTCATAACAATGATTCCTTTTCCTGAAACCTCAAATTGAAACATCTCAAACAGACTCTAAAAACATGGTGCAACACTAAATCCAAACAAGTTAACAATGACATCATGATTCTTGAGAATGTCATCAATGGTCTGCAAAACAAAAACACTAACTTCGACCTCATCACTGATCCTACTCAAGAACTAAACACTATAGTTTAACTCAAATCTTTGCTCACGTTCAAAGAAAATATGAGAAAACAAGAATTTAATGATAAATGGTTAACCGATAGTGACAGAAATACCAAATTCTATAACTATCTTCAAATAACCAGGAATTCTTGTAGGCCATTAACGTTTTTAAAGGATAGAGAAAACCTGATGGACAATGAGGGGAAGGGGGTAAAAGGGGAAGGGGGCTGTTTAGGAGGGGGTGAAGGTGTCTGGGGGAGCAGTGTGCATGGGGTAGGGAGGGGGCAAGGGGTTTGGGGGTGAAGGGGTAGGGGGCTGTCCAGGGGGATCAGAGGGCTGCCTTGGAGGGAGGGGGGGGGGTGTCCGGGGGGGGGGGCATCCAAGAGGGAGGGGGAGGGGGTGACTATCAGAGAATTCTATAAAAACATATTAGGTCATTTTTCAAACATCTAGGTTTTAATATGTGTGATGGAGGTACACCAAAATAATCTTATGTGGTCATAGAAAGGTGTGACTATTCATGAGTTTTTATAATTTGAAACATTTATGAATTACCTTAACCATAATATTTGTTATGATTTTTTTTATTGACATGTTATTGATGGTTACTTATTATATTATGAAACAATAAATATAATGTTAAGTCATTTTATTGGTTATTTATTTAATGTATGTTTATATGCCTCAGAATGGATAGATACTGAATGTACAACATTGATTGGATCACTGATGAATTTTAGAAGGAGTTACATCATTTCTTGGACCTTGTATTCACAAATGATTTAGATGGCGGATTGATTCGATGCCCGTGTTTTGATTGTGTTGGAAGACCATGGTTAACTCGCGAGGAAGTGAATTATCATATAACTAAACAAGGTTTCCAAAAAAATTATCATGTGTGGTATCACAATGGAGAAAAATCACAAGTGGTGAATGACATCGATTTAGCGGAAAGGATTGGTTTGAAAAATCTGATTTTCAATCGGTTTCCTTTTGTTTCTGAAGCTAGCTCTTCATGTAGACCAGTGCAAGAGGAAATGAATACCGGAACACAATTTTCGTCTATTATTCAGGATGATGACGTTGAGAGTGTTAGAAAGCTGATGGAAGATAAAAATACTCCAGTATATCAGGCATGTGAAAAAATGAGCAAACTTGATTTTTTAATGTGATTATATCATGGAAAAGTAATGTATGGATTTAGTAATACTGCGGTTGACTATATCCTTAAATTTATTAAGGATTTACTACCTGATGATGGATGTATTCCAGAAAACAATTACATGGCACCAAAGTTGGTTGAAAAATTTGGATTTTCATCTATTAAGATTCATTCTTTCCCTAAATATTGTTGTCTGCTCTGGAAGGAAAATACAGAGTTAAGTCAGTGCAAACAGTGTGGAACATCAAGGTGGAAGAATAATAAATACGGAACACAATCTCGAATATGAGAGAAAGTGATGTGGCACTTCCCTTTAATTCCCAGGCTTCAAAAACTTTTTATGTCAGAACAAATGGAAAAAAATATGAGATGGCATGAAGATGAAATAAATAAAGATAATGATGAAATAGTGCATCATACAGACACGTTTTCTTGGAAGAAATTTGATAGGTTACATCCTGATTTTGCATTTGACCCATGAAATGTTAGATTGGGATTATCATGTGATGGTTTCAACCCATTTCTCCAAATGAATACTGCACACAGTACATGGCCTGTTTTCATTCACATTTATAACTTTAGTTCAGGGATGTGTATGAAGAATCCATTTACTATCATGATTATATAGATATCTGGACCCAATGATACTAGAAATTATATTTATATATACTTTCAGCCATTAATAGAGGAGTTATACGAGCTTTGGATTGTTGGTGCACATGCGTACGATGCATTCAGGAAGAGCACTTTATGTTTCGTGCAGCTTTATTATGGGAGATAAATGATTTCCCGGCCTACGGAATGATGTCTGGTTGGAGTACTAAAGGAAAATTATGCTGCCCTATTTGTATGAAAAATACATGTTTCCAAATATTAAAGTTTCGATGAACTTTCAGCTTCATAGGGCATCGACGATTTCTACCGATGGATCATCCATACAGGAAAAATCGAAGACAGTTCGATAATGTTGTCGAGACAGATGAGACACCTCAACTAATTTCAGGGAATGATATTGTTAAAGAACTTGATTATTTGAATTATGTTCTTGGCATAAGTCAATCAAATATCAGAAAGTGAAAACATGTTAATTCTAATTCCAATAACAATTGGAGAAAGAAAATTACATTTTTCGAGTTTCCGTACAGGTCATTGAATTTATTGCGTCATTTTTTGGATGTAATGCATACCGAGAAAAAAATTTGTGAGATGTTACTTGCTACTATTTTAAATGTTAAAGGCAAAAAAAAGATGATTTGCGGTCTCGTTGTGATTTGATGGATTGGGGTATAAGAGAAAAACTTCATCCTAAGTTAATTGGTCAAAATAAGTAGTAAGTCCCTATTTCTTGTTATTCGATGACAAATGTGGAGAGGAAACAATTTATTTAGGTCTTGGAAGGTTTGAAGGTTCCAGATGGTTATTCACATAATATTTCAAAAAGGGTGAATACATAAGATGTGAAACTAAAATATCTTAAAACCCATTATTACCATGTCTTGTTACATGAGTTGATTCCTATTACCATTCGACATTTACTTTCACATAATGTTAGAGTTGCTGGGAATAAGTTATGTCATTTTTATTGTGACCTTTGTGCCAAAATACTGAGCAAAAGTGTTTTCCATAAATTGCAGAGAGATGCTGTAACAACCCAATATTTTATGAAAAATATTCTTTTTAATTTCATTAATGTCATGTGTTGTACGCTACACCAAAAGGAGCTTGCACAGCACGCAACCCTGACTTGGCTTGCATTACACGCAATCACAACCTTCCTCGATAGCGTGTGTTGTACGCAATACCGGGTTTTACTAAACAACGATATATTATTATAATATTATTATGA
Source organism: Viscum album (assembly GCA_963277665.1). NCBI lineage: Eukaryota > Viridiplantae > Streptophyta > Magnoliopsida > Santalales > Viscaceae > Viscum > Viscum album. The sequence goes on from OY728119.1 coordinate 2,067,449,256, forward strand.
ACTAGCCGTTATGAATAGTATTAACTAAATTTTGAATCTTATAACATTATTATTCATCTTACACATTTTCTAAAACATGGTATAAGAAGAAAATAAATTTTTCGGGTAAAATAAGTATTTTTCAAAAAATGCAGTTTTGCCGCCTTTTGATGGCACACCCTCTTTAAATCTAGTTTTTGACATTTTTATAAGTTCAATTTGACAAAATAAAATTCTTCTTAGGAATCAAGAAATAAAAATTTACTTTGGATAAATTTTTCATATTATTCTTGTAACTTTCATATTTTGATGAATAGTAAAAACACGCTATATTTTAATTAAAAACAACTTTTATCATCACAATAATTTATATGGTTAAATTATAATAATGAATGGTTTTAAAGTATAAATAGATTATATATTTACCATTTAATATAATGTATGTCATTAGCATTGATTCTACCTTGAATTCGTAGGATAAATCAATTCAATCTTTTGCAATATTTTAAAGAAAAACCCGTTTTCTTTCGACAACGAGATTAATTTTAATTTAATTTCTGAAACTTTTGTTTATTGAATTTGGAAAAATAGATTCTATATTTGGAATCAGTGGATCCAAATTATGTTAATAAGCTACTTTTTATTTTTGGGAATTATGAATAGTAACTACGGTAAATTTTATTTACCATAGTTAAAGGTAAATCAGGTAATTAAGGGTAAATATAATATTATACAATTACCCTAACACATGTCAAAATCCTATTGGATGACTCAAAGTCGACCCATATCACCTAAGGGTCGTATTAGATTAATTTAATGGACTTTTTTCCATGAAAATAATTTAATTACTATTAAAACCAAAGAATGTGACAACATGTCACTTTCTTAAATCTTATAAGTATAATAATTTTAATTTAGTGATAAACTTCATGAAACATAGAACATGAATAGTTTCCAGAAAGATAATACAAATATCTACATCATAAGAATTTATTTAGAATTTTTAAGGATTAAATAATTATCATTTATTATGACACAAAAATGATGCAGTAATTGTCTTATTAATGAAATATTGACATAATTGATGTTATAAATACCCAAATAAATGTAATTTAAGACTTTTTATGAATTAAACTAATTTTATATGTTAATATGACATGTTAGTATTGATTTAATTAACTTTTTTCGTACTAATAAATCTGTTATGAGTTTCAAAAAAATCAATTACTAAATAGTGTCAAAATTGACATAAAATAGTTTTTAAAACAAATATTATATTATTAATTGTATTTTATTCCTAAAAATCTAGGATTCGGCCAAATGACTTAGATAAGGTTATATATATTAATAATAAACAACTTGGGGTTTTTTTTGGCTTGATATAGTAAGTTTATTAACCTTATAGTGTAAGAAAACAAGAAGACACGGTAAAAGTAAAATTATCTAACTTAAAGTTAAATATAAATGATAAGGTTAAAATAGGAACCTAAACTTGGATAAATTCTATTGGATGAGAGTATTTCGACCCATACCCACCTTATATTCGAAATAAATCAATTTGGAGCTATTTGAAACCGAATTTGGCTTTATAATAAAATAATATGTTTAGTTATTCCAATGGTGCCCCTCTTCTCCCTTATAAAAGGGCACCCCCTTCCCTCTCTTCCTCACACCACATTGAGCCTTCAAGCTCGGAAAACCTCTGCCAAATTCTCTTCTCCATTTCTCTAGCAACATCCTAGAGGTTCTGTTCTTCCTCAAAGACCAATTTTAGTGCCTTAAGAGGAGGTCTCAAAAAGGCGCTTCAAAGAAGAGATAATTTCCGTTACCGATTATTTTATCTTTATTTCGTCTTCCACTTCTTCTTCTTTAGTTGTTTCATTATGAAGTAATAACATCAGTATCACTCATATATGGATACGTTATTATATGTATGAAACAACCCTATTTCACCATCTATCCAGCCTACAGAAAAAGAAATCACCGCGCGTGCGTACGTACGGAATACCGTCTCCACGCCGTGGTGTAATCTATTTTCCACCACCACCTTACTTGGATGGGTATAATGGTGTAAATAATGACTATATATGACTATTATAAAGTGATATTGATTCTGAAAAAGTATACATACACTCCAATACAATTCTATGATCATAGGAATGATATCATCACTCGTGCGTACGTACGGAATACGGTCTCCACGATGTGATGCGACTCGTTCTACATGATCTTCATTGAATAATGATTATATAAATTAATTGAATGATTTAATATGATATATATTACACTAATAACATTCTTTAAATGAGGTATCTATAATCTAAAGAGAATAATAGGAATTTATTCGACAAAACATGCATAAGAACAAAAAGTAATAAACACCCGAATAACAAGTAGTAATGAAATATTACTAATAAGAAGCTAAGAATATGACCATATATGATATCATAACAATAAGTATGATTCTGTAATAAGTCAATAACATTATTTAAATCAATATAAAGGAGGTTCAGACACTTATGAAGCAAATCAGACCAAAGGTAAGGGAAATATCACAATCTCATTTTTATTCGAGATTGTTTATAATTTGGTATTTACTAGGGTGTATTTTATCATCCACATCCATGTTTCCTCAATATTTATTATTATTTCCATTCACCTACAATTTTTTAAATCCTATTTTACCCTTCGGTTAATTTTTAGTAAAAGATATGAAATGAATCTTTTGTCGTTTTTCGTATGAGGTACTTTTTGACTTTTCTGACAAAAGTACGCGAAGAATGTTTTTGTTAACTTATACGACATGAATGGATTTTTAAAACATTATTTCCACGAAGTTTCATTTACATGTTTTCAAGTTTATTTTTAATCAACTTAATTTAGTTTAAAATTGTATGACATTTAATGAAAGGAAAGTGTTTTTGAAGTAGAAATTATATTTTCCTCAAGAATGGAGTTCAAGTGTTTTATCAAAATTATTTTCCATCTAAGATAATAAAGGGTTCTATTCTATCCCTATTATTACATTGATTTGATTATGTTGTGATGGAATTATTTTTATGAATTCCTTTATCTTATATGAGTTGTTTTATGATGTCACGATGTTTAAGATTCCCATTTTTATTACATGGGTTATGCTATGATGTATGGTTTATGATTTTGTGGAACACATAAGAATTGTATCATTATGAGATGGGTGAGACCTGTATCTCCCTCCAATTCATTGGGTAAATATTTTATATCTCATGAGATAGACATGGCTGGAACGGTAGGTTAAACCGGTTCAGTGAAACAGGACTGAAACGAGGGTGACTCGGTTCAGAAATGGACTTTGTCCACTAAGATAGTCTTGGAAATGATTCTTGACTAATAAGAAATGATTCTCTATGATTATGTGTGTATGCCAAAAAGTTTCATGTTTTAATTTTTGATTATTGGGATTTCATTTCACTACTATGATTTATCCCATGTTATGATATTATGATCTCTTTCGCAGGTTAAGATTTCCAAAATGTTATGTTCTTATGAATATGATGTGATTGATTTTTCTTTTGTTTACCCTTACTAAGAATTTGAGCTTACCCTTTTATGTTTTATTTTCCCCTGGATATAAAGAAAGGTTTTAGGTAAGAAAAAAAAGAGGGAAGATATTTATGGGAGATGTTGAAGATCTTTCACCATGATTAGAAGATTACGTTCCGAGTTTCCAAAGACACTAAACTATTACGGTCCTTGTGTGTGTTTTTTTGTTATGTAATAAGTATTCCGCAAAAGTAATGTAATGTCCTTGTACGTTAAGCTTCGGGTCTCTACAGTTGTTATTAGAGGAATGGTTTAGTCAACCTTTGGAAAATAGGATGCGAAAACATTAGTGAGATCCCTAGAGATATTTCTAAGGTATGTCAAGGGATGCCCCTAAGGATAAGTATACGTATAGGATATAGTCCTAGAACTATGGTAACAATCTTAGAATTTAACCTAAGATGTTAGATATTGAAGTTACTCCCCCTTTATTATGATTTTTGCCTCTCACACTATTCTTTTTGGGTTTTAGAAAATGGCTGGAAAGAAGATGATTCATGATAATGGAGGATATGATGGACAATGGAATGATGAGAAACCAAATGAAATGGGATTTGGAAGTCCAAACATTATTATTATGCCGAATTATCAATCTCATAATATGATCAATAAAGTAAAATTTGGTAAGTTTCCTGACTCGGCTAATAAGAGAAAGATGGAGTTTCATGATGATCATAGAAGAAAGAAAGTTCAATTTCCCCTATGTAAATCATGTGGGAAGAGGCATAAAGGAGAATTTTTCGAAGGAACTAGAAGATGCTTTGGGTGTTGAAAAGAAGGACACAAAGCCAGTAAGTGCAAAGGGAAAGGTTCAGTTAAAACTAGGGATGAGGATAATGGTATTGCTACGACATCAACAATGGTTAAATGTTTTATATGTGGAATGTATGGGCATTATGCAAACCAATACCCTAAGGGAATGTCTCATGAGGAGAATCAGTATGGTCGTATGGGTAGTATTTATGTTGATGATGATGAAGAGACTACAAATGATATGTGAGATGAAAGAATTTTTGAAGCTCGGTCAATGGTTTAAGAATGTAGTGGAATGATTACCTGTTTATCATGTGTAATGTTGTATAAGTAATCCCATGGTACTATAGAATAAAGAGACATCTAAGGATTGTTACACTGTTGTCTTTCCTTGAGTTTTGAAAGTGTATAATTAATAGTACCAGTATCCATGAAAGGTTATTCAGATATTTTTGGAATATAGATGATATGCGCATAATGAAGGGATAAAGAGAAAATTAAATGTTTGATAGTATTCATGAGCTCATGACTGATATAAGGAGAAGGTTACATAATGGATTGAGTATATAGGATTTTTGGATTTTGGTATGTGGAAAGTGTTAACTTTTAACTGCATTCATGTTTTCACTTAGGTTCAATGGGTATTCAAGAGAATACATGATTAAGGCCTTTGAATGTTTGGAATGTGACCAACAAGACATATCTTGTGATATATGGGGATCAACGATGTTATTAAATCTCTGGTAATCATTTTCACTATATTATGAGAGTGGACTACAATATAATGGATAAGCCTAAAGATTGGAATGGATTATGTTTGACATAAGTTAGTATTGTTTAAGGATAGAAGTTTCTTTCGATATTATTGATGGGATGTTATAGTAATATAGTTTTAGAAAAAGGACAACCTGCAGGAAGGGCGACAACCCATCACGTCGGACAAGGCCATGGGAATCGAACCCACAACCGAAGTGCGACTGGACTTTATCGCCTACCACTGGCCTACAGGAAGTCTCTGTTTAGTAGAAACAATTTTTATTATATTAAGTAGTATGATATATGAAGTATACGTCCATTTTAGGAACCATATATCATTAATCTCACTATAGATGGACTTATGTATTTTTTGATAACTTTTCTAACATTTTGTTTGAGACAGATGGAATGACCCATCATTCTATCACATGATCTGCTAACACATCATGAATGACAAATTCAACTTCATTTATTTAAGAGATGAAGTGGAAATTGTCCAATGAACGACCAACGGTGAGACTATACCGAAATCACGAAAGTATTTCTTCTAATTCCAATTTCATCAACTTGAGAGAAACGATCTTGAAAACCAAAAATGTTTTCCTAGTGCTCTTATATCTGATAAATCAGATGGTACCTTAGATCATCACAAATTTATGGCTTTGTGATTGCTGGATTTTCCATAGCCATGTTCTCTACCACTCTCCATCAGAACATGATGGTTAGATTTCTCTTCCATATCCATATTTTCACCTATGTGGAAACCCAATGATTAGATTATTTGGGTAACCGTTACGTTTCATACTTTTATTTTTAAAGATTGGTTTTGGTATTCCTTTTTACGATGTGGGTTTCTATCAAAGAAACTTTCGAATAGTAAACCATTTATAACCCCGGCGAATTTCGAGGGCGATATTCATTTTATGGGGGGTAGAATGTAACACCCCGAGATTTTATGATTTTTTTTGAAATTTCATTAATGTCTTGTGTTGTACACTACACCAAAAGGAGCTTGCACAGCACGCAACCCTGACTTGGCTTGCATTACACGCAATCACGACCTTCCTCGATAGCGTGTGTTGTACGCAATATCGAGTTTTACTAAACAACGATATATTATTATAATATTATTATGAACTAGCCGTTATGAATAGTATTAACTAAATTTTGAATCTTATAACATTATTATTCGTCTTACGCATTTTCTAAAACATGGTATAAGAACAAAATAGGTTTTTCGGGTAAAATAATTATTTTAAAAAAAAATGCAGTTTTGCCACCTTTTGATGGCGCACCCACTTTAAATCTAGTTTTTCACATGTTTATAAGTTCAATTTGACAAAATAAAATTCTTCTTTGGAATCATGAAATAAAAATTTACTTTGGATAAATTTTTCATATTATTCTGGTAACTTTCATATTTTGATGAATAGTAAAAACACGCTATATTTTAATTAAAAACAACTTTTTTCATCGCAATAATTTATATGGTTAAATTATAATATTTAATGGTTTTAAAGTATAAATAGAATATATTTTTACCATTTAATATAATTTATGTCATTATCATTGGTTCTACCTTGAATTCGTAGGATAAATCAATTCAATCTTTTGCAATATTTTAAAGAAAAACCCGTTTTCTATCCACAACGGGATTAATTTTAATTTAATTTCTGCAACTTTTGTGTATTGAATTTGGAAAAATTGATTCCATATTTGGAATCAGTGGATCCAAATTATGTTAATAAGCTACTTTTTATTTTTGGAAATCATGAATAGTAACTACGGTAAATTTTATTTACCATAGTTAAAGGTAAATTAGGTAATTAAGGGTAAATATAATATTATAAAATTACCCTAACACATGTAAAAATCCTATTGGATGACTCCAAGACGACCCATATCACCTAAGGGTCGGATTAGATTAATTTAATGGACTTTTTACCATGAAAATAATTTAATTATTATTAAAACCAAAGAATGTGACAACATGTCACTTTCTTAAATCTTATAAGTATAATAATTTTAATTTAGTGATAAACTTCATGAAACTTCTAAAATTAATAGTCTCCAGAAATATAATACAATTATCTACATCATAGGAATTTATTTAGAATTTTTAGGGATTATATAATTATCAGTTATTATGACACAAAGATGATGCAGTAATTGTCTTATTAGTGAAATATTGACATAATTGATGTTATAAATACCCAAATAAATCTAATTTAAGACTTTTTATGAATTAAACTAATTTTATATGTTAATATGACATGTTAGTATTGATTTAATTAACTATTTTCGAACTAATCAATCTGTTATGAGTTTCACAAAAATCAATTACTAAATAGTGTCAAAATTGACATAAAATAGTTTTTAAAACATATATTGTATTATTAATTGTTATTTTATTCCTAAAAATCTAAGGTTAGGCCAAATGACTTATATAAGGTTATATATATTAATAATAAACAACTTGGGGTTCGTTTGGCTTGATATAGTAAGTTTATTAACCTTATAGTGTAAGAAAACAAGTAGACACGGTAAAAGTAAAATTATCTAACTTAAAGTTAAATATAAATGATAAGGTTAAAATAGGAACCTAAACTTGGATAACATCTATTGGATGACAGGATTTCGACCCATACCCACCTTATCTTCGAAATAAATCAATTTGGAGCTATTTAAAACCGAATTTGGCTTTATAATAAAATAGTATTTTTAGTTATTCCAAAGGTTCCCCTCTTCTCCCTTATAAAAGGGAACCCCCTTCCCTCTCTTCCTCACACAACATTGAGCCTTCATTCTCGGACAACCTCTGCCAAATTCTCTTCTCCACTTACCTAGAAACATCCTAGAGGTTCTGGTCTTCCTCAAAGACCAATTTTAGTGCCCTAAGAGGAGGTATCAAAGAGGCGCTTCAAAGAAGAGGTAATTGTCGTTACTGATTATTTTATCTTTATTTCCTCTTCCACTTCTTCTTCTTTAGTTGTTTCTTTATGAAGTAATAACATCAGTATCACTAATATACTGATACATTATTATAAGTATGAAACAACCCTATTTCACCATCTATCCATCCAACGGAAAAAGAAATCACCGCACGTGCGTACGTACGAAATACCGTCTCCATGCTGTGGTGTAATCTATTTTCCACCGCCACCTTACTTGGATGGGTATAATGGTGTAAATAATGACTATATATGACTATTATAAAGTGATATTGATTCTGAAAAAGTATACATACACTCCAATACAATTCCACGATCATAGGAATCATATCATCACTCGTGCGTACGTACGGAATACCGTCTCTACGATGTGATGTGACTCGTTCTACATGATCTTCATTGCATAATGATTATATAAATGAATTTAATGAATGAATATGATATATATTACACTAATACCATTCTGTAAATGAGGTATCTATAACCTAAAGGGAAGAATAAGAATTTATTCGACAAAACATGCATATGAACAAAAAGTAATAATCACCCGAATAACAAGTAGTAATAAAATATTACTAATAAGAAGCTAAGAATATGACCATATATGATATCATAACAATAATTATGATTCTGGAATAAGTAAATAACATTATTTAAATCATTATACAGGAGGTTCGGACACTTACAAAGCAAATCAGACCTAAGGTAAGGGAAATATCACAATCTCATTTTTATCCGAGATTGTTTATACTTTGGTATTTACTGGGGTGTATTTTATCATCCAAATCCATGTATCCTCAATATGAAATATTATTTCCATACAACTACAATTGTTTAAATCCAATTTTACCCTTCGGTTAGTTTTTAGTAAAAGATATGAAAGAAATATTTTGTTGTTTTTCGTATGAGGTACTTTTTGACTTTTCCGACAAAAGTATGAGAAGAATGTTTTTGTTAAATTATACGGCATGAATGGATTTTTAAAACATTATTTACAAGAAGATTCCTTTACATGTTTTCATGTTTATTTTTAATCAACTTCTTTTAGTTTAAAATTGTATGACATTTAATGAAAGGAAAGTGTTTTTGAAGTAGAAAGGATATTTTCCTCATGAATGGAGTTCAAGTGTTTTATCAAAATTATTTTCCATATAAGATAATAAAGGGTTCTGTTCTATCTCTATTATTACATTGATTTTATTATGTTGTGATGGAATTAGTTTTATGAATTCCTTTATCTTTTATGTGTTGTTTTATGATAACACGATGTTTAAGATTCCCATTTTTATTACATGGGTTATGCTATGATGTATCGTTTATGATTTTGTGGCACACATAAGAATGGTATCATTATGAGATGGGTGGGACCTATATCTCCCTCCAATGCATTGGGTAAAGATTTTATATCTCATTAGATAGACATGGCTGGAACGGTAGGTTAAACCGGTTCAGTGAAATAGGACTGAAACGAGGTTGACTCGGTTCAGAAATGGACTTTGTCCACTAAGATAGTCTTGGAAATGAGTCTTGACTAATAATAAATGATTCTCTATGATTATATGTGTATGCCACAAAGTTTCATGTTTTAAGTTATGATTATTGGGATTTCATTTCACTACTATGATTTATCCCATTTTTGATATTATGATCTCTTTCACAGGTTAAGATTTCCAAAATGTTATGTTCTTATGAATATGATTTGATTGATTTTTCTTTTGTTTACCCTTAATGAGCATTTGAGCTCACCGTTTTATGTTTTCTTTTCCCCAGGATATAAAGAAATGTTTTAGGTAAGAAAAAAAAGAGGGAAGATCTTTATGGGAGATGTTCAAGATCTTTCACCATGATTAGAAGATTACGTTCTGAGTTTCCAAAGACACTAAACTATTACGGTCCTTTTGTGTGTGTTTCTGTTATTTAATAAGTATTCCAAAAAATTAATGTAATGTCCTTGTACGTTAAGCTTCAGGTCTCTAAAGATGCACCGATTATTCTTTGTGACTCGGAGAAGATTTTCCCACCGTCATTTTTCACATGTATGTTACATCTGACTGTGCATCTTCCCACAGAAGTTTTTTTTGGTGGTCCTGTTTCGAGTCGGTGGATGTATCCTATAGAAAAGATGATGTTTACATTGAAATCTCATGTGAGAAATAAATATCACCCTGAAGGATCTATTGTGAAATGTTATTTAGCACAAGAATGCATGGATTTCTGTTCATCGTACTTGGCTAACGTCACCACGAGGTCTAATCGACTTATGAGAACTGAAGATGAGTAACATGATCCCATTGAGCATGCATTTCCTTCACTGCCCCAAATAGGGGGGATATCTGGATCATACTCATTGTGTACTTTAATTAGGGAAGAGTGGGAAATGGCTCATCATACAGTATTATTCAACTGTGGTGTGGTTGATGATTATATCAAGTAAAATAATAAATATGGATTTTTCCATTATGTTATTTCTTCATATCTTCTAACATTTTTAAGCTTTCATATTTGTAAAGAACATTTATAAATTATAAAAAAGAGACATCTCTCTCTATCTATTAAGTGGAAGGAACTGCTGTACAACAAAGAATTTGCTGCTTGGTTAAAGTCAAAGGTAATAGATTTTTTTCTTATTATAACCTAATCACATGTCTCTATTTAATATTAAATGTTGGTATCTTTTAGGTTTTTACTCTACCAATGAATGATGTATCAGATGAAGTAAGAGTGTTATCCTTTGGTCCAAACGACGTGGTACGTGGTTGTGAAGCAATGGTTGTCAATGAATTTAAATTTGTTATAAATAGCTGGGCAAAAAAAATAGAAACATAGAATGATAGTGTGATGATAAGCACCATAATAGATTTTTATGCGAGTGCATCAGATAGAAAACCTCGGTCATAAAATATATCATATTATGGGGTTGTTGAAAGAATCATTTTATTAGATTACTATGCACATGGTCGTGTCACAATGATGAAATGTAAGTGGTTTGATTCAATGGAACAACAAGGAATGTATGTTGACAATTGTGGATTTAGAGTGATTGATATGAATCGCCAGCTTCACACTGATGAACCTTATATTCTTGCGTCACAGGCTAGACATGTGTTTTATGTAACTGACCCGTTACAACAACAATTTGGTGTTATTGTTGATGTCATTCACATACTTATTTTTGACGAAGACATGGATGCAAATGATGTTGTGGATGAACCTGTCGGTATTTATTTGAATGTTGAATTTGATGACACAAATGACTCAATTTCTAGAATAGATTGTGAACTTGAAATTGTCACAGACCACACAGAACGTTGATACATTTGTAACTATTTACCTGACATTATCGTAATATTGTATGTGTTTTTTTAAACTTCCATACATGATATCAAATTAACTAGTATATTTTATCAATATAAATATCACATTGAAAATTTATCTCATTTTTTTATGATACAATTGTATTATTTATCATTTTGCATTATTTCTATTTATTTGAGAATATTATTTTAAATTTCCAAGACAAAATTTCTGAATATAATGATATCAGAAGAAATAGAAGAATACGAATAAATGAACAATATATGTCTCATATGGCCAACAATGTAAGTGCAGTTTATGTTTGAATATTATGGTTTTTCATATTATTTATCTTGTTATCATTCATTTAATTTTTATCATCTATGTTATTTTAGGCTAATTCGTCGAGGAGACGGTTGAATTATACTACCGAGGATGATAGTATGGCAGGGGGTATTGATTCTACAGTTCAGCCTACTACTATTCCACTTGAGTCACCATAAGGTCATCCTCCCATTATGCCACCTCCATATTATCCATACCCACATTATCCATATCCCTTTCTGCCCACACCCACATCGGATGGTAGTTCTCAGACTCCCATCCCTCCTTATTTTCTATTCCCACCATCCACTGTACAGGGCACTGCGCCCCCATATATCCCACTGCCATATCCATATCCATATCCACCCTTATATTTACAGGGTTATCCATCTACTGTATAGTGTACTCCTAGTGATGATATCCCACCTACCATATAGGCTACTCCCCCTCTAGATGATACACTCCAGGGGTCAACAAATCCCCCATCTACTGGTATATGGTTAAACAATAATGTTAGTGATTAATGATAAATTCATATATATTATTATCCTTTTCTACATTTTTTCATGATTAGCCCTAGTCTCCACCAGATGACGAGGCCGCATAAAAATGCGAGAGGTTTGGAATCGACCCATGCAAATCATGGTAGAATACAATGAGGACAAATCTAAAATTAAAAAAATGGTATAGAATGTAAAAGGGTTAGGGGAACACTTTCTAGACACAATAATATCATTCTGGTTGAACAAAAAAGTTGGAGGGAAGTTGGAGAAAATATAAAGGACAATTCCTGGGCAGAGATCTGGGTAAGTAATGTTAATCACCTTTTATATATATTAATTTATAATATCTTATTAACAAATATTTTTTCCTTTGTAGCTCCGATATAATTTTCCTGATGGACAAAATTATAAGGCTATAAGGTTAATGGATTTAGGTGAAATGTGGCGAGCGTACAAGTATGACTTATATATTGGTTGGAAAAAGAGAGTTGGCACGGATCCTGAAGAAGTACCAGTGATTCATGTTTGCCCAATTTCACAATACAAAGAGATGATCGACTATTGGAAGAGTCAAGAGTTTAAGGTATTTGTTAAATTTAGATATATATTCATTTATTTATTTGAAAATGAGTATTATTTATCTTAATGAAATTATATAATTATTTGTTTATAGGAGAAATCAGACAGAAATAAAAGAAATAAGAGTGGAATGAAACATGTTTATACTCGTGGACCCACTTCACTCCCAGATCTTGAACAAACACAGGTAATTTAATATTTAAAATATTTATCTTTTTTTAGTGTAATTTTATTGACATCCAATTTTGATTTATTTCTTTTTTTTCAGAAAAAAGAAAGAAATATTAAGGGGCGCATTCCTCGATCTACATTGTTTTGTATAAGCAGAAAAAAGAAAGATGGTACTATGCCAAATACTGACACCGAGAAGGCGATTGTAAGTATATTTCAATATCATTTATTTTGAATGAATATAATTCCTTATATTGTTTTATAATTTTAATTTATGTTATATATGAATCGACAGAATACTTTGGAGACATTGGAAGAAAAATATCCTAACAATTTGGGCCTGAACGATCATCTACATCAGGTATTGGGAGATGAGCATCAGGGCAGAGTGCATTGTCGACCTGGGAATAAGATTGTACCATCTCAATACTGGTCTACTGACAAAATTTCTTCGAGTAACAGTTCTGGTTTTGTCACAGTGGAACAGATGAATCCCATAATCAAAGAAGCAACTCAAAAAGCAGAAAAGGATATATTTGAAAATATGAAGAAAGTTATGTCTGCCATTTCTTCTACAATTTCACTAGAAGAAGTTGTAGTAGTTGACGCATGTTTTATGTCGATGAGTTCTGCTGGTGGAGATGAAGCTATAGCTAGAGCCGGATCTGTAGCCGGAGCAGGAGCCGGAGCTGGGGCTGTAGCCGGAGCCGGTCCTAGTGTCAGTGCTGGTACCGATACTGATGTCGATGATGATGCTGGTGGCGTGAGAGGTGCTGATGGTGTTTCTGTAAGAGGCGTGGATGAGGGTTATCATGAATCTGATGATACTGATATTGAGAATCACTATTGATGTGAATTGTATTTTTGGATTGTTAATATGTGTAATTTTATTTTGCAATGAGGTTTTATTATTTTAATACTGAATTGTATTGCGGTGTTTCTAACTGTTTCTACATATTGTTTATGTAGTAGTTAAGCTTTATTATTATTATATGGAATTGTATCCTCCTCTGACGCAACCATTGTACCTCCTCGATGACGCTTCTATGAGGAAATCCCTCTATCTCCTTTGGGACACCTCCGATAGTATGTAGTCCAATTTTCCATTTTTTGCATGAGGTGGCCCCTCTATTAGTTTCACTGATTATATTTTCAGTTTGATGACTTGTTTTGGTGTGCAGGATTGGGAATGCCATAGCAGAGAACCAACAAGAAAACATAGTCGATGCAATTGATTTTCTCCCACGACTTGTAATCGAGATTGAAGTGAATATAAAATTCAGGAGGTAATGGTTATTTTATACCATTTTTCCCATCACTATTTCCATCAGCTCTTTCTACAGTACCAACTGCAATTTTAACTTCCGTATACTCCATGCCCTACTTCGGCATTTACGACTCACGATTTCCATCAGGACATGCTACGACACTCACTGGATTTTTACTACTACTCCACACCCCCCTCTAACATTTGCAATATCCATCTTTTTATGGTAAATCGACTTTTGTCCGATATTCTGCTCCACGCCCTCCATAACGGTGTCTACTTATCCACTGTCGCCAAATGTATGGTTTTACCACACCATTTTTTACATCATGACAAGTTTTCTTTTTTAATCAACTGCATCCTCAAATATTCAATTTAACCCCAGACTCACATTTTCATAATATGATGCAGTTTCATGTTTGGTTGTTTAATGTTTTCAATGTATGGGTGAAATCTCTAGTTTAGGTGATGCAGATTCATCTTCCACCATCAATGGCATTGAAAATGGTAAAATTACGATATCATATTATTTGCAAGATTAAAATGAATATGACTACTCTTGTAATTAATGAACACATGATATTTTTATCATTTCATTAATGTGATTTATACTTTCAGGTCAAGCATCATTACAAATAGTATTGACAACGACATTTCAATGTACCTTACAAAAGGGTTGGGTGGGGAGAATTTTATAAAAGGTGTATAGTTCGACTATTTATCAATTATCAATTAGTATTTATTGTAATTTTATCCATTGTAATCATTAAAATTGTTAAAATTATTTTAGATTCATTTAATGTTTTATATTTTCCAATTCCATTTCAATTGATTTCATTTAGGAAATCTGTAATTTTCAAGTTTAATTCTACAGTTTAGGTGATTCTGCTTCATCTCCCAACATCAATGGCATTGAAAAAGGTTAAATTTCTATATCATCTTATATTAAGTAAATGAGATTTCGAGACACCTATTTTATGTTTGATTATGAAATACTTTTCATTACTCATATAAAAAGGGAATACCTTACCTTTGGAGTTTTAGAGATTCATTTATATAAAGTGAAAAATGTTTTAAGTGTTCTTGAATTACTGCCAAGATTCTTTTTTCTTGGAATATTCTAGTTTTAAAAAGGGAAATTGAAATGGAAATTTCAATAAGGATTTGAGTTTCATGAAGAATTTATAATGATTAATATTATATGTGTATGATGAAGGTATTTTAGAAGTTCCTTTCTTATGTATATAAACTTGGAAAGTAAAAAACTATTTGGGAACATACATAGATGAGGTCGAAGAATATTAATAAAATGTTTATATTATTGGAGTATAGGATATTCTTATATTTTAAAAGGAATCTTTATGTTTGAGTTGTTTTTTAACTTGGATTATGAGTGAATTTTTGCTGAGATATTTTCAAAGGAATATTTTTATGAGTGCATAGTTGACCCTTATGATTTTTCTATTTGTTTTAAATTTCGAATAAGTATTTATAAAAAATACCTTAATACAGCACTACCCAAGAAGCTAAGTCATCAGATACAGGTGGCCAAGATTAAAGTCATTCCAGTTAGGATGGAATGTATAAAAGCCTGTGTTGGTCAAAAATGACCTCAGGAGAGTGGACTAATTTTTTATTGGTGGAGAGTATAGGTTAGAACCACTGTACAGGAAAGAATGATAGAATCATGACCATAATGGATTTGAATGACAGACTAAGGAGTGTTATAGGTAATAAATAAGAGGCCTCACAAACAGATGTTTGGTGTGTGACACATCAAATAGAACTATTGTTCATCATTTAAAAACTCAGGCATTGGTACTTGATATGATATATTATAGGTTTTCTTCTTAAATTATTTATTTTTTGTCATGATTATAGTTTCGCCACATTATAAATTATAGAGTGATCCATAATGTGAGATCATGAGAAACTCATGCCATATTCAAGAATACTAGGAATTATAAGGTATGTGAAAAGATCTTCATAGGTTATATTTTTTAGATTCAAATGGAAGAATATAGGGTTGATATATTCCAATATAAGGTTATTTATAAGGTACATTCATATTTGTTTAGAGTTGACGAAATTCCATATAGAGTTCCTGAAGATTTTTATTTGAAATGTTGTGATGAATTTTGGTGTTTCTAAATATCCTTATAAGACTATTCCTACACTACCAAAATCCATACTAAAATAATCATACTTCATAAGGAATTTTATGGAATATCATATGACTTTGAATTGAATGACTTTGAGGAAATTTCATAAGACTCGGACTTCATAAGACTTTTAGGGAATTATGTAAGACTTTATAAATTATAAGACTTATCTTAAAGTCTTATCAAATTATTCTTAGCAAAAGAAAATGAAATATGATAAACTAAATATGATGATGCATAGTGATCAGTTCTTCATCGACATAAATATCGTAAAGAAAGATTGTGATTAATGCTTCCATTTCATAACTTCATGTTTTACAGAAATATTTACACCATGAAATGAGGAGATGAAACCATGAATATTTTTATATATAATTTATCCATACATGGACTTTTTTAAGATGTGTTGTCTACATGTCTGTATACAGTTACAAAAAATTGTGAAGAGAAGTAGTGGGAGTTTTGAAATGTCATGATATTAGGAATTTTGAATTATTGAGAATTATAGTAATTAAAAATTAATATTCACATGGTATAATGTTTACAGATAAGGGAGAATGAACAGAATTAATATAATGGATATTGTTTCATGTATCATATATATATATATATATACTTCATGTCAAAGAAATTGTCAGTTTGAAACTTTCATTACAAGAAAGAAAAATCCTTGCATCAAGAAGAGATAATTGATATTGAATCCTATAGACAAATTCCTTGAGTATTGAAGGAGAGAATAGATCCAAAACTGAATATATTCTGAATAAGTTTTATGGATTAAGGATAATGTAAATAGGATATCTAGTGCAGATTGGTTTCACTAAATAAAAAGAAGAATAAGAAAAGGTAAGAAGATTTATGTGAAGTCCAATTTTCAAAGAAAGAAGTGTATTTTATTTATGAAAAAGAAGAATAAAATGTTTTTTTCATTTTAGTTTTATATGGTTACAACTAACAAAAATTTAAAAAGAGTTATAGTTTTTAGAGTAGATTAATATTTGAAAAAAAATATTTCCTAGTATGAATAATGGAGATACTTAGTTGAGAAAATTCTCAAAACCATTATGTTCACATTGAGGAATACAGAGATTTATCTTATTCACTATCAGATGTGTTGTATATATGTTCTTACATTGTTAGTAATTGTATTTATATCATGTTATCAAAGAGAGAACTAAATAAGGTTTGTAAGAGATCAAAAACTATAAAATAAAATTAATAATGCTCCATTATGAAATGATCTATAAACTAGTATTCTAAAAAACATATGATGAAATAATCATCCTTAATGATAGTGAAAAAAGATATTAAAGTTGTAAAGTAAGGTAACGATATCCATCTTGAAATTGATCGAACATTTAGTACTATTCAAAATTGGATCATTATTAATTTTGAAAACTACAGCATCTCCTTGAAGGTTAGAAAAGCAGAGAAGGTTTTGAAGAATCTTCTATAATTATAACTTCATCAAATTCTATATTCTGGAAGGTGATTGAAAAAGGTATTATTGCAAGGTTATGATTTCATAATATCTAATTATTGATTAAAAAAATAAAATAATGCTATACGAGGGTATGATGTTTTTAAATTAGTGGAATTTATATGAAATATTGAATAAGTTTCGGGGCTGTTTTCTGAAATTAAAACATGTTAGTTATTTAATGTTTTGGAATTTTAACAAGAAAGACTAACAATATGTCATGTCACATTGCAAAATATTTTAAACAATGTTAATTGCATTTTATTTTAAGAGTCCTTTCTTATGGTGCTTTATTTTGGTTGATATGCAATTTATTTTTTGGATTGAAATACATTTTTGGGCTTAATTATTTATTTTGAAGTGTTTTTTATCATTGCTTAGGTTTTCCTATGTGGAAGCCCTCACTTGGGACAAAGTTTGAAAAATCATGTAGTACAATGTTCTTTTTATTATCTCTTATATCATAGGGAACTGAGTGAATGACTTTGGTTGAGTTTTTTACGGATGTGTAGATGAATAGTTTTTTATAGAGAAGGATGTAAAAAAGAAAAAGTAAAATGAGTTGATTTTGAAGACGCATGGGTTAGGGACAATTCCTAGGAGAGGTTATATTCCAAGACAAAACTTTAGAGTTTTGCAGTTACTGGTTCTCAACCTTTCAATTAAAGTTATCATTATTCCATCTTTTTTTAAGGATTCCATTTATGATAAAATATAGAATGTTTATTATTCTTTTTAGAATCAAATATAGAATGTTTTAGATTTCAGTTTCCTTTATTATTTGAAATGTTTTACTAACACTCCTTGCAATTATATTTTATTTAAAATATATTTAAGAACATGATTTCAAATAAAACCTAGTAAAGTTATATGTGAAATCATTTGGAGCTCATAAAAATGTTAATAATATTTTATTTGTATAATTATTCATACCATTGATGCTTTGTGGATGCAGTTGTCATGTGAATGGAGTGTTATAATTTTCAAATGAAAATGTTATCAAATATAGAATGTTTTAGAGAGGTATGTTTTAGTTTAGTTTTTATTTTATTTTCTTTATCGCATTGGCCACTTAGGTCATTTACTTATTTTTATGGACAAAGGGTAATTAGATTCTTTGAAGGGGGGAAAATGGGGTTCAGATTGATTTAGTTCATCGGCTTTGATCAGAGGTAAGATTATATGGTTACTACTTGTCTGGAACCTCATGTATTTGGGTATTTCAGTGTTTTTACTCCATATTATGTTTTCAGTTGGGAGTTGGATCATTTCATGTTGGTTCAGGTGGATTTGGTTCTCCCAATCGAGGTAAGTCTTTAATGTCATTAGTTGGTTTCTCACTGGTTATGTAGAATTCCTTATGTGTTTTAATGTTCCTAATATCCTTTGTATAGCACGTTGATCCCTGCTCATTGGTTTTGAGTAGCCATGTTAAGGGCAACTCACCTTCATGTGCATAGGTAAGAAAGTAAATGTATGTGGGTTCCCCAGTTACGTGTATAATCAACCATGGAAGTGATTATGCAGGTATGGGGCTATGTGTGCCCATGTATATATATATATATATATATATAAACTCATACGCAGGTGAGTGGAGACTGGTGTATGCATATAATCATATGTGAAAGGATCCCCTTGCACATGATCTTGTCCATGAGGGTGTGTGCATAGGGTCTAGGTGTCCTTGAATGTGTGTGAAGGTGCTTATACCCAATGGGGGAGCATCAAATTTTAGTTAGAAAGCTCCAAGAGCCTGTGTGGATGGTTTGGTTTCACCTTGAGGTAGGATCCCTCTTATATCCTCTTTAATTCAAAAATGCTTTAAATTGAATTTAGCATATTTCTTAATTCTACTTAATTATATTGAATTGCATATCTCGAATAAGTGTTCATTAATATAATTGTTTCATTTGATAAACACAGTCATGTTTTTATAATAAAACCCCTCAAACGGAGGTTCGCTGTCTGCGAAAACTCACAGTGATAGTTATGTTGATCTAGTTTCTTAAATTATTGCATTTGATTTGTGATGAATGAGTTTTAGAATAAATGTTAAATATAATTAAATGAATTGTGTGCTAAAGCAATGCCATGATTTTACAATAAAACCCCTCAAATGGAGGTGTGATGTCTTCTAAACCAAAGAGGAGTGATAATTATTTGTATCATGTTTAGATTTGGTTTGAGGCTTTCATATGTATCTTGTTGGTGTTTGTTTTGTGGCTAGTTAGTTTTTGTTTTTTTTGAATAATATAAACTAGCTTATCAAACTCGTTTAACTGAAATTACATTTCCCGAGTTGGCATATGCCTTGACCATGACAGTTTCCTTTTCACGCTTTGAATATTATAAATAAACATTCCATGTCTAGGAAAAGTGAATGAACTTGTAAATAGTTTTTGTAGGGTGTAGGATTATTTTCCGTCGTTTTGTTTCCCTTTAGACGTTGCGTCATTGGGCTGCTCTCTACAACCTTCTCTGGTGATCCCTTGTTATAGCATATTAAATAGTTGATATGTTCTATTATTTTCCGGTGGGGTGACGACCGGAATGTTTCCCCGCCTCCTCCCACTCCCTTCACTCCTGGCCGGAAGATGCTACCCCGTGGATGTCGCTGGACCGGGAAAACACGTCACGGTCACGCCGCGGTCATGCCGCGGTCACGCCATGGTCACCCCGCGGTCACGCCGCGGTAATGCCGTGATTTAGCCCTGCTCCAGCCACATCCAGCCCACACCACCCCCTTCCACCTTCATTTCAGCCTGCTTCCACCAACATTCCAGCCCGTAACAGCCCCCCTCCCACCTTCGAATCAGCCCTCACCATCCCCAGCACCTGCAACCAGCCCCCTTCGACCAGCATTCTAGCCTCCTCCCGCTCCCTTCGCTCTTGGCCAGAATATGCTGCCTCACGGATGTCGCTGGATCGGGCCAACACGCCGCGGTCACACCGCAGTCACGCCATGGTCATGCCCTGCTCCATGAACATCCAACCCACACCATCCCCCTTCCACCTTCATTTTTATTCTCCTTGGACAAATCTTCCATTATTCTATTTCTTTCCTCTATTTTCACATACATGAAAATCTTATTGGCATGAATCTATGTTTTTCTCGTTCTTCCACAATAGAAGAACTGATCCTTTTATATTTAGCACTTGTCTTAGACTTCTTAAGTTTATTACCCAAGGATGTATGATCTTCCTTATTTAAAAACATCTTGGGAATAGTGTTTCCAACTTAATATTTTCATAATTTTCTAAAGGAAGTTTTCTTCCATTTTTCATCATCAGTGGTCTTCATTATCCATATGTTTTTAACACATTTTAGATGAGAATACTCCATTCTAGTGACCACACTAAATTAAAATACAATAACGATCTTAAATCAAGAAGTCACCCAAGTTGAATCATTACATGTTTTTAGGAAAATAAGTGTAACTACTACACAAACTAATGATGATAATATTACTAACAAAAAGAATCATAATTGTGTCAAAATAACTTTAATTGATCCACTAATTTTTTCACTATATGCTCATGGAGGAATGTGACAGACTATCCTGATAAATACGTTGTTACTCATGCATATTTATCTATTACCCATGGTTTAAAAACTAATTTTGTACAAATATGGGTGTGATTAAATAATTATAATCCGTCCATATCATCCAATTTGGCTATGATCATGAATAAAATACTTGGATCTCTAAATAAATCTCAAGATAATATTATTGTTGTCCAAAAATAGAAGCATGAAAAGCAAGATACACTACATACAATAGAAAGAGAATGTGATTTATTTTTCAATAATAGTGATACTAGACATTTGGACAGAAGTATAGTGAATGTTGGCATAATAACGTCATGACTGATGGAAGTCAAGATGATTTTGAAATAGAGATGAACTGCCTACACTATGGAAGAATAGTCCAGATCATGGACCATTGAAAATTGGCCATTAACATCACGACCGATGGAAGTGAGCTAAAGTAACAAATGGAATCAATTAGGGAAAGGAATCGTAGAATTAATTTAATTAAAGATATCCTAGAAGAAGAAGAGTAATACTGACTTCTAAATAATGGTATTCTAAATAATACCAAAGATATCCAAGAAGGAGAAGAGTAATACTGGAGAAGGAGGGGGTGGGGGCTGGGGTGTGCAGGTGGGGGCGCTGGGGGGAGTGGTGCTAGGGGGGATGTGGGGGTGTAGGTGGGGGGGTGTTGGGGGGCAGTGGGGGTGCAGGTGGGTGGGGGGGATGAGGGCTGGGGAGGGGTTGGGGGGATTGGTGTAGTGGGGTGGGGGGTTTTGGGCTGGGGTGGGGGAGTGGTGGGGTGGGGTGGGGGTGTGTAGAGGGGGCAGTGGGGGAGTGGTGCAGGGGGAATTGGGGGGGGTGCTGGGGGATGGTGCAGAAGGGGGGGGGAGGTGCGGAGGGATGGGGGGGGAGTAGTGCAGGGGGACTCGTTCTAGCTGGGGGGCAGTGGGGTGGGGGTGTTTTGGGGTGGGGAGGTGGGGCGAGGACTAGTGTAGGGGGACTGGTGCTGGCTGGGGGGGCAGTGGGGGTGCTGGTGGGCAGTTTGGTATGCTTCATGGATGTGTTATTTCTATTTTTTATGCATGTACTGATGCAATGATTATTTATATTATGATTAAAAATGTGTGTGTTTGTAGCTGTTTTGTGTGGACATGACCACCATAAATTATCAGTCCAATGGGAGTGACTAAATGATGATATTTTGGTAATAATAGAAAGGAATTATAGAATCTATAATGGTAATGGATTCATGTATCATTTATCATCACTGATCAAAAATATATAAGAAGTTTTTATATCTCATTTCTTTTCCCATTATTTCCTTATAGGTGGTTTTTTTATGATGAGGCTGGTTCTATCCACCACCATTGATGATAGTTAGTTCAACATTGGATTTGAGTAAGATTTATTACGTTTTTATTCTTTGGCCAAATTTTAATTAGGGCTTTTGTGATTTTTGTGTTCTTTATATTTTTGTAGTGCTTTCTGGATCTCGTTGAGGTGGATTCGAGTTTCCGTTGACGAAAGATTGCATTTTTTTCATAGCTAGGAATATAAATATATATGTTCCCCCTTTATATATATTCACTCATGGCAGTATGAATATATATATTGGGGCTAGGTGTGCTTATATATGGATATGAAAAATGCATACATGTGTAAGTGTAAAGGGGTATATGCAAGTATAAACATATATCTAAGGACCCCCTTGTGCATATTTGGCCATGAAAATATGTACATACGAGCTAGGTGTCCTTATATATATGTGAAGTTTCATATGCGTGCAAGCGGAAAAAAAGGAAGATTCAAGTTGTCTTCAAAAGAAGCGCCTTGAGGTTGAGGTAATTTTCCTCTTCCTAACCCTTTAATTTGAATTCTATAATTTATCGAGTATTTTAAAAACTTGTTTTCATTATTATATAATGTGTATATTCTATTCAAATTGGTTGTGGCTCTTTATAATTACATTTTACCTATTTTACATGATTTACCTAAGCCTTCAACGTGGACTAGTTAGAAAGTTTCTGCTAACTCAATAGTAGAAAATGAAATTTCCTTCACTTTAGAGATGAAAGTGTCCTCATTTTGAGAAAACATCAACCGAGAATTATCATAAAAATCTAAAACATAAATAAAATATTTTTTTTCATTTCATCAAACACAAACAACCGACTTTGAAAACTTGATACTTTCTTCAATCTCATCATTGTGAAACACTTGACCCAGAAAAAGACAGAATTTAACCTATTAAAATAAATCCACCTTGGCATGATTCACGGTGTGACTAAGGGTTTCAAACCATGAATCCCTACCACTGGGAATTTCATGGATTGAATTGAGGTTCACAGCCAGAAATTTTCTAGATAGGGGGTTCATCCCTCAACTAAACATAATGGTGCTCCTAACCATATGAATTTTCAACTGAGAATGATCTTCCAACGGTCTATCGAACTGGTAATTGGATTTTGAAAAATGATCTCAATTCGGTTTTCATCTCACTACATCCAACCCCACGAAATACACCAGTTCGTTCTCCTCTAAATTAATTTTCCTGAAATTTCTTGGTTTCACCAGCTGGTGTGCTATCACATCTCTCAATCAATATTAGACGATTCCCTAAGATCATATTAAAACCAAGATCCATCGATGTATTGAACACAATCTTGAAGTATATCCTCCAATATATGTATCATCTACTCTTAGTGTCTGTCTATATATTTATGGTACGTTGTGCTCGATATTAGATGATTCCCTAAGGTCATATTAAACACTTTACAGAAATCATGGCATAATATGTGCATCTCTCTCTGATATAATTCTTAAGGGAAATCCATGATAGTATTAGTCTTCACAGATATAAAACATTCCTATATTTTCTACTAGGTCCATGGCCACCAAAACAGACACACAAATTCATCACCCATATTTGCCTCTCTAGAATTTAGAAACCATAGAGGTATGAAAGTCTTCCATCAACTATTCACCAAACGATTCAAGGAATATAACTCTTATAAAATTATAACACATCATCATCAAACAGTGAACACTCAAGTGTCAGTTTACCACTTTCTAGTTGATCCTACATCACATTAAACACAGGGTGATATTCTATACTAACCTTTCCCAAGCCTATATGAGATGATATGGTAACTAATGGGGAAAAATCAATTGATTCCTGGTCATTAGAATCATCCATCCTATAATTAGCGTACATGATCATAATGTGTTATTGTTCTTCAAAAGTATTTTAACCAGGTTCCAAGGGGGGAGGGGGCAATGGGAAGGGGGTATGCTGGGTTCTTTTGCAAGGGGAAGGGTTAGGGTGTAGGGGGGGGGGGTGTTGGGGGGGTGTGTAGTGGGCTGGGGGCGGTGTAGTGGGTATGTGTAGGGGGAGAGGGGGGGGGGGGGAGTACAGTGGGCTGGGGGGGGGGTGCAGTGGGATGGGGGGAGGGGAAGTGCAGGGGGGCAGGGGGGGGGGTGTGCAGTGTGCTAGGGGGGGTGCAATGGGTGTGTGCAGGGGGGTGAGGGGGCAGGGGGGAAGTGCAGTGGGCTGGGGGGAAGTGCAGTGGGCAGGGTGTGTGTGTCGGGGGGGCATGGAGGTGTGCAGGGTACATGGTGAGGGGGTAGGGATGGTTTGTTAGGGGAGGGGGGAGGGGGAATGGGGTTTTGAAGTGGGCTTGGGGGGAGTGCAGTGGGCAGGGGGTGTGTGCGGGGGGCAGGGGCAGGGGGCAGGGGGGTGTGCAGGGGACAGGGTGAGGGGCAAGGGTGGTTTGCTGGGG
Source organism: Viscum album (assembly GCA_963277665.1). Classification (NCBI taxonomy): domain Eukaryota; kingdom Viridiplantae; phylum Streptophyta; class Magnoliopsida; order Santalales; family Viscaceae; genus Viscum; species Viscum album. The sequence continues at coordinate 2,067,474,371 of OY728119.1, forward strand.
GCAGGGGGAGGGGGAGGTGGGCAAGTGGGGTGTGCAGTGGGCTAGGGGGAAGTGCAGTGGGCAGGGGGTGTGTGCAGGGGGAGACATGGTGAGGGGGAAGGGGTGGTTTGTTGGGGGCAGGGGGTAGTGGTGTGTGTAGTGGGCTGGGGGGGGAAGTGTAGTGGGCAGGGGGGGAGTGCAGGGGGCAGTGTTGGGGAAGGGGGCATGGTGGTGTGCAGGGGGCAGGGGGGTGTGCTGGGGAAGGGGAGGGGGGGGGGTGTTTTGTTTTTATGGATTCAAACCGTGGCTATAGGTTTTTCCCTATTGCAATGCCAATACCAGCCACGGTTTATGAATCCGTGTCTATAACCTATAGAAACAATTTTTTGGGCCTATAGCCACGGTTCCAAACCGTGGCTATAGCCTTATTTTGTAGTAGTGCTGGTCGGACTTACCCCACTCAACCCATTCTGGGCAGGGCTGAGCTGGACGCGGCTCGCTGGGATGATGTCCCGTCCAACCTGCAAGAGGGGTAGCCAGACCCAAATAGGGTGGCCCAACCCGCATGGGGCGGCGGCCTGCTAAGGCAGCGGCCCAGTCTGGGGGTGGTTTCTAGTTGGGGCGGTGGACAGCTAGGGCGGTGGCAGCCCGGTCCAAGGGCGACGGCCCGCTCTGAGGGTTGCGAACCGACTTGTGGGTGGAGACCCAGTTTATTCTAAATTGGGGGGGGGGGGGGTGACCCCACGGTCTCCAGAATTCCTGAATGGCCGGAAGGACGTTCGGTTGGCGAGGTGGTGGCACCGCGTGGGTGCCACTTGGTCACCGCGGAACCCACCAGATGTGGGTTCGGCCTCTGCCGCATCATTGGTCACGGATTCCATTCGCTGGTAGTGCAGCTGTCGTGCCTCCTTCCTTCCCACAGTCGGTCGTCGTGCTGGCGGACTCCTATGTTCATTGTGGCTGACGAGCCATGACCTTCCTCTTACGGCATGCATCGACGTGCTCGCTGTCTTCCAAGGTGGCGCAAGGATAAAAAGATAGCGAAGAGTTCAGGATGGGTTTTTAGGCCTGCACCCTCCATGTAAGCTCATAAACATGAGAGGGGTTAAGGGATTAATTACAATAGAATTAAGAAACAAGATTAACCCCACAAGATTCTCTGTAATAACCTCCCACAAAGACCAATGAATCATGGGTCAAACCATTCGTCGGTTGACCCAAGTTCTTCATATAATTTCAAGAAAGAGGAAGATAGAATCAAAAAATCACAAATGAAAATAACCCTCTACCTTGAAAGGTTGGATATCACTCGTGGTTGAGGGAGTCTCGTTGTTCGTCGTCCCTACAACAAGCTGTCCTCGCCACTGCTTGAACGTCAAACTCCGGTTTGGGGTTTTAGTGTTGCACATCACCTCCTGCTGGGGTTGGATCCATCCACTAAGGGCTCAACATTATGGAACTCCAATAGAACTTTGTTTCTTGGAAAATCTTGTCCAATACCCCTCCCCCAAGCTCTATATTTATAGGAGAGGGGTAGAGTGTGTAATGACACGGGGAGTTAATCGGGCTCATAAATTAGGAATCTTCCCAATTTCCCCAACATCGTCGTTACATAAGGTTGTAAGGTCAAGCCACACTACTGGAAATCGGATCTTTCCCAACACTTATATACACCCTTTCCCAACGGTTCTCCCAAACCGTTGGGAAAGGGGGGGTATTTCCCAACGGTTTGGGAGAACCGTTGGGAAAGGGGCCTCAAAACACCCCTTTCCCAACGGTTCTCTCAAACCGTTGGGAAAGACCCCCCCCCCCCCTTTCCCAACGGTTTGGGAGAACCGTTGGGAAAGGGGTGTTTTGAGGCCCCTTTCCCAATGGTTCTCCCAAACCGTTGGGAAAGGGGGTGGGGTCTTTCCCAACGGTTTGAGAGAACCATTGGGAAAACTCAGCCCCAAATTCAACATTCACCCCTGGAAATTTCCACCTATCCCAACAGTTTTGAGAACCGTTGGGATAGGTCTCTCCCAACGGTTTTGAGAACCGTTGGGATAGATTCTTTCATTTCTTCCAGGTCTGCTACCCGAGAACATTATATAAATCTAAATTTTAAATAATTATGATAATACATATACATATTTATGAAATTATGTTTACAAAAGTGATGTTAGCTTAGTGGTTAAGTCGTTCGATTATAAACAAGGGGTCGTGGGATCAAATCCCAGCACATGTTTTTTTTTTAAATACATTTACCAACGGTTTTATATCCGTTGGAATAGATTTTCATATTACTTATACCAACGGTTTTGGGAAAACCGTTGGTATAGACCTATCCCAACGGCTTACTTCGCAACGGTTCTCCAAACCGTTGGTAGAGGCTATACTAACGGTTTGGAGGCCTATACCAACGGTTCCAAACCATTGGTATAGGTTAGTATTCTACTAGTGCCATTTAATGTCTTCACACACCACCATCCCACCCATTAATTGGTCCGTTGATGGTTCATGAAATAAAATAACCAAAATTTATTTTATTTCATTTCATTTAAAAAAAGTCGCAAAACTTATCTTCTTCTCCGGACCTACTCTGGTCAATGTAAATCCTCTCATAAGAGAATATTGGATTTGTAGATTCAATGGTGCCATCATTTTTTTAATCTAAGAAATGGTTAAAAATTTAGAAAACCCTTCTCACGCTTTTACTAAACGTACCCATAAAAAGTGTTTAGAAATTCATTCTGGGCACACCGGGCCTCAGAATCACGCGCCGTCAATTTTCGCAGGCTCATAATAATTCTATATAATTAAAAACATTAAATGGAAATTCTGGGTATTTAAGGATATATATGAAGTATAATGATATTTTCATTATAATATATATATATATCATTTACTTTTATTAATTTCAAAACCACAAGAAAATGGAAATAAAGTTTTCGAGTATGTACGACCTACCGTCTCCATGAGAGGTGTATTTAATTTCTTATTTATATATTTTACATATTATTATATATACATATATAATTTATATATATGATATTTATTTCTTTGTTTCTTTAAATATGAAAACTTGATCTAAAAATTATTACCAAGAATAAAAAGTCAAAAACATGTACGAAAAGACAAAGCTATTATTACATGAAACACAACTTAAACATGAAATTGTTATTAAAAAGATAATAAAAAGTCATAATTAAATCATATATGATATTATAAACATTAATATTATTGTTTTTAGATTTATAATAAAATTATATTTATTATAAAGGAGTTTTGAATGAGTATAATGGAATTCAATACTTAAGGTAAGGTATTCCCGACTCACTTTTATTTTCGATGTGACACAAGCCATGTTCAACACTATTTTTTTATTTGTGATGTTTATAATGAACAAGGATTTAATTTATGATTAATATACTAATAATTATTTGGATTTACATATCCATTTGTGTATCTTTCTTTAATGAGGTTTTCGGTTCAAGGGTTTCCAAATCGGTAAGGGAATTTTGTCTCAATTAGATTTCTCGGACACACATGTTATGTTTTTCAACTGTACTCTCTGATGATATTTATATATTTCACCTCTGACATGATATATCATGATTATAATTCTTTTAATAATATTTTGATTTTTATATAATGTTATCCTTTCATTTGGATTACGATTCAATGTAACCAATATCGTAATAGTTTATTGCTATAATCTCATAGTTTATCAGGACTGTTTATGATTATACATTTATAGATAAAATATTTTGATATATATCTCAATAATTATTATGAATTTTATTATACTATGTTTATTAATTATATCTTCATGTAATGTTATAATTTTTCCACCCTTTTGTACTAAAACTTATTAATTAAATGTTTTTAAGAAAATCCAACTTTATTTCCCTCTTCGGTCAGGAATCTATTTTTTCTAAAAACAATGATTTATTTTGATGTTTTAAAAATATTTTAAAATATATTTGAATCTCATTTTCAAGGAAAATTATTTTAGAAATTTTTTCTATTTTAATTTTTTTTAAAATGATTTTAAAATATTCTATTATATATTTTCAAGGTTATCTTCAAAGATACAGTTTTGAAAATTGTATTATGTTTTGAAAATAATTTTTCAAAGTGTAAAGGATATTTTACATAAGAAATGTTTTAAATGGACCCTTCAAAATTATTCTCCATCAAATATTAAACCCTTTGATATAGTTGATGCTTTACTGGGGAGATGTTCCAGTGAGACCATTATTATTCTTTCTTCAAATGGTATACGTTTAAGATGGAATGTTATTTATGAAACCAATTTCTATACCATGATATATACCATGTTAAAATTCATATGAAAATATATTCTTCTCATGGGTTATACTATGATGACAAGATTATGAAACCTGCCACTTTTCCACATGTTAAGATATCATGAAATGTTTATGATACCCATTTCATTTCATAGATTATTATATTATAAACACTTATGATCTTATGAAATATATAAATATGGTTTTCATTTTTTTTGGTGGGACCTATATCTCCCTCCAATTCATTGGGTAATGATGTATAACTCATGAATGTATATTTTATGCATGAAACTAATTACATGTTCACAATATTATGCGTGAAACCGATTACATGTTCATAATGTAATTCTTGAACCTAATTACATGTCCACAAAATTATGCGTCAACCTGATTAAATGTTCAAAATATTTTTTTGGACCTATCTTTCTTGTACACAATGATATTCATGGACTTGATTTCATTTCCATAAGTTCATGTTAGTGAATTATTTATTTTCCTTAACATAATGAGTTAAATTGTATCAACTTATACATGTTCACAATTTTTTAAGATAATGTGCATGCCAAAAATATATGTATTATGGAAATGTTATGATCTCATGGAAATTTTTCTTTTATTATATTATGATTTATGTGTTTTTAACACCAAATATTTATTCCATGACTATTGATTATGATATTTTCTATGTAGGGTATGCTTTTCAAATGTTCTGTTCATGTTCTCAAATTATTATTCTTGTGTCGTGATTATGTATCTACCTGAGTGTCTAAGATCATCATTCCTTATGTTTTTTTGTCCCAAGTTAAGAATAATGTTTTTTATGTAATATTAATAAATCGGAATATATTTTTAGGAAAAATTGAATACCATTCAATAAGTTATATGATTGTCTTCCATGTTTACAAAGACACTAAACTATTACGGTCCTCAGGCATGTACTTTTTAAATGTGGTTAATATTCATCTAAAATTATTCAATATCCATTTTTGTGAAGCCTGAGTCATTATATAATTGTACTAATTGTAAAAAACTAGATGTTTGTTCTCCTCTTTGTTATCTCATTCGTATATATTTTCCAATTTCTAACACATGGCATTGTTATAGTGAAACTCATCACATTAAAAAAGATTTGATCATATACTGATGTAGTTAGAGAATTCTATGATTTGGCATATACATGAAAAATTTTCCTATCCATTTCAGTCACTAAAAGAATTTTCACCCCACTAACCTAAATACCTTGAACTCTGGAAAGGATTACATGGAACCCAAGATATCATAGATGATAACTCAATCTATTCTTTCAAATTTGGATGTTTCTTCCATAAAATGGGAACTCCCCTTATGTAAAATAAATTATCTTTCAAAAAAAATAAGATACTGATTTAATCTCTATAACTTATTCTGCTCTGATACCACTTTTAATACCCTATAACACCCTAAGAGGGGAAGGGTGCATCAAGGTGTCAACATTTTACTTGAATAAGAATGATTTTGTACCAATGTTGATAGGAACTTGTTAAAGATTTCTAATAGAACAATGTTGTTACAAAACAACCATATGTAAAAATAGAAACAAAACACAACAATTTTACATGGTACAAAACTAATATAACACCCCAATCTTCCACTATACTCTTCTCTTTCAATAATACAGTAGCGTGTGTTGTACGCAACTTCGAGTTCTAACACACACCACAACCAATCAAACTAACCGTTATGAATTGTAATACCCACTTTTTGAAATTTTATAAATTTTATCTTTCAAAAAGGACTTCATTTTTGGATTCGTAATATCAAAATTATCCTAGGGTAAAATTTTGGAACTTTTCGGATAACATTTATATTTTGTTGAATAGTGAAAATTATTAAATTTTAATTAAAGACAACTTTTTTAATAAAAATAATTAATCATGATAAATTATGAATTTGAGTGGTTTAGAAGTATATTTAGAATATATTTTTACCATTTAATACAATGTTGGTCATTGGACATAATTTCACATTTAAATCGGACATAAACAGCTGCCAATCTTTTGATAGTTATTATCTCTTAAAAACAGGCGTTTTGTTTTAACAACGAGAATTAATTTTAAATTAATTTATGTCACTTCTGTGTTTTGACTTTATAAATATGGATTCAATATTTGGAATCAAGAGTTCCAAATTGTGTGAATATGTAACTTTTATTTTTAGACATTTTGAATAATTATTTTGGTGAATATTTTATTTACCATGGTTAAAGGGTAAATCCAGTAAATAAGGGTAAAAAATAATAATATTATAATATTAATTTTCCATAAAACATGTCCTAAACATATTTGTTGATATATTTCCGACCATGCGCATCTTTGGGTTGATTTTGGGACCCCATGGATCCACTAGTAGGTGATAGGGACACTTTATATTAATTAAGTTAAAGTAAATACAAAAATGACATAAGCATATATCTTTTAGAAAATAATTTTTTACATAGGGTTATATATTTAATATTTTAGACTATAAATATTAATTAGAATGATAAAAATATTTCCTACATAAAGAAATTTTATTTATAATTTTTATACATTAAATAATCTAATTTATTTATGACACAATGATGATGCAGTAATTACCGTATTAATGAATGATTAAGATAATTGATATTATAAATAGCCAAATAAATGCAATTTGAAACTTTTTATAAATTAAAAAAAAACTTTTTGGTTACTATGACATATTATTATTGTTTATATAATTTTTTTCGAAGTAATAATGCTGTTATAAATTTATCAAAAACAAGATTCCCAATAGTGTCAAAATTGACAAAAAAGAGTTTTTAAAAAAATTATATTATTGATTGATATTCAATTCCTAAAAATCCAAAGTTCGGACAAGGTGTATCATTAATGGACCACTTTGGTGTCTCTTGTATGTTTATAGTATGTTTATGAACTATATAATATAAAAATACAAAGTGGCATGGTAAATGTCAAACTAATTAACTAAGAGTTAAAACTAAAAGATAAGGTTAATATAGTGACCCAAACCTATCTAAAACCTATTTTTTGAGTGTTTTTCGACCCATCACCACATTAAACTTTAAATAATCCCCTATGGATCCATTAGAAACCGAATATGAATTTATTATAAAATAATATTTCTAGCTTTACCAAAGGTGCCCCTCACCCCTCTTATAAAAGGGCACTCCCCCTTCTCACTAATTCACACATTCAAAGCCTTTTTTATCGGCCAAAACCTGCCCAAATACTCTTCAAACATCCCTAACTTCAACCTAGAGGCATTAGTTTGATCGGAAATCCATCCTAAAGTTTCTTTTTGATCAAATCAAAAGGAAGAACCCGAAGAAGAGGTAATGTTTTCACCACCCTTTTTCAAGTTCACTGATTCTTCAACTTATTCGTTCTTTGATATTTACTTTATAAAATAATAACTCTAGTATCTTCTATATAATGTGATGTTATTATAAATATGGTACAAACATATTCAGTATTATATCCATCTTTTGAATGACATGTCACCATACGTACGTACGTACGGCTTACCGTCTCCATGTCGTGGTGTAATTGTTTTTCAAAATATTATTATTTGGATTGGTATAATAATGATATGTAATTCATGAAAATAATAAATATAACATTATAATGATTCTGTATATATGATATACCATTCAAATATATATTATTTTAATATCAAAATAATGATATTGTCGCTCGTGCGTACGTACGGACTACCGTCTCCACGAACATGATGAGAATAATTCCCCATCGTATCCATTCAAGTATAATTCTCATTTTATGATTAAAAATAATTTTTAATTACTTGATATCATTCTGGATATGAATTATATACAAACCTATCCATAACAAACATGTCTTATATAACAAAACATATAAAAGAAAACGAGTAAGTTAACACCCGAAACGACGCTAATTCAAAGATATTATTAACAAAGCAGTGTTAAAAGATCATATATGATATCATATTAATGTATATGATTCTTCTATAACGTAATAAAAATTATTTCACCATTATACAGGAGGTTAACCTACCCTCAACAAAGGAAAATTACAAGTTAAGGGTTATTTTACAATCTCATCATTATCCGAAGTTGTTTATACGTAATTATCTACTGGGACCTTTTTGTCATCCACAACCATGTTTCTTAAAAATGTATTTCAAATCGTTCTTACTATTTTAAAAAATATGGGTTAATGTCATTTATACCCTTGATTGAATTTTTATAAGAAGTTTATAAAGTAATATTTCCGTCGTTTTCCAAACAAGGTCCTTTTTAACCTTTTCGAAACAATTAAGGTAAGAATGTCTTTTTCACTTATACGGTGGATGCGACTATTTTCTGCCGTTATAAAGTCATCGAAACTTCCCTTAGAAGCTTATAAGAATATTTTCAAATTAAATGTTTTATTTTATAATTATGTGACTTTTAAATGATTAAAAAAAAAGAGATATTTCTCTCAAATAGTTTTGATTTCATCTATGTAAACATCCTTTGATGGATTTTAAGAATATTTGATGTTTATTTATTATGATAAAAAACATCCATATTGTATTGATTGTTTTGTGATATGTTTGACTGTGGATGTGTTATTTTTAAACCATTCATGATTTATGGAGAAAGTATTGACATTTCGTATGTTAGTTTTAATACGAATGTTTATGTTATGTTTAAAGATGTTCATATGAGAAATGAATTGGACTTAATAAGTGACGGGTGGAGCCCACTATAACTCTTCGATGCATCGGTAGGTCTCATGGGACAGACTAGTGTCTTGGCACAAGGCCTTGACAATGTATTATTTTAAGTCTTGGCACGAGGCCTTGGCTATGTGGTTATGATAGTCTGGAATTATGCATTCCATCATTATGAAAGTGGTTATTGATGTTGCATGTGATTATTCGACTAGTATAATATCCATGTGAACAAGTAAATGACATTATTTCATTTTATCTTTTCCATATTATGCCAAAGTTCAAGTTAAAAAGGCTTTGGTTTTAGTTATACATTGCCTTAAATGTTTACTCTTATTTATGAAAGTTTTCTCTATATTGTTATCCTTACTGAGCTTCTGAGCTCACCCCTTTAAATGTTTTATTTTTCCTAGGATTTGAAAAAGTAATTTATTAATGACCTCTAGGGATATTATGATGTGATATTATGTCAACATGTTTTTGTAGTAGTTTTCACTTTATGATGTAATGTAATCTTTATGAATTTATCTTGTTATTCCAAGGCTACTAAACTAATAGGTCTTTCGAGACTTGATATTTTGTGATCATGACAATGTTATGTAATAATGCACCGACTCAGGGTAACTAGGGTCGGGGCGTTACAGTTGGTTTCAGAGGAATTTTAGTACAAACCTTTGTATCTATATTTAGATGAATTCATATTAGAGCACATAGACCTAAGATAGAATTTTAGGATTAGTATAGAAGAACTTCCTTGAATTTTGGTATTGTAGAGATTTTATGAGTTTTCTGAGAAATACACCCCTGTCTGGATACGAGAAGGTAGAGGTGGCTCTGGCATAGATGTAACTTGGGATAAAACCCAAAAACACCGCTTTGAGCTAGACACGAACAAGAACTGGTGCAGGACAACGAGCCTTGCTGCACTCTTGGTTACGACACTCCTGGAGGATATGCTTTGGATAATTCTGATTTTCCTTACATAAAAATATGAAGGGTTTATGAGTATATACATCCTCAAAGAAAACATTTTTATGATTATGGATTATATCGATAAACAGTTCAATTTATGTTAAGTGTTTTACAAGTATGGAATTATGTATTTTGATTCATAAACTGATCTAGTTTATGCCATTGTTTAGAAATTTCACCTAGTGGAAGAAATGGAAACCGTATCAATGCACGCACTCCATGAAGGGATTGCCCGCCTGCTCAAGATAATTATAGCGGAGCTGGTGATGCAACTAGTGGTGATCAGCTTATCACCATACTGGGACAACTCATTCAAGTTATGAATAATAACCTTACCCGTATGAAGCACCCTAATCCACAGTGTGGAGGATCAATGTTAGATCACATCTTGAGGAAAAACCACCAACATTCAGTGGGAGTAAAAATCCATTGGTAGCTAAGCAATGGATATGTTCCCTAGAGAAAATATTTCAGGCTTTGTGGAGTAGTGAAAGGGAAAAATTTATCATGGCAGTTTATCGCCTCACTGGAGATGCTGATCAATGGTAGTCATTAATACAAAACAAAAAGGAAGATGATGAATTATCAGATATTTAATGAAGAGAGTGAAAAGATATTTTCATAGAAAAATACTTTCCTCATGACCATCAAGCAGATATGGAAAGGCAATTTCTGAGTCTGAGACAAAAGGAGGATGAGAATGTTGCAAAGTATAAGGCAAAATTTACAAGGTTAGCAAGGTATGCTGGAGATTATATATGTAACCCAAGATGTAATATTGATCATTTCTTTGATGGGTTAAAACCATTTCTCCATCGAAAATTAGTCTCACAATACTTCTCGTCGTACGAAGACATTGTCTCGTGTACAATCAAGACAGAAAAGGAATTCTCCAAGTCTTATGACTTTAAAGCAAAGCAAGAGAAGAAGAGATCTGCTGATCAATCTGGGAATGGAAATAAGGGGAAGAAGAGAAAATTTGAATATCCATCCTGTAGTAAATGTGGGAAGAAACACCCTGGTACTTTCTTGAAGGGAATGGGAGTCTATTACAAGTGTGGTGAAAAAGGACACCAAGATCATGATTGCAAGGGGAAGAAGGAAGATACCGATGTCCAATGCTACAATTGCATGGAGATGAGACATTATACAAATGAATGTCCTAAGCTTAAGGGTAACTTACATCAGAAAAGGCCAAGGGAACAAGGACAAGATTATGCTATCAGTACTGTTGAGGTAGAAGCTCCTAAAGACGTGGTGGCAGTAATTTAATGGTTTCCTCAAGTTTAGAAAATGCATTATTTGATTTTGGATCATCACATTGTTTCATATCTTCCCAGTTTTCTAAGAAAATTAGATATTTACAATTTGATTTAACAAAGGAGTTGTTAGTTAAAACTCCTAAGGGAAGCATCATTGCAACAAAGTTTTGTGAATCAGTCCCCATTAGAGCACATAAATGTTATTTATCCGCTGATCTCATCATTTTACCTATGATTTAGTTTGATATAATAGTCAGTATGGATTGGATTTCGGACCATGATGCAAAGATTTAATGTAAGAAGAAGGAGGTTATGATTTTTGATGATGATGATAAGGAACACCTTATCTTTAGAGCAGAATCGTCACCACCTAATTCTTATCTAGATCCTCCCCCAGTAGCTCAACAAAATTCAATTATTGGGGAGGAAGAGAATGAAATGACTGTGGGTGAGGAAAGGAATCCCCAAATAGATGATGTACCTATTGTGAAAGTATATGTAGATGTGTTTCCAGAAGATTTTCCTGGACATCCACCAGAACGAGAAATTGAGTTTTCCAGTGATTTAATTCCAAGATCAAGACCTATATCGAAGACCCCTTATAGAATGGCCACTGTGGAATTAGATGAACTAAAGAAACAACTAGAGGAATTGAGTAATAAGGGATTTATTCTCCCTAGTGTTTCTCCATGGGGAGCCCCTGTTTTTTTTTGTTAAAAAGAAATATGGATCTATGAGGTTATGTTTCGACTACATGGAGATAAATTTTATAACAATAAAGAACAAGTATCCCCTACCTCACATTGATGATTTATTTGACTAACTGCATGGAGCTCAATACTTTTCAAAGATTGAACTTCGGTCTGGATACCATCAGTTGTGTGTGAAGAAGGAAGACATTCCGAAGACAGCATTTCGAACCAGGTACGGGGATTATGAGTTTACAATAATGTCATTTGGGCTGACTAATGTGCCCTCTATATTCATGGATCTGATTAATAGTGCTTTCAAGGAATATCTCGATAAATTTGTGGTGGTATTTATTTATGATATCTTGGTATACTCCAAAAGCTATGAAGATCATGAAAATCACTTGTGCATTATCCTGAAGACTCTGAGAAGACATGAATTATATGGTAATTTTAGCAAGTGTGAATTCTGGCTTCTGGAGATTTCTTTTCTTGGTCACATTGTCTCTAAAGATGGAATATCTTTTGATCCTTTTAAGACCAAGGCAATCCAATAATGGCTTTCACCGGAGAGTATAACTGAGGTACACAGTTTTATTAGTTTATCAGGTTATTATCGATGTTTCGTGTAACACTCCAACCTTCTACGGTACGCTTCTCTTTGAATATTGTGATAGCATGTGTTGTACGCAACACTGAGTTCAAACACACCATAACCAATCAAACTAGCCATTATGAATAGTAATACCTACCTTTTGAAAATATATATATTTTATATTTCAAAATGGACTTCATTTTTGGATTCGGAATATCGAATTTAGACTAAGGTAAAATTTTATTACTTTTCGTATAACTTTAATATTTTGATGAATAGTGAAAATTACTAAATTTTAATTAAAAACAACTTTTTAATCAAAATAATTAATAGTGATAAATTATGAATTTGAGTGGTTTTAAAGTATATTAAGAATATATTTTTACCATTTAATTCAATGTTGGTCGTTGGACATAATTTTACAATTAAAGCAGACATAAACTAGTGTCAATCTTTTGATAGTTATTATCTCTTAAAAACAAGCTTTTTGTTTTAACAACGGGAATTAATTTTAAATTAATTTCCTCCACTTCTGTGTGTTGAATTTGGAAAAATGGATTCCATATTTGGAATCAGGATGTTCAAATTGTGTAAATAGGTAACTTTTATTTTTATACATTTTGAATAATTACTTCGGTAAATATTTTATTTACCATTGTTAAAGGGTAAATCCGGTAAATAATGGTTAAAAAAATAATATTATAATAATACAAAATTATCCTAAAATGTATCCTAGCCTCATTGGTTGATACATGTTCGACCATAGTAATATTTGGGTCGATTTTGGGACTCCATGGAGCCACTTGTAGGTGATAGGGACACTTAATTTTAATTAAGTTAAAATAAGTACAAAAATGACATAAGCATATATCTTTTAGCAAAACAATTTTTATATAGAGTTATATATTTTTGATTTTCGACTATAAATATTCGTTAGAAAGATAAAAATATTTCCTAGATAATTAAAATTTATTTGTAATTTTTAGAGATTACATAATTTAATTTATTTATGACACAAGGATGATGCAGTAATTACCATAATAGTGAAAATTTAAAATAATTGTTATTATAAATACCCAAATAAATATAATTTGAGACGTTTAATGAACTACAATAATTTTATAGGATAATATGACATATTAGGATTGATTTAATTAACTTTTTTAGAAGTAATCATTCTGTTATAAGTTTCACAAAAATCAACTATTGAATAGTGTCTAAATTGACATAAAAGAGTTTTTAAAACAAATATTATATTATTAATTGATATTAAATTCCTAAAAATCTAAGGTTCGGCCAAGAGACTTATATCATGATATTTATATCATTAATGGACCACCTGGGGGTCGCTTGGATTTATATATTTAGTTTATTAACCATATAATATAAAAATACAAAGAGACATTGTAAAAGTGAAACTAATTAACTTAGAGTTAATACTTAAAGATAAGGTTAATATAAGAACCAAAACCTGTCTAAATTCTATTGGTTGAGTATTTATAGACCCATCCCCACCTTAACATTAAAATAATACACTTTTGAGCCTTTATAAACTGAATATGAATTTATTATAAATTAATATTTCTAGCTTTTCCAAAGGTGCCCCTCACCCCTCTTATAAAAGGGCACCCCTCCTCATTTCTTCACACCTTAAAAGCATTTTGGTTCAGCCAAAGACTGCCCAAATACTCTCCCAACATCCCTCAATACAACCTAGAGGCCTTAGTTTGATCAGAAAGCCAACCTAAGGAGCCCTTTTGATCAAATCAAAAGGAAGAACCCGAAGAAGAGGTAATGATTTCACCACGCTTTTCCAAGTTCCTTTCTTATTCCACTTCTTCTTCCTTTGTTGTTAACATTATAAAATAATAAATCCAGTATCATATATATACTATGATGTTATTATAATTATTTTCCAACCATATTCAGTATTCTATCCACCCTTTGAATAACATGTCACCATACGTGCGTACGTACGGCTTACCGTCTCCACGTCGTGGTGTAATTGTTATTCAATATTTTATTATTTGTATGGGTATAATAATGATGTGTAACTCATGTAAATAATAAATATAACATGTTAATGATTCTGTATATATGATATACCATCCATTTATATATTATTTTAATATCAAAAGAATGATATTGTCGCTCGTGCGTACGTACGGACTACCGTCTCCACGAACGCGATGAGATTCATTCTCCATCGTATCCATTCAAGTATAATTATCATTTGATGATTTAAAAATGATGTTTAATAACTTGATATCATTCTTTATATGAATAATATACAACCTATCCATGACAAACATGTCTTATGTAACAAAACATATAAAAGAAAGCGAGTAAGTTAACACCCGAAACGACGATAATACTAAGATATTGTTAAAAAAGAAATGTTAAAAGATCATATATGATATCATATGAATGTAAATGATTCTTGTATAATTTAATAACAATTATTTCACCATTATACATGAGGTAAACCTACCCCAACCAAGGAAAAGTACAATGTAAGGGGTTTTCATCTCACTCCTTATTCCCGTGAGATTCATGCCATATAGCCACTATTTCCTTTTGTGTGGTGTATGTACTGCCTATAATTGTATTATTTGTGTAATACTCTTTAATTTATGTTTATTTACATATTAATTTTATGATACCTCTTTAATGGGGTGTATGTTTCGTAAGTTACCAAATTGGTAAGGGTTATTTCACAATCTCTTCATTATCCGAGGTTGTTTATACGTAATAATCTACTGGGATCTCTTTATCAACCACATCCATGTTTCTTAAAAATATCTTTCAAAACATTTTTACTATTTAAAAGAACATGGGTTAAAGTCATTTATACCCTTGTTTGACTTTTTATAAGAGTTTTGTAAAGGAAACTTTCCGTCGTTTTCCAAACAAGGTGCTTTTAACCTTTTCGACAGAATTAAGGTAAGAATATTTTTTTTAACTTATACGGTGGGTGAGGTTATTTTCCGACGTTATAAAATCGTCGAAGTTTCCCTTACAAGCTTATAAGAATATTTTCAAATAAAATGTTTTATTTTATAAATATATGACTCTTAAATGATTTCAAAATAGAAAGAGATATTTCTCTAAAAAGAGTTTTGATTTCATCTATGTCAACATCCTTTGATGGATTTTACGCTTATTTGAAGTTGATTAATTATGATACAAAACTTCTATATTGTATTGAAGGCTTTGTGGTATGTTTGACTATGGATGTGCTATTTTTATACCATTCATAGTTTATGGTGAAAGTATTGACATTTCGTATGCTAGTTTTAATTACGAATGTTTATGTTATGTTTAAAACTTTTCATATTGGAATGCATTGGACTTAAAATGTGACGGGTGGAGCCAGCTATAGCTCCTCGATGCATCGGTAGGTCTCATGAGACAAACTAGTGTCTTGGAACAAGGCCTTGACAAAATCTTATTATTAGTCTTGGCATGAGGCCTTGGCTATGTGGTTATGATAGTCTGGAATTATGCATTCCATCATTATGAATGTGGTTATTGATATTGCATGTGATTATTCGATTAGTAGAATATCCATGTGAATAAGTAAATGGAATTATTTCATTTCACTTTTTCCATTCTATGTTGAAGTTAAAGTTTAAAAGGCTTTTGTTTTTGTTATACATTGCCTTAAATATTTATTCTTATTTATGAAAGTTTCCGCTATATTGTTATCCTTACTGGGCATTTGAGATCACCCATTTTCTATGTTTTAATTTTCCCAGGAAGTGAAGAAGTAAATTATGAATGACCTACAGGGATATTATGTGGGGATATGAATGTGGAATATGGAGACAATATGTTGTTGTAGTAGTTTTTCACTTTATGATGTAATGTAAAACTTTATGAATATATCTAGTGTTTCCAAGGCTACTAAACCAATTGGTCTTTCGAGATTTGATATTTCTTGCGATCATGACAATGTTATGTAATAATGCCCCGACTCTAGGTAACTGGGGTCGGGGCGTTACAGTTGGTATCAGAGGAAGTGTAGTACAAACCTTGGAAGCTATATTTAGATAAACTCTGATTAGAGCACGTAGACCTAAGATGAACTTTAAGGATTAGTATAGAAGAACTTCCTAGAATTTTGGTATTGTAGAGATTTTGTGAGTTTTCCAAACAATACATCCCTGTCTAGATACGGTCAGGTAGATGCGGCTCTGGCATATATGTACCTAGGGGTAAAACCCGAAAACACCACTTTGAGCTAGACTCGAACGAGGACTGGTGCAGGACAACGAGCCTTGCTTTACTCTTGGTTACGACACTCCCGGGGGATATGCTTAGGATAACTCTCATTTTCTTTACAAATCATTATGAAGGGTTTATGAGTATAAACTTCCTCAATGAAAACATTCTTATGATTATGGATTATATCCATAAATAGTTCAATTTATGTTAAGTGTTTTATATGTATGGGATTATGTATTTTGATTCACAAACTGATATAGTTTATGCCATTGTTTAGAAATGGCTCCTAGTGGAAGAAATGGAAACTTTATCAATGCACGCACTCCATGTAGGGATTTCCCTCCTGCTCAAGATAATTATAGTGGAGCTGGTGATGCAACTGGTGCCGATCAGCTAATCACCATACTGGGACAACTCACCCAGGTTATGAATAATAACCTTACCCGTATGGAGCACCCTGATCCGCATCGTGGAGGATCAATGTTAGATCGATTCATGAGGCAACAACCACCAACGTTCAATGGGAGTAAAAATCCCTTAGTAGCTGAGCAATGGATATTTTCCCTAGAGAAAATATTTCAGGATTTGGGGAGTAGTGGAAGGGAAAAAGTTATCATGGCAGTTTACCGCCTCACTAGAGATGCTGATCAATGGTGGTCATTGATTCAAAATATGAAGGAAGATGATGAAGTATAAAGTATGGAATGAAGGGAGTTCAAAGATCTGTTTTTAGAAAAATACTTTCCGTGCGACCATCGAGCAGATATGGAAAGACAGTTTCTGAGTCTGAGACAAAAGGAGGATGAGAATGTCACAAAGTATGAGGCTAACATTACAAGGTTAGTAAGGTATGCTGGAGATTATATATGTAACCCAAGAAGTAAGATTGATCATTTCTTTGATGGGTTAAAACATTTCTCCGTCGAGCATTAGTCTCACAATCCTTTTCATCGTACGAAGACATTGTCTCATGTGCTATCAAGACCGAAAAGGAATTCTCTAAGTCTTATGACTTTAAAACAAAGAAAGAGAAGAAGAGACATGCTGATCAATCTGGGAATGGAAATAAGGGGAAGAAGGGAAAGGTTGAATATCCATCCTGTGGTAAATGTGGGAAGAAACACCACGGTACTTGCTTGAAGGGAATTGGAGTCTGTTACAGGTGTGGTGAAAAAGGCCCCCAAGATCGTGATTGCAAGGGGAAGAAGGAAGCTATCAATGTTCAGTTCTACAACTGCAGGGAGATGGGGCATTATGAAAATGAATGTCCTAAGCGTCAGGAGAACTTACCTCAGAAAAGGCCAAGGGATCAAGGCCAAGCTTATGCTATCACTACTACTGAGGTAGAAGCTCCGAAAGACATGGTGGCAGGTAATTTAATGGTTTCGTCAAGTTTAGAAAATGAATTATTTGATTCTGGATCATCGCATTGTTTCATATCTTCCCAGTTTGCTAAGAAAATTAGATATTTCCAATTTGATTTAACAAGGGAGTTGTCAGTTAAAACTCCTAAGGGAAGTATAATTGCAACAAAGTTTTGTGAATCAGTCCCCATTAGAGCACATAAATGTTCATTATCTGCTAATGTCGTCGTCAAACCTATGATTGAGTTTGATATAATCCTCGGTATGGATGTGCTTTCGGACTATGATGCGAAGATTTATTGTAAGAAGAAAGTGGTTACGATTCTTGATGATGATGATAAGGAACACCTTATCTTTAGAGCAGAATTGTCACCACCTAATTCTTATTTATATCCACCCCCAGTAGCTCAACTAAATTCAATTATTGGGGAGGAATAGAATGAAATAATTGTGGGTGAGGAAAGGAATGTTCAAATAGAGTATGTACCTGTTGTGAACGAATTTGTAGATGTATTTCCAGAAGATTTACCTGGACATGCTCCATAACGAGAAGTTGAGTTTTCCATTGATTTAACTCCTGGATAAATTCCTATATCAATGACCCCTTATAGAATGACCACTGTAGAATTAGTTTAACTAAAGAATCAACTAGAGAAATTGAGTAATAAGGGATTTATTCGCCCTAGTGTTTCTCCATGGGGAGCCCCTATTATTTTTGTTAAAAAGAAAGATGGATCTATGAGGTTATGTATCGACTATAGGGAGATCAATCCTATAACAATAAAGAACATGTATCCCCTACCATGCATTGATGATTTATTTGACCAACTGCATGGAGCTCAATACTTTTCAAATATTGACCTTCGATCTGGATACCATCAGTTGTGTGTGAAGAAGGAAGACATTTCAAAGACAGCATTTCGAACCAGGTACAGGCATTACGAGTTTACTGTAATGCCTTTTGGATTGACTAATGCACCCTCTGTATTCATGGATCTGATGAATAGAGTTTTCGAAGAGTATCTCGATGAATTTGTGGTGGTATTTATTGATGATATCTTGGTATACTCCAAAAGCTACGAAGATCATGAAAATCAGTTGCGCATTATCCTGAAGACTCTGAGAAGACATGAATTATATGGAAGGTTTAGCAAGTGTGAATTCTGGATTCATGAGATTTCTTTTCTTGGCCATATTGCATCTAAAGATGGAATCTCTGTTGGTCCTTCTAAGACCAAGGAAATCCAAGAATGTCCAGCACCTACAAGTATAACTGAGGTATGTAGTTTTATTGGTTTGGCAGGTTATTATCGACGTTTCATCTAGAATTTTGCCCGATTGGCTAACCCATTAACGAAGCTCACACGTAAAGGGGTTAAATTTGTTGGGACCAAAGAGTGTGAAGAATGTTTCGAAGAACTGAAGAGAAGATTCGTCAGTGCTCCTATATTGACTCTACCATCGGAGAATGATGGGTTCGTTATTTACAGTGATGCATCGAAGAAAGGACTTGGTTGTTTCCTTATACAGAATGATAGAGTTTTTGCCTACGCATCACTACAGTTGAACATTCATGGACAAAACTATCCTACTCATAATCTCGGGTTAGCAGCTGAGATCTTTTCTTTGAAGATATGGAGGCACTACCTCTATGGTGAAAAATGTGAGATTTATACTGATCACAAGAGTTTGAAGTATATTTTCTCACAAAAAGAACTCAACATGAGGCAAAGGAGATGGCTTGAATTTCTCAAGGATTATTATTGTACGATACACTACCACCCGGGGAAGGAAAACAAGGTGGAAGATGCTTTGAGCAGAATAGATCATGGAGTTTTGAACAATATGAGAATTGAAAGTGATCCAATTTTCATGGATCTAGTGAAGATGGAAATGGGAATAACTAGGGAAGGAGAAACATCAATTCTTTTTCAATTGGTTGCCAAACCATATTTACTAGAATGGATTAAGAGTTCTCAGACCGATGATGAAGAATTTCAAAAGAAGATTAAAGCTATGAATGATGGGAGACTGAGAGACTTTGTGTATGAAGATGGAATTTCGAAATTTGGGAAGAGACTTTGTGTTCCCGATATACCTGATCTAAAAAGGGAATTGCTGGATGATGCTCATAGTTCCAATTTCTCTATACACCCTGGGAGCACAAAAATGTATAGAGATTTGAAGGAACATTTTTGGTGGGACAATATGAAGAGGGAGATTGCTGATTTTGTGTCAAGATGTATGGTTTGTCAACAAGTGAAAGCTGGAAGGCAACACCCTGGAGGAGTCATGCAACCTCTTCCTATACCGGAGTGGAAATGGGACAATATTACGATGGACTTTGTCATGGGGATACCAAAGACTCATAGAAGGAATGATGCAACATGGGTTATTGTTGATCCTCTTACCAAGTCAGCACATTTTCATTCTATAATAGAAGATCTACCACTGGAACGACTAACAACACTATATATTAATGAAGTTGTGAGACTTCATGGAGTGCCCCTATCGATTGTTTCTGATCATGATCCCCGTTTTACTTCAAGATTCTGGAAGAGTCTTCAGAAATCCCTGGATACTGAACTTCATTTGAGCACTGCCTACCACCCTTAGACAGACGGACAATCAGAATGGACTATTCAAACCTTAGAAGACATGTTGAGATCCTACTTACTTGACTTTCAGGGTTTGTGGGATTAGTATTTACCTCTGGTAGAATTTTCCTATAACAATAGCTTCCAATCGAGTATTCAGATGGCACCATATGAAGCGTTATATAGAAAGAGATGTTGCACACCAACTTGTTGGGATGACGTTGGTGAAAGAAAACTTATAGGTCTAGAACTGGTGGAGGAAAAGATGGAAAAGGTGAAGGTAATCCAAAATCACATCAAAGCAGCTCAATGTAGGCAGAAGAGCTATGCCGATAATCGAAGGAAGGATTTGGAATTTCAAGTCGGTGATCATGTTTTCCTGAAGGTATCTCCATGGAAGGGAGTCATACGTTTTGGTAAGAAAGGTAAATTGAGTCCCAGGTACATCGGACCTTTCAAAATTCTAGAACGAATTGGGGCTGTAGCTTACTGATTAGCAATGCCGCCAAGTCTCTTCAAAGTTCATGATGTGTTCCACGTATCTATGTTGGGGAAATACATTCCTGACCCAACGCATTTACTCACCTATGAGGAGTTAGAACTGGAACCCGATCTGTCTTATTGCGAAGAGCCTGCCAGGATTCTTGATACAAGAGAACAAGTACTGAGAAACCGGATGACGCGTCTGGTAAAGGTTTTGTGGAGAAACCATAAGATGGAAGAGGCAACGTGGGAACCCGAGGAACTTATGATGAAGAACCACCTGAGTCTTTTCATGTGATAAGTATTCTAGAAATTTCTAGGAAGAAATTATTTGAAGGAGGGGAGAATTTAACACCCCAAGCTTCAACGGTATGCTTCTCTTTGAATAATGTGATAGTGTGTGTTGTATGCAACACCGAGTTCTAACACACCATAACCAATCAAACTAGCTGTTATGAATAGTAATACCTACTTTTTGAAATTATATTTATTTTATATTTCAAAATGGACTTCATTTTTGGATTCGGAATATCAAATTTAGCCTAAGGTGAAATTTTGGCACTTTTCGGATAACTTTAATATTTTGATGAATAGTGAAAATTACTAAATTTTAATTAAAAACAACTTTTTTAATAAAAATAATTAATAGTGATAAATTATGAATTTGAGTGGTTTTAAAGTATATTCAGAATATATTTTTACCATTTAATTCAATTTTGGTCATTGGACGTAATTTTACAATTAAACTGGACATAAACAAGTGTCAATCTTTTGATAGTTATTATCTCATAAAAACACGCTTTTTGTTTTAACAATGGGAATTAATTTAAAATTAATTTCTGCCACTTCTGTGTGTTGAATTTGGAAAAATGGATTCCATATTTGGAATCAGGATGTTCAAATTGTGTAAATAGGTAACTTTTATTTTTAGACATTTTGAATAATTACTTTGGTAAATATTTTATTTACCATTGTTAAAGGGTAAATCATGTAAATAAGGGTTAAAAAATAATATTATAATAATACTAAATTACCCTAAAACATGTCCTAGCCTCATTGGTTGATACATGTTCAACCATAGGAATCTTTGGGTCTATTTTGGGACCCCATGGAGCCACTTGTAGGTGATAGGGACACTTAATTTTAATTAAGTATAAATAAGTACAAAAATGACATAAGCATATATCTTTTTGAAAAACAATTTTTATATAGGGTTATATATATTGGATTTTCATCTATAAATATTAGTTAGAAAGCTAAAACGATTTCCTAGATAATGATAGTTTATTTGTAATTTTTAGAGATTACATAATTTAATTTATTTATGACATAAGGATGATGCAGTAATTACCATAATAGTGAAAAGTTAAAATAATTGATATTATAAATACCCAAATAAATATAATTTGAGACTTTTAATGAACTAAAATAATTTTATAGGATAATATGACATACTAGGAATTATTTAATTAACTTTTTTAGAAGTAATCATTCTGTTATGAGTTTCACAAAAATCAACTATTGAATAGTGTCAAAATTGACATAAAAGAGTTTTTAAAACAAATATTATATTATTAATTGATATTAAATTCCTAAAAATCTAAGGTTCGTCCAAGAGACTTATATCATGATATTTATATCATTAATGGACCACTGGGGGGTCTTTTGGTTGTATATAGTTATTTTATTAAACATATAATATAAAAATACAAAGAGACATTGTAAAAGTGAAACTAATTAACTTAGAGTTAATACTTAAAGATAATGTTAATATAAGTACCCAAACCTCTCTAAATTATATTGGTTGAGTAGTTTTAGACCCATACCCACCTTATAATTTAAATAATGCACTTTTTAGCCTTTAGAAACCGAATATGAATTTATTATAAATTAATATTTCTAGTTTTTCCTAAGGTGCCCCTCACCCCTCCTATAAAAGGGCACTCCTTCTTCTCATTTCTTAACACCTTCAAAGCCTTTTGGATCGGCCAAACTCTGCCAAAATACTCTCCCAACATCCCTCAATTGTAAAAACCCGTAAAATTCGAGGGAAATTTTTTTTTTCTTAATTTTCTTAAGAATTTTACAAGAGCGCGGTTTCTGACGGCACCTGATTCTGAGGCCTGTAGTGCCCAGAATCAATTTCCGAAGTTTGACTCGGGTACGTTCAGTGAACGAACGAGCGGGAATTCCTAACTTTTGATCCGGTGCTCGGAATTGAAATCCGAGGGCACCGATGAACTCGCAGCACCGATATTCGCTTAAAGAGACCTTTTCGGAAGTTGCGTTGGTTGCGGGTTGAAAGTTAGTTTTTGGGTTTTAGGTTTAAGATAAATAAAATTTTGTGAAGAACAAAATTTATTTTAACTTATTAAATCCTACCAAAGGGAGTTGGAAGTGGGACCCACATCCACTTAACCTCCCTTGGGAGGATTAAGTGTGGTGGGGCCCACACGAACCCCTAAACCTTTCATATTCTCTCAACATCCTTAACGCCTCATTAAATGACATGAGTTATTTAATTTTTGGAGTTAATCCTTTTGAATTTAAAACTTTTGAAATTCTAGTGTGTTGATGTGATAATAAAATAAGATAGTGTCTTATTTTATTTGGGTTAATTGTTTGTCTTCTTGAGAGGTGGAGAGCTTTTCCTTCTTCTTCTTCAACTCTGACGAAGATCACGAAGAACACTCAACTTGACGAAGAACGCTCAAGTTCCGACGAAGAACGCCGCTCCGCTCTTCTTCGTCTTCCGTGTCAACGAGAGGGAACGCCGCTTCCTCCTCGGATTCCCTTCGTCGACATAAGAAGTTTCGCCAACGACGTATCGCATCGGACGCATCTTTTCGTCAACGGATTTGACGAACGACTACCGCGACGCCCGATCTCCGCGACGTCGACTTCCGCGGACATAGACAAATCCTCGAACTTTTACCCAAGGTAGGGGTTGTTATTTATTGTTTAATTATTCTATTCTTGCTCATGGTTCGCATGACTAACGTGAGGAATTTGAATATTTTAAACTGAGTTATTATTTTTAACGTGAGGGGGCCGGACCGCACGAACACGGCCGAACCCCCCTCCATCGTTCTTGTTGAATTGCTTGCGGGTGGATGAATCAAGGTGGCGTGGTGCCGTCGCACCACGCGGATATTCGCCAATCCTTGTTGTGCGACGCCGTCGCGCCGCGCCATGGAAGAAACATCAGGAAACGCGGCGCCGTCGCGCCGCGTTGAAAAATCAAGGTGCGGCGGAGGGGCGCGGTGCCGTCGCACCGCGCCGGATGACGAAAACCGCGGCCGGTTCCGGGCCGCGGTGGAAGAGAAGACCGGCGGCCGG
Organism: Viscum album; assembly: GCA_963277665.1. NCBI lineage: Eukaryota > Viridiplantae > Streptophyta > Magnoliopsida > Santalales > Viscaceae > Viscum > Viscum album. The sequence goes on from OY728119.1 coordinate 2,067,498,883, forward strand.
GCCACCGGCGTCGGAAGCCGAAGGCGGGACCGGAATTTCCGGTCCCGTTGGAGAAAACCGGCCTGCCAGCTGGCCGGCCGGATGGCATTAAACCGGGGGAATTAATCCCCCGGCCAGCACTTAAAACCCCCCTCTTTATGAGGGGGGGGCGTTTTTCATGAGGGGGGGGGGGGGGCAGCCGGCCCCCCGGTTCAGCACAAACAGGCCCCCCACGTGGGGGGGTGGGGGGCGTTTAAAAAAAATAAAGGGGGCGCGGCATATAGCCGCCGCCGCCCTTCCCAGGAAGCGGGGGCTTAGCCCCCCGCATGCAGCCACCATGCGGCGACAGGCCGCCGCGGCCCCCGCGCCCCCGAGCCGCCGCCCGCCCGGCCGGCCGGGCCAGGTCGGACCCGGGTCGAGTCGACCCGGTTCGGGCCGACCCGGGGGGGGGGGGGGGGGGGGGGGGTCGGGACCCCCCGTTTCGAATCTTTTACGGTCTTTTGGCCATAACTTGAGCCTCGGACCTCCGATTGATGAACCGTCTGCGGCAACGTGATCCTTGGATCGAGACGGTCGTTTCGGTATATCGTACTCAAGGTTTCGGATTACTTTGAGTTCGGCCGGGTCGGTTCGTTCACGAAACCAACCGGGCCTTCGGAGCGGAAACGCTCATATCTTGAGCTACGGACGTCCGATTGACGTGCCGTCAGCCGTGTTGTGTTCCTCTTAATGAGACGGATCTTTTGGCATACTCCGCCCGAGGTTTGGACGCAGGTGGAGTACGGTCGGGTTGGTTTTGCCTTAAAAACCAACCGGGCCCCGGGGACGAAAATGCCAATAACTCTCAGACCGGGCGTCCGATCGACGCGCCGTCTGTTGCGATGAGTTCCTGTTGACGATACGGAACTTTTGGATACATCAACTCTGGTTTTCGTGACAGTTGATGTATCAGCCACTCGGCTCGTGGAGCGGACCCTCCGAACGAGCTTGCTGTGTGCGGGAACCCTAGTGCTGGCTGCGACTGTTACTGTGACTGCTACTGCTACTACTGCTACTGTGACAGCGACGACGACAGTACATAGATCCTGTGTGGATTCGACGACGACGACTTCAGCACTCAGCGATCCTACGTGGATCAGTGCTACAGGTCCTGTGTGGGCCCGATCCTGTGTGGGTCCGATCCTATGTGGGTCCTTGCGCTCAGCGGTCCTGTGTGAACCAGCGCCTACAGGTCCTGTGTGGGCCCAATCCTGTGTGGGTCTTTGCGGGGGTTAGTTACCTATCGATCCTTCGTGGGTCCGACGACTTAGATGGATCAATGATCATCTTTATCGTCCTTTGAAGAAGTATACCTGTGTGAGCTGAATCCTATTGCTTTCCTGTGTGGATTGTGTTGTGCAATCCTGTGTGGATTACGTTTTGCTTTCCTGTGTGGAATACGTTTACTTTCCTGTGTGGACTGAGTTGTACTTGGGCTCGGAGGTTAGAGCGTATTTGAAATTGATGACTTAGGTATATGTTGGGCATATACCTAAGCAATGTCGGTTATTACTTCGTGATTGTTCCTTTCTTCGTGGTTTATCCTTTGTGGATTTGAGAGACCTTCAGGGGTCTCGGGGTCCCTACTGAGTAGCTTATACTCACCCCTGCACGGGCTTTGCCCGCACTACGTTGTGTTGGTTGTAGACGACGGACAACGTTGACCTTAGCTGAGGCTTACAGAGAGGGACGGTACCCGGAGGTGGACCACTGGGCGGGACGTGCTCGGAGCGGACGGCGGGACCCGTGGAGCAGTGGAGCTATCTGTACCCACCCTTCAGGTGGGATTTCCAGTGGACAGCTCGGTGTAGCGGCATTTACTTTTCAGTTGCTGTTTTCCCTTTCGAGTTGTACTTTACTTTCAGTTTGGGTTTGTATTCTGGCCCATTTACTTTTCCGCACTTTCAGTTGTACTCTGCTTTTGTTTAGTGTTTACTTTCCGCTTGCTTACTCTGTGGTGTTTGTTTACTTTACAAAGGCAATGCCTTCCCTTTTTTACCGGGATTTACGCCTTGGTGCTAGTCGCCAGCCCCTGGCCTATGGAAGGCGGGCTTGGGGTAGTCACGGCACGGACCCCGAGGGCAGTCGTGACAAATTGGTATCAGAGGTGGTCGGTTCTACCGTGAACTCTGATCTTTTCTATGTGAAGCAATAATGTTTAGCGTATTGAGTGTGGTTATCAGTCCAGGGAGTCCAGTGTTGGTGCGGCGGCCGACGTATCCGTACACCAGGACCCTGACTTCTGATTTCCGACTTAATGCACGAAAACATTGATTGCGTGTGTGTTTCAATGTTTTCTTTGTGATTACTTATATCAGCTCACCAGGTATACTGTTCTGACCGTGGTGCACCTGTTTCCTTTTCAGGATGGCCCCACGAAGGCAGCCAGCTAGGGTTCCGAGAGTCGAGCGTGACGACAGCCCACCGAGCGACGAGGCCTCGGTGCAGGGCCCTTTGCCAGCAGTGGCACCGGCGGTAGCTCTACCCGCCGAGCCCCCGATGCTTCCAGCAGCAACCGCTGACGATGCACGTCGCCTCAGCGCACTGCATGAGTTTCAGCGCCAGCGACCGCCCAGGTTTCACGGGGAGACGGATCCCCAGGCAGCAGAGGACTGGCTGGAGGCAGTAGTACGAGTGTTTAGGCTAGTGAGGACACCAGCAGACCTCATGGTGATCCTCGCTGCGAGCCTACTACACGCAGCAGCAGGACGATGGTGGAGCTTGATGCTCCAGGTGCACGATGAGGCATCTCTACTTTTGAAGGAATTTGAGAGCCTCTTCCTCTCGGAGTTCGTCCCAGCCACCCTTCGTGCGGTGCGTATCCAGGAGCTTCTACAACTGCGGCAGGGCAGCATGACGGTCGCTCAGTACTCGGCGAGATTTACCGATCTCTCGCGCTACTCGACCGACATGGTACGGGACCCATTCTTCCGGGCCCGGACCTTCGAGCAGGGTTTGAGACACGAGATCAGGGCATCGCTGATCTCCCTCAGCATACCGACTCAGACAGGAGTACTGGAGCGGGCTCTTCTGATCGAGAGCTTCCTTGCTGAGTCTACACCAGCACAGAGACCCACCGCAGGGCGGCACGTGGCAGAGTCATCTGCAGCAGGCAGTCGACGGATGACTCAGGGGTCCAGACAGACCAGACCTTCGGGCAGACGATCTCTGGGCACTGTCTTAGCAGTGCGGGGCACACAGCGCAGAGCCAGTCTTATGAGAGGCAGACAGTGCAACTCGTGCGGCGGGCAGGGCCACATGGCTCGTGACTGCCCGACCCGCCGTGCCGAGGAGCAGCAGACGGTTGAGAGACCACCGAGGCAGAGGCAGAGGGTCGACCGTGGAGGTCCGTAGGGAGGAGGCGGACGAGGCAGAGGAGCTGGACAAGCAGACGGTGGTGGCCGACGCTTTGAGGCTCTACCACCACCACCACCAGGAGGTCCACCCCGACCACAGGGAGCTGGCGGGCAGCGACAGGCTCAGATCTAGGCAGCAGAGGCCTACGACCACGGCGCACCCGAGATGATTCGAGGTACTATCTGTGTCTACTCCACCCTTGCTGCAGTTCTTATAGACACAGGAGCGAGTCACTCTTTCATAGCCGCTGCCCTTGTTCGGAGCTCGGAGATTCCGACAGAGTCGTTGGCTCGATCCTTACGGCTAGAGACTCCTACGGGAGCAGACTCGACGATTACGCACTGGTGCCGGCAGTGTGAGCTTACTCTAGGAGGCGAGAGCTTCGGCTGGGATCTTCTTGTAGCAGCGTCGAGGCCTTACGACGTCATCTTGGGCATGGATTGGCTATCTACGGTCCATGCACAGATTGCCTGTTTTAGGCGCAAGGTGCGATGTGTACGCACCGACGGGAGCAGGTTCACCTTCACCGGCGAGAAGGGAGCCTTTGCAGCACAGGATGGACTTCCGCGGAGGAGAGGACAGCCCATCACTCATCAGTTGGCTAGCCTTATCCTTGGAGCAGTTGACGTGCGGAGTCCTGGTTTTCCTACAGTGGTGGATCAGTTTGCGGACGTTTTTCCCGATGACGTTCCAGGGCTACCTCCTCGCAGAGAGGTAGACTTTTATATTGACTTGTACCCCGGGACAGCCCCGATATCCACTCCAGCATATCGGATGGCCCCCGCCGAGCTTCGAGAGCTACGGGTACAGTTGGAGGACTTGCAGGGCAAGGGGTTCATCCGACCCAGTGTTTCACCCTGGGCTTCCCCGATTTTATTCGCCAAGAAGGCGGACGGGAGCTTGCGACTTTGTGTTGACTATCGTCGCCTGAACCAGGTGACAGTGAGGAACAAGTATCCACTACCGAGGATTGATGACCCCTTTGATCAGCTCAAGGGGGCACGGTGGTTCTCGAAGATAGACCTCAGGTCAGGCTATCATCAGCTCAGAGTCAGAGACGAGGATGTGCAGAAGACGGCCTTCAGATGTCGGTATGGCCACTATGAGTTCTTGGTTATGCCTTTCGGTGTAACCAATGCTCCAGCAGTGTTCATGGCTCTCATGAACATGATCTTTCAGCCATACCTCGATCGGTTTGTCGTGGTCTTCATCGACGACATCTTGATTTACTCTACGACAGAGGAGGAGCACGCCTATCACTTGCGAGTTGTACTAGACACACTCCGAGAGCACCAGCTTTATGGTAATCTCTCGAAGTGCCAGTTCTGGATACGTGAGGTCCACTTCTTGGGACATGTTATCTCTGAGGCGGGAGTTTCAGTGGATCCCGCGAAGATTGAGGCAGTGTTAGCTTGGGAACCACCCAGGAGCGTGACTGAGGTTCAGAGTTTCTTGGGACTAGCTGGATACTATCGGAGATTCGTGCCTGATTTCTCTAGAGTTGCGGCATCACTCACAGCTTTGACGAAGAAGGGGAAACCCTTCGTGTGGTCTGACAGATGTCATCAGAGCTTCCAAGAGCTGAGACAGAGATTGACTAGCGCACCTATCTTGAGGTTGCCTGAGGAGGGAGTAGGGTACGTAGTCTACTGCGATGCATCAGGGACCGGACTCGGATGTGTTCTGATGCAGGAGAGGGCCGTGATCGCCTATGGATCACGTCAGTTGAGGCCGCATGAGCAGAACTACGCTACCCATGACATGGAGCTAGCAGCAGTGGTCTTCGCTCTGAAGACATGGCGACACTATCTGATGGGCGAGCGCTTTACAGTCTTTTCTGATCATCAGAGTCTCAGGTATATCTTCTCTCAGAAGGACCTGAACCTGAGACAGCGGCGATGGCTCGAGTTCCTCCAGGACTATGACTTTGAGATAGTCTATACTCCTGGGAAGGGGAACGTAGTAGCTGATGCCCTCAGCAGGAGGACGGGCATTCAGCTACTTGAGGAGGCGACAGAGCAGCTAGCCTCTTTGCAGATATCCTTCATAGATAGAGATGGAGCAGCCTTCCTCCAGTCTCTCATAGTCACCCCTCCACTACTGCAGCGAGTCAGGGAGGCACAGCGTGGGGACGCTGACTGTGAGACACGGCGTGCATAGATATCCTCGGGACAGGCACCTGATGGTTTCTTCCTTGGAGCAGAGCACGACATCCTTTTCAGAGGAAGTACCATGGTACCAGTCGCTTTGCGAGAGGAAGTGCTGAGGGAGTTTCACACTTCTCCTTTGGCGGTACATCCTGGAGTGGCAAAGATGTACCAGGACCTCAGACGACAACACTGGTGGCCGGGCATGAAGAAGGCTGTAGCAGAGTTCGTTTCTCGATGCCTTACCTGCCAGCAGGTGAAGGCAGAGCATCAGGTACCAGCAGGCTTGGTACAGCCCTTGGAGGTTCCGGAGTGGAAGTGGGACGGCATATCTATGGACTTCGTGACTGGACTTCCACGCACTTCCAGAGTTCACGACTCCATCTGGGTGATTATTGACCGACTCACCAAGTCGGCACACTTCTTACCCATCAGAGAGCAGGGCTCAGTAGAGAGCTTGGGACGTCTCTACATTCAGGAGATTGTGCGGCTCCACGGTGTGCCATCATCTATCATCTCCGATCGAGATGCTCGCTTTACTTCCCGGCTTTGGAAGGGGTTACAGGAGGCGTTCGGGAAGCAACTACGTCTGAGCACAGCCTTTCATCCTCAGACGGATGGTCAGACAGAGAGGACCATTCAGACTCTCGAGGACATGCTCCGCGCATGTGTCCTCGACTTTGGTCGTAGCTGGGAGGACCACCTACCCTTGGTGGAGTTTGCGTGCAACAACAGCTACCACTCCACCATCGGGATGGCACCGTACGAGGCGCTGTACGGCCGACCTTGTAGATCTCCTTTGTGCTGGACAGACCCCGGAGAGTCAGCACTGGTGGGACCGGAGATTGTCCAGGCCACGACAGAGATGGTCCAGGTCATCCAGGAGCGGATGAGTACAGCTCAGAGCCGGCAGAAGTCATATGCTGACAGGAGGCGGAGGCCACTAGAGTTCGAGTATGGTGACCACGTCTTCTTGCGGGTCTCACCTCGACGTGGTATTCGGAGATTTGGCCGAGGCGGCAAGTTATCTCCGCGCTTCATCGGACCCTTCCAGATTCTCAGCAGGATTGGTGAGGTGGCTTATCGCCTGGCTCTACCACCTCAGTTGCACCGGGTGCACGACGTCTTCCACGTATCTCAGCTGAGGAGATACGTGCACGACCCGACGCACATCATTGACCATGGGGAGCTTGACGTTGACGATGGGGTGACTTTCACGGAGGTTCCAGTAGAGATAGAGGATTGACAGGAGCGGGTCCTACGTGGGCGATCGATTCCTCTTGTGCGCATCAGATGTCAACACGAGAATCTCCAGGAGAGCACTTGGGAGCGGGAGGCTCAGATGCGTGCTCAGTACCCTCATTTGTTTCCCTAGTTTTGATGTATCTTTACGGGGACGTAAAGCCCTGAGGTGGGAGTAATGTAATGACCCGTAAAATTCGAGGGAAATTTTTTTTCTTAATTTTCTTAAGAATTTTACAAGAGCGCGGTTTCTGACGGCACCTGATTCCGAGGCCCGTAGTGCCCGGAATCAATTTCTGAAGTTTGGCTCGGGTACGTTCAGTGAACGAACGAGCGGGAATTCCTAACTTTTGATCCGGTGCTCGAAATTGAAATACGAGGGCACCGATGAACTCGTAGCGCCGATATTCGCTTAAAGAGACCTTTTCGGAAGTTGCGTTGGTTGCGGGTTGAAAGTTAGTTTTTGGGTTTTAGGTTTAAGTTAAATAAAATTTTGTGAAGAACAAAATTTATTTTAACTTGTTAAATCCTACCAAAGGGAGTTGGAAGTGGGACCCACATCCACTTAACCTCCCTTGGGAGGATTAAGTGTGGTGGGGCCCACACGAACCCCTAAACCTTTCATATTCTCTCAACATCCTTAACGCCTCATTAAATGACATGAGTTATTTAATTTTTGGAGTTAATCCTTTTGAATTTCAAACTTTTGAAATTCTAGTGTGTTGATGTGATAATAAAATAAGATAGTGTCTTATTTTATTTGGGTTAATTGTTTTTCTTCTTGAGAGGTGGAGAGCTTTTCCTTCTTATTCTCCAACTCTGACGAAGATCACGAAGAACGCTCAACTTGACGAAGAACGCTCAAGTTCCGACGAAGAACGTCGCTCGGCTCTTCTTCGTCTTCCGTGTCAACGAGAGGGAACGCCGCTTCCTCCTTGGATTCCCTTCGTCGACATAAGAAGTTTCGCCAACGTCGTATCGCATCGGACGCATCTCTTCGTCAACGGATTTGACGAACGACTACCGCGACGCCCGATCTCCGCGACGTCGACTTCCGCGGACATAGACAAATCCTCTAACTTTTACCCAAGGTAGGGGTTGTTATTTATTGTTTAATTATTCTATTCTTGCTCATGGTTCGCATGACTAACGTGAGGAATTTGAATATTTTAAACTGAGTTATTATTTTTAACGTGAGGGGGCCGGACCGCACGAACACGGCCGAGCCCCCCTCCATCGTTCTTGTTGAATTGCTTGCGGGTGGATGAATGAAGGTGGCGTGGTGCCGTCGCACCACGCGGATATTCGCCAATCCTTATTGCGCGACGCCGTCGCGCCGCTCCATGGAAGAAACAGGAAACGCGGCGCCGTCGCGCCGCGTTGAAAAATCAAGGTGCGGCGGAGGGGCACGGTGCCGTCGCACCGCGCCGGATGACGAAAACCGCGGCCGGTTCCGGGCCGCGGCGGAAGAGATGACCAGCGGCCGGGCCGTCGGCGTCGGAAGCCGAAGGCGGGACCGGAATTTCCGGTCCCGTTGGAGAAAACCGGCCGGCCAGCTGGCCGGCCGGATGGCATTAAACCGGAGGAATTAATCCCCCGACCAGCACTTAAAAACCCCCCCTCTTTATGAGGGGGGGCGTTTTTCTTGAGGGGGGGGGGGGGCAGCCGGCCCCCCGGTTCCGCACAAACAGGCCCCCCACGTGGGGGGGGGGGGGCGATTAAAAAAAATAAAGGGGGCGCGGCATATAGTCGCCGCCGCCCTTCCCAGGAAGCAGGGGCTTAGCCCCCCGCGTGCAGCCACCATGCGGCGACAGGCCGCCGCGGCCCCCGCGCCCCCCGCGCCGCCGCCCGGCCGGCCGGCCGGGCCGGGTCGGACCCGGGTCGAGTCGACCCGGTTTGGGCCGACCCGGGGGGGGGGGGGGGGTCGGGCCGGGTCGGCCGGGACCCGGACCCCCCGTTTCGAATCTTTTACGGTCTTTTGGCCATAACATGAGCCTCGGACCTCCGATTGACGAACCGTCTGCGGAAATGCGATCCTTGGATCGAGACGGTCGTTTCGGTATATCGCACTCAAGGTTTCAGATTACTTTGAGTTCGGCTGGGTCGGTTCGTTCACGAAACCAACCGGGCCTTCGGAGCGGAAACGCTCATATCTTGAGCTACGGACGTCCGATTGACGTGCCGTCAGCCGTGTTGTGTTCCTATTAATGAGACGGATCTTTTGGAATACTCCGCCTGAGGTTTGGACGCCGGTGGAGTACGGTCAGGTTGGTTTTGCCTTAAAAACCAATCGGGCCCCGGGGACGAAAATGCCAATAACTCTCAGACCGGGCGTCCGATCGACGCGCCGTCTGTTGCGATGAGTTCCTGTTGACGATACGGAACTTTTGGATACATCAACTCTGGTCTTCATGACAGTTGATGTATCAGCCTCTCGGCTCGTGGAGCGGACCCTCCGAACGAGCTTGCTGTGTGCGGGAACCCTAGTGCTGGCTGCGACTGTTACTGTGACTGCTACTGCTACTACTGCTACTGTGACAGCGACGGCGACAGTACAGAGATCCTGTGTGGATTCGACGACGACGACTTCAGCACTCAGCGATCCTACGTGGATCAGTGCTACAGGTCCTGTGTGGGCCCGATCCTGTGTGGGTCCGATCCTGTGTGGGTCCTTGCGCTCAGCGGTCCTGTGTGAACCAGCGCCTACAGGTCCTGTGTGGGCCCGATCCTGTGTGGGTCTTTGCGGGGGTTAGTTACCTATCGATCCTTCGTGGGTCCGACGACTTAGATGGATCATTGATCATATTTATCGTCCTTTGAAGAAGTATACCTGTGTGAGCTGAATCCTATTTCTTTCCTGTGTGGATTGTGTTGTGCAATCCTGTGTGGATTACGTTTTGCTTTCCTGTGTGGAATACGTTTAATTTCCTGTGTGGACTGAGTTGTACTTGGGCTCGGAGGTTGGAGCGTATTTGAAATTTATGACTTAGGTATATGTATGGGCATATACCTAAGCAGTGTCGGTTATTACTTCGTGATTGTTTCTTTCTTCGTGGTTTATCCTTTGTGGATTTGAGAGACCTTCAGGGGTCTCGGGGTCCCTACTGAGTAGCTTATACTCACCCCTGCACGGGCTTTGCCCGCACTACGTTGTGTTGGTTGCAGACGACGGACAGCGTTGACCTTTGCTGAGGCTTGCAGAGCGGGACGGTACCCGGAGGTGGACCACTGGGCGGGACGTGCTCGGAGCGGACGGCGGGACCCGTGGAGCAGTGGAGCTATATGTACCCACCCTTCAGGTGGGATTTCCAGTGGATAGCTCTGTGTAGCGGCATTTACTTTTCAGTTGCTGTTTTCCCTTTCGAGTTGTACTTTACTTTCAGTTTGGGTTTTTATTCTGGCCCATTTACTTTTCTGCACATTCAGTTGTACTCTGCTTTTGTTTAGTGTTTACTTTCCGCTTTCTTACTCTGTGGTGTTTGTTTACTTTACAAAGGCAATGCCTTCCCATTTTTACCGGGATTTACGCCTTGGTGCTAGTCGCCAGCCCCTGGCCTATGGAAGGCGGGCTTGGGGTAGTCACGGCACGGACCTCGAGGGCGGTCGTGACATCAATACAACCGAGAGGCCTTAGTTTGATCAGAAAGCCAACCTAAAGATCCCTTTTGATCAAATCAAAAGGAAGAACCCGAAGAAGAGGTAATGATTTCAGCACCCTTTTCCAAGTTCCTTTCTCCTTCCACTTCTTCTTCCTTTGTTGTTACCATTATAAAATAATAACTACAGTATCATATATATATTGTGATGTTATTATAAATATGTTACAACCATATTCAGTATTCTATCCACCCTTTGAATAACATGTCACCATACGTGCGTGCGTACGGCTTACCATCTCCACGTCATGGTGTAATTGTTATTCAATATATTATTATTTGGATGGGTATAATAGAGATGTGTAACTCATGTAAATAATAAATATAAAATGTTAATGATTCTGTATATATGATATACCATCCATTTATATATTATTTTAATATCAAAAGAATGATATTGTCGCTCGTGCGTACGTACGGACTACCGTCTCCACGAACGCGATGAGATTCATTCTCCATCGTATCCATTCAAGTATAATTATCATTTGATGATTTAAAAATGATGTTTAAGGACTTGATATAATTCTGTATATGAATAATATGCATCCTATCCATGAAAAATATGGCTTATGTAACAAAACATATAAAAGAAAGCGAGTAAGTTAACACGCGAAACGACGATAATACTAAGATATTATTAACAAATAAATGTTAAAAGATCATATATGATATCATATGAATGTATATGATTCTTATATAATTTAATAACAATTATTTCACCATTATACTGTAGGTTACCCTACCCTAACCAATGAAAATTACAAGGTAAGGGGTTTTCATCTCACTCCTTATTCCCGTGAGATTCATGCCATATTGCCACTATTACCTTTTGTGTGGTGTATGTACTGCCTATAATTGTATTCTTTGTGTAATACAATTTAATTTATGGGTATTTACATATTCATTGTATGATACCTCTTTCATGGGGTGTATGTTTCTTACGTTACCAAATTGGTCAAGGTTATTTCACAATCTCTTCATTATCCAAGGTTGTTTATACGTAATAATCTACTGGGATCTCTTTATCATCCACATCCATGTTTCTTTAAAATGTATTTCAAAAACATTTTTACTATTTAAAATAATATGTGTTAAAGTCATTTATTCCCTTGTTTGACTTTTTATAAGAGTTTTATAAAGGAATCTTTCCGTCGTTTTCTAAACAAGGTGCTTTTAACCTTTTCGACAGAATTAAGGTAAGAATGTTTTTTAACTTATACGGCGGGTGCGGTTATTTTCCACCGTTATAAAATTGTCGAAGTTTCCCTTACAAGATTATAAGAATATTTTCAAAGAAAATGTTTTATTTTATAAATATATGACTCTTAAATTATTTCAAAATATAAAGAGATATTTCTCTAAAAAGAGTTTTGATTTCATCTATGTCAACATCCTTTGATGGATTTTACAATTATTTGAAGTTGATTTATTATGATACAAAACTTCTATATTGTTTTGAAGGTTTTGTGATATGTTTGACTATGGATGTGCTATTTTTATACCATTCATAGTTTATGGTGAAAGTATTGACATTTCGTATGCTAGTTTTAATACGAATGTTTATGTTATGTTTGAACCTTTTCACATGGGAATGCATTGGAATTAATATGTGACGGGTGGAGCCCGATATAGCTTCTCGATGCATTGGTAGGTCTCATGAGACAAACTAGTGTCTTGGCACAAGGCCTTGACAAAATCTTATTTGTAGTCTTGGCACGAGGCCTTGGCTATGTGGTTATGATAGTCTGGCATTATGCATTCCATCATTATGAAAGTGGTTATTGATATTGCATGTGATTATTCGATTAGTAGAATATCCATGTGAATAAGTAAATGAAATTATTTCATTTCACTTTTTCCATACTATGTTGAAGTTAAAGTTTAAAAGGCTTTTGTTTTAGGTATACATTGCCTTAAATATTTATTCTTATTTATTAAAGTTTCCGCTATATTGTTATCCTTACTGGGCATTTGAGCTCACCCCTTTTCTATGTTTTATTTTTCCCAGGAAGTGAAGAAGTAAATTATGAATGACCTGCAGGGATATTATGTTGGGATATGAATTTGGAATATGGATACAATATGTTGTTGTAGTAGTTTTTAACTTTATGATGTAATGTAAACCATTATGAATATATCTAGTGTTTCCAATGCTACTAAACCAATCGGTCTTTCGATATTTGATCTTTCTTGCGATCATGCCAATGTTATGTAATAATGCACTGATGCTAGGTAACTGGGGTCGGGGTGTTACATTTCGTCAAGAATTTTTCCCGGTTGGCTAACCCATTAACAAAGCTTACACGTAGAGGGGTTAAATTTGTTTGGGAAAAAGCGTGTGAATAACGTTTCGAAGAACTGAAGAGAAGATTAGTCAATGCTCCTATATTGAACCTACCATCGAATAATGATGGGTTCATTATTTATAGTGATGCATCGGTGAAAGGACTTGGTTGTGTCCTTATGCCGAATGATAGGGTTATTGCATATGCATCATGATAGTTGAAAATTAATGATCAAAACTATCCTACTCATGATCTCGAGTTAGCAGCTATGATATTTGCTTTGAAGATATGGATGCACTACCTCAATGGTGATAAATGTGAGATTTATACTGATCACAAGATTTTGAAGTATATTTTCTCCCATAAATAACTCAACATGAGGCAAAGGAGTTGGCTTTAATTACTCACGGATTATGATTTCCCGATACACTACCACCCGGGGAAGGCAAACAAGGTTGCAGATGCATTGAGAAGAAAAGATCATGGAGTTTTGAAGAATATGAGAATTGAAAGTGATCCAATTTTCAGGGATCTAGTAAAGATGGACATGGGAATAACCATGGAAGATGAAACATCATTGCTTTTTCAAATGGTTTCCAAACCATCTTTACTAGAAAGGATTAAGATTTCTCAGACCGTTGTTGAAGAATTTCAAAGGAAGATTAAATTTGTGAATGATGGTAGATTGAGAGACTTTGTGTTTGAAGATGGAATTTTTAAATTTGGGAAGAGACTTTGTGTTACCGATATACCTGATCTAAAAAGGGAATTGATGGATGATGCTCATAGTTCCAATTTCACTATACACCATGGGAGCACTAAAATGTATAGAGATTTGAAGGAACATTTTTGGTGGGACAACATGAAGAGGGAGATTGCTGATTTTGTGTCAAGATGTATGGTTTGTCAACAAGTGAAAGATGGAAGGAAATAGCCTGGTGGAGTATTGCAACCTCTTCCCATACTGGAGTGGAAATGGGGCAATTTTACGATGGACTTTGTCATGGGGCTACAAAAGAATCCTAGAAGGAACGATGCAATATGGGTTATTGTTGATCGTCTTACCAAGTCAGCACATTTTCTTTTTCCATAAGAGAAGATCTACCACTTGAACATATAGCAAGGATATATATTAATGATGTTGTGAGACTTCATTGAGTACCCCTATCAATTGTTTCTGATCGTGATCCCCATTTTATATCAAGATTCTGGAAGAGTCTTCAGAAGGCCTTGGATACTGATCTTCATTTGAGCACTGCCTACCACCCTCAAACAGATGGACAATCAGAACTGGCTATTAAAACCTTATAAGACATTTTGATATCTTTTTCACTTGACTTTCAGGGTATGTGGGATCAATATTTACCTGTGGTAGAATTTTCCTATAACAATAGCTTCCATTCGAGTATTAAAATGGCACCATATTAAGAATTATATGGAAAGAGATGTCGCAAACCAACCTGTTGGGGTGACGTTGGTGAAAGAAAACTTGTAGGCCCAGAACTGGTGGAGGAAACGATGGAGAAGGTGAAGGTAATCCAAAACCACATCAAAGTAGCTCAATGTAGGCAGGAGAACTATGTTGACATCTGAAAGAAGGATTTGGAATTTCAGGTAGGAGATCATGTTTTCTTGAAGGTATATCCATGGAAGGGAGTTATACCTTTTGGTAAGAAGGGTAAATTGAGTCCCAGGTACATTGGACCTCTTGAAATTCTAGAACGAATTGGGGCTGTAGCTTACCGTTTGGCAATCCCGCCAAATCTCTCCAAAGTTCACGATGTGTTCCACGTATCACTATTGAGAAAATACATGCCCGACCCAACACATGTACTCACTTATGAGGAATTATAACTGGAACCCGTACAATCTTTTTGTGAAGATCCCATCAATATTCTTGATACGAGAGAACAAGTGCTGAGAAATAGGATGACTCATCTGGTATTAGTTCTATGGAGAAACCATAAAATGGAAGAAGCAACGTGGGAACCTGAGGAACTTATGATGAAGAATCACCCAATTCTTTTCGTGCGGTAGAATTATATAAATTTCAAGGACGAAATTATTTGAAGGAGGGGATAATATAACACCCCAAGATTCCATGGTATGCTTCTCTTTGAATAATACAGTAGTGTGTGTTGTACGCAACTTCGAGTTCTACCACACACCATAACCAATCAAACTAGCCGTTATGAATAGCAATACCGACTTTTTGAAACTTTATAAATCTTATCTTTCAAAATATACTTCATTTTTGGATTCATAATATCAAAATTAGCCTAGGGTAAAATTTTGGAACTTTTCAGATAACATTTATATTTTGATGAATAGTGAAAATTACTAAATTTTAATTAAAAACAACCTTTTTAATCGAAATATTTAATAGTGATAAATTATGATTTTAAGTAGTTTTAAAGTATATTTACAATATATTTTTACCATTTAATACAATGTTGGTCATTGAAAATAATTTCACATTTAAACTGGACATAAACAACTGTCAATCATTTGATAGCTATTATCTCTTAAAAACATGCTTTTTTGTTTTTACAACGGTAATTAATTTTAAATTAATTTCTGCCACTTGTGTGTTTCGAATTTAGAAATATGGATTCCATATTTTCAATCAGGAGGTCCAAATTGTGTGAATAGTTTACTTTTATTTTTATACATTTTGAATAATTACTTTGGTAGATATTTTATTTACCATGGTTAAAGGGTAAATCCGGTAAATAAGGGTCAAAAATAATATTATAAAAATATTAATTTACCCTAAAACGTATCCTAAAACTATTTGTTGATAAATTTATGACCAGTTTCATATTTGGTCCGATTTTGGGTCCCCATGGATCCACTTGTAGGTGATAGGGACACTTTATATTAATTAAGTTAAAGTAAACACAAAAATAACATAAGCATATATGTTTTAGAAAAACAATTTTTACATAGGGTTATGTATGTTATATTTTAGACTATAAATATTAATTATAAAGATACAACTATTTCCTACATAATTGTATTTTATTTATAATTTTTATACATTAACTAATTTAATTTATTTATGACACAATGATCATGCAGTAATTACCGTATTATTGAAATATTAAGATAATTGATATTATAAATACCACAAAAAACGTAATTTGAGACTTTTTATAAATTATTATAATTTTCTAGGTTACTATGACATATTAGGATTTTTTATATAAATTGTTTTCGAAGTAATAATGCGGTTATAAATTTATCAGAAACAAAATACCCAATAGTGTCAAAATTGGCATAAAAGAGTTTTTAAAACTAATATTATATTATTAATTGATATTCAATTCCCAAAAATCCAAGGCTTGGCCACAAGACTTATATAATGATAGGTGTATCATTAATGGACCACTTGGTGGTCGAATAAATGTTTATAGTATGTTTATTAACTATATAATATAAAAATACAAAGTGACATGGTAAATGTCAAACAAATTAACTTAGAGTTAAAACTAAAAGATATAGTTAATATAGTTACCCAAACCTATCTAAAACCTATTGGTTTAGTGGTTTTTGACCCATCCATAGCATAAACTTTAAATAATCAACTTTGGAGCCATTATATACCAAATAATAATTTATTATAAAATAATATTTCTAGCTTTTCCAAAGGTGCCCCTCACCCCTCTTATAAAAGGGCACTCCTCCTTATCACTAATTCACACATTCAATGCCTTTTGGATCGGACAACCCCTGCCCAAATACTCTCTCAACTTCCCTCAATTAAACCTAGAGTCCTTATCGTGATCATAAATCCATCCTAATGATCCCTTTTGATCAAATCAAAAGGAATAACCCGAAAAAGAGGTAATGTTTTCACCACCCTTTTTCAAGTTCATTTCTTCTTCAACTTCTTCTTTCTTTGTTATTTCATTTCTAAAATAATAAATCCAGTATATTCCATATACTGTGATGTTATTATAAATATTTTATAACCATATTCAGTATTATATCCATCCTTATAATGACATGTCACCATACGTGCGTATGTACGGCTTACCGTCTCCATGTCGTGGTGTAATTGTTATTCAAAATATTATTATTTGGATGGGTATAATAATGATGTGTAATTCATGTAAATAATAAATATATCATGATAATGATTCTGTATATATGATATACCATCCAATTATATATTATTTTAATAACAAAGAATGATATTGTCGCTCGTGCGTACGTACGAACTACCGTCTCCACGAACGTGATGAGATTCATTCTCCATCATATCCATTCAAGTATAATTATCATTTGAGGCTTAAAAATAATTTTTAAGGAATTGATATCATTCTGGATATGAATAATATAAAATCCTATCCATAAAAAACATGTATTATATAACAAAACATATAAAAGAAAACGAGTAAGTTAACACCCAAAATGACGATGATACAAAGATATTATTAACAAAGTAGTGTTAAAAGATCATCTGTGATATCATATTAGTGTATACGATTCTTGTATAAAATAATAACAATTATTTCACCATTATACAGGAGGTTAACCTACCTTCATCCATGGAAAAGTACAAGGTAAGAGTTATTTCACAATCTCATCATTATCCGAGGTTGTTTATACGTAATTATCTACTGGGACCTCTTTATGATCCACATCCATGTTTCTTAAAAATGTATTTCAAAAAATTATTACTATTTTACAGAATATGGGTTAATGTAATTTATAACCTTGTTTTAAATTTTATAATATGTTTATAAAAGAATATTTCCATCGTTTTCAAACAAGTCCCTTTTTAACCCTTTCGACAGAATTAAGGTAAGAATGACTTTTTACCTTATACGACAGATGCAGCTATTTTCCACCGTTATAAATTCATCGAAGCTTCCCTTACAAGCTTATAAGAAGATTTTCAAAGTAAATTTGTTATTTCATAATTATGTGACTTTTAAATGATTTCAAAAAAAGAGATACTTCTCTCAAATAGTTTTGATTTCATCTATGTCAACATCCTTTGATGGATTTTAAGCTTATTTGAAGTTTATTTATTATGATACAAGACATCCATATTGTATTGATGGTTTTGTGATTTGTTTGACTGTGGATGTGTTATTTTTATACCATTCATGGTTTATGGAGAAAGTATTTACATTTCATATGCAATTTTTAATATGAATGTTTATGTTATGTTTAAACCTGTTCATATGAGGAATGCGTTGGACTTAATAAGTGATGGGTGGAGCCTGCTATAGCTCCTTGATGCATCGGTAGGTCTCATGATCCCAATTAGTGTCTTGTCACAAGGCCTTGATAGAATCTTATTTGTAGTCTTGGAACAAGGCCTTGGATCTGTGGTTATGATAGTCTGGCATTATGCATTCCATCATTATGAAAGTTGTTATGGATATTACATGTGATTATTCAACTAGTAGAATATCCATGTGAACAAGTAAATGGAATTATTTCATTTTATCTTTTCCATATTATGCCAAAGTTCAAGTTTAAATGTCTTTTGTTTTAGTTATACATTGCCTTAAATGTTTATACTTATTTATGAAAGTTTCCGCTATATTGTTATCCTAACTGAGAATCTCAGTTCACCCCTTTCAATGTTTTATTTTTTCCAGGATGTGAAGAAGTAATTTATGAATGACCTGGAGGGATAGTATGAGGGGATATGAAGTCAATATGTAGATGTAGTAGTTTTCACTTTATGATGTAATGTAAACTTTCTGAATGTATCTAGCTATTTCAAGGCTACTAAACTAATCGGTGTTTCGAGACTTGATCTTTTGTGATCATGCCAATATTATGTAATAATGAACCGACTCTGGGTAACTGGGGTTGGGGAGTTACAGCTAAGGGCTAGTCAAAATAGAGAACATCGACAGTGTGTTGGTCCCAACTAATTTAAATAGGATTCGCTATATTTTTTGGACTGCAATTGATTAGACATGGTCACTCCCATACTAAAAAAAATTCATTTTAAATAACTTTATGGATAACACACAACATACTTCAGATGACTTCCATCGAATCCCCCTTTATCAATAGTTTGGGAGAAGAATTTCTCAGTTTATCGACATAAAAATTTATTCCATATCAGAGAACATGAATATAATGTTTTTCATCATTTAGGACCAATTATGAATCTTATATTCTGAAAACAAATCCTATGTTCATTTATGCTTGTGTAAGTATCTTTCACAAAACATTATTTTTTACAATACATTATTTTTCAAAAATCACATTTTGCTTAAAAGAACTATCAACTTCTGCAAAACTGACAACTTTCACCAAACTCCAAACCTTCACAAAACCCCTAAAGTTCATGATAATCCCAAATATCATGATGTTCCGAAATTTATGAAAACTCTAAAATTTAATGAAACTCCTTCACTAAAATTCATTTTCATCTATTAGTTTTCAACCATTATTTTATCAAAACATGTGTCCATATAAAGTACATTATTTTTATAAGAAATAAATTTCGATAAAACCTTTATGAATTAAAAGAGATAATCCCTCCTCCAAAAACTATTTGATCCTCACATAATGAGTATTTTCCAATTTATACAAGAGGGTTAACATTTTTTGAAACTCTATAGATTTTGTGAAACTCTATCAAACCAATAAAACATTCTTCCTTGATTTTACAAGGACAACTAGTATTTCAAAAAAACCCCAATCTTTTCAAATATTTCAAGAAATATTCCATTCCTAAAACTTCTCATAATCACATAACTTACGTCATTTTTTCAATTCAACAAATTTATCTTAATCATAGAACATACCACCATTTTATTTCATGGATAAAAAGTCATTAACAAAATGTTCTTTCATGAATATCAAAACCATCATGACCTAAAAATTTCATGAATTTCGTGCCTTTGTAATATCTTTCTCTGGCAGTCCTAGATATCAATATTTCAAAAAACATGTCCCTTTATCAAAATTTTAGACCCTATTTATTTCAAAAAATGAGAAATGAGGCCACCTGCAACACTAAAGACACATTCACTATAAGATCAGTAAGATTAAAAAATACATGATCAACCCAGTGTGGATTGAAAAAAATATAACATGTCTTCAGCTATTAATACCCTTGGTTCCAAAACAATAGATCTATAACTTTACCCATCTACTTAATATATCATTTTATATGTTTTTTTCTAAGTTACTAAGAAATATCACTTTACCTCCATGGGATTTAAACCTCATATGTTTCTCCATATTTTCAATAGAAAACTTATTTATAAATACCCAAAAATTACTTCAATGTTATATTCCTTCAATTATATAGATCTTCTAGAGTATTCTAATCTTTTGAACGAAACAATACTCTATTAGAAATGTAAATTGGGGTTAACCCTTATTTTTTTACAACTTATCTGGAATGTATTTCTCAATAAACATTGCTATATACATGTTCTTAAGAATCTAGTTTCTTCTATCAACAATCCCATTTCACTGAGGGTATCTTACTTCTGAGACTTGGTTATATATCCCATGTTTCTCAGGATAACAATCCTCTTGGATAATTCGGAACTCCATTCCATTTTTAGTTTAGAAAATCCATATTTTTTGACCAAACACATTTTCTATTTCCCTCAGATAATTTTTTATGAAACTGAACACCTCAAACTTGTGGTTGATAACTAAAACCCATTACATTATACTAAAACCATGAATTAAAATTATATAATAACTCTTCCCATCCATAGATCTTCGTGAAATAAGTCCACACTTATCAATATTAACCAGTTTAAGCACTATTTTACACATTTTATTATTCAGATTATATGTATTCCATTTGATATTACCTTGTTACAAAGCATAGTTCATATGATGATGATCATGTGATAATATAGGGAGATCATAATCAATATCAAATTTCATAAAATTTTAGAAGGAATGATAGATCAGATGACCGGGATGTTTATGACACATCCTATATTCTTCTTCCTGGTAGATGATTCATATATCTTCTTCTACACTCTACTGGTAGTGATTTCCCTTCATGAACTATCCCAAAAACATAAATACACTATCATTTCCCTTGATTATACACCACTTCTTGTAAATTTTTATAGCATGTACTATTTCATATAGTTGAATAAAAAATTGAATTTCGTGACTGAGACCATCAACAATCAATAGGTCAACATGTATCATATCTTTTTCCACAATCCATGATTTTACTCAGATAATAATCTTCAAAAATCTATCATTTTAATATGTAACAACACTTTTCACATGGTACCTTATTTTAGTCACATTATTATTATTTCCTATCATATGAGTGGTGAATCTACCATCAATGATCCCTATTCCAATGTGATTTGATATTTTGAAGGCAATATCTATAAACACTACATGCTCAACTCATTTATTGTTGATCAATGAATTTTACTTCATTATTAGTGTTGACTGATATTATTGAATATACATAAAGTATAATGGGGAAACATTATCTTGAAAATTTGTAAATAATTTTTTCATTCTTAGTTTATTTAATTATCCCTTTGTTTTCTATGTACATTCACTTTGGGTCTACTTAATTACATTACACTACATTGTCAATGAGAAATACCTAGACATGTTTCTAAATCATCCACACACAAAACAATGACCATTAAAATAACTCCATGAATATTGAACTCTATTTGGATGCCACTATTTTTATTGTACTCATCGATACGTATTGACTATAGATAAAACATTTTGAAATGTCCTATATTTCCATAATAATAACACCTAGTGCATAGAGTATCCCTATGTTTCATTTCTGAAACACTGGTTGTCCCTCATATTATTTTAATTCCCTAATTATAATTCATACCCAAATCAATCTTAAACATAAGAGATGGTACTTTTGGGCTACCACCAATCATCACTAAATTTTTCTTGGGATCAATCCCCACACCAATTGTATCATTCTAATGTGTTTTTTTGTCTCTTAACATTCCTTTGAATATTTTATTATCCCTTAATTCTCTAATTTCTATTTTTCTATCACATATGATAATTTCCCTTCAAACATAGTATCTAGAGTCAAGAGTTTCTCATGATCTTTAACCCTTATTCAGAATCATAAATATTCCTCCTTGTGTTCTTTGATGCATTAGAATCAAAATTTTACTATATTAGTTAGACAATCAATGAACATGGCCTATTCTTAAACATTATTCTTGAAATAAATGAATTTATCGTAGGTTTATAGATTTTATTGTTTAATATATTCCTCCATCTTAGAATTTTATTCTTCTTACTATTCATATAGATTTTATCAATATGAACAATATTTTTTGATTTTATTGTTTTGTCTCTCCAAATATCTATCTCTTTAAGAGTATCTTCTAATTAAACTTGAATTTTAACATGTCCTTTGACATATAATTCATTTTGTATCTCTTTCTTATATTATCTAAGAATTAACCCCAACTTCCACCATATAATTTTCTCCATGTTCATTATAGTCTTCCATCTCTTCTGAATTATAATATTCTGGATTCTTATTTTCTTTTAAAATAAAATTCTTATTTTTGAAACAATTTCTCATAGTGTTATTATTAATTTTCACACTGCTTAATGTATTCTTCAAAGAGATTTTATCACCAACCTCATCAACATCTTGAAACTTGTTGGGAAACATTTATTCTGGATGTTTAACGTTTCTTCAATGAAATCAATAAAGAGGAATTTTCCCTTCGAAATTTCCATTTCCCCTTTAATATTTTTGGAATGGAATGGAATAAAATCATCCCCTATGTATTCTTCATGGACACCATCAAAATTGAGCTTTTTCATGGTGTTGAATTCTACCTCTTTAGTTTGAACTTTTTCTATATCCTCATTATTATCATTTCTCATATCATATTCGAGAAGATTATTGTGTGTTCTATCCAATGTTATCTCTTTTGGATATTTATCCGCATATAAGTTAGTAATGTTATCATGATGCATTTAACAATCATTACGCCATTGATGATTTCTATGAGACCTCACATTCCCATCACAACAAAATTCACCCAAAGAAATAGGCTTTCAATAGACTCAGTAGGTTACATCCTCAGGTCATTATACTTGTTCCAAAAAACCATTAATTTAGATTCATTGATATTCGAATCACTTTCATAGAAGTTCAACAAGTTTTACCACATGGAAGGTTATTAATTTGATGACATAACCTTCATATAGATTATGTTGGATAAGGATCCCACTAAAGAACTGATTGTTATGGTGTCAACATCTAATTATCTTTGGTCTACTTCAAAAAAATATTCATTGTCCATATTTTCTGAAATACCATGAATTACATCTATAAATTCATATATACCTAACAGTCATAAGTATTTCAATATTCAATTCTTCCATAGATGAAAATTTTTTCCATCAAAGACTGGAATCCCTTAATGATTAACAACTTCCATTACATCTACTAAGGGAGAAACTATGAATTTAACCCATCTATTTGATACTAAATATGAGGTTAACCAGGTTAAATAACTAGAGGGGGGGGGGTAATCCAGGAATGACATATAAAAACAACACTCCATTTAGATCTTATTTCCTCATTAAATTGAACTATATTCTCTAACCTTTCTAGAAAAATGAATAAATTAAAATTAAAACTATCACATGAAAAATAAATTTTTACTAGGTTCAACCTCACTAGGTTACATCCAAGTACTATACAAAGGAAATGCGAGGTTATATGAAATCCACTAAAGAAATATATTATAGAAATGTTCAAAAAAAAAACTCACTATCCCTCATAGTTTACAATTAATCAAAATTTGAAATATAACTTCTTTCTCTATATACTAATTTCAACACACTACCCCTCTAACAGAATATTCTGATAATCAGTTCTAAGTTAATTCACACTTTTGTGTGTCTTTGTTATCTGGATTCATCAAAGAGATGATGAACACCTTTTCACTATACTTTTACAGTATGGGTGTGTAACCCCTTTACAAGACCCCTTTGTAAGACCCTCTTTAGCTTACATAGATTGTGCGACTCTAGTGTGAGATATGATTTATATTATGTGAATTTCATTACTTTAAAGGGTCTTACTACTTGCTCAATCACCAAGAATATAACCCCATTTCACATAGGATAAAGCATGTGATCTCATTTTCTTTATGAAAAACTAGTTATTCATTTTTTCTTATGTGAGTTATAATATCGCGTAACTCTCTTCAATTTTTTTTAAATCAATCTTTCTAACATTGATTCAAATCATACAACTGAAGGAAATTTCATCACCTTTTTTAAATACAAGTTAAGGGTTATTTATAGATATAACTGCACCACCATTACTATGTAACTACCATTTAGTCATCCATTCCACCACCTCAAGAAACTGAAAATTTTCCTTACATACTTTGTGAAATCACTTATATATTATGTGAAATACCTCCATCATATTTAACATGTCACATTTCATTATTCCTTTTTTAGTTTTATTTTATTTAAGCACATCACATGAGTCTATCAGAAGATCTATTGACACTCATGTAGTCGATTAATTTTGAAAAACTGAAAGATGAATACATTCTTTACATATAATATTCCTTCAAGTGAATATCATTAATTTGAGAGACCATAACAAAAATACAAAATTTTCATTTAAAATTATTTTCCCACACATTTCATGACTCATTAATTCATTCAGATCATGGGATCTTTCTATATTCACATGTATCATGTGATATTTCATTATTCATGTGGATTGCATGATTTTAATTCATTGACATGGATCACATGATCTCCCATCATTCATGATTCCATTGAAAAATAAAAAATATTCACAAATTATGACATTTTCAACAAACACAATCAACCAAAAAATAATATCATGAGATATTTGTTTTAATAAATATACATCATATAACCACTCACTCCCTAATTTCCCTATGAATTAGTTTTAATCCCTGCTGAAACCTTTTATGACCCATATAAAATGCTACATGAATGTAATCATATTACATATAAATTAATTTTATAAATATGTTTGTAAAGTAAAATAAAATAAACATTTTGTATACAAAGGTTCATGATATACGTTTTCGAGATTCATCATGAAAATTAATTGACACATTACTGGAAATATGTCTCATACAGTTTTGATGATGTGTATTTAGGGATCTCAATGTAACAAGATCTTTAGTTATTGCTTTCTTTATCACTCGATAATGATAATATATCAAACATACATCATGAATAATGCTGAAATGGTTTATAATACATGAAAAAAGGAACTATATGAAGTTCCCAGTTAGGATCCAAGTATCACTGAGAGGGGGAGGGGGTGAATCAGTGATATATGTTTTTTTAAGTTTCCCCTTTTTGAAACAACATTCGCCTCCTATTAAAGAGTTTCTTCCCTACTGAACACACACAACGACAGGAACACAAGATTTACAAGGTTCACTACTCAACAAGAGTAGCTACGTCCTTGGTATGGTACGGAAACAATCCAGTACCACACAATCCACTAGAAAACAATCCTTTGATGTGGAATACAATGAGTAGGATATACCCTTACACTCGTGCAGCACTTTGAAAACAATCTAATAGTGTGTGCGCTCCCTCTTAGCACAAATAGGGTAACACAATGTTTCAGTGATTCTTTACAATTGAACAGATGTATTCTCTGAAGTACAAATCTTCACATTCTTACCCAGAAGCCGGTAAGAACTCCCTTATGCACTATTGAATACGTGCGAAGACCCCAAATATTTCGCGCAGCCTTTAGGGTGCCTTGCGCGCAATTCAAATGGCTTGCGCGTAAAACCCCCTTTTGGCGCGATCAAAGTTTTCGCGCAACTTTCCTTTTGCGCGCAACTTTTTCTCTTTTCACGCAACTTCTCAATTTTTCACGCAGATATCCTCTTTTCATGCAAACTTCTTTTTTTTTCGTGAAACTCACTTAGTTTATAATTTATGCGCACCAAAGCTCGGGATTTCTTCTAAGTGTCGAGCATTAACAACTGACATGGTTTAGCCTCATATTTATAGGCATTTTTGACCCCCCCCCCCGAAACCTCTAATCTGCGCGTAAAACCTCTTCCATGCGCGTAAAAACTCTATTATGCAACTTCATCTTTCACACCATGCTTCAATATTTCACGCACTTCATGCCTTTTCTATTTTTCATCCTTCTAATCATGAAGCACCAATTGCGCGCAAAATTCCACACCGCATTCCATATTGCGCGCAAACCCAATCTTTCCCGCGACATAATATTTCGCGCACTGCTCCAATATTTCGCGCATTTCATGCCTTTGACAATTTTCGAGCTTCTGATCTCGGGCCACCTTTTTTCCGAAAAACATCATTCCTCTATTTCGCGCATCCTGTAGATTTTTCGCGCAACCCGCTACTATTTCGCGCATCACGCAGATTCTTCGCGCAACCCGCTACTATTTCGCGCATCACATTATTTTTTCGCGCAACCTCCCTAATTTCGGCGCACTCCATTCCATTGTCATTTTTCAATGTTATGACCTTGAATAACTCCTTGCATGTAAAAAAATATAAACCATCTTCAATCTTGCGCGCAACATCCATTGCCAAGCACATTTATTCATCTCCCGATTTTCAGGCCCTAAAACTGTGCTTTTCTCCCGTCCCCATATTGTCTATTGCTTTGTCATTTTATCTCTTTACTGCTTCCCATAACCACTCTTCTTCTCTTATAAAAAATCCCACTATCGTGATATTTATCCTTTGATAGATCAGCTTAAGCATCGTCAGAGTTGCAATGGGAACTGAAACTTCCCTATCCCCTAGCAGCATCATTCCTTCCAATCAAAACATTATATGACTGGCATCATCATTTCTCCACATTTCTATCATAAGGCTTGCATAAAAAGTTCTCATAACTTATGATATTTGGGAAATACATATCAGCAGAGCATCATCTGGTTTATGATCCTTCTACAAAGTGAATTGATTTATCTTCTTTGACAACAAAATACAACACTCTACAAAGGCTAACTCTTCAAACATTCTTCTCCATTAAACTTGGTCCCAACACTATATGATTCATAGTTTTCCTTATCCCCTATAGAAAATGAATTCAGAAGAGGTGTTATATTACCAACTTGGGTCATCACAATCAGTAATATGCCAATAAAATTTCCATAGTGGAACATTCTATCAATATAAAAAGACTATTTTATATAAATAATGCTTCAATGGGTGGAATGAATGCCCAGAATAGATGAAGATATTTGAGATGAGAAGGATTAAGTTTGTTATCTTTATACACATGTTCATTCATATCATAGTGGAAGATTTGTTTTTTTTTGTTTTACATCAATATTGATATAAATTTTAGCAATTATTGATTTGTTTCATCCCAATCACCATAAAACTTGTGACTTTATTTTTTTTATCCGTCCAATATTTTTCATATGAAATACTATAAGAAAAATTTCCTTGTATCCTCTCATTCATAAGGGTTACATGCACATCTATGAAAGTAAAGATCATATTGAAAATATCATATTACAAAAACTCAACATATAGTGATTCATTATATTATGCCGGGTTAGGATAAACACAAGTATTTCATGCCTCAAACATATAATTCCCCCAAGTGAAATTTAAGGAATATCCCTCTAAATAAATCTGCAAAAATCATCTTTTTTGTCACACCATATAATGTCTTTTTCCAGTTCGAATCATGAAATAATATCTATAGTGTATCTCAATATAAAATCATTTAAGTATCCTTTAATGGAATCTTCTCATGGAAAATATTTTCCAAAATATAATGTTTTTTCTATTTGACAAAATCTATCACCTACAACTCTAGGAAACTCAGTTGTAACTGTGATAATATTTCATTCGAATTTAGGAAAATGTGTGATAGATTCTAACCAAGATGAAAAGAGTTGTGAGTAATTTATCATGAATCGAGGCTAATGTATAACTGTATAATTTTAATAAAATTATTCCAAAAATTCTCTAACATCCTCCTAATCGTCACTGTTGTCTCTTTATTTTCCATCACTAGGCACTTTCTTATAATAAAAATGCTCTTCTATTATATCTTGGTGATCATTTTGGTTATATTAATCTATACTATATTGAATAGTTTTGTATTGTTGGGATATACCATCTTCAAAGAATCTTCTATTCCTATGTTGTTTTATAATTGTAGGATATTGATGAAAAGTAGGAACCTCCACATATTACTGAAAATTGTTTTTTATTATTATGAAAACACTTTTAATGAAAAAGTGAGAAACCATACATGACCTCACCACATCACAAATTCACTACTTCACAATAAAAAATAATCCAAGCACAATGGATGAAATCCAATAAATCCTTCAAACTAAAAAACCATCACAGTTGGATCCGAAAACACCAAGAAATGGACGAGGAATCACGAATGGATAAGATATATTCCATATCATATGCTATAATTGAAAATCACTATACCTAATAGACAGGGTATCCTAACAAGGTATTAGATTTTACCATATATGAATACTTTCTTGAAGTTCTCTTATGGTATAAAATCATTTATTCTAACCATTAATGTTGGTTTTTTACTATATGAATATCCTAGATT
Source organism: Viscum album (assembly GCA_963277665.1). Taxonomy (NCBI): domain Eukaryota; kingdom Viridiplantae; phylum Streptophyta; class Magnoliopsida; order Santalales; family Viscaceae; genus Viscum; species Viscum album. The sequence goes on from OY728119.1 coordinate 2,067,527,177, forward strand.
GGATTGAATAAATTCCTCATATTAGTAGACACAAGAAGTCATGATTTCCTACATGAAAAATGGATTTTGATCAAGATTACAAAAGTGTAAATAACATTCATAATAAGGAATAATAATATAGGTTTGAACAAGAAATAATTTTGTAAAGTAATTTCATGGTACAAGAATATAAGTATAAGTTCAATTATTTATAAAGATATTATGAATCATCTAATGTAGATCCCTCAGGAGTGTCACACCAGGTGGTTAGTTTATCCAATTTATTGTGCACTAGATAACGATTAAGTTAATACCCAATCTACCATTTTTAGGATTAATATCTCTAGGTACATCTATTTATGATTCTACATCATCTTGTAGTTTCCAGAGATGGATTTCATCAATAAAATTACCATACGATATCTTCTTTTACCAAATTTTTTGGATGTATTATTATGTTAATACTTATCACTAATTCATTTACTAGTGTTTAATAGTTGAAATTTTAATATCCCTAAAATTATCTAAATATATTAGTTAGAGATAATATGAATCATATAAATAAAATCCATCAGGAGTGTCAATCGAGGTGTTTAGTTAAACTTCATTTTGATACACCAAATGAAAATTGATTTAAAACACAATACACCATTTTTAGGGTAATTTCCCCTAGGTACATCTATGATAGAGATTGTATCCACCTGTAGTATCCAAAAAATGATGTTATTGATAGAATAACCACATAGTCTTCACTTTAATTTAATTTTATTTATGTTTAGACTTGTCTATTGGTTCTCAATGTTCTATAAACACACCATTTAACTCCAATAACAAATAGTAAGGAAGTGTTCCAACTTTTTAATTTGGAAAACAATCACCCAAATGGTGTCATGGACTTTTTTTCAGTGGAGGCCCAATCCCAAAGTCCATGGATATGTTTTCTAACTTCCATTAGGGGATCTCTAGGGGCTGTAAAAAACCTATTAAAACTCGGTGCTCAACATTCACCGAATGAGATGTGAGGTATCTAGGGAAAAACTCATCCATTCTCCATATCATTCCAAACCACCAAAACTACCACTAAAGGTAACATTACCTCTTCCACACATCGAGATATTCAAATATAGGAGATGTGTGGATCTTTCTAATCAGCTTCTTTTTTATCATGAATAGGACCACCTTCCATACTTTAAGAAGGTTGAAGTGATTCCCAGCTTTAGAATATCCATTTGGTGAATCCATTATGGATATCTAGTCACGCAAGGCCTCACAGTTGATGTCTCTCAACTGGGATTCTCTCACATGCTCGAGAAGTGGAGGATTCAACACCATCGACTGAAGAAATGTTTCACCCTCTGGCTCCACCAGGGTCAACTACTAGGAAGACAACCTCTTATAATAATTATAAACCAAGAGAGCATGTGGCTTCCTGATAAGGGAATATGCTTCAAAATTTCTCATCCCTAGAGTATATACTATCTCAAAGTCATAGTCTTGCTAGAAATACATCCAACACCACTGTCTCAGGCTGAAGCTTATTTGCATGAAGATTTACCTGAGACTCTGATGGTATGAGTAAACCACAAAGCACAATCCAAGAAGATATTACCTCCACATCCCCATGGAAAATATTTCCACTCATTTATCATTCTCATTTTTCATGTGGTTCTATTCATGGGGTCACAAGTGCCTTAACCCATAGGCAATAACTGCCTACTGATGCATCAACTCATAGTTGATCCATGCTCCTGAGGTGTTGAAATATAATACATAATCCATGCCCTCCTCTAGTAGTTCCAACATTGGACCACTCACCAGCCTTATCATCAACTCCTCGATGGCTCTCTAACACTACTCTGTCTAGGTAAAAGGCTTCCATTTCCACATCAAGGTGGCCAAAGGGGATGTAATCCTAGAGAGGTATTCCCCATCTTCCAATAGTATCCTACCAGACCAAAACAAATCTACACATATGAAACAATTGTGGGTTTTTTCTGTTAGAAAGTAAATCACTGATCTTCACTAGGTCTACGCTTAAACCATGATTAGAAATGGAATTCCCTAAAAAGTGAAAAATGTGAATTCAGATATGGAACTATGAGATATTTCCATAAAGCTAGTGCTCCCAAAGAAAATATAGGACCATCCACAAGTTCTGTTTATCATCCTCCTATAACATAGAGTATATAAGTATGTCATCAATTAATAAAGACATAAATTGGTCCATGTACAGAAGGAAAATTGAGTTCATCAAAGCCATAAACATGGTGGGGGAATTTTTTCAAACAAAATGGAATCAATAGAAACTCAAAATTTCCATAATATCATCAAAATGGATGATTTAAAATGCAATCCCTACAAACCCCCAACTTGTGGTAGATATACCTAAAATTGATCTTCATGAACCATCTCATTCCATGAAACTGATCAAAGCGGTCGTAAATCATCAAAAGGGGTATTTGATATTTATCATGATCTATTTCAGGTGATGAAAATCCCTAAAAATCCATAAAATCTTGTCATCCTTTTTCACAAAAAACTGGGGATATTTCTAGGGGGAAACACTGGTCATGATAAAAACCTTCTCTCCAAGGTCCTCCAACATCAATCGCAACTCCCATAGCTCTGTAGGTGTCATCCGATATGCCGTAGAAGATATCAGAGTGGTCATAAGATGCATGTTGATACAAAACACAATCTGATGTCTTAGAGGTAGTCCCAAAATATCCTTGGGGAATAATTCTATATAATCATCCATGACTAAAGGAATCTAGACACCTGAATAGCATAATGCACCAAGGTCTACACTCACTAACTAATGGGTGATTGGATTCATCCTCTTACTCACAAAACCCACTCATCCCACCTCGAGATATCTATCGTCCATAATAAAGAATCTCATTCCAATAGTGTGAAGGAATATAACACTTCTTTAGTGATAGTCAATCTAGGCTCTAGCTCTTAATAACAAATCCATAACTAGGACAATGTCATAGTGTTCCACCATGATGCTCTAAATGTCCCCCATGAAACTCTATCCACTATGTGATAGCATGCACTACATGCAGAAAAAATATATATAATAAGTGTTCCTTGGGGGAACCTCTAGATTCAGTCGTGGGGCTAAAGCCTCTACTAGGAGCTCTGGCTCTCATACCAGAGTATAGAGACAAAGGAAAAACTCACAACTTGAATAATAATATTTAGTAAAGTTTATAACAAACACATATCATACCCCTGATCATTTTTTGTTCTACGGGGTCATAAGCCTCCATAGACTACAGATGTCTGTGGACCTAGTCCCCAGATCTCTGAGATTGATGTTTTTGTAAGGTGGTGATAGTGGAATGATCTCACAGCTTCTTATGCCACCCACAAATCATCATCTTGAAGCTCTTCCTACTCTTCTACTAGCTCCACCCCTGGGGCCTCCAAACCATTTCCTAGTAGATCCCTTATCATTGTGTTACCTCTTCCATGGTCATCCATCCCATTTCTGTCTGCTCTCCTCAACACTTCTGGTCTAGCAGTTAGGTACCATGTGACCTTTCCCAATATAATCATAACCCCCCCTCTAGGATACCCTGGTCCACTATGTTTCCCCTGACCTTGTGCCAATGTCTAATCTCATGGAGGTATCTTGTACTGAGATCTTGTTGGCTGGTGCATGCTAGCCGCTACATATGACTCAACAATGTAATGCCAAGTGCTAGCTCCAGAAACCTGGAATTTCAATGATTGTATGATCTCTAGAATCAGTGCCTACTCAAACACACTAACATAGGTGATAATTAATAAGGGCACCACACTGGCACAAATATCTATATGGATTCCCTACTCAAACTTTCATTATTGGAAGTAACCATTCCAGATCATGTTGAGGGAGTACCGTTTATGGTCTATAAACCTCTTGGAATACTCATGCACTTTAATATCTCCATGCTATATCTCTAAAAGGCCCTAAATCTAAATTGATCATAAGGAGGGATAATAATCCTCATGAAACAACATCTGGAAGTCTTCCAATGAGAGTGTTGACTCATTATGTATTTAGGTAATAAGAATCCACCAACAACCAACTATATAATGGAAAAGGTAGATTCTATTGTAACCACCTAATCCATTAATTTCCAGATAATTTTGATGATACAAACCCCAAAATATATCCAATCCTCTATTTCTTGTTGATTAAGCTCTTCGTGGAACCTTAGAGGTGTATGGAGCTGGAACTCGTGGAGTTCTCTAAGCCTATGCACATCCTAAACCTATTCTAATGGTATGATATGCTACTTAATAGGTGGGGGTGGTACTACATGTCCACCCAGAGGATGAATCTCATGGAATGGACCTTGAACTAATGAATCATCACTCATTATATCTTCATCATGATCCATAACTAGTATCATTGATGGCTGTCATCATGGAGGATTCTAAAAAAATTCAATTAAGGTATACCATAGTCATATGAAAATATATATATATATATATACACAATAGAGAGAGGAATTAAGATAGATAGTCAGAGACAGAATCCGATATGATGCATGTACCACTTATCCCTACAAAAAATGTCTCTATATGCTACGTCGACAAGAAGGTAGTCATGGTCCTCGTGAATGGATACGTCAGACACCCATAAAATCACTGGGGCCTCTAGCTTGAGAGCCACACTCTAGACACTTTGACACTATTTCTTTAAATCCTAACCAAATCCTCATAAGGGTAATAATCCAAGTGTCATCTCAATTAATGAAATTATCTAATAGTAATATGTCATCACCTGACCCTAACTATGGCTCGAGTCGGAACTACCCTAAGCCTACCTCTATAGGCTAGGGGTGGTGATAAGAATTAAAAGGCATATCCTAAATGGGAATCCATGACTAATGTACATGTATCCACAAAAAACCAACCATATTAATGTATATCTTCATAGGAATAATAATAAAAATATGACACAACTAGAATGTAAACAAAGAATGAAAAACCTCTAGTGTGTAAAGATTACAACAGTGAAAACTAAAAAGTAATGGGAAATAACGAACAACCAAATAGAAAAATGTCCCAATATAATGAAACCTGAATGTAAAATACTCATAGATCCTAGATCTTTATCTCTAAGCTACAATCACCATATGTGGTCCAAATGCACCAAGTATCCATAAGCTCCTCTAAAGTCACTACCGACCTATCTGTCGTCTTCATAATACATCGCATGTGTTGGAAAATACCATGCTGGTGTGAGTATATACATACCTACTAGGATTCATTAAAATTTTAAAGGGTAGTAGTAAGATATAAAATAATAATTTATAATAAAAATCTCAACACAAATAAGTAGTGTAAAAAAATCAAACCCAAGTATATAGATAGTTATATATTTTCTCAAACCAAAGATAACCAAATGAGAGAGAAGGGGATATCCATCTGATAGATCAGCCAAAGAAAAGAGATACCAATAGTTTCATAAGTCTATCAACGATTCCTAACATCTTAGGAACCTACCCAAAAGTAATTGTGTAGAGGCCCATGCCTCAGCAATGTGGAACACAATCAAGAGAGAAAAATATTAATGTGGAGTAACCACAACCTAGTGTGTCAAAGGGTTCCACTCAATAAGTATCCATAGAGAACTCTTACCCTAATGTGTTAGGGGTTCTTACCTATATGTAGATGACCCATACTAATGTTGATGGGGGGGTCCAGTCTATATGTTGAAGACCTTCACCCTGGTGCATTAGGGGGTATTTTATTTTGTTTCATGACGACCTACACCCTATCCGATAGGGGGATTATACTAGGTATATAGAGGAACCATTAAAAACATAATGGGGGGGGGGAGGTTCAACTCAATTGGTCTACGAAATGTGTCCTGGTGAATTAAGGGAGTTCCACTCTAGTATCATGAGGACCCACACCCTATCAGGTTGGGGGTTCCACTTAGTGGATTGTGGACTCTGTCCTAAGTTGATGGGGGTTCCACTCTATATGTTAATGGACCATGCCAGAGTGAAAGAGTGGAGTTATGCACTAGTAACACAGGGACCCAAACCCTGTTCGACATCACTTTCCACTTAGTAGGTAGAGGATTCACACCCCAGCTGATGGGGGGTTCCACTTTATAAACATTTGATGACCTTCTTCTTGATCACTGTCATCATCAAGTACCACCTAAATGAGTTTCGTGCATATAAAATATCACATCGTTTCCTGAGTTCCATAAGAGAGAAAACCTTCGCGTTTTATGAAGGAAAATTCTCAGAATAGGCTACTTTATGGAAGAATCTGAGTCCAATCAAAGGAGATACGAGAGATTGGATTATTATAAAAGGGAATAAAGGGGTACACGATGTGTGAGGGGACCCATACGGCATTTGGTCCAAATAAATCACCTGGTCATGTCCTAGGAGGTACATGGATCATAACTCGTGTAACACTAAGTGAAATATAGGGCGTCTACAAAATATTTGCACACCACTCACTTTCTCATCCTTGTGCTTGGTCGAGTCCTTGTACTTCCATATTTGGCAAGCCCCTGGATGAGTATTTCCACCCAGGTTCTTACCCATGTGCTCTGCCACATAGATCATGTATCCGAGGAATAGGTACACATAATACAGGTGGGATACACACTATTCCATCCTTATATTTCTGAAAACCCTATTTGCCACAACAAAGGGGTTATTGTTCATGTGTTTATCATGATACACGACATGAATTCATTTTTTTCACAAAACTTTAGATATAAATTAAACACTCTAAATATGGCCAATATATCATAGATCTCACCTCCATGACACAAACTAATTATTTTATCTAGTTCCAATTCTTCATTTTCCTCCATCTAGTGGCCGAAAATCGGTTCTATCGACCTGCGGGGGTTTGTCGTATGCACCGCATGCACCTTTGGTCATCCGCTATCTTTGATTCAAACATCAAATAAAAAATTATTTACCTGAAACACACAATTACTTATTTGTATACCTTATTTTGTGTTCTGATCTTTACAAACACTACCACCACAAATACGGGGGTTCGATCGGGCTTAGTACCACCCAAAAACATCGAACTGACGCCTTGTATACTAATATATATAGAATGTGAAGGATGAAGAGTGAAAAGAAAAACAAAAGGGTTTATTAATCATTGGATAAGTGTTATTGGCCAAAAAAATGAACATGGTTATATGGGGTGAGAAAAAATGAATAAACAATATAATTTCAGTACATGGGCGCATGCAATGTCTAACAATTTGTATAGATCTTAAAAAGGTATGATCATGATCAATTAATTTAATCAAAAAGTGCATAAAACATGAATTGGAGAGTCTTTCATATATATTATATCATATTTTTGTTGAAAAATGTGATCTCCAATGAGTCGTTGTGTTCACTACACTTCGATCTTCTTCAATCTTGAGTCTCTTCATCTTTTTATTCGATTCATTAATGGCTATAGGGGAAGATTGAGCTCGATCATCATTAGGTTTATGAATCCAACCTTAAAGGATTCTCTATATTTGTGAATTTTATAATAATTATATGAGTATTTTTTTATTAAAATAAATAAATTTAAATACTTATATTAACTGAACACACCGCTAGTAGTATCTGTTTCCAAATTCCCCGCACAGACCTATTTTTGGTTGTGCCTTGTGTAAAGATCACATTCTAGAATCAACCATGGTATTAGATTTCAAATCCAAGATTCCATTTAATAGATATCTCATTTTCATTATGAAACTATGTGTGCGTAACATAAAATATATTTAATATTTTAAAAAATCAATTCTGGGCACACCAAACCTCAAAATCACAGGCCATCTTAGCACCTGGCTCCGAAAATATATGTAGAATTTTTTAAGTCTTATAAAGAAATAACTGGGTCTGTAAAAGCTATTAAAAAGTTAATCATTTTAATTAGTTATAAATTTATAGTAAAAAATAATTTAATTATTATTCAATGACTAGTTAATTATTATTTAATTATTAATTATTTATTAGTCAATTATTATCTAATAATTAGTAAATAATTAGTTAATGAATAGTTAATAAATTTTTAATCATTTATTATTTAATAGTTAGTTAATAGTAAATTATAAGTTAATTATAAGTTAATAATTAGTTAATTATTAATTAATCCTTAGTTAATAAATAGTTAATCATTCGTTCATCAGTAGTTAATAATTAGTGAATCATTCATTAATTTAAAGTTAATTAATAGTTATTAAATAGTTAGTTAATAGTAACTTATTAATTAATTAATAGTTAATTATTATTTAATTAGTGATTAATTAACAGTAAAATATTATTTTATTATTAATTACGTATTACTTAATTATTTTTAAATTCTTAGTTAATCATTAGTTAATCTTTATTTGATGCTTAGTTAATCCTAAGTTAAAAATGGGTAAATCCTAAGTTAATCCATAATCAATCATACTTAATAATTATTTAATCTCTAGTTAATCATTAATGACTCATTATTTAATAATTATTTAATCATTTATTAATTAATAGTTCATTAATATATATTAAGTAGTTAATTATTAGTCAACTAATCATTAATTAATTTATAATTAATAGTTAATTATTAGTTAATTATTAGTTAATTTATAGTTAATTTATAGTTTATTAATAGTTAGACCTTAGTAAATCATTAGTCAAGCATTAATTAATCCCCATTTAATACTTAGTCAACCATTAGTGAATCATTTGTTAATCCTTACTAGTCACTTGTTAATCATTATTTTATTATTAGTTAAACGTTATTTAATCCTTTTTTCAATCCTTATTTAAAAAATACATAATCATTATTTAACTAATATTTAATCAGCATCTAATGAGTATTAATTAATATTTAATAAGTAATTAATTATTAGTTTATTATTATTAAATTATTAGTTTAGATTGATTAGTTAATTAATTATCTACTACTTAATAGTTAGTGTTAACTAATTATTATAATCTAATATGTGATATTAAATGATAATCAATTCATAATAATTAGTAAATTACTAAGACTAATAATAAATTAATTACTATATAGCGATAATTAAAGAATAATAATTTAATCACTATTATAAACTATAATTTACAAATAATATCTATTTAACTAATGAACTATGAAAATAAAAAAAATTAAAATATACTAAAAATTAAGAGACCAAATAAATAAAAAAACTAAATTAAATTACAAAAAATACTTTTTAATGAAGCTTCATAAATTTTTTACTTTGAACCCCCAATAAGAGTTTTAGGGAAATGAGCCAGAAGTTTGGATCAATTTAGAAAAAGAGGGAACCAAAATGGTTATAGGCTTAAAGAGAGTAAGGATTTTCTAGAGAGAGGATGGGAGGTGTGTTTAAATGGGTGGGAGTAGAAGGCGTTGATGAACTCAATGCCTTTCACCTTTTATAAAAAAAAAGTTGTTACCCCCCCAAAACCCTTTTGGTTAATAAAAGGTGAAAGTGGTTGATGTCCTCAATAACTTCGTGAACTAGGGAAGTGGATGAAATATGGGTGGCACAATAGGTGGAGTGTCTGTGGGTGGATGATTTTTTAATAGGATTAACGTTTTTAAAAAAAATGACATAGGGTAAAACCTATTTTAGAAAAATGGGTTGAAGGAGGAGTGAACCTCGTTCACACTTCCCTCATCAGAAAAAAAGATTGAATGTGGTTTATGATTCTTGTGGTGCCCCATTTAAGCATGAACCTTATACATTCTTACTTTTTAATCAGTACAAAAGAGGTGTGAATGAGATTCATGCCTCCTTCCCCAAAAATATATAAAATGGAATCCTCCCCATCCATTTATTATATTCCATCCTCATATTTTATAGTGAATCTCTCACAAATATCTTTCTCAACATATTAATTTTCAGCTTTTGAAAATGTAAAATTTCTGTATAAAAATTTTAGTTTTCTTATTATTTTATTTTTTTTATTTGTTTAATTTATTTATTTCAATTGTGCGGTTGTATGAATATATGAATTAATGTTTTGAATTATTTAATTTATGTATGAATCATTATTCTTTTTACGATTTAATTTATATTTAAATATTTAACAAATATGAATATTTTATTATCGTAATTTATATTTTATATATAAAACAATATAATTTAAATTTTAGGAAATATCATTATCTAGAAAAATGTAACTATTTTCAATTTAAATTGTATGTAATTAGATTTGAATATATATATATATATATCTTTATTTGTATATAATATATTTAATGTTAAAAAAATTTAAATTATAAAATTTTATACACAGATAAATAAAGTGAATCAACCTAAATATTTTATACAAATTATATTATTAAAAAAAATTTATAAAAAATACTATTAACCGTATTTAAATATAATTACATATATATATATATGTTATATTATTTATCATGTTTAAATGTATTTAAATATAAACTTTTTTATTTGAAATATTTATGGATAATTTTTTTTAATGAAACTAGAAAGTTTATTAATAATAACAATGTATAAATTACATTAATTATGAATAATTATTATTCCAAATTTAATTATTTAAATTTCAGAAATTAAATTATTTAAAACAATATATATATATATATATATATATATATACATACCTAATTCTATTATATTAAAAGAAACATAGGTTTTCTATTTTTATTGGTTATTTATGTGTAAATTATATTATTTTTGTAAATTAAATTTAACAAAATTTACTAATAATAATATTTTGAGTATTTATGTATAAAAAATAATATTTTTATTTAAGAAACTATATGTTCTTCCAAAATTATATATAATTATATTTTAAAATATTAATAAATAAAATGGAACATATTTAAATGTATGTATATTTTGTAGTTTGAATATTAAATAAATTTAGAATATATAATTGGATGCATAAAAAACAAAATTATTCTAGATAATTATTTTTAAAAAAAATATATTAGTTTTATAATTTTTACAAACAATCATGGATTTCTTAAATTAAATGAAAATTTCATATAGTTACTGTATAATTTGAATATTATACTTGAATATAATATTTTAAAATAATATTAGGCATATTTTAGTGACATAACTAAATAAATAAAATCATAAATATATATATTGATATTTAAAAATAGGTAAATAAATAGATTTATATATATATATATATTATTTATTCGATATCGTTTTAGGTAAAGTTACAATATGTAGAACATAATATGTATCCCAAAAAATATGTTAAGAGTGTTGTGTGATAACCTATCTTGAGATGACCGACCAATGCATGATTGGAATTACATGTCGTATCTTCTATATGGATACATAATTTCTAATATTTGAATTTAATTTTCCTCATTGCTGACAATCATTTCATCCCACTTCATAAGTATGTAATGACCTGCATGTCTGCTTAAAAAAAATATGTATCTGAAACTCCTACACCATTAAACTTTCATGTGAGTAATATTGTAATAGAATGGAGTTCGGAAAGAGTTGTTGTAGTTCGACACTATATTTCTAAACTATGATTGAAAGGAGACTTACGATCATATAAATCTATGATAACTGAGGCTCTAGAACCCCACAACCCATGTTTTGGTTTGATTGTCAAATAATGACAATCCAATCCATTGAAAAAGTCTGAAGATAAATTAATAATCATTTAATCACAACAAATTTAAAAAATTTAAATATTTGATAATGTAGTAAAAATATATATAACATTTTATTAAATTTTTGTTATAGTTAATAATTTATACTTCAATATACTCCAATGGAAAGGTTAATTATATCTATTAAGGGTTTAGATATGGTTTTCCACCTATAAGAGTGGAAAATATTCACAAAGGTCAAAATATAAATCTATATATTAATTTAAATATATATTTATAATTTACTAAATATAGTTATAGTTAAAGTTACAATATATTAATGTCTTTGGTGTACAATTACATTAAACACACACATCACACACACACAGGCCTGAAATAATGGTCATACCCCCAAAAGGGTAACCCACCCAACCATCTGCTTTTTTAAATTATATATATTTTAGCCCAAAGGCCCGGTGGGCATGAATGAATAATGTATTATTGAAATTTCATGTCATATTTTTTATGAAATTATTTATTTTTTAATAATTGAAACATATTGATTTAAATGACTGATGTAGGATTGAAATTCCATGTCATATTTTCATTGTATGCAGTTATATAATTTTTAATAATTTCATATTCTTTTCCTTATTGATGACTTGCGCATTATCCCCCCATCTACATATGTAAGGGTGTATGTACGAGTGTTAAAATACGATGTATCCCAATCCTCTTGACCCCTCACTTACATGTGAGTAACATTGTAATAAATAGACATTTGATAAGTGGTGTTGCTATTTGATAGTGACTTTTTAGACCATGAATGAAAGGATATTGGTTGCTATTAAAATTAGAGATAATATTGGATCCATGAACCCCTATGTTTTGGTTTGTTTATCATATAATGATAAATCAATATTTATATAAATTATTAGGATAAATTAAAAGTTATTTAATCATAGCTAATTCAATCATGCTAAACATATGATGATGTAGTATAAATATATAAAATGTTTTATTAAAAAAATTCTAGGTAATCATGTTTGCATAAATATACTATAATGGTGAGAAAATTTATACCAATTAATAATTTAGCTATAGTTTTCACCTACAAGGGAAGAAATTATTCATGAATGTGTTACGTTGGATGAAGTTCATTGGATGATTCAGATTCTCTTAAAACAGTGGGATGATTATGTAATTACATCAATTACATATTGAAATATTCAATATTTTGATCATCCTTAGAACAACCAGTATCTTCTTCTCAATGATGAGCATTAGTGGATGAATCATGTTTGTTTAGGAAATAATATAGAAATGGTTTAATGAAATTTTATGTGGCTATTAATGTTATTAATAAGGTGTGACCTACTACTATAGAACCATGATACATGAGATCTATTGAAGTCAATACTTCAAAAAATTATCATTCATTATCTTCTCATATTATTAGAATATAAAAAATGAATTATGATAAATTTTTTCAAAATATAGAAAGAAATATATGGCATATCCCCATCAATACCCTTAATTTAATGAATGAGATTTTTTCCATGGAGAAATTATCTAATAATTCCACATGAGATGATATAGGCACATATGATGTGGGGAATGAATCATCTAAGGTTCCCTTGATAGATAGTAAAGAACCAGTTAGTGGCCACTATCCTATATTACTAACTTACTTAATTTTTCGGAATTTTCCGTGCACAACATTTCTTTTGGTTTCATTACACCAACTAATGAAATCCCTAGTATTATAAGTAACACATCTGCCTCAACTGATAACACCATACATATTGGAAAGGAGTTTGAATGTAAAATCACATTAAAAAATGTGTTATTTAAATACCACCTAGAGATACATTTTTCATTTTTGGTTGATGATTCCAAGATGAAAAAATACCTCATCTTATGTAACCAATACTGAAAAATATAAAATTTGAAAGTAGGAAATATATGATTATTTGTTTGCATGTTGGAAGATGACTAAGTTGGAATGACCACATTCTTGTGGACATCTAGGATTTTTAGAGAACAAATCTCAACTTGATGAATTATTTATATCTAATTTTATTTTTAGAGATGATAAAAATGTTTTAGGATGTCATTATATTCATTTTCCAATAAAAATACAATTATTTTTCAAATACATGAAATCCTATAAGAAAACATGGAAGGGAAAAATGGTAATTGTTTAAGTATATGGTGATTGGGATGAATCATATATAGTGTTTCTATAGATAATGGGATTATTTCCTATCAAGAGTCAAATTATTTATTATTGGTACATCTTTGAGTATGTCTCCCAAAATCATTGAGTTGATCTTACAAAGGTGAAGTTCCATAGACTTTTTTGTGAAATAAGACCATGTATAACTTCTTTTCCTTATTGAAACCAATTCATTCAAGTAAATGGGAATCTTAATTATGGAAATTTTACATTTTTGTACTTATTACTTCCATAGAGGATGGTAATCATGCTCCTCTACAATGTTCATTTTCCAATTTTTGGAAAAGATAATTCTAAGTCATAGAGTTGGTTTTGGCCTATATATGCATTCATGTTTAATAAATCTATGGAGTATGTCTAATATCTAATCAAACTCAAACAATTATAGAGTCCATTAACATTGATGATGTTTGATGGTGAGAATTTAATTATTTTTATTGATATTGAATCATAAATATTTCTAATAATGTGCATAAGCATTTATGAAATGAGGAAATAAAGAAGACAATTGTCAAGTTGGGTATGTTTTCATAAACTTATATTTTCTAGATTTTTTTTAATATCTAGTTAAATAAATTATTGTCTTCTATTTTTTTATTCAATGACCAAAAATAAATATTTATTCCAAAACTAGAATAAATTTTATGGGATAATCAAGATGTGTGTGATTATATGATGAAGATTTCAAAGGTGAAATTGTCATCAACATACAATGGTGTCATGCGATATCGACAAATAACAACTAATATCACAAAGTGCATAAATGGGGTCTTCAAGGGTATTTATATACTACCAATCACATGGTTTGCATATGAGAAATTTTTTAGATGCATGGAGTTCTTTGGTGAAGATCATAATATTCCTATCAGAGGATGAAACATGGAATAGGTGTTGGTCAGAATTTTGTAAGAGAAACTAGTAAGATACTTCATGATGCATCCTTATTTGTTGTTCATACCATTTTCTCAAAAGGTATTTGTTTTGTGGTAACAAAGGCCCATGACCTTATCATATAAAACAATGGTTTATTGCTAGTGGTATCACTTAAAAGAAGGTACAGTGATTGCAATAATTTATAAGAATTTAGATATCCCAATGCATAAACCATTGCCAATTTGAATTAGTGAACTTATCATGAGAACCATATATTGACCCAGTGTAATGCGTGAGAACTCTAGTTGATTGTTATAGAACACCTTCAATTCATGTTTATAATTTCCATACTTTTACCTTTCCTATTGCTCAATCGAACGTGGTCCCATATATTACAAGGTTTCATATTCGGGCATTTTCATTTATGGATTCTTTAATTTTGGATTTATTTCATTTTTGGATTGTTTCATTTAAGGATTGAATCAAAAATAACTTTTTTGGTACTTCATACTTTCACATTTCCAGCTCATAAGATGACTTTGGTGCCTGATATTATCGGGTTGTTCCCTTGGGGATGACAAAACTCTACTCACATAAAAAAAATGATATAGTCTGGACTCGAGTATGGGGAGTTGGACTATGATGCATCACTAGTCACACAGAAGGTAATACTCATAAAAAACATCCTAATGAGGAAAAAATGGTATCCACACTACAAAACCATTGACTGAGTTTATGTATTTTATCATTGCAATGAAATTTTCATATATATTCAATTTTTCATTTATGATTTATTTAATTTCAAACTTGGTTAGTTTTTGGATAGTTTCATTTCAAGATTATTTCATTTATTGATAATCTCACTTTTGGATTGATTCAGAAATAATTTTGTGATATTTCAAATATTATGAAGTTAAACAAAAAATGGATGTAAATAACTAGAGGTTTAAACTCTTAAATAACTATCTTTAAATATATCCATGAAATCACATGAAGAAGCCTCATGAATATTTTCTAGAAGGCTATGATTTGTGTGAGAAAATAGAGTATCATTAATTGTTTGAAATAAATTATTAGCACAGAGAATATTCACATCCCTTACAACATGGTCGGTTTAATATATCATGGGGTTTCTCGTCCTATGAATTATATTCACCATGGTAAATACACACACAATTATTTATAAATAATTTAAACATAATTGGATACCATAAAAACATAAAACTGTTAGACAAAGGCAAGAAATCATTCCCATCTATTTTTCTACCTCATTTTTCATCATAATGATTAATGATTAATTCTAATTGTATAAATCATTTCTCATTTAGTAGTTTTATTAAAAAAAAATATAAAAATATTTTGAAATTAATAATTCAATGTAATGATGATATGCAATTTAGATATGTAAGACCTCCCATTACCCAGATTCCAAGAAAAACATGTTTCAATTCTAGTTGTAGGGGGATATCATGTTACTTTTCTAAGTATATAGAGGTCTAATAATTTTGATCATGTTGCACCACCTCCTTCTATTGTCCCTCATCATCACCATGTTGGGTTATATGGTGTAGCAATGTATGCTTTCAAATTCATTTATTATCTAGTAATTGGTAACTTAGTAGAGATATGGATGATAGAGACACATATATTTCATTTTCTAGAGGGGGGTGACTATTACTATTGAATATGTGACCATTTTATTAGGCCTCCTTATCGAGGGTGTAGTTGTGATGGGATTAGTTGATGTAGATTTGTTTTCTTTAGTTCATAAAATTCTAGGAATTTTGGTCTGGGATGAGAGAAGATCTATCATTGGGATTTTTACCCACATGCGATGTGTAAATGAGCACATCACCCATCTAACCAAAAATACTGAAGAGATCACCGTGATCATATTTTCACATGAATAAATGGGGAGACTTATTTTAAGATTTATATTCATCAATCATTCGACTACATTTTTCCACACAATGTATTTATCATTAATTGATGACTTGAACCAGGTAGGGAGGTATAGCTGGGGGTCTGCATGTCTGGTTTATACATACGGTGCTCTGTTCCATGCATGCCGTATCTATAAAATGTTCATTAAAAGATGTGTTATTCTTATCCTGATGTGGATATGGGAGTGTATCCCTCACTTAATTCCAGATGCCAACACACCCATGTATGTCAATATTTTATGTGATTTCTCACAAGGAATATTGTATGTTTTTAATTCCATCTAATGTAAAAATCAAATATATAATTTTTTATTATGAAATACAAGTATAAAATTTTATCTCTAGGTATATTCAGATGCATCCATATTCAGATACTTATTGACATGATGACCACAATTATATACTTATGTTGGAAAATATTTGACCAGACGATGCATGTGGTTATTAATTATATAGATAAATTGTCCTTATGTATTTCATGTAACTTCAATTATTAATTTCATATTCATTTTGTTTTTTATATTTCATGTTTCAAGAATTCCATATATTCATCCTATCATCCAGAGTCTCCCAGCATACCACGTTATGATACTTTATACTAGTTCATGAATCATACCTATGAATCATTTCCATTTTGTTGAGGGGAATCATTTTGATAGAGTTATGAGATAGTTCTACTTATATTATCCCATTTATGAACTACTCAGTTAGTTGTATTCACTTTATTACCTGAAGATGTTAGGGAAGAAATAATATGATCAATGGAAACATCATTCCTATTATATAGAGTTGTGGAATAGATTTCATGAGTTCTGATTACAAGGGGTAACCATAATACGTATGATTCTAACAGATCAGTTGGATTATGGGCCCCCGTACTGCATTTCTGCATTTATATATCCTATATGACACAGATGAATAAATTATTAGTTGATGATAATTATTAATACATCCTTTGAATATTTTTTATTAATTTTAGTTAAATGTATAATATATTTTTGCAGGATTATAATATCACACACCTCATTCACATCTCGAATCCCACAGATGGAGGCGCATTTGGCCAGTCTTATTTTCATAGAACAACTACAAAGTTAATTCTTCCCATATATGAGATTTATCATGATATTATCATTGGTGTGTTAGCAGATAACAAGGGTGATGATCCTGATATAGATATTCTAAATGGCGATAATCCTTTTATAGATGCAACACACGGTGATGTGGCATGAGAGGAGGATGTTCCTCATGATCAGCCAAATGATCCTCCACTTCCTATTTCATACAATTCAAAAACCACAACCATAGCTAGAGGCACCTAAAAAACACAAGCACAAGCACAACCATAACCATTGGTTGTTCATTCAGAGGGGGTCAATGCATCTGCTACTAATTATCCTAAAAAACCATTCACTATGTTATATTTTTATGGCAATGATAAAGGTTCACAAGTCTGTTTTTTGATTTTATTTTCCTTCAATATGAATATATCCTATACACAAAAACAATGTTTCTTATATGTTAGTGAGAGTTATTGTCAGAATTCACTTTCCCTGCATCTTGGAGATGGTACGGTTGAGGAGACTAGTTATCCATCACCTATCACAATGGATGATGTGGAAGTATGTAACGAAGATGCTATGTAGGAGGTGCATATGCTAGAGCATAGACATCAGCAAACATGACATGGACGCCTTATCTATACACATGACTACAGAAGAGATGATAACCTGAGATAACGATGCAGATTGGATTGATAAATGTTATTAGTTTTTTAAATCACTAGTTATATATTATTTAAAATCATATAAACATATTTTATTTGGTTACATAAAAGAAATAAATTGATATAATTATAAATCAATAAAAAAATTTATAAACAACAAAGAAATATTAAAAATAAAAACTACATTAGTAATAATAATAATTACATTTTTTTTAACTATACTAAAAATTATTATTATTTTTATCCATAATTTTTATGATACAAGATCATATTAATTTTATTATTAAATATTAATAAGATTAATAATTATGACATTGATAGTTTTTATTAATATTAATAATCAATATTATACTAGTATTATTTATATAATTAATTAATTAATAATAAATACCATAATATACAATATATAATATAATTATTAACTTCCTAATATAATAGTAAATATAAATAATTTTATTAATATTAAAAAAATTAGTTATTATATTACTAATTATACTAATGACATAACAAGTGATTATTAATTTATAATAAATAACCGTATTGATAATTAATAAATATATTAACAATTAATTATGTAATACTAATTATATCAAAAAAAATTCACAAAAAAGTATAAATATTAGTTAATAAACTATTAATTATATTTATAAACTAATAATATATTATTAATTATTAAAAAATAATATGATTGATAATTTAATAATATATTACAAATTAATAAATAACTAATAACTATATCAACAAAAATTTCAAAAAAAATTTCAAAACATATGTATCAATCTAATTTGTTAATATATTGCAATATATTTTATTTTATATAAATTCTTACGTTTTAATTAAGTAATTTTATTAATAATATTTATTAAATTTTATTGATATAAGTATATTATATATAATTTATATATTATTTATTAACAAATATTACTAAAAAATTAAAAAAATTAAAAGGAATGAATCGTGTTCACACCTTATATATAAATTTTGTTCTAGAGACATTCTAACCACAAGGAACTGTGAAAACTATTCATGCTTCCAGTCCACATAGAGAACTGTGAACACCATTTATGCCTATCTATACCCATTTTTTTTTATAAAATATACAACATTACTCAATTTTTTAAATTTTTATTTTCTTAAAAAAAAATTAATGGGTGGAGCTTCATGAATAGGTTCACACGTATCTACATGCAATGGGACCAAAATTTAATGTTTTTAAAAAAATTTAAAAATAAAACATTATCAAAATGATTTTTTAAATAATAAAAATATTAACAATAATATATATAAAAAAATGAAAAGAGTGACACATGCACGCTACAATGATGTCATCCTGGGGACTTGACCCCATGACCTCTGGGGCAATCCTCAAACCCCAGCCACCCCAACCACCTACAAGGTCATATTAATAATGATGATGATGATGATGATGATGATGATGATGATGATGATGATGATGGTGATGGTGGTGACTATAATGTTCCAGGCCTCTCTAGTCCTTTCCATTGTGAAAATATTGTGTTTGAGTTGTGACGTCCCGGACCCGGCTACCCCTCAACCCAAGGCCCGAGCCCGGTTGGCCACATGACCCCTGGCTCGTCTGCCCATAGGCCAGGGGCTGTCGACTAGCAGTAGGGGTGTAATGGTAAGTCAGTGGGGAGACTGTAACCCCTTGTCAGAGTACACAGTGGTATAGCAGCAAGTGATTAAATAGCGGAAGCACAACTAATGGATAAATAGGAGAAAAAGGGGAACATACAAACCAAACAAAAAAAGTAAGGAAATCCTTGATAAATATACAAAAGCCATATAGGTAGTGTCTAAAACAAAATGGATGTATGCTGTGCTGATATAGTAATACAAAAGAGAAAAAAAGTAGTCCACAAGCATCTCTAGCGAAGCTCGGTCCTCTGCTCTGGATTACTAGCTAGAACATACATATATCAACAACCTGAAGCTGGGAATTTTCCCCTACTAGTGCATGCAGTAGTAAAGTCTACACAGGTGCCCAGGAGGCCGCCCGGGTATGGTGTGAGACAAGTCTCAGTAGGCCAACACCAACAGGGTCTACGTGTAATCCAAATAGGTGTTCGAAAAATAAATAGTGTGTAGTAAACTGTAATTAAGTAAAGAAAAGTAATAACCAACACTCCTGCTCAGGTTTCGGAGGGACACCTGGCGGGTCTACCTACTTCAGCTCATGGCTGGTATTCTAAACGATCACTAAGGGTATAATTACATAGATATAGGTTATCACTAGCATGAGGTAAACATGCCTCTCATCCATAAGCGCTGTAGCTGGCACGGGGACGATGCCTCCCAAACATAAAGAATATATATAGGCACGAGGTAAGAAGGATTCTCGTCCCATTACACAAAGATTCAGCTGGCACGTCGTAAGAATGCCTCTCACCCACACAAGGAGATTCATCTGTCACGGGGTAAGAATGCTTCTCACCCACCCACGGAGATTCATCTGGCGTAGGGTAATAATGCTTCCTACCCATTCATGGGTTATCACAAGAATGTCAACACAGCAAGGCATAACCATTCACATCACAAAATATAAGGAAATCCATATGATATTATATCACATAATCATATCTTAAGGAAACATAAATTTCAATTCATTATAGGGGTTCAGGATATCTCATCCTAGCTAACCTCTAACCAACTAATCTCATTTTCCTAACATTGAAAATTCCATTTCAATACATATCCTTAAGGTCCAAAGGTGAAAAGGGGCCAAATCTCAAGGCATATCACCTATGATTGACCACTCCCGGTCCACACCCCATCCAAACACCCTAACATGGTTAGATTCATAAATCTCATACCACACGGGTCATTTAGATATAAAGAAGTCATTACAACTAAGGGGTTTGATGAAAGACTAACCACGACACGACGATAATAACTCAAATAGGAGAAAACCCAAAATGGAAACCACGTGACCACCTACCTTAGAGTTGTAGGTGTAGGCTCGATTGATATCAACCTCAGATTTGCAGTAGGTTGGAAGAGATCTTAATTTCAGTCAAATGCCCTAAAAATAGGGCATATGAGCTTACATCAAAAAAAAAATATATACCATGATTCACTGAGGAAAGAAGGCCGCGTGAGGTAAGTTTTACCTAGGGTGATCCAACACCTTCGACGGATCGAAGAACATTCATCGGATGAAGAATCCAAAAAGAAATGAGAGGGAGGATGGTTTTAGAGCTCAAAAGTGGTTTCCCATCAGTTCTATCCACAGGTAAATAGAATTTAAGAGAAAATGGTACTTTTTACCCAGAACAGGGTTGCACGGTTTAGGCTCATAGTATACCAAACCGTGAACAAACCATGCGCACATCTCTGCCTCCCGACCAAGGGCCACACGGTGTAGGTGCATGGTTTTCCGAAACAGTGTGCAACCCGTGCAAACTTCTCGGCCTCCAGACCAAAGGCCGCACGGTTTGTCTGAAACCATGCGCAAGCCATGCACATTCCATGTACCTTTGTCTGCAAGTCACATTCTCCAACTCCCAGCTCCGAACCAACCCCAAAGACTCCCTGTACCTTCCATAGGATGTTACAAACATTATACAAGCTTTAAGGAATGATTTAAAATCAAAATTAACGATCCGTACCTTTGCCAAAGAGGCAGGTCATTACAACCTCCCCTCCTTAAAGAAACTCGTCCCAGATTGGGCCTTCCGAGGGTACTGAGGTTTCAGCACCGAAAATCTATGGCCATTGAGAATGTATATCAGCCTCTCGCTCCCATGTCTCGTCCTGTACCCGGCTATGATGCCATAGCACTTGTACAAGAGGAACGAACCTACCACAGAGTGTCTTCACACTCCGGTCAACAATTCGCATTGGATACTCCTCTAAGGAATCATCCATATCCAGTTTAACCTCATCATGATGAAAAACATGGATTGGATACAAAAAGTACCGGCTTAGCTGAGATACAAGAAAAACATCATGCATTTCCTGATATCTCTGTAGAAGTGAAAGTTGGTAAGATACTGGTCTGATCCTCTTCATCACCTAAAAGGTTCCTACGAACCTTGGTGAAAGCTTACACTGCATCCGTATATATCTCTGCCCCAAACTGGGCGAGACCTTCAAGAAAACCTAGTTTCCAACCTCGAACTCAAGAGTTCATCAGTGCTTGTTAGAATAAGACTACTGTCTAGAATGAGCTGTCTGCATCCTCTTTCTAATAAGCCTTATCTTCTTTTTAGTCTCCTGCACAAGACGAGGTCCTAGAACAATTGCCTCCCCTACTTCAAGACAACACAATGGCGAGCAACAAGGCCTACCATACAAGGCTTCATAGGGAGCCATCTCAATGGTACCCTGGAAGCTATTGTTATAACAGAACTTGAAAAGATGTATGTGTTTCTACCATGACCTCCAAAATTGAGAACACATGCATGTAACATATCCTCTAGTACCTGTATAGTCCGCTCAGTCTGTCCTTCAGTCTTCGAGTGATAGGTCATGCTTAAAAGTACCTACGTACCCAAGGCCTTCTGTAAACCCTGCCAGAACTGAGATGTAAAACGAGGATCTCTATCCAAGACAACAGAACAAGGTCCTCCATGAAGGAGCACTATTTTCATGACATACAGTCTTCCCAAGTCATCAACCATGAAGGTCTCCTGCACAAGTAATAAATGCACGACCTTCATCAGACGATCGATGAGAACCCATAGTGCATCATTACTACGAGGTGACCTCGGTAAACTGATTAAAAATTCCATAGAAATATCATCCCATTTCTACTCTGGAATGGAAAATGGTTGCAAAATCCCTGCCAGACGCTGATGTTCTGCCTTCACCTGCTGACAGGTGGAACAACGCATGATAAAACCATCTATCTCCCGCTTCATGTTTGGCCACCAATACTATCATCGCAAATCACGATACATTTTGGTGATGCCTGGGTGAACTGCCCATGTTGAGGCGAGAAATCCCTCATCATCTCCTCTCTGATGTCTGTTGGGACCCATACATGCCCACGAAACAATAATGTATCACCTTCATCCATGGTCCAATATGTAGAGGTATCATCAGCGACACTTTCCTGTAGAATAAGGCCTTCCGGGTCTGATTATTGTCTTGCCCTCACCCATTCCAAAAGAGTAGACGTCACAGCTAAGGCTGAGAGAATAGTCTGACCCGGACCCTCTTGAACCTCATCGTGCATCTCCTAAAATAAGGCCCTCAGCTTCCACTCCTCATTATATTCCCGAACCACTTGAGACTGAGTTTTCTGACTCAGCGCATCAGCTACTGAATTTCCTTTCCCAGGAGTGTAGGCCAGTTCAAAATCAAAGGACTACAGGTACTCGACCCACCTGCATTGCCTAAAATTTAGATCCCACTAAGTGAAGATATATTAGAGGATTTTGTGGCCAGTGAATACAACAAAATGCTCTCCCAAAAATAGTGTCTCCAACAATGTAAGGCAGGTACAACCACTGTGAGCTTGAGGTCGTGCATCAGATAATTCCGTTCATGAGACTTTAACTGACGATAACCATAAACAATGACTCGATCATCCGGCATCAAGACAGCTCCAAGCCCGATACCTTATGCGTCTCAAAAAGACCGTATAAGCTCTTCCTGGCTCCGGAAAGATCATTATCAGTGCTGAAGTTAGTTTTCCCTTCACTTCCTTAAAAGCAACCTCACAATGTTCTGACCAATAGAATCTTACCCCCTTTTTGGTTAAAGCTATAAGCAGTGCTGCTAGCATGAAAAGAAATAAATAAACCGCCTATAATATCTAGCAGGCCCTGAGAAACTCATGATATCGAAGACGTTCTTGGGCTTCTCTTAATAAATGACAGCACTCACCTTCTCAAGGTCAACTGAAACACCAAACTCAGAAATAATGTAACACAGGAAGTGAACCTTATTTAACCAAAAGTATAATTTACGGAGCGTAGCATAAATCTGATGCTCTCTTAGTTTATTCTGCACGATCTCAAGGTGGGTTGCATGGTCTTGTATCGAGTGTGAATAGACTATGATATCATCCACAAATACAACCACAAAATAATCAAGGTTAGGGTGAAAAAACTGATTCATAAGAGCCATAAACACTACAGGTGCATTCGAAAGCCTAAATGGAATGAATAGGTACTCATAGAGACCATACCTACTTCTAAATATTATGTGAGGTATGTTCGAAGTCCTAACATGAACCTGGTGATAACCCAACCTCAAATATATCTTTTAATGCACCATCTCTCCTCGGAGCTGATCGAAGAGTTTTCCAATTCGGGGAAAAGGATCCTGATTCTTAATAGTCAGCTGATTTAACTTACGATAATCCACGAAATGATGAAGGGAACCATCTAACTTCTTTGAAAATAGAACTGGTGATCCCCAAGGAGAAGTACTGGGACGTATAAAGCCTTTTTCTTCCAGGTCCTCAAGCTGACTCTTGAGCTCCAGGAGTTCCTTAGGTGCCATCCTATAAGGAGGAATTTTCACTGGTGCTACTCCTGGTATAAGATCAATAATAAAATCCAGATCTAGCACTGGAGGTAGACTATAGAAATCATCAGGAAATACATCATTGAAATGCTCCACCATAGGAGGATAAACAGAGGGTTGTAACCCTTGGTCATCGAGATAAAGACTGTCAAACTATGTCGTGACACCACCTAAGTTCTGGTGTTCCGGTCCTTCTCATGTTGCACTATGATCCCATTCTCCCTTATGCATATGCGTGTAGCCCTCTGGTGACGTAAACACCACCCTCCGACGAAAGAAGTCAATCCAGGATTTATTGGGAACTAACAAGTCCATCTCGATTATTACGTCAAAACCTGTCTTATCCAGAACATACAGGTTCCACACGAAAAGGTAACCACCCACCTTGAGGGGAAAATTATGACAACAACAAATGCCCTCTGAATAGATACCTAATGGGGTATCTAACATGATCATGCCATGATATTAAATAAAGTCGAGGCCCAAACTTCCAATAATATCCCCCAATATAAAAGAGTGAGAAGCGCATGTATCAAACAAAGAAGATACCAATGTAGATGAAACTAGAATCGTACCTCGTACAGTAGATGGTCCTTTGTACTATTCATGTGGCATAGGCTCGACTGCATACAACTGGCTGGTACCACGGCCCAGAGTCACAGCATGGATACCCTGAACAGACCCGCCCTGCTAGTGCTGAGAGTCATGCACCTGATTACCTCTATCTCGACTGCCACCATGGCCTGATCAGACAACGGTATTCCAGCTGCCTGACTGATGTGATCCTTCCGATCCAGAAATAGATCGTGGAGTAGGTACAGATCCCAGCTCACTATGTCCTGGGGGAAAAGTCCTGCCGAAATGTTGGAGATGACCCAACCTACCACAACCTCTACACTCCACTGTATTCTGCATACACTACCTCCTCATATGTCCTGGCACCCCACATTGGTGATTGATTGGAGTACCAACTGAAAAAAGTGTTTGACCACCACTAACACCACGAGTTCCCTCAAAACGTTGATTCTTCCCAGAAGTGGATCCACTAGAACACTTAGATGTCGAACTGCCCTAGTTCAAACTATCCAATTATTTCAAATTCCTGTCTATGATCAATGCCTGATTGACAATTTTTGAAACAGTCATCAATATGAACATGTTAACCTGAGACCGGATAGCGTAACACAACCCATCCTCAAAATGCCTAGCAGCCGTGAGATCATCAGTAGCTAGTTTAGGAGAAAAATTCTACAACTCAGTAAAACGAGACTAATATTCCATGACTATCATGGTCCCTTGTTGTAGATTCATAAACTCCCTAGATCTGTCAGCCCTCAATGTCAGGGGAAAGATATAATCACAAAAGAGGGTCTGGAAATCAGTCCAGATCATATCTATCTACTTTCCCGACTGGGTGATGACATCCCACCACCTCTTGGATGAACCACATAGCATATAAGTTGCGATCTTCACCCTCTTCTCTGGAGGAATCTCAAGGTGCTCGAAGATGGTCAGAATAGCTTCCAACCAGGACTCCACAGCAAGTGGTCCTCCATCTCCAGTAAATTTAGGAGGAATCTGTGACTGAAACTCATGGGTCAACTATCCCATACTCGGGGAAGGGCCACCCTACCTTGCATACTCTACATCATAGGTAAGAATCTCTCACCGAACTGGGCATCGAATCCCATCTCAAGAATAACAAGAGGATCCATGGGTGGCTCGATAGGAAGATCAACTGGCGGCTCAGGGCCCATCACCTCAGGAATGTGATCATTGCCACCTTCAGTGCGAGCGACTTGAGGACATCTCAGAGGCATAGCGCTACAATGCCAAATGAATGTCTCAAAAGAAGGAACCAACAAAAATAATGGTTAAACTCTAGAATATAAGACATGTACTAATCCTTACTACCCCTAATATCACCTATCCACACCGATAATCATTCTTAATAAGACCCGAAACTGTTCAGATTTAACATGATCTAGTGAAATGGAATTTTCCAACCTGTAAGGGCCCATACCCTTCATGAAATGAAATATGACACACACTTGGATATCATTTCTCATTTACCTGTGCTAATTAAGTATTTCAATTTACTTTAAGGCAAATGTTTGGATTAGTTGGAATGTCATTTTCCGATCCATAAGGGCCCATACACATTATGAAACAAAGAGTGAAACCCACTAAAACCACCTCATTCCTCAATTCACAACATGCATGAAGGATTAGCGCAGTTGCACACATATTAGCAACGCATAGAAACAAACAACAGACAATGCTCGCTGAATATTTAAACGTGGCATGGAAAGATGCATGGCCTAATCATATTGTGACTATCATGATGCTTGTTCTAATGAATAACCCTCATCTCACTGGTTCAAACCCTGAAATCCAAATTCCAACATCACAAATCTCAACAACATCAGAAAACATGTAAAGCAACCAACGGTGAAACACTATCAAAAGTAAATAGCAGAATCAATAAAAAAATAAAATAGGAAACTTGGCCCATACCCATTCTCCAAGTCCATCATCGCCAAATAGTAAATCACAAATGAATGAAACCTTTGATACCACTTTGTGACGTCCCTGATCCGACTTCCCCTCAACCAGAGCCTCGAGACCAGTTGGCCACATGACCCCTAGCACGTCTCCCCATAGGACAGGGGCCACCGACTAGCAGCGGGGGTGTAATGGTATGTCAGTAGGGAGACTGTACCCCCATGTTAGAGTACACAACGGTATAGCAGCAAGTGATTAAATAGCGGATGCACAACTAATGGATAAACAAAAGAAAAGGGGGAACATACAAACCAAACAACAGAAGTAAGTAAAACCTTGATAAACAAACAAAAGCCACATAGGCAGTGTCTAATACAAACTGGATGTATGGAATAATGATATAGTAATACAAAAGGGAACAAAAGTAGTCCATGAGCATCTCTATCCAAGATCAATCCTCTTATCTAGAACTCTATCTAGAACATACATATATCAACAACCTGAAGCTGGGCCTTTGACACTACTAGTACCTGCAGCAGTAAAGTCTAAACGGGTGCCAAGGAGGCCGCCCGGGTTGGGTGTGAGACAAGTCTTAGTATGCCACCACAAACGGGGTATACGTGTAATCCAAATAGGTGTTCGAAAAATAAACAGTGTGTAGTAAACTCCATGTAAGTAAAGCAAAGTAATAACCAACCCTCCCACTCAGGTTCCGGAGGGACACCTGGCGGGTCTACCTGCTTCAGCTCATGGCTGGTATTCTGAGCGATCACGATGGGTATAAGTACATAGATATAGGTTATTACTGGCACGAGGTAAAAATTCCTCTCGTCCATAGGCACTGTAGCGGGCATGGGGAAGAATTCCTCCCACCCATAAAGGACATATATAGGCACGAGGTAAGAATTACTCCCGTCCCATTACACAAATATTCGGATTGCACTTGGTAAGAATGCCTTAATCCCACACATGGAGATTCATCTGGCATGGGGTAAAAATGCTTCCCGACCACCCACAGTGATTCATCTGGAATGGGGTAAGAACACTTCCCGCCCATACATGGGTTATCACAATCATGTCAACATAGCAAGGCATAACCATTCAGATCAAAAAATATAAGGAAATATATATTATATTATATCACATAATCACCTCTCAAGGAAACATTCATTTCAATTCATTGAAGGGGTTCACACAATCTCATCCTATCCAACCTCTATCCAAGTCATCTCATTTTCCTAACATGGATAATGCCCTTTCAAGATATATAGTTGAGGTCCAAATGTGAAAAAGGGCCAAATCTCATGGCATATCACCTATGGTTGAGCACTCCTGGTCCACACCCCACCTAGACACCCTAACAAGGTTAGATTCATCAATCTCATACCACATGGGTCATTTAGATTTGAATAAGTCATTACAACTAAGGGGTTTGGCGAAAGACAAACCACGATACGATGATAATAACTCAAAAAGGTGAAAACCCCAAATGGACACCATGTGACCACCTACGTTAGAGATGTAGGCATAGGCTCACTTGATATAGACCTCCGATTCGCAGTAGGTTGGAAGAGATCTGAGTTTCATACCATTGCCCTGAAAATAGTGCATATGAGCCTGCATCAAAATAACAAAACAGATACCAAGATTCAATGAGGAAAGAAGGGTGTGTGAGGTAAGCCTTACCTAAGGCGATCCAACACCATAGACTGATCGAAGAACGATCACTGGATGAAGAATCCACAATGAAAAGAGAGGGAGGAGGGTTTTGGAGCTCAAAAGGGGGCTCCCCTCTGTTCTGTCTGCGAGAAGGAAGAAGAAGAAGAGGATTAGGCTTAAATAGAATTTAAGTTCCAAATGGTAATTTTTACCCAGAACAGGGTCGCACGGTTTAGGTGCACGGTTTACCAATCCGTTCCCAAACCGTGCACACCTCACTGCCTCTCGACCAAGGTCTGAATAGTTTAAGAACACGGTTTACCCAAACCGTGTGCAACTCACGCACACCACCCTGCCTCTAGACCAAAGGCCTCACAGTTTGTTTGAAACCTTGTGCAAGCTGTGCGTAGGCTGTGCGCCTCTGTCTGCAAGTATCTTTATCTAATTCCCTGCACTGAACCAACCCCAGACACTCCCTGAACCTTCCTTAGGATTTTACACACATTATACAATCTTAAAGGAAACATTTTAAAGAAAAACTAACAATTTGTACATTTTCCAAAGAGTCAGGTCATTACAACCTTCCCTCTTTAAAGAAACTCATCCCCGAGTTGGCCTTCCGTGGGTACTGAGGTGTCATTAATGAAAATATCTAGCCACAAAGAACATATATCATCCTCTCGCTCCTAGGTCTCATCGTGTACCCGGCCTTGTTTCCATAACACTCGTACAAGAGGAACAGACCTTCCATGGAGTTTCTTCACGCTCCAGTAAACAATTCGCATAAGATACTCCTCGAAGGAAGCCTCTATATCCAGTTCAACCTCATCAGGCTGAAAAAAATGGGTCGAATCCTAAGAGTTATAGCATAACTGAGACAGATGAAAAACATCGTGCATGTCCTGATATCTCTATGGAAGTGTAAGATGGTAAGCTACTGGTTCGATCCGCTTCATCACATCAAAGGGTCCTACTAACCTTTGTGAAAGCTTACCCTGCTTTCGTATACGTCTCTGCCCCATCCTGGTTGAGACCTTCAAGAAAACATTCTTTCCAACCTCAAACTCAAGAGGTCTCTGGTTCTTGTTAGCATGGGACTACTGTCTAGACTGAGATGTCTGCATACACTTCCTAATAATCCATATATGCTCTGTAGTCTCCAGAACAAGATAGGGTTCTATAACAAGTGACTCCCCTACTTCAAGCCAACACAAAGGAGAACGACAAGGCCTACCATACACGGCTTCACAAGGATCCATCTCAATGGTATCCTGGATGCTATTGTTATAACAGAACTTGAAAAGAGGAATGTGTTTCTCCCATGGAGCTCCAAAATCTAGAAAACATGCATGTAACATATCCTCTAGTACCAGTATAGTCCACTCAGTCTGTCTTTGTGTCGGTGAGTGATAGGCCATGCTCAAAAGTACCTGCATACCCAAGGCCTTCTGTAAACCCTGCCAGAACCGAGATGTAAAACGAGGTTCTCTATCCGAGACAATAGAACATGGTGCTCCATGAAGACACACTATTTCCTTGACATAAAGTCTTCCGAAGTCATAAACTATGAAGGTCTCCTGCACAGGTAAGAAATGCGCGACCTTCGTCAGACGGTCGACGATAACCCATACTAAATCATTGCTACGAGGTGACCTTGGTAAACTGGTTACAAAGTCCATAGAAACATCATCCCATTTCCACTGTAGAATGGAAAATGGTTGCAAAAGCCCTACTGGACCCTGATGTTCCGCCTTCACCTACTGACAGGTGGAACAAAACCTGATAAAACCTGCTATCTCCTGCTTCATTTTAGGCTACCAGTAATGTCGTCGCAAATCACGATACATTTTGGTGATGCCTGGGTGAACTGCCTATGCTGAGGCATAGAAATACCTCATCAGCTCCTCTCTAATGTCCGATGAGACCCATACACACCCACGGAACAATAAAGTATGAACTTCATCCATATTCCAATATGTAGAGGTATCATCAGCGACACTTTTTAATATAACAAGGCCTTTCGGGTCTGATAACTGTCTTTCTTTGACCTGTTCCAAAATAGTAGACGTCACCGCTATGTCTGAGAGAATAGTCTGACCCTGACCCAACTGATCCTTATCATGCATCTCCAAAAATAGGGCCATCATCTTCCACTCCTCATTAGATTCCTGAACCACTTGCGACTGATTTTTCCGACTCTGCGCATCTGCTACTGAATTCCCTTTCCCAAGAGTGTAGGCTAGTTCGAAATCAATGGACTGTAGGTACTCGACCCACCTGCGTTGCCTGAGATTTAGATCCCGATAAGTGAAGATATATTTGAGGCTTTTGTGTTCAGTTAATACCACAAAATTATGTCACAAAAAATAGTGTCTCCAACAGCGTAAAGAATGTACAACCACTACGAGCTCGAGGTCATGCGTCAGATAATTCCATTCATGTGCCTTTAACTGACGAGAACCACACAAAATGACTCGCTCATCCTGTATCAAGATAGCTCCAAGCCCGATACCTAATGTGTCGCAAAAGACAGTATAACCTCTGCTTCGCTCCGGTAAGATAAGTATCGCTACTGAAGTTAGTTTTCCCTTTAGTTCCTGAAAGGCTACCTCACAAGGTTCTGACGAATCGAATCTCACCCCTTTTTGGTCAAATAATTAAGCGGTGCTTCTAGGTATGAAAAGTCCTGAATGAACCACCTATAATATCCAGCAAGCCCCAAGGAACTCCTGATATCAAAGACGCTCTTGGGTTGCTCCCAAGAAATGACAGCACTCACCTTCTTAGGGTCAACTGAAACTCCAGACTCAGAAAAAATGTAACCCAAGAAGTGAACCTTATTTATCCAAAAGTGTCATTTAATGATCTTAGCATAATGTTGATGCTATCTTAGTGTATTCATCACGATCTCAAGGTGGGTTTCATGGTCTTGTATCGAGCGTGAATTGACTAAGATATCATCCACAAATACAACCAGAAAAGAATCAATGTAAGGGTTAAAAATCTGATTCATAAGAGCCATAAACACTACAGGTGCATTCGTAATCCCAAACAACATGACTAGGTACTCATAGAGACCATACCTGCTCCTGAACGTCTTGCGAGGTATGTATGAAGTCCTAGAATGCACCTCATGATAGCCCGACCTCAAATATATCCTTGAAATAACTTTAGCTCCTTGGAGCTGATCGAAGAGGTCGTGAATTTGAGGCAAAGGATACAGATTCTTAATAGTCAGCTGATTTAACTTACGATAATCCACACAAAGACGTAGGGTATCATCTGCCTTCTTGGAAAAGAGAACCAGTGATCCCCAAGGAGAAGTACTGTGACATATAAATCCTTTTGCTTCCAGGTCCTCCAGCTGACTCTTGAGCCCCAGGAGTTACTTAGGTTCCATCATATAAGGAGGAATGGTCACTGGTGCTGCTCCTGGTATAAGCTCAATAGTAAACTCCACCTCTCACACTAGAGGTAGAACAGAGAAATAATCAGGAAAGAAATCACTGAAATGCTCCACCACTAAAGGATAAAAAGAGGGTTGCAACCCTTGGTCATCGAGATAAAGACTAGAAACCTATGTTGTGACACCACCTAAGATCTGGTGTTCCGGTCCTGCTTTTGTCGCACTAAGATCCCATTCTCACTTATACATATATGTGTCGGCCTCTGGTGACGTAAACTCCACCCTACAATGATAGCAGTTAATCTGGGATCTATAAGAAACTAATCAGTCCATCCTGATTATTACGTCATAACCTGTCATATCCAGAACATACAGGTTCCACATGAAAAGGTAACCACCCACCTCGAGGGGAAAATTCTGACAACGATGAATTCCCCCTGAACGGATACCTAATGGGGTATCTAACATGATCATGCCATGATATGACTCAAAGTTGAGGCCCAAACATCCAATAATATCCCCTGATATAATAGTGTGAGAAGCGCCTGTATCAAACAAATAAGATACTAATGTAGAGGAAACAAGAATTGTACCTCATACAGTAGATGGTCTGGTGTACTTCTCATGTGGAAAAGGCTCGACTGCATACCACTGGATGGTACCATGACCTTGAGTCACTGCCCGGATACCCTGAGAAGATCCGCCCTGCTGGTGTTGAGGGTCATGCACATGATTACCTCTACCTCAACTACAGCCACATCCTGATCAGCTGGTGGTATTCTAGCCACCTGACTGAAGTGATCCTACTGATCCAGCACCAGATCATGGAGTAGGTACAAATCCCTGCTCACTAGGCCCTGGGGGAAAAGTCCTTCAGAAACGGTGGAGACGACCCAACCTACCACAACCTCTGCACTCCACTGGATTTCACGTACACTGCCTCCTCATATGTCCTGGCACCCCACATTGGTGACAGATAGGAGTACCACCTGAAAAAAGGGTCTGACCACCATTAACACCACGATAGTCCTCAAAATTCTGCTTCTTTGAAGAAAAAGATCCACTAATACCCTTAGGTGCTGAACCGCCCTGGTTCAAACTGTCCGATTCTCTCAAATTCCTCTCTGTGATCAAATCCTAATTGACAATCTATGAAACAGTCACCAAACTGAACATGTTAACCTGAGACCGGATAGAGTAACATAGCCCATACTCAAAACGCCTAGCGGTCGTGAGATCATCAGCAACTAGTGTAGGAGAAAAATGTTGTAACTCAGTAAAACTGGACGAATATTCCATTACTGTCATGGTACCTTGTTGCAAATTCATAAACTCCCTAGGTCTGTCAGCACTCAATGTCTGGGGAAAGAAATAATCGAAGAGGATGGTCTGGAAATCAGTCCAGATCATATCTCTCTGTTGTACCGACTGGGTGATGTCATCCAACCACCTCCTGGATGAACCATGTTGCATATAAGCTGCGAGCTTGACCCTCCGCTCTGGAGGCGTCTCAAGGTGCTCGAAGATGGTCAGAATAGCTTCCAACCAAGACTTCGTAGCAAGTGGTCCTCCATCTCCTGTAAATGTAAAAGGATTCTATGACTAAAACTCTGGGTTCAACTCTTCCATACTCGGGGCAGGTCGCACTCCACCTTGCATACTCTGCATCATACACAAGAAGCTCTCACAGAACTGGGAATCAGCGCCCATCTTAGGAATAGCAAGAGGATCCATAGGTGGCTTGACAGGAAGATTAACTGGAAGCTCAGGGACTGCCACCTCAGGAATGTGATCGTCTCCACCTTCAATGTGTGTGACTCGAGGACATCTCGTAGGCATAGTGCTATGATGCCAAACGAACGTCTCAAAAGTAGGAACCAACAAAATTAAAGGATGAACTCTAGAAGTTAGGATAGGTAATAAGCCTTCCTACCTCGAAGATCACCTATCCACACCCATAAGAATTCTTAATAAGACCCGCAACTGTTCATATTTAACTTGATCCAGTGACATGGAATTTACCAGCCCATAAGGGCCCATACTCCCCATGAACTGAAATATGACACACAATTGGATGCCATTTCTCATTTACCTATTCTAATTAAGTATTTAAATTTCCTTTAAGTCAAATGTTTGGTTTAGTTGGAAAGGAATTTTCCGATCCATAAGGGCCCATACACCTTATGAAACAAAGAGTGACACCCACTTAATCCACCTCATTCCTCAATTCACAACATGCATGAAGGATTAGCACAGTTTCACACATATAAACAAGGCATGGAAACAAAAAACAGACAATGCTCGCTGAAAATTTAAACATGGCACGACAAGATGCATGGTCTAATAATATTGTGCCTATCGTGATGCATGTTCTAGTGCATAAACCTCATTTCATCAGGTCAAACCCTAAAATCCAAATTCCAACATCACAAATCTCAATAATATCACAAAACATGTGAAGTACCCAACGGTAAAACATTATCAACAATAAATAGTATAATCAATAAAAACATGAAATAGGAAACTTGGCCCATACCCCATACATGGGTTCGCAATACCCAAGAACGGCTCATGGATAAGTTCCTACACATTCCCATTGTCCAAGTTCATCATCTCCAAATAGTAAAGCACAAAATAAAGAAACCTCTGATACCAATTCATGACGTCCCGAAGCCGGCTGCCCCTCAACCCGAGCCTTGAGCCCGGTTGGCCACATGACCCCGGGCTCATCTCCCCATAGGCCAGGGGCTGCCGACTAGCAGAGGGGGTGTAATGCTAAGTTAGTGGGGAGACTGTACCCCCATGTCAAAGTACACAGAGGTATAACAACAAATTATTAAATAATAGAAGCACAAATAATGGATAAATAGGATAAAAAGGGGAACATGCAAACCAAAAAACAGAAGTAAGGAAAACCCTAATAAATATAAAAAATCCACATAGGCAGTGTCTAATACAAAATGGATGTATGGAATACTGATATAGTAATAATAAAGAGAAAAAAATTAGTCCACGAGCATCTCTAGCCAAGCTCGGTCCTCTACTATAGATCTCTAGATAGAACATACATATATCAACAACCAGAAGCTGGGCCTTTTCCCATACTAGTACCTATAATAGTAAAGTCTACACGGGTTCCAAAGAGGCCACCCGGGTAGGGTGTGAGACAAGTCTTAGTAGGCCACCACCAATGAGGTCTACATGTAATCCAAATAGGTGTTCGAAAAATAAATAGTGTGTAGTAAACTACAAGTATGTAATGAAAAGTAATAACCAACTCTCCCTCTCAGGTTCCGGAGGGACACCTGTCGAGTCTACATGCTTCAGCTCATGGCTGGTATTCTGAACAATCACCAGGGGTATAAGTACATAGATATAGGTTATCACTGGCATGAGGTAAACATTCCTCTCATCCATAAGCACTGTAGATGGAATGTTGATGAATACCTCCCACCCATAATGGATATATATAGGCATGATGTAAGAATTATTCTCGTCCCATTACACAAAGATTCAGCTAGCATGAGGTAAGAATGCCTCCCACCCACACATGGAGCTTCATCTGGCACGTGGTAAGAATGATTCCCGCCCACCCATGAAGATTTTCTTGGAATGAGGTATGAATGCTTCCTGCCCATACATGGGTTATCACAAGCTTGTCAACCCAACAAGGCGTAACCATTAATATCACAAAATATAAGGAAATCCATATTATATTATATCACATAATCACATATCAAGGAAACATACATTTCAATTCATTCAAGGGGTTCATGCTATCTCATCCTAGCCAACCTCTAACCAAGTCATCACATTTTCCTATCATGGAAAATTCCCTTTCAAGACATATCGT
Organism: Viscum album; assembly: GCA_963277665.1. Classification (NCBI taxonomy): domain Eukaryota; kingdom Viridiplantae; phylum Streptophyta; class Magnoliopsida; order Santalales; family Viscaceae; genus Viscum; species Viscum album. The sequence continues at coordinate 2,067,563,432 of OY728119.1, forward strand.
TAAGGTAGAAAGGTGAAAAAGGTCCAAATATCAAGGCATATCACATGTGGTTGACCACTCCCGGTCTACAGCACATACAAACACCCTAACAAGGCTAGATTCATCAATCTCATACCACACGGGTCATTTAGATATTAAGAAGTCATTTCAAAAAAGGGGTTTGGTGAAAGACAAACCACGACACAACGATAATAACTCAAAAAGGAGAAAACCCAAAATAGAAACCACGTGACCACCAAGCTTAAAGCTCTAGGCACAATCTCTCTTGATATCGACCTCAGATTCATATTAGGTTGGAAGATATCAGAGTTTCAGTCCAATACCCTAAAAATAGGGCATATGATCCTGCATCAAAATAACAAAACGGATACCAAGATTCACTGAGGAATGAAGGGTATGTGAGGTAAGCCTTACCTAGGGTGATCCAATGCATTCGACAGATCTAAGAACGGTTTCCAGATGAAGAATCCACAGTTAAAAGAGAGGGAGGAGGGTTTTGGAGATCAAAAGAGGGCACCCCTCTTTTCTGTCTATGGGAAGAACGAAGAATTAGAGGATTAGGATTAAATATAATTTAAGGAAAAAATGGTAATTTTTACACAGTATAGGGTCGCACGGTATATGCGCAGGGTTTACCAAACCGTGCGCACCTCACTACCTCCTGACCAAGGGCCACATGGTTTAGGTGCACAGTTTACCCAAACCGTGTGCAACCCGTGCACACCTCCCTGCCTCCAGACCAAAGGCCGCACAGTTTTTCTGAAACCATGCACAAGCTGTGTGCAATCCGTCCAACTTTGTCTGCAAGTCCCTTTCTCCAACTCCTGACTCTGAACCAACTCCAGACACTCCCTGGACCTTCTTGAGGATGTTACACACATTATACAAGCTTAAAGGAAATATTTTAAAGCAAAACTGACGATCCATACTTTTTCCAAAGAGTCGGGTCATTACATGAGTGTTCAGGGAGGTCATGGTGACTTATTTGTGAATACTTCCAACAGTGGATCGTTGTGAACAGTGCAAAAGTGACCTTCTGTGCACGGTTCTAACGGTAGACTATTGTGAATAGTGCAATAGTAACAATAGGAGAACAGTTCCAATGGTAGACCGTTTTGAACAGTGCAACAGTGACCTTCTGGGAACAGTTCTAACGATAGACCATTATGAACAGTGCAATAATAACCTTAGGTGAAGAGTTCCAAAATTAACCTTCTGTGAATAGTGCAATGGTAACCTTAGGTGAATAGTGTCAACATTAACCTTCTCTGAACAGTTCCAATGGTAGACCGTTATGAACAGTGAAATGGTAACCTTAGGTGAACAGTGTCAACATTTACCTTCATTGAACAGTACAATGGTAACCGTATATGAACAGTGTTTCCAGAATGGTGAGTTTCCAACGGTGAGGTTATGAACAGTGTTTCTAGAACAGTGAGGTTCATGAACATTGTTTCCAGAATGGTGATGTTCCGAACAGTGTTTCTAGCTTCCTACTATTTCACCCCTTTGACGTTTCCTTTGAAATAAAATGTATTTAAGCCTCATTTTAATTACTCTAAGGACGATTCAAAGGGAATAACTCCTATATTAAATATACCTAAGTATCGAGATGTTTTTACTTGGTCAAACTGCGTGGTTCAATGCGATCTGCTTTTAATGGGAAATTAAGAGTATCTTAAACTGTCTCTCCATTAAATCTTATAAAGGGATGTGATATCTTTCTCCCAAATTCTTTCTCCTTGTTCTCAGGTGTGAGATACTCGAACATCCCTTTCCTTCTCATAGGAGTTTCACAATCAAACTTTCCTCCTCGGATTCGTTCCGTTCTGGATTGATTCAACCAAGATGTATCGATCAATCTTCGATATAAGGTATGTTTTATCATCATTATTTTAGGTTTCGTCTTCTCCTGTTTCTACTTCCATATTATAGCATGTGATCTCCATGCTTCTAATGGAGTTTTCTTGGGTTTCCGTTGGTGTGGCCCTATAGTGGCATCCTCGGGTGGATGCAGTTGTCGTGAGAGGAGACGATCATGAACCGTTGTGTGGACTACTCTCATATAAATAATGTCAATAACCATTTTATGTAGGGGATTCATTGCTTCTCTATTTTTTTAAGTTCAACTGTATGGTTTGCATGTTTTATCCCACTATATGACAATGGAATTGACATAATAAATATTTGAACCGGATAAATAAATTGATGTCGATCATATGTTATTGCCTTTTGTTTTTCTAGATTGTGTGATATCTATGAATTATTTGTTTAGATGTTTGTTGTTGATGGAAATTGGTAATGATCATAAACAAAATTTAATGGATAATTTTTAGGTTCAAATATAAAGAGGCATGTGAATGAATCTGGTTCTCCTTGTTGTAATTTGATGCTAATCAAATTGGAGTAGTAATCATGTTTAATTATTTTTGATAGCATACTGATTAGGATTCCAGAATTTGAAACCTATGAATAATAAATAGGTTAATTCATTATGGATTAAAGAACTGATTGTTTGATAATTACTTGAAGGGTTTTGAGTTACCCTCTTGATTGTTAAATGGCCATGATCCCATTTGTTAAGATGTTTTTTCCTGATTCTTGTGTTGTGATGTGATCCTGGATGGCTGTTGCGGTATGTGGGGGCATGTAGACCTTTGGTTTTGGTAGCAGATGACACATAGAGTGGCGAGATGCATCAGTTTATGCATATGGGTGTCAGAGAGGACACTAGGGATGATGTAACAAGATGGATGTGTTTATTGTATGGTTCCTCGTTCTTATTGGTTGATTATCTACTTTAATTTTCCCCACTACTCAAGGTAGCTGGTCTTGCTTACCATTCTCCCGAAAGAGGTGAATACGCATGAGGTATGCCACATGCTTTCCGTGTTTAGCTTTTCAAGGCAGGATGGGCCTACGCTATTGCTATAAGTGGAAAAGACTCGATGGGTAGTAAATCTACTCACCATGTTAATCCCCCTTGTGTTTCGTAGCATAATTGTTATTCTAGAATACCTGGGAATATGGGAATCTAATTCTATAATGAATAATTGAATAAATGATGTCAACCCTTAGGGTTGGAGTTGCAGGAACAAAATGATGACGTTGTAATTTTAAAGGGAAAATGGTCTTTGGGTGTGATTCTAAAGATGTTTAATATGGAATTGTAAATGATTAATTAATGTTTAAATAATTAATTAACATAAAGTGGAACTTATAAAAAAGTAATGAATTAATCTATTAATTCTATTTAAATGGTTGTGTGCTTATAGGATACCTAGTCATAGAATTAGCAGCCCAGAGTCCGAGAGACATTAGCTGTAGTTGAGTGTAATACAAGGTTATTCCCATAGTGTGGTTGTGTTATTATTATATCCTGTAATTTTTGTTTTTCTATACGATACTCCACCCTATCAGTAAGGGAAACTGACACCCCATTGATTCTGAGCTCTGGGGGGGGGGGGTGTTCTCCTTAACATTCCGGTGGGAGGATGAATGGATGACTACCCCCTTCAGTCCTGAACTCTTTTCATGGTAGTTACTTGTTCTGGTAGGCACAATGGTTATTTTCTCCCCATATCTATGTAGAGGGTTATAATTTCTTGTGATTATTCAGATAGATATATTCTGGATATAGTTTCCCATGTACTATTATAGCTGTAACGTGTATAGGCTGTGATGGCTTGAGGATCCATACTCGGTATATGGGATGTAATGGCTTGTGTTATAATACCCGATGTTTGATACATGTTATGCAGGCTATGGTGGCTCCCAGAAACTACCTGGTTACTTTTATTACATGGACATGGTGGGTTTGTTTCATGATGTTCATGTTGTGGTGCTTCACTCAGGTGTCTGCGGGAAAGCCTTTTTGGAGAGAGATGCTTAGGACGTGCGGCGTTGGGGAAAAGCGGAAAACCAATGGGGAAGTAGTAACGGGGTGCCTTTGATATTAATTATTATATTATATAATATTGTATGCGTTACTTGGTGAGAGTATCCATGGTGAGGCAGGGAACATAGTATACCTTCTTAGGTGACGAGTTAGTTTCACTTTTTGTTCACTGTGCTTTAGCATGCATTCTTTACTTTTTCATGTGAGGATTCAGGGATAATCCTACTGAGTATACTATTATACTCACCCTATGTATATATATACTTCTTTTCAGGTCACTTGGATCTAGTTGGAGATCGGGCTGGTGTTTAATAGCTTGTGGTTGTAGGAGCTGTTTGGGCTGGTGGTTGCGGCTGTTTTACTTTCTTTTGGGTACTTTCAGTTTTTTCCCCTTTCAGTTGTAGTACGTAGTTTTTCATGACATTTCTTATGTGTACTTGGGATTTATTTCATCTTACTGGTTGAGTTGGAGTTGGTTGGTGTCTATCATATCTCTCTCTTCCGCATGTGTTCTCTAAAAGGGTAATTCCACCCATTTGGGTATTTTTATACCCTTGGTGCTAGTTGCCAACCTGGGGCCTACCGGAGGGGGCACTCTAGGGTCATTATCTCCCTTCTCACATTACCGGCCTAGGAGGGGTACACGTTGTGGGGAGGGGGTTGTGAAAATGACAATAATAATAATAACAAAAAAAAATAATATTCTGATTACAAAGAAAATATGATATTAGTGAATAAATATAAATATTAGAAAAAAATAATAAATTTAAATAATTAGGTAAATTTATATTGAAATAAATAATTATAATTATATAATAACACTGATAAAATAAATGATAATATAAATTAAGAATTATAATAAAATAATCAAAAAGAATATAATTGTGGACTGAGCCGTGGTTGAGTACTACTAACCTCTAGTCTCTACATCCAAGTTACCCGAGTTCAATTATTGGAATCCCTTAAGGGGAATTTATGGGTGGTGAAATAGGAAGGTGGAGACACTAAATGATGAGGATGCAAGCTAACGTAGGTAGGATGACACAAGCATGGGGTCAGACCAAATTTAATGTTGATACACCCAATTCAATGCGGATGCAGCACATTGCCTTTGATCCATGTAATGGAACTGCTGTAGATTGGGTGATATTCAGGATTGACTTTTATAACTATGAAACAAAAAAATTGATAAATGGGAGACTTTTAACAACACCTGTAGTAATCACTTATAAAAGTGTATCCATTGTGAGTACTTTATGTATCATAGATAAAAGTAACTCCTTTATTAGTTTTTTTAATTAGTACTAATAATTTTCACATGAAAATATTTAATTTTATTCATTTTTAAATAAGATTTATATTTCAATAAGTATATATATATATGTAAATATAATACATAAATATGCTTTATAAAATTTTTAATAAAAAATAAATATTATTTTTACACATATACATATATTTAATTGTTAAAGATATATTAGTGAATCAAAATGTTTAATAGTATATATATATATATAAATTAATCAAAAAATCTATGTATAATTAATACAAGTTTGATATTTTAATAAGTTTTTAAAAAATAAAATAATATATAATTGAATAATTTTATTTAAATATGTGATTCATATTTGAATTTATATATTGATAATATATATTAAATAATTTATTCATTTTCAAATTTGGAAAATGCCTCATTTATTACTGAAACAAAGGACCTATTTTTTAATTTGGTTAGAGGAGATCCATTACATGGTCTATAGGCCCATTGGGCATCGAAGCCCAATACAGTATGGTCTATAGGACATGGGGCTTGGAAGCCCTGATTCTAGGCCCGAAGAACCATTCTTTTAACCAAACCCCCCTTAGCTGAATAATACTACTATAGTACCTGGACTACTATAGTACCTTTTACCATACCGATGATACTATAATGACTGCTATAATACCCACCTTCAGTACACTGTCACCAGTGCTATAGTTCCTCCGGTACAAAAGTGTTATTGATGTATGTATGCATGGGTATGGATGTGTATATATGTGTTGTATGTGTATGTATGTTTTGTATGTGTATTCATGTGTTTGTTGTGTTGTTTCCTCTTTGTGTACATTGTGTGTGTTTGTACATATGTTTATATATGTGCATTGTATGTATGTGTTTGTATGCATGTGTGCATATATGTGTGTATAAATGAATGTGTACATGTATACATGTATATGTGTGTAAATATATATATGCATGTAGATGTAGATATTTGTATGTGCATGTAGGCATATGTGTATGTGTATGTGTATGTGTATTTTTATATGTTTATGTATGTGTATTTGTTTGTATATTTGTACATGTATGTATATGTATATTTCTATGTACATATCTATGGCATTTCATATGTATGAGTTTATGTGTATGTGAATGTGAATGTGTGTGATTATGTATAAATGTGAATGTGTATGTATATGTGTATGTACGTGTACATGTATGTCTTTTCATATGTATGTGGGTTAATGTATATGTATATGTAGATATGTATATGTTGGTATGTGTATGTGTATTTTCATGCGTATAGATGTTTATGTATTTGCATGAAAGTGTATGCAACTGTATTCAAGTGTATGTGTACATACACATTGGTGTATGTATATCCATATGTGTGTGTATGTATATACATTTTCATGTTTGTGCATGTATCTATACATAAGCATGTTTATGCGTATTTATGTGTGTATATGTATGAGTATATGTAAGTGTTTGTGTATGTGTATGTGTATGTGTATGCGTATGTGTATGTGTATGTATATGTACATGTATGCATATCCATATTTATGTTTGTTTCTATTTCTATAAGTTATTATTATTAGTTTTTCTAATATCCCTCAATTTTTAGTATTTTAAGCAATTTATTCATTATTAATATTTATTCATTATAATATATATTCATTTTTTATTTTTTGTAATATATTCAATTTTGATAGTTATTTATACATTTTTATATATTTATATATTTAATTATATGATAATTTTTTTAAAAATTATTAATTTTTTTAATGTTAATAATTAATTATATTTTATATATACAATAATTTTAGAGCTTACAACAATAATTATCAATAATATTATCTTTTATTTATTCATTTTTAGGAGTTTTCAAATCATCTATTTAATGTTATGTATTAGCTATATATATATATTATTTAATTTATTTAGTTTAATTTATTCAATTTTAATATTATTTCATTAAATATATATATTTTTTAATTTTGGATATTTAATAATTTTTAATATTTTTGTATGTTTTATTTTTAAAATTTATACTTATTTATTAACTATTTTTCAATATTTTCAATATGTTTTTAATTTATATGATTTATGTTTATTCATTTTTATATATTAAGATTCAATATTTTTAATATATTTGAAATATATATAATTGATTCTTATATGTCCATCTCCACCCCCCCCCCCCCCCCCAACATTTTTGCGTGAAACTAAACCCCAACGTACACCATCCCTAGAACCATTTCTGTGTTTTAGTAGCTAATTATGTTAATATATTAAATTCATTATTAATATAAGGACTTTAAATATTATTTCACAGATTTTTCATATTTTATTACTTAGTTATTCAAATTATGTAATCATATTTATTTTAATTTTTTCATTCCAAATATATGTGTGTGGATTTAATTAAATTTTATTGTATTTAATTATTTACTTTTTTTGTATAGTAAATATAATTCATTTTTAATGATTTTGTAATTTATAAAATAAATATTAACTATTTATTTATTTTAATTCATTTTTATGTGTTTGAAATTCACATAATTAGTTTTAAAAACTCTCTTTTTAAAATATTTTTATAACTTATTAAATTTTAATATTATTTCATAAAATATTATTTATTCATTTGTAATATTTATTAAATTTCAATATTTTTCTTGAATTAAATCATTTTAATATTTATTTAAACATATATATTTACTATGTTTTAATATTCTTAATATGTTTTTAATTTATATAGTTAATATTTATTCAAATTCATTTATTAAGTTGTAATTTTTTTATTAGTGATTATTATTTTAGCAATGATAAAATCCATATTTACCAGCACTCTTTAGAAAGAACTAATAAACCCTTCCATATCTTTTAAATCGAACCCTAATAGAAATCACTTATTCAAACCATTCAAGAACTATCGCGGAAGTCAACTTATCCTGGCACTCCCCCTTGAACATCATAGATGAATCAACCCTCTCAAAACCAAAGGATGTGATCATTTTTACTCATCTTCAGTCGATCATAGATAACCTATTCTCTTTTATAGGTGTTCAACAAATACAACATGAATTATTCTTCTTAGCCTCACTGTTTTCTTTTTATTTCAAGTTCTTGGAAAATTTTAGTTGTGTGTTCAATTTCAAATTTAGAGTGAATGACATGAGAGGATAACAATTATAATATATTGCAACATATGTTTTTTTTATGGATTTTTTATTATATTTAATCATATGAGATATCTTTAAATTAATCATACAGGACATTTTTTTTCAAATTTCTCATGCAACATTTGATGATGAATCTTATGCGAGTTATTGTCATGAAACTGCTTGTACCGATTTTTCATTACACATCATGAGACAAATTCTTCATACATGAGCAGTTTTGGCTTAATAAATACATTACTTCATGATTCATAATTGGTTTATAAAGGTAATTTGTTATGCAAACATTTTTTAAAATGATTTACTCTTAAGCATTTATTTCTGAATTTTCTCAAAATCGAGCCCAGCTGAATCACTCATGTCAAATAATAAGCCCCAATCAACAACAACCTAACCGACCAGAATATATAAATAATTTTAATTAAAATACATTAAATTTTAATTAAACATTACAATTTCATTGTAATTTGTATAATAAAAAATTTACAAATTATGATTCCATATTTATTAATTAAAATCAACATACCATTTAAAAATTTTTGTTCAAATAATTCATCTTCAAAAAAAGTTTTCGAATTTGTAATGAAATTTGAAAATTTCGATTTAATATCATAAATAATTTCTTTTTCCTATAAAATGAATGGGAACAAACATTGACAAATTTTAGTAAGACTACCAATTATAGGATTATCCCCAGCTAATTTATTTTCCCTCGTAGGACACAACCTGTAAATTTTCACTCATAGTTGTTACTTCCCCTTGCTGACCCCATTGAGGTTTCCTTCCACTTTCATTCCAACCCCAGTTCCAATTAGTATGTGATTATTTTATTTAAGTACAATATTTATCTTGGAACCATTTGAATTCATTCCGATCACCATTGGATTTCTTTATGGCATCATTTTGATATTTTTTCCCATTTACTTTATCAGTTCAACCCATTGAGACAAAACCACAATTTTATTTTCCAAAACACAATTAAATTCAAGAGTTTATTCAAATGATGGGTTATCAACAAAATTTGATTGAGCCCTATAAATTTTTTCATCATCTGGAAAAAGATAAAATTCATATATTAAGAATCTTATCATTGAAACACAACCTAGCTTCCATGGACCATGTGATGAAATTAGTAAACACAAAATCCTCACTCTTGCTTTACTCCCATATAGAAAAGTTAGAGAAACCATAATTAATCTATGTGTTTTTTAAAATATTAAATGTTGAATATATTATTTTTTAACTTTATAGATATCTCAAATTCTCTTCTTTCAATTAGTTCCACCAAAATAAATTAATCTCAATACACACCATTTGAATCTTATTATTATAGAACAACAGATTCATGTCTCTAAAATGATTATTTAAGAATGAAATTTTAGGGTTCAATGCTCATACCATCTATGTATTTATTTATATTGATAAATTTTAATATTACTAAATCAAATAGGATGGATATGAATAAAAAATGGATGAATTCCAATCCAAAGACAAATTATTATGAGAATGGGGTGAAATAGTTCATCAATTTTTGAAAATATCCTACATATAACCATTCTCGAATACATTGTTTAGGTTTGAGGTATTGCTATTCAAGTCTAATTAGTCCTGAAGATTTGGAAGAATGGTTTATCTATCATATAATATATCATATTTATAAATGTTGGACTAAACATGGGGAGGAAATGAATATATCTATTGAGCAGAATAACACTGCAATTTTTTGATCATCTGATATGATTATAAGTGTGAATATTGATGAAGACCACATCGAGGATATGATTGTGTGAATGATGATAAATATTTTATTGAGGAAATGATAATGATATCTTAAGCTAAAATTTATGATTACCCAAAAATATTTCAGATGTTAAAGTGTTATAAAAAGAGGACATTTTATGTTGGTTATACAAAATATACAACATTGCCAACCTTTTTGAATCTATATAATGTAAAATATAGAAACAAATAGAGTTACAATAATTTTACTGAATAGATTACTCTCAAAAATGATATGCCAAAATATGATAATGATCTTACTTTTTGAACATATGATTCTAATTTAATTCAAAATTCAACAAGTATGATCTCAAAAGAATACATTCTTATCCAAATGAATGTATACTATTTCATGGGGATCATTAATAACTTATGAAATGTACAAAGTGTGGTTTGTTTTGATATATAAAAAATGAATCAATTTCTTTGAATGTTGTATGGAACTTGATAATAATTTCATGGTTTAGGTTCCTATATGGAAGTGAGAAGATAATAATACAATTGATATGGAACAAAAATGTAAGAAATAAATTTGGGAAACTTCATCACCAAACAGAATGCCTCTTGTGAATGAAAATTGTTCCTGAGTACCTAGAATTTTAAAATGAGTTGTGAAACCTTAATCTTTCATTATATATATATGGAGTGAATCATTTTGTTTTTCAAAATATCACTCATAGTAGATGTCAGATTATATTTTAAAATTATAATTTTCCACCATGGTAATGCATGAAGTTAAAATAAATTATATCGTCTCTTCTAATATTAAGACCAAAACAACTAATTAATGATATTAATGTTTATTTGGATCCATTCACTGAATATTTGAAATTATTTTGGGATTAAAGTGTTGCATTATATTATGATTATAGAAATAAAGACTTTAGATTGAGATCCATGTTTTATGGGATGATAAATGAATTTCTTAATTATGGAAAATTTTCTGGATATATCATTAATGAAACTAAAGAATTTCCAATTTGGGAATAAGGTACACACTTAGTTAGGTTGAAAAATTCATCAATGACTATGTTTCATGGAATTTATAATTTTTTTCTTAGATGAAATGAATACCAATCTTTTATGAAATACTTCAATGAGAGTTCATAATAAGGTACAAAACTATGTCCACTAATAGGTGATCAAGAGTTTGAGAAAGTGAAATATATGGAATCTATTTTTGGTTAACCATGTTTTAAAAACATTAGAAATACTAGTTGTAAAAAGAGATCTATTTTTTGAATTACTATTAAAGAATTGTTTTTTTTCCAGGAATATTTTGGAAGTCAACCACGTGGGAAAAAATGCATGTGATGGTGTCATTGACATGTAACTAATGACACCCAAAAATATAAGTTATGAAGTTAAGTATAGGTAGGAAATTATTTTTGTGGTCATACAGGAATAGTGGGAACTAGTGAAGGGTAAAATATGAACTTTTCATTCTCCAACTTCTTGAACTCTTTATAGGAAAGAGAGATATCACTTTTCAACATCTTGAATGATGTAATGGTTCTATAGGGATATCCATAAAATATCAAGAATATTATAAAAATGATTTATTCAATGTTAAAGGGACTAAAATCACATGTGTCTCTTGTTTTCATGGAAGATCTAATGCATGTAGATTTGTGTTTCATTTTTCCTGAGGACATATTCCATACATTATTGAATATTTGTTTATTTTTCAATGCAATATGTTATAAAGTAAAATAACCAATGATTTTTTCAACTATTTAAAAGAAATTTATTTTATATTATATGAATTGGATATGTTATTCCCACCATAATTCATTGATATGAAGGTTCACTTGGCTAGATATATTTGGCTATGTGGTTCAATAAATTATTTATGGATGTACCCAATTGAACGATCAATGAATATTTTGAAAGGGGATTTCAATAATTGAATTCATTCATAATTATGTATTATAAAGAAATATATAGTTAAGGAATCCAATGAATTCTATACTGAAAACCCATCTGAGGTGGAATGAAGTGGTCTACCAAAATTTCTTCATGCTAGGTGGCTTGTAGGTGAAGCGGTTTACAGTATAGATATTTTTATAATTACAATGATAGAGTTGGATAAGTATCACCTTTAAATTTTTTCATAACATTTCAGAGATTGAGCTGTATGTTGAAACCCATAAATAAATTATTAGGCATTTAAATCATTCAAGGTCTGAAATATGGATATAAAATACACATAATTGACATTTTACAGGATCGTTTAAAGAATGCATTTTTATGGAGTCAACTTGAAATTTGAATTCAATTTCAAAAAAACTTCAATAGATAACCATAAGTCTAAGTGTGTGTGTAGTAAATTATAATATTTATATAATTAATGGTTATATATTATATAAAAAGGAACATGATGAACATAGTACCATGAAAAACGGTGGAGTTATAATTTTGGTTGGTTCAATGAATGTATCTGGTACCAAGGGAAAAAATATAGTACAAGTTAATATTCCAAGCCTTGGAATTGTAGAAAAAATATGGGAGTTGGATTATACAATATTTGAAGTTCTGATTTTCCATACAATTGGGTTGTTAACATGAGTATAGCTAAAATTGATGAATTGGGAATCGTGAAATTGGGTTTGTGTAAGGATGGGTACAAAGAAAAAACATTTATAATGGAATCACTGGAAGTACATGTATTTTATATTTTTGGCCCGAAAATAAGAATGTATTAAATTATTCTATTATTGTACCATAACATTAAAGGGTTATATGTCAATCTAACTAATGATGAACCATTCATTAGAAAATCGCAATCATTTCTGGGTGGTCCAAATTTATAAAAAGGTATTTTATGTTATAAGAGACACCTACGAGGGTTTTGGATACTCAATAGAGTGTTAAAATATATACAACCATTAAAGAAAAAATAGAGTTCAATAATTATGATATTTGTTTATAATATAAAATGTGTTACCTCATATTACTATTTGTTCATTGAATAATTTACATAATCTTGATTTAATGTTAAACTATTTCTATAGATAATGGATTTTGAACATGTTAATGCTCCCAATCCTAAGAAACAACAATTTTATCAATATGTTGATGCTTGGAATATAGAGGTACAATAATTTCCTACCCAAGAAGATGCTCCCAATCCTGAGGAAAAAAATGTTTAATAAAATTCTAATACTCCCAATACTGAGAAACAAAAAGTTTCTACACATGCCGATGCTACAAATCCTGTGGAACAACATCGTAATGATGTTTAGTATGAGGAAATGTAAAAGGTGGAAATCCTATGTCCCCAAAAAATAGGATTGTCATTACGCAATGATGTTGAGGAAAGAAATATTAAGGCGAGAATAAGAGGCATCAAATTTAAGGTAGGATGGAATCCACATGATGAGCATATTAATCCCAAAAATTCCATTTTCATTAGTAAAATTGGGCTCACCACTCAAATACAAGTTCTAGTTGATATAGATACATGGTTCAATGTTGTTCTTACAATTAATACACTAAATTGAGAAGATATTTGTGTAATATTATGATATAATTTCTTTATTTTACGAAAAATAATAGTTAAACATTTATTTATTATACATTATCCCTTTTAGAGATCATTTATAATAGATTAATATGGAATTAAATTTTTATTAATGGTCACTAGGTAGGCTCAAAGAGGCTTTTGAACAATTATTATGATCTAAAATATCACGGATGCTGAAGGGAAAGTGAACTCGCACCCACCTAAGATGTAAGTACACATGATAAACTAAGAAATGGGGATTGTGTTAATTATTAATTATGAGGAGCTATCTTTTATGTTACATTTTTATTTTTAATACAATACATAAAAATATATTTATCAATCACTTTTATTAAGAAATTTTTATTTAGAAAACAACAACTGAGTGTTGAAAATAATAAGTATACAATAATACCAACTTTATATTGTCATCATACAAGGATTGAGTATTCTATTACTGATAAAATGTTATATATTTTAAATAAACTATATTAATTTTATAATCTTTGAAACAAAAAAATAATTAAGATCCTTTGATTAATTAAATATTGATGATTCAATATATATTTTTCCTTATATACTATGTCATGTTCTATTGAAGGAGGAATATGTATATAAAGACTATATACTAATAGATGAAGACACACAAAAAGTATGTGAATAATGTGTATTTATGGAATAATAAAAATTTATTGCGACGTAAATCAGTGTTATATAACAATGATTACTTAATTTGCCAAATTTTTATATCTGACTTAAAAACTAGAATCACCATCAGCTCTATGCCATGAGAGACTACAATATGTGGCCTTGAAGTGGCTAGAACAATATGTCCATATTTTAGGGGTTGGTTTTAGGGTTTCACCATGAACATATTTTGAGAAAACAAATGATTAGGTGGGTAAAGGTTGGATAATGAATGAGATAGAGACATAAAGAACTACACTATATGAAAAACAATTTTTCACTCTACAATATTATTGAATGTTATGGGAATGAATCAAGGAGAACAAACAAAACAACTATTACCAATACATGAAGAACCCCACCTACAATATCATTGAAACAAGCCAATCCCATTAAAGGTCTACCATAACAGATATAATAAATTTTCTTCATATCCATTTCAAAAAAAAAGTGAATTAGGAAGACATTGATTCATTTCCTATATTGATATTCTACAAGGTGAAGATGATTTTGATTTATATATATCAATAACCAACCATTGACATGTTGAATGGGGTAATATTTAAAACATTTAAGGATATATTTCTATTGGAACTTTCATATCATGGCCATTTGATATTGTAAAAATACATGTGGACAAGGATGTATTAATTTTCATTTTTTTATAAAAGATTTGAAAAATTAACGAAATAACACACGAACTGATGAATGTTATTAAAAATGGAGAAAGGGAAAGAGTTAAATGGAAGGGGTAATCAAAAAAAAATATAAATGATCAATCAATTTATCAAGAAGAACTTTAGAAATTACATTTACCCCTCACATTCATTTTCCACATTTACAAAAATTACACGTTCATGTAGATGAAATGTTCAAAAATGGTGATACAACCATCATTTATTTTGATGAATAAATGCATTGAGTGTCTATAATATATTTTCTTGGCCTTGAGAGTGAAGATAAAAACCTATTCCATGAATGGATAGGATTACAAGTTGTAAATTTATACCTAAGGTGTGTTTTCATATTTTTTTTCAAATTTCTATTATACAATGTTAATTATAGTTTAATACTATTCATATTTTGTGTGTGTATATATTAGTACTATTTGAATGGAAAACCATGTGAAAAAAATTTAGTCTCATTAGTCCTCATATAAAATCTACATAAGAAGTATCATTGGATGAATAGTAATGTTTAGTAATAGTGAAAAACTGTGCGCAATGTTTGAAAACAAACTTATAGAAGTCAAAATCTTCTTAAAATTCATTATTCATGTGTAAAAATCTACAATTTAATCATATAAAATATATTTTAATTCTTCCATTGCATATTATTTATTGTTTTTTAGGAATAATTATTTTTATATTATAATCAATTTAGATACTCCAAAGATGTATTTTCTTTATTCAATGGAAGGATACCCAATAAATCGATGAAATGTGATGATGTTTATGAATAATTAATAAACTACATGAAAAATTTTAAAAATAAACTTCAAGTTATACAATGTGTATTATATTTTAATGAAATTTTTTTGACAATAATTCTATGTTTAAATATCATCACAATCATGAAATGAATATTTTCTATGACCAAAAGAAGCCTATCGACCTCTACAAGTTGATAAGTATTAG
The DNA here is from genome assembly GCA_963277665.1 of Viscum album. NCBI lineage: Eukaryota > Viridiplantae > Streptophyta > Magnoliopsida > Santalales > Viscaceae > Viscum > Viscum album. The sequence continues at coordinate 2,067,579,375 of OY728119.1, forward strand.
AGAATAAATAATAATATTTCACTATGAAAACATATATCAAAAAAGCTAATTTTTTTCAATGATTCTATATTGTCTGAAACAAACTAATGGAAACCATTATGGTTATTATGTTTTCAAATTTATGAATGATATTGTATTCCATTAACAAATAAGAATCCCCAAAGAGGTATTTTTATTAATAAATAAAATTTTGTTAAAAAAATATTACTAATTTTTTATTTATATTGTTCTATAACTACCTGGACTATCAATAGTCCTTATATTCAAAATTTAAAATAGATTTATTTATAAATGAATTAGAATCATATATAGTATCAGAATATATGAATACATCATGAATAAGTAACTTTGTACTATTTATTTAGATAATTTTCTAGTCATTTTATCTTATTATTTTTGTTAATTTCTCTATTATTTTCATCTCAAAATTATTTTGTTAATTTTCATCGAGATAATACAGAAATAACTTTGTAGATAATTGTTTTTTCTACAATAATTTTGTGTCTGTAAAAAGAAAAAAATGATCTAACGAAAAATAATTATCAATAAAGTATTCCACATGGATGACGTACTCATGTACTATTATCATTTACTCTAGTAAGGATGTTGTTCTCATGATGATGAACATTTAATTTTATTCTACAATTAATTCTACATTATGGGTTATCAAATATAAAACATTCACATGGGGATCAATAGTCAATGTTAATTTACTAGTATTTCGTTTTTTCAATCACTACAAAAATTTGGTTAGATAAACCATAATGTTGAATTAATTGACTATTATGAAGTCATGGTGTGCTCTGTCGAAATCAACTGTACATTAATCCGATACACGATGTTCTTGGTATGACTAGAAGTGTACATTATTAGTTTAACATTGACATTTTTTTTAAAAAGCACGTTACATACTCAAAACCAATGAAATACATTCATATTTTTTTGATTCTTCATAATAATGATTTATAATCAATTTTTGATGTGATATAATTAAACACATGTTAATTTGACACACCATGTGACATGTATGACTCAAAGTGTGTGTTTTTATTAAAAATTTATATTTCAGTTCTAGACACATGAAACATTCACAAAACTAATAAAAAAATTTATATTATTTTGACATTTTTAGACAATGACCCATAATTCTTTTGTGACATTTTTGAATCAACATAACCTTAATACAATACACAATGTGACTTGTATGAATCAAAGTGTATGTTTTCATTTTAAAAATGAATTTTTAGTAGATAACATTTCTCAATCACTAAAAACCTATAATACACAATTATATTTTATTGATACATTATAATAATGGTCCTTATTTCATTTGTGACATGTATTAATCAATTGCATGTCAATGTGACAAATGGTGGGACCAGTATGTCTTGATTTTTGTGTTTTTATTCAAAAAATGAAATTTCAGTTAAAAAAAACCACATACTAAAACCCAAGTGAATAGATTAATACTTTTTATATAATTTAGGAAAATAATTTATAATTTATTTAGATCTTGTAGGAATTAGATGAACTATAGTTTTATAAATGTTGTGACTGGTATGAATCAATATTTGTGTTATAATTTTGAAAATGGAATTTCAGTTAACAGAGAATGTCACTCATTTAAAAGATATAAAATTGATCTAATTTTATTGATACTTTATTAAAACTATACTTAATTCATTTGTGAAATATAATAATAAATAGAACATCATTCCAATGCATGGTGTGACCAGTATAACTTGAAGTGTGTGTTTTTATTTAAAATTTACATTTTAGTTCAAAACACATGCCACATAATCAAAACCAAGATGATGAATTCATATTGTTTTGATACATTAGTAAAATGACACATATGTTATTTTTTATATATAGAAATTAAATAAACCTTAATATGATATAAGATATGTCTGGAATGACTCAATGTTTTTGTTTCCTGTTTAAAAATGAAATTTTAGTTAAAAATACCCATCACTCAATGAAAACTATGAAAACATACTCATATTATGTTGATAATTTAGTAAAATGATCCTTAAGTAATATATTATATTTATGAAACAATTGTATATCAATCCTACACATGATGTTACCAGTATGACACAAAGTGCATGTTTTTATTTTAAATTAATGTTTTAGTTCAGAACCCAATCCACATAGTAAAAAATGAGTAGACTTATTAATATTATTTTTTTCCATAGTAAAATGATCTATATGTAATTTTTGGAATGTAGGAATAATTTGCAACTCAATTTGACACATGTTGTGACTATTATGACCGAAAGTTTGTGTTATTTTCTTGTAAATGAAACTTTAGTTAAAAATGAATTCCACTAACCGAAAACCTAGGGAAAAAATCATATTGTATTGATTATTTATGAAAATTATCCTTAATTCATTTGTGATGTGTATGAATAAACATCACATAAATCTAACACATAGTGTGACTAAAGTGTATCAAAGTTTGTGTTTTTATTTAAATTTGACATTTTTTTTCAAAACACATTCCACATACTCAAAACATAGACAACACATTCATATTATTCTAATGCTTTTGGATAATGTTACCTATGTTATTTGCGATATGTAGGAATCAAACTCACCTCAATATGATATATGGTGTTCATGATATGAGTCAATGTTATTGTTTTTTAGTTTAAATGTTGAATTTCAGTTCAAAATTAAAAATACATACTCATAACTATGAAAAAAATTCAGATCATTTTAATAGTTTGGGAAAATGATTCATAAATAATAATTGACATGTAAGGGTAAAAAACACCTCAATATGATGTAATTTTTGATCGGTATGACTTAAAGTGTATGTTTTTAGTTTGAAATTGATATTTTAGTTCAAGCCACATGTTATATAAAAGAAAATAAAAAAATTCATTCATATTTTTTTGATAAATAAAGAAAATTATTTATAAATCATTTCTTATGTATTGGAGTCAACCTCACCTCAATTAAATATAGTGTGTTCCCAGTATGACTCAAAAAATTTTGTTTTTTAATTTTAAATAGACACTTTAGTTAAAAACACACACCACATAATCAAAAATGATAAAATACGTTTCTATTTTATTTGATACTCTAGTAAAATGATCTATATGTTATCTGTGAAGTGTTAGAATCAGTTGTACCCTAATAAAATACAATATGTGACAGTTATGACAACAAATGCATGGTTTCAATTAAGAAAATTGATTTTCAATAATGTATTATTTAATTTTTATATTTAATTTATTTATTTATAGTATTAATAAAATAATAATTGTTTTTTTATATAGGTGCACTCTTTTTCTAGAGTTAGGGTGGTATTTTAGAGACTAATTTCATGACCAGGCTCTTTTAAGAGGTGGTCAAGGGACAAAGACACTAGAGCATTTTTGATTTTCAATGCTATAAATTTTACTTACTAATATTATCTTTAAAACCAATTTGTTTGAAATCTCTATAGTACTGTTTTTCTTTTATTTGTGATTAAAATATTATTTCCATTAAATTCTGTATTTTTAGTTATTTTGTGCTATAATTTTAATGGCATATTGCATCTGTATGGATTTTGCTAGTGTTATTCCTAGTAGTGATAAAAGTTCACTTTATCAGCATTAAAAATCACTAATAAAATACACCCTTTTTCATCTATAAACTATCATTGATAAAGGACCCCCATTTTTAGTGTTTTTTCACTAATAAATGACCCTTTAATCAACAATATTTTTAGCATTGATAAAATGGACAACCATTTATTGGTACATAAAAAATCAACCTTTTTTCAGTAATAAAGGGTTATTCAAGCACTGATAAACAAGAGACATTTTTAGCATGGTGTTTTAATAAAACTAACCTTTAGGTTACTCTTTTTAATAAAATGATTAGTTGGATGGGTTATCCCTGGGGTGGGACTATGACCTATCCTTCCATCCTTTGGGCGGGTTTGTATTTATTTATTGTTTACCCCTAATAACATACTAATTATCAAAAATACTGATATAATAATAATATTATTTGTAATATTAATACTAATATTAGATTATTAATATAGTTTGGGTTGTTAATGAGTGGTAAACAATATTTTATCATACATTAGAGCCCCAGGATTAAATACAGGTGGGGGATTATTTACAAAGTTATTATAGAAGTTACTGCATCTGTAAGGGTATGTATCCTTCTATCTTATTATTTTTAATGTTTTTGAAGACCAAGATTCTTGGAGGGATCTTAGAGTAGGTTTAGTGGAAGTTAGGGCTTAAAATATAGGTAAAGGAGGAATTTATGGTGTGAACTGTTATTCAGGTCATGAGAGAGTAGTTCATAGTTCTAATGGTAATTCGTGGGCCAAGTATGGGATGTTTCTAGGATCAATTCACGACATGAACCATAGATTCATTGAATGAATAGATAAAGTGTTGGTTTTTTTAATCTGTACCTGATAATTCACAACATGGACATGTAGTTCACAATGTCAGTTCAACCAATGTTTATAGGATAGAGGTGGTGTGTTTTTTTATGAGATTTGAACTTGATCAATTCATGATGTAGATGAACTATTCACATTATGAATGTGTGTCTGAAAGAGTTCCTATAAATATATACGAACCTCTAGTTATCTAAACAAACACTCTAATTTCTCTCATCTCTAGGTGGCCATAAGATCTATTTTCAGGTTCTTTTAAGCCCTTTTGTTTGGGATTGATCCCTAGATTCCCATTTTCAATCCATGGAAATCCACAATGAGTTACCATATTTTATTGTTTTTTTCTCCGTTTAGTTTCATCTTTCATGATTATACCCTTCCATGAAAAAATAGTTTTTCACCTTAATTCTCATGAAGGTATTTGGATGTTTGGTGGCATGTTTGTGGTGCAACATCCGTAGGGGCTGTCAATTACACGCAGGAGAGGTGATAGGAGTTCTGTTATCATTGATCTATTATTGTTTAAATAATATTGAAATTATTAAGGTAGGGTATTCATTTATTCTCCTTATATTAAGTGAAATCTTAAATTTATCATGATTTTCCTCATTTGTTAATGGTAGAATTAACTATAATGAATATTTAACTAAATTGAAGAATTTTTTTTGGGTTGTAGCGATCACATGTGTTTATGTCATGTTATCAGTTTTACTCTTTTGTCTCTAGATTGTGTGCAATATTTTGTTAGGATATGGTTAATCATGATTTTGGTGATTCAAAAATAGATAAAAAACATAATGTTAGTAATACTTGATAACAAAATAATTAAATTGTTATTCTTAGTTTTCATGATTCTTCCCTGAATTTATGGATTTTTAAGTTATTATTGAAGCATGTTTAATTAATTTTTATTTACTTATAGTTGATTATTTAGGTTTACTGTGGATGTAACCTATAATTAACGAGTAAGCTAATTCAATATGTTAAAAAAATGGGTTTCTGATGAATATAACTATTTGGGGATGGTCAAGCACATTATCATATGAACGACGAATGCCATGGTTTTAGGACATAAATAAACTATTTTCCTTTTTTTATTTTATTCCAACCTTGTGTGTTTTCTTTGGATGTGGAGCATTTTTATATGACATGATGTGAGACTAGGATGAATTATGTGTTGAAAGGAATTAATAAAGGAAGCCTGGGTTTGTAGTAGTAGTTGGTGCCTATGATGTCATGATAGATGGTGATATTCATAGTGTTGTTGGGGGTGGAACTGAGACCGATGGAGTGGGTTGAATCAAGTACTTACCTTTTTTGTGCTAAAATGTTTGTCTCTTTATTTTTATTTATTCATCCTTAAAGTATGGATGGTCTGAATTATTTCATCTTATTTCCTTTCCCCACTTCTTAACTAAACTGCATGGGCTGGGTTTTTTTATACTTTATAGTATCTCAAGACGAGTTCTAGTGTACCTGGAATTACATAATGATAATGAATATTAAATCATCAAACCCATTTAGTTGGACGATTGGTGGAAAGAAGCATGGAAAAAAAAATTCAAGGATTTTTCTTGGAAGGCATAGACTCCGACTAATAATCAATGTAAATGTGAAGTGTTAAAATAAAAAATTAAATGAATAAAAATTTAAATTTTTATGTTCATAAAACATATCTAGTCCTCAGTATTGGGATATGAATTTTAGAGTGACAATAACAACTATTGAGGTTAATTCTTGGTATATACCCACAGTTTGGTCTATTATCTATATATATTAATTATGTATATGATGTTATATAATACCCAATCCATTTTAGTATGGTGAATGTCACCCAATGGTCTCAGAGAGGGTTTTTCCCCCAACATCCAGGTTGGTGGGGAATAAATGATTGACAACCCCCTTTTTACCCTCTCTATTATCCTAGTAGTATCATGTGTTCATATTTATGATGGTTACTTTTTCCATTTATTTACGTATATGTATATAATGGATTTTAGTTATTGCATACACTTGTATGTCATGATATAGTATCCTAAGTATTATTATAGTTTTGTTGTGTATGGTTTGTGATGACATGGTTTATAATACATGACATACGATATGTGGTGGCTCCTAGAAACTACATGGTTACTTTTTGGAGATGAGGATGATGATGATAAGATTATCTAATGCATTTGGTGAATGATATGTGATAGTTTCCCAGGTGTTATTCGGTTTGATTTTTCATTAGGTAGATATGGCTCAGGGCATGCAAAAGTGGGGAAGAATTGTAAACCAATGGGGAATTAGTATTGGGGTAAATTATTTTTGATATTATTTTATATATATTACATTGTTACTTATATGAAATTCACAGTGAGATATCCATGGAGATGATGACATAATAGTATACCAAATTTGATGATGAGTTAACTTCACTTTTTTATTCACCATTTTTTAATATTATTTCTTCACATGTGCACAAGATCCTCCAAGGAGGATCCCACTAACTATACCTATTATTATTACCCTATATATATACATTATTTTTAAATATTTATGGAGATGGTTGGTTATCAAGCTAAACATTACTAGCAAATGGTGTTTTTTAGGATCTATTTGGTATTTGATCTCGATGATGAGGTACTATTTTCGTACATTAAGTTTCATTTATAGTAGTTTTTTTGTATGACATCACATATACGCATTGGGGTCAGTTACCATTACTATGAGTAGAATTTTTAGTGGTTCTATCTTATTTCCCATACTAATTGTTCTTGTTAGAGGGTGAGGCCTCCTATTTGGATGTATGGTATACCCTTGGGGCTTGTCACCCACCTATGGATTATTGGAGATAGGATCCAATTTCCATTACCCAACTTCCCTGATTTCCAGCCTAGGAAGGTTACCTTTATGTAGAGGGGGTTACAAAAATGTGTTATCAATGGTCATGTCAAAGGATATAATAGAGTTTGGTGGTAGGAAATATTGAGGACTCTATGGTTAGGTTGGTAAATAATTCCAAATTTTCCAAGAAAGTGATTTAAAAAGGGTAAAATAGATATGAAATGGGTATTTAGGGCCCCCATTGATTAGATAAAAGGACCTTAGTATTTACTGATCCAACTAAGAGAAGTGATACTGGCTAAAAAATAGAGGATTAGAAAACAATCATGCATAATTATTATTTATGATTGTGTTTGAAATGTTTATACCTTTGGTTTAATTCAAACCTTAATTAATTAATCTTAAATATTTTATATTTTAGTTTTAGAACTCCGTGACCATTTAATCATTTTCAGTAATAGAACTAGGTTGATGTGATCATCAGGATCACACTGAATATGTTCAATGGGATGTTGCTAGAGGATAACTGCATAGTTGAGGTTAAAGATAATTATAATTATATGAGGATACTATAATAGTTTTAGTGCCAGAGTATAGATAAGTATGAGGTATTAGTTTAATATTCAGTTATAGTGGAATTGGGGGGGGGATATAGAATCTAGTTCAATCCATGTTTGGAAGGAGCACTGAGTTTCATTGGTGGTGACGATGATGTGTGAGGGAATCCCAACAGTGGTGGTTTTTTTCCTTAGGGATTGTTTGGATTCATATATTTTATTGGAGATGTTTTGAGACTAGTTCTGAGATGAGTTTCATTATTTTATCATAAGGGAGATAATCCTTTACGAGTTTCTTACGCTTTGATAGGGGATCTATAACATGAAATAGTTTGAGATCCATTTCATAAAACTTCTCTAATATGATTTAGAACTGTTTCTATATGAGAAGGCCAAGGTGGGGAATTTCATGGAGTATTTACATTTAGAGATGATGTGTTGGGTTACTCCTTTTGTGATTCTTATGTATCTTGAGGTATTGGTGATATTATTGGTTATTGATAGGATTATTTCCAAAATTGAATTTTTATGAGAAGGGTGTCATCTGGATTCTCTAAATATAAGTGGTATGGTTTAGTGTTCCTAGTATCCTAGATAAAATAGTTTTTAGATAGCCAAAGTTAGGTCATTTCACTATTCATGTCATTTCAATAGGGGTGTATTATCTATGTCCCCTTAAATGAGATAAAAAGTTTTTTTATTATGGAGGCCATGGTCATTAGTTGTTGGAGTTCCCTACCATTATGTGTAAGTAGTGTGCGACTGGTGTTTCACTTCAGGTTATGTTTTTGTAGTAGTATCATCAAAGGAAAAAGTATTATGGTGATTGAACCATTAATAAATGAAGGGGATGTGGGGAAACCATATGAGAAACTCATGACTCTCCTTATCCGTAGAGATGAGAGTATAGCCATGTAGGTCGTATCCATTAGGGTTATAGAGTTTATGGATTAGGATGTGATTAGTTGAATTATCCATAGTTACCATCATTGGGTGAGTTAGTTATCATTTTATGTACTATTTTATTAGTTTCTACATGGGTGGATGCATTGTTTTATTTAAGAGTTATTGACTCCTTCATTTCACCTACCCTAGTCTATAATTTGAGACTTATGGTGGAGAAACTTCTAGTGAACTTTTCATTGACAATTATAGTTGGAGGTTCCGTTTATCTATGTGATGTATGTTGATACTATGAGCTAGTGAAATTTAAGATTCACTTAGGGAGATAATTCTTATGTATGATAATAAAACGGTATGACATCATCCTCAACATAAACTAACTATATTCTTTGTAGGATATCATGGATTTATTTTGGACGTAGATTTTATTCTATGATGCTGATAGAGAGTATGCCATATTTTCTGGGGGGAGACCCTTGATTGGGTTGGAGATACGCCCTATCCTAATTTTCCTTTATGAACAAAATGATAGAAAATTCATCATTGGTTTAGTTTAAATTGTTTCATATGGTTGTGGAAGAGTATCCTAATTTCATACCTGAAGAGGTTGTTTCATTACTCCTCTGACGTGAGATCATGTTTGGGATAATGATAAATTCAAGCACATATCTGATATTTATGTCTCTCCATATATTGGAACTTTTTGAGTTTTGGGAGATATGAATACCTATCAATGATTTCTTACAGTGAGGTTTCATTCGGTTGAGCGTATCATCATGGGGTTCTATTGTTTTGTTCACAAAAAGGATGATGGTAGTCTATAGCTACATACCAGTTATCATTATTTTAAATGGGTGATAGTGATGAATAAATTTCCTCTTCCTCCGATTGATGATTTATTCCATCAATTCAGGGGATATAGTTAATTATTAAAGATCAATATATTTTTGGGATATCATCAAGTGGGTGTAAAGTATGAGGATACTTTGAAGACTTATTTCCAATGTGTTATGTAAATCATGAGTTTCCTATAATGATATTTCTTGTGATGAATACTTTATAATAATTTGAGGTACTGATGACTGTACGGTTCCAAGATCATATGGATCCATTCATTTTTTTTAATTGACGAAATACTCATATAGTATGTGTCTAACGGGGACACTACATTGAATGTTTGGGTGGTTTTGGGAGTTCTTCATCACATGTAGCTATTCAAGAATCTATTAAAGTGTTTAGTGTGGTCTTGTGAAGTTAGTTTCTTAGGTAACACCATTTAACAAAATAGTGTAGATATAGATCCTTTAAAGATATAGGTTTTTGGTTATTAGGAATTCACCACAAATATTATAGAGTTGTAGAGTTTCCTATTTCTTTCCTAATATTATAAGATGTTCTACCCTGACTACTCTGGAATTAATACTCCTCTTAATGACTTGACTAGAAGGGATTATACGTTCTTATGGGATAGTCAATTTCATATTTCATTTATCTATCTAAAGGAGAATATGGTCAGTGCCCAAGTTCTTCATTTTATAGAAGGATTTTTGTAACACCCAAATAATTTATGATATTTTTTTTCAAATAAGATAATTTTTTTTGTAGCTTGTGTTACACACAACATCAATTTTAAATAAACCCCAATCTACTATTAAAATATAATTTAAATATGAAAATTATAACCGAGTTGTAAAAATGTTTGAGGATGAATGGGAATAAATAAATTATTAAAAATTTATGGTTTACATATGTATAAAATAAATTCATTAGTTATCAATTTATTAGAAATTTAATGAAATTTTTTTAAGGAAAAATAGATATTTTTTGGAAAAACTATTTTTATACAGGTAATGTATTTTGACATTAAATAATTAAATTGACAACTATTTTTGAATTATTTTATTGAAATGTATATTTTATATAATCAACATAATTTTTTAATATTCATATGAAGTTTTTAAAAGGAATGGGATAAAAATAAATCCAGTTGTATGATCAAGAACTGTATTTTTTTAAAAAGTGATTTTCAATACATTTTTCAAACATTATTTAAAATTAATATTATCACTTCTACAGATTGAACATTTAAAAATGGATACCATATTTAGAATTAGGAGGTTATTTTTTTTAAATACTCTAATTTTATTTTTGTTCATTATGAAAAGTAACTGTGCTAAAATGTATCACCTCAGTAAATGATAAATTCGATTAACCTATGTTGAAACTAAGTATTCATGCCAACATTTTTTCATCTTAATTTTTATTGTATGAACTGAATTTTAACCTTATCACCTTAATATAAAAATGGTTTTGTTTAAGGTATAATTTTCCATGAAAATTAGCTATAATGATAGGTAATTTTATATATCCTTGTTTTTTCTATGTATTTATTATATATGCGTTTTATTTTTTGGTTTCCCTCTTTTTCTTGAGTTTTGTTTAACTTTTTATTCATTTAATCCTTTGTTTTTTCAGGGTTTCATACTAGGAATTTTTTACTCACCCTTTCATGGGATCTATTTCCCCATGTTTTGTGTCTAAAAGGATAATTCACAGTTTGGTGATGATATTGATGGGTGAAGAGATTATGCATCTTGTATAGGAATAAATCATGGTGGTTCTAGATTATGGTATTTAATACCATTAATGAGCTCTTCATATGTGTCCATGTTGTGAGGATGTGTTTCCCTTATCAAATTCCCAACATCCATAGTGGTATTTCCATTTATATATTTCTTATTTTGGGATTCAATACTTTAAATTGTACTGAATTATTATATCATCATAAATTTATTTTATTTATAGTTCAGTTATTTATATATAATATAGGAGGTTGAGGATTATATTGTGGGTTGGAGTTTTATATTTTTTATAGGTTGTTATAGGCTATGGTTACCCTAGAATTCTATTCCATGTTAGGGATAATCTATATCCACATGCCAATTAGAGCTGTGATTGGGGTATTACACTTTTCATATTAATGGATTTGGTGGTGCCTCAGTGGGCCTGGTCATGTTAGAATGGTATTATCATGGTAGAGTCCTATGGATAGAGTTTATAGATAATAGTCACATTAGGTTTGGATTACAAATTTTTCATTTTTATTTAATGGTGATCATAAGATTGTTTACTATATTAGAAAACCTAACATAGGTGTAGTGATCGACATATCCACACTCTGGGATATTGATAAATTTTTAGCATACATATAACCATAAGGAATCATTCTAAGTGTACAAGTTTGTAGTACATATATTATACAATGGAGATAATTATTTTATTATACATCCTATGTCATATTTCATACAATTGGTTTAATAATTATGGGTACATCCTTTTGAATAATGTATGCCACTCATAGGTATAAAACTAAAATTTAGAGGCATGGTGGTTATGAGCCCAGGATTGTGGTTGAGCCTCTTATTTATAGTCATTAGGGTAGTGAGGAATTGGTTCAAGGGCTCAAATAATATGTATCCTTGACTCGTGATTAGGAGGAATACCCCTCAATGAATGTTCTTAGAGAATACCTTCATGTATAATAGGTTGAAATGTACACTTAGATAGATGAGACTACACATAAACTAGATTAACTACCTGTGTTCTTATGAAAAAAGATCTTAGAGTTTTCAAGGTGAGCCTCATCGTTGGGTGAAAGAGGATAAGTTACAGTTTCACTCATTTATGTATTGTTCAAACATCATTTTACCAAGTGGAGATTCTTGTAATGATTTCCATTTATGGAGTGGTGTGACATTGGTAGATTTTTTTTCTAAGAATCATAAAAGGATATATATACCATGGTTGTAGTTCAATTTTTTTAAGAGGTATCTTGTTTGGGAATACTAAGTATGATTCGAGTTCATGAGATGATAGAGATTCTATAAGGTTGAATGATAGTAAATGGTTGTGAGATGAGGTTAAAAGACCTTATAAGTTACTCATTAATTCGGTTTCATGACATATTATAAAAACATAGAAAATTGAGTGAGTTATGTAAAGCATGTGGTTCGTTCTTATACACCTACACCCATACTAGATTTGGGGATATTTGTCTAATGAAGGGATTTTATAGAGATGAATCATTTTTAGTTCAAGGTATCATCTAAGTCCTTCCTATATGGTCTTGATAAATCACCAAAATAAAATATATAAATTCTTCTCTTACACTACAATTGTATTGGATCTTGTAAATTTTAGTGGATAAAATATCATAACCTTTTTGGCTAGTGTCCCCTACATATGGTGATTATCCTATCCCTAACATATTTTTATAAATATATTTTATCCTTAATAGGGATAAAGGTATTACAATGGATTTAATTATGGCGAGATGTTATGATTATATTCTCAGTATAGTTTGATTATCTAGAGTTTAATCTTTGATGAAATAATATCATTTCATTGTGTTTTGATTATGAGAGGATGGATAATAAATCATCTTCAATGGTGAGTGGGACCCTCAAGAATGATGAGTAAGGAATTAATTTTGTGAGTTATAAAATATTACCCACTTATTTGAGAGGTTATCTTTGTGTGATACAATTTGGGGGGGTGGGGGGGGGAGATTCTCATAGATGTGGATGGGTTCTTGGACGTTTGTCCGATATAATTTTGATGGTTTCCCTTATGAATAAACTGAATTATATATCAAATTTTATTCTAGGACTTTGATGATTTATTCAACATAATATAAAATGGATTCGATTATCTCAAGGATATATTGTTGGAGGTTAATGATCAATTTAGAATTATTTTTTATACACAGTTCAAACACCTCTAACCAAAAGAAATCCATAAGGTTGTTAAAAAAGTAATCTCATGTTTGTATATCAATTTTTTTTGTTCATGAAGATAATTTTTTAATGATAGTATTTTGGAATATCTACTAAAGCAGAGTGTCCTTAATAGAGGTTTTATGGGTGATAAACATCTCTTATATTCTAATGGGACATATGAACTAGTATGTGTTTGTATTTTTAGAAGAAAACCTCTTGTAATCATTGATTGGGGGTGTGATTTTTGTATAATTGTGGTTCTTTCTCTACTTACATTGAGAGTACAAGTTGTACGATGAATTCATGAATTGCATGACATAAATATGGGATACTTATTATTATATGATATTTTAACTCCATAATTAGAGTAGTAATTGGAATCTATAATGTTTTAGGATATGGCAGATTATGAGACCATGGTGTCACAAATGTAGATAAATAGATAATTCCTTAGATGGAGATTCAATTATTAGTTGATGATGGTGATGTATGGTCTGGTAACCATATTACAGTTGGTTTTTATGGGAAAGGGAGACATTTCTTGTTTTTTTTGATGGTGATGAAATATATATTTCTTTTCAAGTAAAGAGTCACAACATAGATATATAAATCTTGAAATTATTCAAGACCAAATATTATTAAGTGATACACCTAAAGGGTTTTCAAAAGATGGGAAGTGAATCATCATCTTCTATGGTTAGATAGTGTCTTTTCCATCATGCTTTTTTTGAGTACTATAATAATGTTTTGTGAACTTCTAGTATCCCAATAAAGTGATTGTTCTTGGTGGTTTAATAATAACCAAACATTTAATTGTTATCATCATGTATAAAAATAATCTATAAGGTCAATTTTACTACTCCATAAGTTATGGTTTAGGTTTCTTGAGTATTAGAATATGTTTTTTGGGGTTTGGAGCCAATAGAGAAGAGTAATATAATTAGGTAAAGAGAATAAAATTCAAATTATAGTGGAATAATAATTTGATGATCTAGTGGTTTAAAGAGTTCAGTTTCATTTATTGTTGTTCCTTTCTATAGATTTTATATTGATTGATGTAAAACTAACTGTTCCATTTGAAGGTGTATATGATCTTATCATGATGTGGTATTAAAAATGTGGTACTCCTACTAATTAGAAAGGTTTTAAGTTGTCATTTTAGGGTTTTTATGATTTATATTAGAAACACTTGTACATACACCTTTTTGAGAAATAATGTATTTTTGTAGTATACCTCAAGAGGCATGTTAACATTAATATCATCTAAAAACACTATTCAATTTTCATTATTTCACTTTCTCATAGAGTTTATCATGGATAGAATATTATTTTATGGTAGACATGTAACTATTTAAAAGGTGGGGGGTAAAAATATTTATTGAGAGGTTCCCTTGTTAGTATACCATTTTCAAGTTGGCATATATGGTTCATAGTTTCACTTCCTATCATGGGGTTGAATATATGTACATGATAAGGGTATTGGGAGAAAAATATCAGTAGTATTTGTATAATGCGAGATGTTGTTATTATTGAGGAGTTACAAAAAAATAATCTTGAACTGACTATTCCCATAAATAAGAACAATTATATTAGTTTAGGTGATGAAAATATTATGTTTACCAAGATGTTTTGGTTTTAAATTCTCATAGAATTTCCATGTCCTGAGGAAGACGGTGTGTAGGTGAGGGTAGATTATACTTTCAAAATAGGTTGTATTATAAGAATAGTGGTCTATGTAACATCCCCAATTTTCTTTCATGGTATTATTCTATTTATTTTTAGAATTTTTTCCCTTGGGGATCCCCTTGGATATTTGGAGAAAAATGAAGACTTTGGGATAGATAGAATATCGTGCACGATTGTGGCACGCTTAGGGGAAAATGTGCACTCTACCTAGGTAATTGTGAACTAAATTAAATTTTAGATATTGGTGACGACATAGTCAGCACAATGTTTATCAAGTTGTGTGGTCTAATTGTGAATATGATTTTTCATGGATAGTGATAGATGCACAGTTGCAACACAGTTTGGTAAACCATGATAGAAAACACTGTCACTTGTCTAGTTAATTAAAAATTGTGGAGATACCTTTGTTCTGTATTCTATTTTATCCCCAATTCACCTCCCATATTCCTCATTTAGGATTTTTAGCCTTGGGATATCCTTCCAAGATTTCCTTATGCCTTTGAACCTCAATCCTTGGGTGGTTTTGACCGTGATTCTTCCTAGAAACATCATGTAATCCCTTTTCATCTAGATTTTACCCTTTCTAGGGTTTCACATACCTATTTATCGAGTTATTACATTATTGTGGGGTGTTTTATCTAATGTTGGTTCAGTCTTTGTTTTTTGGAAGATATCTTGATGATTTTTGTTCGATCTTTCCTTTATAGGGTCTTATGGTGTTTCAGTTGTGGGTTTTCACTAATTTTTAGAAGTTTTCAAGTGTGAGGTTGGTAGTTCCCTGGTTCTACATTAATATATGATTTTGATATTTTTTCTTGGTTGCATAAATGTGCTCTATGGATTATTTGTGTGGTATTAAACATGTCTTGGAAATGGTTTGGCATGCATATATGATGGAAGTTGGTTTTTGAAAATAAATTGTTTTTATTTAATGTGGTATTCATTGGGGGTTTTTCTTAGATATATCTATTTTTGAGAGATTTAAATGTTCTTTCAAATTGTTTTAATGGAAAAAATATAATTAAAGTGTGTTTTCCAAGTAAAATGAGTTTTTGACAAGTTCTATTCACTGTTGTTCACCTTAAATGCATCTTTGAATTGTGAAGCATTTTATAAAAATTGTTTTCACCTATATATGATTTTTAAATGGGGATTTTCCCAAAGAATATGATGAGATTACATATTTTATATTTCTTGTTTTGTTTCAAATGGTATTTATAAACCTTTAATGTGATGTGAAACATATTTACAAATGGTTTTGATGTGAAAATGTGAAAAAGTGAGAGTGATCTTTTCCTCTCGTGCTTATGATTTTTAGATATTTTATGTGAAATTATTGGTTTATATGATATGTGAAATTTAATTTGATCACAAAATGAGTGTTTAAGATTCTAGGAGGGTAAAATATAACTAGTATTCTAGTTGATTCGAAAGTGAACTATTAAAAATTTAGGCTATAACCAGGGTTTCAAACCGTGGCTATAAGCCCCAAAACCATGGATTTAGTTTATAACCAAAATTCAATGGATCATGGCTGCTATTGGCATGAATATAGGGAAAGACCTATAGCCACGATTTAAAACCATTTCTAAAACCATATAGCCATGGTTCAAACCATGTCTATAGATCTACAGCCACAGTTTAAAACCGTGGCTCTAGATGTATAGTCATCATTTAAAACAGTGGATATAGGGCTATAGCGATAGTTTTAATCTGTCGAAGAACATTAAGAGACACATGGACTATAGCTATGATTCAAAACCATGGCTATATGGATTTAGCCACTGTTTAAAATGGTGGAAATATGCCTATAGACATGGTTTTAAACCGTGGCTATAGGACTTCACAATTCATAAAAAAACACCCGCACAACCCCCCTTGAACACCCCCTATACCCCCGTGTCCCCCATGGAAAGACCCCTTTCACTACCCGTAGACAGTCCCTACACCCCCATGCCACCCCTAGACAACCCCCTTGCACCCCTCCCCATACCCCCATGCCCCCGGGAGAGCCCCCTTGCACCCCCATGAATACCCCCTGCACCCCCTGGACAACCCCATTGCACCCCCGGGACAGCTCCTTGCACACCCCTAAATAGCCCCTTGCCCCCCCTGGATAGCCCTTGTACCGCCTGGGCAGCCTCAGTGCACCCCCTTGACATCCCTTTCACCACCTGGACAACCCCAGCGCACCCCCTGGACAACCTTTGCACCACCTAGACAACCCCCATGCACCCCCTGGACAACCCCTAGCACCCCCTGGAACACCTCTCATGCACCCCATGCCCCTGGTCATCCCCCTTGCACCCCCCTTGATAGCCCCCTAAACCCCCTATATAACCCCCCTGCACCCCCATGCCCCCTGGACAGCCCCCTGCACCCCCATGCCCCCTGGACAGCCCACTTGTACCCCTCATAGATACCCTCTTTCCCCCACCCCTGCAGTAGCCCACCCCTCCCTATAGCCCCCACCCCCTCCCTGGACAGCCTCTAGACTAACACCCCCCCTCATAGACAGACCCCCCTCCTGGAAAGACCCCCCCTCACTAAACAGACCCCCATAACACCCCACCCCACCTTGCACACCCCCTTCCCCCTACACACCCCATGTGAGTCAAAAAAATCTTGGTTGATTCTATTTGTGTCTCAAATTAGAGAAGAAGTTGTGAGGATTAAAATTGAAAACATAATTGCAATAATGTCAAACAAGATATATATGCATAAAATCCCACCGTGAGTTTTCGTAGACATCGCACCTCCATCGGAGGGGTTTTATTTCAAAACCATGACTTGTTTATCAAACGAAACAATTTTTTTAACTAACACATGATCAAGAGTTTCAATTTAATATAAAAAAGAAAAATCAAGAATGTAGCTAAATGCAATTTAAAAAATTCTTGAATTAATGAGGCGAGGATAGGAACTCTACCTTAAAGGAGTCAATCCAAGCACAAAAGGATATATATATATGATCACATGCATAAGCATGGGCTATGTTTTGTTTCGGGTTGTCTGTATATCATGCATCTTTATCTTCCATACCAATACAAGTAATTAAACCCAATAAATGATCAAAAATGAAATGCCATCAGGAGCCAAAAATAGGGAAATTACTTTGACAATGCTATTTGAATCAATTAAGCGTTCAGCTAGCATGTAGAGAATTTTTTTCTAGGGACACCTCCACAACGTCGGAGTTCAAATTAATGTTGTTTCTCAGTAGTAGAACATTGTATCTCAAAAATCACAAGAAAGTAATTCAAATGCAGAAACAGTAACATTTTCACCATACGGAAGACCAGGAAAACTCGAGACCCCCTAGACACCCCCACCAGACACCCCATAGACACCCTCCCCCCTAGACACCACCTGGACACCCCTAGACACCCCTCCCCTAGGCACCCCCTAGACACCCCTAGACACTCCCTAGATACCCCCTGGACCCCTTGGACACCACTGGACACCCCATGGACACCCCTGGACCCCCTAGAGACCCCATGAACACTCCTAGACACCCCCTGGACACCCCTAGACATCCACAGATATAGCCTATCATTCAGTTTTAATAATACAAAAAAAGAGAGAAATGCAAAGGTTTCATGCTACCCATAAATTAATGCAAGCATAATTGAAATACCTAAAACATGTTTTTAAATAACACATAATGTAATATAACATATAAACAAGTATATTAAAATTTTTGATTCTGTGCATCCCATGCATGATGTGTACCTAATTAAATATATTTGATGATTCTTGAAGGAGTGATTCGATATTGTTAAAGTACAATATTGAATAAAATATTGAAGAACATTATGTGCACCTCTTGAATGAATTTTATTAAGGAAGATTAAATATTATCCTATGTTTGATTAAGACTTTATTAGGTGTGTAGTTTTAATAATTTGGAGAGTTTGAATTTGAATAAAAAGTAATTCCAAAAAAAATAAACCACCAATTCACACCCCCTGCCCCCTGGACACCCCTCCCACCCCCTGGATAGAACCCCCTCTCCCTCCCCTTCCCCCTTGCACTCCCCCCTTGCCTTCCAACAAACCCCACCCCACCCCTGCCCCCTCCCTGCATAACCCCTGATCCCTTGCACACCCCCTGCCCCCTGTACACCCCACCCCTACCCCCACCCCGCACATCCCCCTCCCCCTTTCAATACCCCTACCCCTTGAACACCCCACTCCTACCTCCACCCTGCACTGCCCCCTCCAGTATCCCCATCTGACAAATAATAGCGAAAGACAAAGGTTTCATGCTACCCATAAATTAATGCAAGTATAATTGACATACCTAAAAAAAGTTATTAAATAAAACATAAATTAATATAATTTATAAATAATTATGTTAATTTTTTGGATTCCAGGCATCCCATGCATGATGTGTACCTAATTAAATTGATTTGATGATTCGTGAAGAAGCGATTCGATATTGTGACTATCCTATATTGAATAAAGTATTGAAGAATATTATGTGAACCTTTTGAATGCAATTTATTGAGTAAGATTAAATATTATCCTACATCGGATTAATCCTTCATTAGTTGTTCAGTATTCACAAGTTTTGTTGTTTAAATTTTAAAGAAAAGGAATTCCTTAATAAGAAACCTCTAATTCACACCCCTACCCCCTTGCACACCCCATCCCACCCCTAGACCACACCCCCTCTCCCCCCTCGCACACCCCCTAACCCTACACACTCCACCCCTGCCCCCCACTCTACACAACCCCACCTTACAGTACCCCCATACACACCCCACCCCTTCCCCCCACCCTTCACAAACCCCCATGAAGTATCCCCCTGGACAAGTAAGAGCAAAAGTCAAAGGTTTCAATCTACAAATAAATTTATACAAGTATAATTGACATACCTAAAACAAGTTGTTAAATAACACATAAATTAATATAATATATAAAAAAAATTTATTAATGTTTTGGATTCCATTCATTCCATGAATGAAGTCTACTTAATGAAATTGATTTGATTATTCTTGAAGAAGCGATCCAATATTGTGAAAGTCCAATATTTAATAAAATTTTGAAGAACATTATGTGCACCTCTTGAATGAATTTTACTAATGAAGATTGAGTATTATCCTATGGTGGATTAATCTTTCATTATGCGTGTAGTCTTAAAAAGTTGGAGAGTTTTAATTTGAAGGAAAATGAATACCTAAAAAACCACTAATTCACACCCTCTATCCCCCATCCACACCCCTCCCACCCCCTGAATAGAACCCCATATCAAACCACCTCAAAAACACCCCCTCCACACCCCACCCCTACCCCCACCATGCATACCCCCTTGCACCCCCTTCCACCTCCCCCGCACACCCCACCCCTATACCCACCCTGCACAACACCCCCACGACATTTAATGTGGAGAACCTAAAGATCCAGGGTGAAAATTTTTGGTGGAATAATCCCATGAAATTGATGGGTTTATAATTCATTTTTTATAGTTCATGTAAAAAATGGGAAAATAACAGTGCAGTTTATATCATAATAGAATTGAGTATTTAGATCCAAAAAAACAATTTATCACATGATTTCCATGAAACACCAATAAAATTATATTCATGCGAATTAACTGATTCATAGAAATCATGGAATAGAAAATAAATGGAATGCAGGTTTTTAATAATACACTGTCGATTATATAAAATCCATGAATTAAGATGAAGTTATAGAATTTGAAATCATTAGCAAAATCACATGTCCATTAAGTATTCTAAGGTGACACATAATACCATATCCACCCAATTAGTAACACACTCACTTAGGTTTGGCATGACTCTGAGGAAACCAATGGGATACCCTAGTTTATTACATTGGAGAGGCACCCTACTAGGGGTCCTTAAGTCATAACAGGTGACTTGGGAAAAACATATCTCAAAGAGGATTCCATGCTCCTTATCATTTTCATATATATAACACAACCTATTGTAATTTCTCAGTTTCTAGATACATTCATTTCTTATCCTCATAAAGTTTTGTTGTGCGATTAGATTATATCCATTATCAATTCTTATTCAACCTATTTCATTAAAAAATATTCATATTTTTCAAATAAATAAATATGACGAAGATATGAATATAATGTATAAATTGTTATAAAAAAATATAAAGGTATAGGATAAAAAAGTGCATATGTGGGGATAAACTATCCAACCATGATACATAAAAATGTTAAAAAGATCAAATATGGGACACTCAAGAGTAAACTAGAAATCATCATTTTTTAAGAATGGTGTATTCCAAGTCAATTTGATTAAAAACATAATACAATTTTACTAATGTCTTTTAAAAATGCTATAAAATATCCATTACCTCCTGAATTTTATATTCACGTCAATCCCACTTGCAAGTCATGGAAATAAATCAATTTCACCAGCTATGTTTTCTTATAGGTTCTATAAATAGAATGAAACCCTATCCTGCAAACAAATAAAATTCTTAAATCTCACATTGTGATTAGTGAAACTAATGGAGGGGCCACCTCAAAAAAAAAGGAAAATTGGACTACATACCGTTGAAGGTGTGCCCGAGGAAATAGAGGGGCTGCCTCAGAGCAGCATCATCGAGGAGGTACGATGGTCACGTCAGAGGAGGATACAATTCAATATAATAGTAACAAAACTTAAATAAAATATAAAAAACATATCTCATAATATAATAGTTCAATATATGTAGAAACAATCATAAACACAACAATACAATTTAGTATTACAATAATCACACCTCATTGCATAATAAAATTACACATATTAACAATCCAAAAATACAATTAAAATCAATAGTGGGTTTAAATATTAGTATCATAAGATTCATGATAACCCTCATCCACGAATCATATAGAAACACCATCTGCACCTCTCACGCCACCATCTTCATCATCGACATTAGCATCAGTACCAGCACCAACACTAGGACATGCATTGGCTACAAGTCTGGATCCAGCTCTATCTTCAACAAAAGAATCTACATTAGCAGAACTCATCAACATAAAACATGCATCAACCACTACATCTTCTTCTGGTGAATGTGTTTAAGAAATGGCATACCTAACTTTCATCATATTTTCAATTATCGCCTTTTCGTGTTTTTGAGTTACTTCTTTGATTGAGGAATTCATATGATCATCTATGACCAAACCAGAACTGGTAATCGATGAAATGTTTTCAATAGTCTAGTATCGGGATGGTATAATATTCTTCCCAGGCCAACAATACACTCTTACAAGATGCTCATCTCTTAATACCTAATGTAGATGATCATTCGGGCGCAAATTGCTAGGTTCTATTTCGGCCAATGTCTCCAAAGAATTATTTTGATTGATATTTAACATACATTAAAATGATAAAATAATATAAGGAATTAAATTCAGGCAAAATAAAAGAAATTTAAATATAGTTACAGTCGCCTTCTCGGTGTCAGTATTTGGCACAATACCATCATTTTTTTTACTTGTACAAAACAAAGTAGAGCGAGGAACACGACCCTCGATATTCAAATGATTTATTCTGGAAAAAATAATAAATAAATCAAAAGAGGAATTCAAAAAAATACATTAAACAGAGCTAAATATTATAAATATTAAAATACATGTGTTTGCTCATGACCTGGGAGTGAAGTTTGTCTATTAGTATAATCATGTTTCATTCCACTTTTATTTATTTTATTTATATTAGATTTATCTAATAAAAAAATAATTATATAATTTAATTCATATAAATAAAACTCATTTTCAAAAAAATAAATGATTATATATATATAAATTTAACAAACACCACAAACTCTAGACTCTTTAAATATCTGATAATCTCTTTATATTGTGATATTGGGGAATCATGAGTCACTGGTACTTCTTCAAACTCCATGCTGACTCTTTTTCTCCAACCAAGATATAAGTCATACTTGTATGATTGCCACATTTTACCTAAATCCATTAACCTTGTAGCCTTGGAATTTTTTCCATTAGGAATATTTTATCAGAGCTACAATGTAAAAAATATGTGTTAATAAAATATTATAAATTAATATATATAAAAGATGATTAACATTACTTACCCAGATCTTTGCCTCGGAAGTTTACTTTATTTGTCCTCTATATTTCCTCCAACTTATTGGTTGAACCAGAATTATATTTTTTTTTCTAGAAAGTGTTCCCATAATTCTTTTAAATTTCCTACCATTTTTTTAAATTATAGCTCCTTCCTCAATATATTCAACCATGATTTTCATGTGTCGATACCAAACCTCTCACATTTTTGTGCGGCCTCATCATCGGGTGGAGGCAGAAGCTAATAATGAAAAAAATTAATAAAGGATAATAATATATATTAATTTATCATTAATCACTAAAAATAATTTTTAAACACATACCTATAGATGGGAGATCTACTATCCCCTAAAGTGCAACATCTAGAGGGGGACTAGCCTCTGTGGTAAGTGGGATATCTACAGTAGGAGTACATTGTACAGTATATGAAGATATGTGTAATGATGGAGGGATAAAACTCAATGGATAACCCTGTATAGATGAGGGTGGATATGGATATAGATATGGAAGTTGGATATATGGGGGCACAAGGCCCTGTACACTGGATGGTGGGAATTGAATATAAATAGGGATGAGAGTATGAGAACTACTATATGATGTGGGTGCGGGTAGAATGGGATATGGAAAAGGTGGGTTTGGACAATATGGAGGTGGCATAATGGGAGGAAGACCTCCTATTCACTCAAAAGACATAGCCATAGGCTAAACTGTAGAATCAATACCCCCTTCCATACTATCAGCCTCAGTAGTATAATCCAACCATCTCCTCGATAAAGTAGAATAAAATTACATAGGTAATAAAATAAAATGAATAATAACAAGATAAATAATACGAAAGACAATAACATTTAAACATAAATTATACTTACAGTGTTAGCTATATGAGACATATGTTTTTAATTTCATTGTATTCTTCTATTTCCTCTAGTATCATCATATTCAGACATTTTTACCTAGAAATTTAAAATAATATTCTCAAATAAATATAAATAATGCAAAATGATAAATAATACAATATTACAATAAATTGGATAGACTATAAATAGTTTTATATTCAACAATGGTATAAAATATAGTATTTAATTTGATATCATGTGTGGAAGTTTAAAAAAACACATACAATATTATGATAATGTCCTGTAAATACATACAAATGTGTCAATGTCATTTGTCCTCTATGACAATTTCTGCTTCACAATTTGTTCTAGAAATTGAGTCATCTGTTTCATCAAATGCAAAATTTGAATAAATACCGACAGGTTTATCCCCAACATCATATTCGTCTTTTTATTAATAAAAAATATGTCATGGAATGACATCAACAATAACACAAAATTGTGGTTTTAATGAGTCAGTTACATAAAACAGCTGTCCAGCTTGTGACACAAAAATATAAGTGTCTTCAGTTTGAAGCTGGAAATTGATATCAATCTGTCCAAATCCACTGTTATCAATAAGGATTCCCTGTCATGTCATTGAATCAAACAAATTACATTACATCATTGTGATAGAACCTTGTGCATAGTAATCTATTAAAATGATTCTTTCAACAACACCATAATATGGAATATTTTCTTACTGAGGTTGTCTATCTAATGAACTCTCATAAAAGTATATTGTGGCACTTATCATGACACCATCATGCAGTGTTTCAATATTTTTCCTAGATATTTATAACAAATCTAAATTTATTGACAACCATTTCATTACAATCACGAACCACATCATTTGGACCAAAGGACAACACACTTACCTCATCTGATACATCATTCATTGGTAGAGTTAACACCTAAAAGATACCAATATTGAATATTAAATAGATAAACATGATTATGTTATGGGAAGAAAAAAATCTATTACCTTTGACTTTAACAAAGAAACAAATTCATTGCCGAGGAATAGTTTCTTCCATTAATAGATTGAGAGTGATGCATATTTTTTATAATTCCTAAATGTTATCTAAAAATATGAAAGCTTAAAAATGTTAGAAGTTATAAAGAAATAAGGAAATGAAAAAATGCATATTTATATGTTTACTTACTTGATATAACCATCAAGAACCCCACAGTTGAATAATACTGTACGCTGAGCCATTTCCAACACTTACCTGCTTAATGAACACATCTAGTATGATCCATATATCCCCCCTGTTTGGTAAAGTGAAGGAAATGTAGGCTCAATGGGATCATATTTCCTATCATCAGTTTTCATTAGTCGATTAGACCTCGTAGTGACTTTAGCCAAGTATGATGAACAAAAATCCATACATTTTTGTGCTAAATAACATTTCACAATAGAGACCTCAAGGGATATTTATTTACCACATAATATTTTAATTTAAACACCATTATTTATATAGGATACATCCAACGACTTGAAATAGGACCACAAAAAAGAACTTCTAAGGGAAGATGCTCAGTCAGATGCAACATAAATGTGAGAATAATGGTGGAAATTTTTTCTCCAAGTCGTAAAGAATTATTGGGGCATCTGTCTAAAATTTATTAACAATAGTTCTACTCAGTCTTTTGGAACATTGGTCTTGATAAAAATAACATAACATAATCACAGAAACTCTAACAATATGTGTAAGTAAATGAAGAATGCCAATAGGAATCAACTCATATAACAAGACATGGTAATCATGGATTTTAAGAGATTTTAGTTTCACATGTTGTGTATTAACCCTTTTTGAAATATTACTTGATTAACCATCTATAACCTTCAAACATTCTAAGACCTAAAGAAATTGTTTCTCCTTCAAATTTTTCATCGAATAAAGGGAAATAGCTACTTTGAAATTATTTTTACTAATTATCTCAGGATGAAGTTTGGCTCTTATACCGTAATCCATCAAATTAGGACGAGACCGCAAATTGTATTTTTTTTCCTTTTCTATGACTTTAGAGTTTTTGAAGCCTTCCTATGGAGATCATTATGTGATGGAATATGCTAACTATTTTGTAAAGGTAGTTAGGTGTGAACCTGAGATCATTTCCAATGAGAAGATGAATGATGAAAACATAGAAATGGGGATGTGGATAGAGATCTAATATCAAGTATTGTTTTTCATGATGAAAACATATACTGAGGTGGTTGATCATGCCATGATGGTAGAAATGTATCATGGATGAATGTTTGGTCTATTTGGAGTAGTATTACTAGTGGGAAGTGGATATTCATATGATAATAATAGGAAGTTGTATGAGGAGGAGAATAAGGGGGGTGATAGTTCAATCCATCCTTCTTGGATGTGTTCATATTTGGATTTCGTTGTTGGGTTTGTCATGTGCCATCAATGTGCGAAGGTAGGGTACACACAACATGATTGTTCATCTATACATAGACCTTTTCAACGATGAAGTGTTATGGGAAAAATGGAATTATTTTGGAGAATGGTTCACCCATATTATAGTGGTTCATGATTTGAGGATTCCAAAGGGATTTTGGCTTAGCCAAAACTGTCTAAGACAATGGGTTCCCAGTTTGGAGTTAGTGGAGGTAGGGTTGGATCATATTCTTGGTAGAGACATTTTAGGGTAGAGTTGTAGGTTATTTGTTGTTCCCATACTCATGCTGAGACAAGGAAACTTCATGCGGTGGATCAAGCACCAGTGGAAACTGATGCATGGATTATGACAGTTTGAGGTATCAATCTTATTTCATCCTCATTAGCTATTGTTCTATTTGATAGTGGTGATTTATTTTCTTTTATTTCTTCATTTATTGTGGATGTTTTAATGTTTCCTACTAATCTTATTCCATATGCGATGGAGTATGTAATGCTGCTCGGTAAGAAGTGGGAATATGGTTACATGTGTCCTTCTTGTGCACTCGCTAAGTCAGGGGTCAAACTGGAGTGCGATTTTATAGTTTTTGAGATGGAATTGTTTGATATGATCTCTTTTATGGATTATATAGTGCATTTTCAAAGAAAATCAATTGCTATTGGTAGAGGGTGAGTATCATGACACTTCACAGAAGAACCTATGTTTTTCAAGGTGAATGAAATCCTCCATTGGAACGTGCTGGACCTGCACTTCCAGAATTAGGAAGCCTGATTTTCATATATCATCATGTGGATTACCACTGGTGGTGGATGATTTCAAAGTGGTTTTCCTATAGGATTTATCAGGTTTTCCCCTAGATAAGGATTTGGAGTTCACCATTGACTTGGACCCAGGATAATAAACAATATCTCTTCCCTCATATCATATATCCCCCAATGCGTTGAGGGAATAAATTTTAAGAATAGTAAATTTGGAATCCAAAGGATTAATTTTCCTGATCATATCATCTTAGGCCACATCGGTTCTATTTTAAAAGAATTTTGATGGATCACTATGGTTTCACATTGATTAATGGAAGCTAAATAAGGAAACGATTAAGAACAAATACCCATCACCGCGTATTTATGACCTTTATAATTAGTTTAAGGGATTAAGGTGGTTCTATTGTATTTATTTTCTTCCCAGATATCACCAATTTAAATTTTTAGAGACAGATGTTCCAAAAAAATCATTCTAAAGAAGGTAGAACCATTTATAGTGTTTGTTCATGCCTTTGGGTTTGAAAAATGACCCAATGGTATTCATGGCACTCATGAATAGAGTGTTCCATAATTATAAGAACACATTTATTTTGGTAGTTTTTGATGACATATAGGTAAATTTTGGGATCAAGTAAGATCATGAGTGGCATTTGAGAAATGTGATAGGCACCCTTTGGGACCATCGTCACTATGCGATGGTTTTAAGTGCACCGTATAGATTAGGGGGTGAATTTTTTGGGCCAGTTTATCTTAGAACAAGGGGTTTCGGTGGACCCTGAGAAGATATTTGGAGTGATTTCATAGGAATAGTCAACGAATATGTTGGAAATCATAATATTTTTTTATCTTGGTAGGGTATTACAGGCGGTTTGTTAGAGATTTATAATGTCTTGTTTCATCCATCAATGAGATCACCCAAAAGGGGGTGAAGTTGGAATAGATCCCATAGTGTGAAGAATCCTTTGAGAAGCATAACTCATGGTTGTACAAGACTCATATTTTTCTCTTTAAAGAATCTAGAAAGGGTTATGTGGTCTATTGTAATTCCTCAAGTATTGGTATTGGGTGTGTGATGAGGTAGGATGACCATGTGGGTGTGGATAGTTCTCACTAACTCTGGACACAAGAAAATAATTTCCCAACCCATTACTTGGAATAGGCAGTATTGATGTATGCCTTAAATATGTGACACAATTATCTATTTGGGAAAAAATTTGTGGTTTATTTGGATCATAAGATTTTAGCCTCCAATTTCCTATAAAAGGATTTGAATTAAAGGAAGAACCATTGGGTTGAGAACCTTCAGGGGTTTGATTTTGATATAGTCTATACCTCATGAAAATTTAATACGGTGGATGATGCTTCATGTAAGAAAGTGTAATTGCAGGTAGTGAATAAATCCATTATTTAGTGGACATTAATGTGTATTTTCTCTGAGATTTTTTCTTGAGAGCAAGGAACATAGTGGAGGTATGTTGTTGGCCAGTGTTTGGCTAATACCTTTTCTCCAGGATTTGATTCCGCAAGATAATTAAAGTGATGATATGTTCCAGTAGTCATTGTTGTTCTTAAATGGTGGGGATATGCTTTGTGATTGGTAGTTGTATCCTGAGGGTGTTTTTTGATTCAAGGGTTGTTTAATTGAACCATTTTTATGTGGAATGTGGTGATTTAGGATAGACAATGGTCTCAGTGTGCCATTCATCCTAGTGATACAATATGTACAGTGAAATTCATTAGTATTTCTAGTTTCCAAGTATGAGGCGAGATGTATATAACTTTATATCTCATAGTTATACATGTTAGTAGGTTAAAGTAGAACACCAAAATACCTATGATTGTATTCAGGCACTACCAATTACTACCTGAAAGTGAGACAAAATCACTTTTTATTTTGTTGTTGTCTTACCTTATACACCTCAGGGATGAAATTCCATTTGGGTTGGGATTGATTATTTGAAAAAATCATCCCACTTCATTCTAATTAAGGATACGTCTATGGTTGAATATTTGGGTCAGTTGTATGTTTATGAGGTTGGGAGGATTCATGGTGTGATGTCAACAATTGTTTCTAACATGGATGCCTATTTCACCTCTCTATTTTGGGAAGACCTACATAAGGAGAAGGGGTTATAATTCATGTTGAGTATGACATACCATCCTCAAATGGAAAGTCATATGTTGCGAGAAAATAATATTATGGAATACATTAAATTGGAATGTGTGTTGGATTTTGGTGGTCTGTGGGATAATCATTTGGGGTTGGTTGAGTTTTCATATAACAATAGATACCAATATTCTATTTTCCTGGATCAATTTATGTGGATTTATGGTCAGGAATATTGGTCT
Organism: Viscum album; assembly: GCA_963277665.1. Lineage (NCBI taxonomy): Eukaryota > Viridiplantae > Streptophyta > Magnoliopsida > Santalales > Viscaceae > Viscum > Viscum album. Next base: position 2,067,609,015 of record OY728119.1, read on the forward strand.
CCTTTATGTTGGGATGAGGTGGGAGAGGCCTCGTTGTTGGGATCAATGCTTGTGAATGAAACTTATGACAAAGTTAAGTTGATTTGACCTCGGATTTTTATGGAAAATAGTCATCAAATGTCATATTCCAGTCAGAGGTGTCATGATTTGCAGATTTCTATGGGTAACCAAGTGTTTCTAAAAGTGTCACCTCACTTGGGTCACTATCATTTGGGTAAGAAAGGGAAGCTAACACTGAGGTCTATCAAAAATTTTGAGATTACCAAGAGTGTTATTAAAGTAACATGCATGTTATATTTTACCTCTTAGTTGACTTCAACTCAAAATGTGTTCCTTGTCTCCCAGGTGAAAAATTAAAAAACAGACACATCTCATTTGTTGAATTTTGAAGATTTATAATTAGAGCCTAATTTATTTGTGATTGAGAGGCTAATGAAAATAGTGGATTCTTAGGAGAAAGTGATTTATGTGAAGTATATTCCATTGGACTAAGTTATTTGGAAGCATGTTTGTGATCTGAATGAGACATGGGAGTAAATGTCTTTGGTTGAGAAGGAGGTCTTATTTTTTTATCATGATACAAATTGACTTTAGTAGGATAAAATGTATTCATGGTGGTTAGAATTGTCACATCTGTGATTTTTTTTCAATATATTCTTCTTTTTTAAGTATTTATTTTTTCATTGGGATTCCCTGATGTTTTTAGGAAAAAAATTAGATTTTATGCTTGGTATAAGGTTTTTCATGGATGGAGCATGGTTAAAGGAAACTATATTCCCTCCCTGATGCAAACGCACTGCCAAATGCCATTTTCGATAGTAGTGACCATATAGTTAGTGCATGATTTTTTAGACTGTGTGGGATGACTATGCATCTTGTTCTTCTTGGTAAGTGAGGGACAGAAAGATTCCATACAATTTACAAAACAGTGTGGGAAATTTGTCGAAATTGTTCATGTCATTAAAAAGTGTGAAATTACCATTATAACATCTTTATATTTAAACACAAATTCACCTTCCATCTACTGATTCAGTATTTTAATCTATAGGATCTCCATATAAGCTTTCTTGACCCCTTTAAACCTCAATACTTGAGTGGTTTTTATCGTAGTTCTTCAAGGAATCATCAAGTAATCCCTGTTTCTACTGATTTCTCCCCATTTCTAGGGTTTCTCCTTTCTATTTCTTGAGTTCTTACTTTATAGAGGGATTTTTTTGACCAAATTCATGTTTGATCATATGTTTTTAGGAGAAATATTGATGATTATTCTTCAATCTTTCCATTATAGGGTCTTATGGTGGTGAATCTGTGGTTACACTCCAATTTTTGGAAGTCTACATGTGTGTGTTAGGTGGCTCAATGATTTTACCTTATTAAATGATTTTCATATGTTTTAGTGGTTTGTTAAATGTGTTCTTTGGATTACTTTTTTAGTAAGGAACATGTTTTGGAAATAGATTTTCTTGCATATGTGATGAAAGTTATTTTTTGAATAGCAATTGGTTTTATTTCATATTGATTCATTATGGTGTTTCTTAAATATATTTTATTCATTGTGTTAAAGTTTGAAATTTGTTTTAAAATATATTTAAAGCTTAAAATGTAATGAAAGTGAGATTTCCATGTGAAATGAGTTTTCATGCATGTTGTCTTCTTTGTTGTTAACATTGAATGCATATTTTAATTATGAAGCATGTTGAAAAAATATTTGTCACATGAATAAAATTTTTAAATGGTGATTTTCCCAAGGAAAATTATTGGATTAAAAATGTTACCTATCATTTATGTTTCCAAAAAGGATTTATTAATTGTGAAAGTTATGTGAAATGTAGTTCCCATTGGTTTTGATTTGGAATTGTAAAAATGTGAGAGTGATGATTTCCACATGGGAATATGATTCATGCAACGAGTATGTGGAAGTGTTGGTTTAAGTGTTATGAGACATTTAATTTGATCACAAAGGGAAACCCTGGTATTCTAGATGGTTGAACTAGAACTAGTACACTAGTAGACTCACAAGTGGCTGGTTCCTAGAATCAACTAGCATGATTGACCTTTGAAACACTGAATAAACATATGGAATGATCAAGTACCACTAGATATTTGGATGAGATCCTCTATAGTGTCTAATTAAAGACGATGCTGTTCAACCTCTAAAAATTTGGATGATATTCTCGTTAGAGGATCATGTATTAGAATGCTGTTGGTAGTTGATATTGAGTATTTTGATCAGCATGGTATGATGATTCTAGGGTCCCACTTGTGCTAATAACCTATATGAATTTTCACATAGTTACCTATTGTGACATGATGCATATGTTATGTGGTTCTATCCATAAAAAAACTATTGAACTTATGAACATTTTTATTTCAAGTAGGATTATTTGTGAAAATGTTATTTCTGCCAAAAGTGTTTTCTTAAGAAAGTTTTCCCCAAATTTCTCTCTTATAAAAGATTCTAATATTCATATGGAAATGTGAATGTTTATTTTTCTTATAATTTTGTAGCATGGAATCTTTTATTTTGAATGAATCCTACATATATTTGGCTCACACTCTATATACACCTTTGGTGTATGTATACTTTGTTATGTATGAACTAGGTAAAGGGAAGATGTGTCATGGTGGTGATGGTGGATCCAGTTGGTAGGGTCCCAATTATTATGGGTGCTGATGTGGGTGTCTTGAGGGTTATTCCCCTCTTGTTGCATGGATGTTTCTGGGATTGGGTTGTTATTCCAATCCTGTTCTAGCAAATTTGGGTTAATTTAAAGTTGTAAATATTTGAGTCTAAAATTTTTTGCATCTTTTTTGTATATCATTATTTATTAATGTAATATTTATTGTTTTTGGTTATTTATGATTAATTAAATTGGTTAAATCATTCCCAAATCATATTTTTGATACCTAGGAACTAGTTTCAAGCCCTTGTGGATAGAGAATTCCCTTCAAGCCTAACCATAGATCGGGTAGGGTGTCAAGTGGGATGGCACTCTAGTTTGGTTTGTGACATTCCATTAACATAAATTTTTTATCATTTACATGGGGTAAAATTCTTAAAGGTAGAGAGTATTTTTAACATAGGTTTTCAATTAGTGGAGACTTAACTAATTATTGATATTTGGCAACTTGGACTTATGAAAAATTTAAAAAGGTAAATTCAACTTGGAAAAAAATATCAAAAATATTTTATGATCATTACTTAGTCCATTAGACATGGTTCTTACCCATGAGTTCAGTTTTAGTGAATTTAAAATCTAATATAATTTTTGATAATACATAGTATTTCTTTGATAAATTAACTTTTTACCATGTATGGGGGAACTGATATATACTAAATCATTCCCAAATATAAACTCTAAAAATATAGTTTTGGTCCTCATTTAATTTTTTTCCCAAGAGAAGTGTAATTTTCATTTTCATGTTTTAGGTGTCACACTAATATTTTTAGGTATTTCATTATTTTTACCCATATTTATCTGATGAAGTACTATAAATACCATTATATATTCTTTTTTGTGGTTGGATCTTATGGCATGAAAATTATTCTAGGGTGTTGTAGAGTTTTTGAAGAATATGTTGTTACTTTGGATCTATGAAGAATGGTTTATGTGTTAGGAAAAAAATATAAATAGATAAGAAGGTGGATTCGGAACTATATTGAATATTATATAAATAAAAACTTATCATTACAGAATAGGAGAGATAAAAGTATAGATGGGTGAGTTCATAAAGACAACTTTATTTATAGATAAAGGTTGTCCCTGAATGAGATCTGGTATATAAATCCTCCAATTTCAGGTATTTACTAATTTTATTATCCCTTTTCTGCTATAAATTGTCTTGAATTGATTTTTATATGTTCTATAGGGTTTTAAAATTCGTTGAAGGGTTATTTAGGGGCTTACAACTGGCACATTGTCAGGGAAAATATTGTAGAGGTTCTAAGTAACAATGATAGAAAAATGGGGTTTTTTTGGTAGGTAAAATTTTTATGTAAGATATGAGATAAATCATATAGACTTGGGATTCTCTAAGGGGTAGGAAAATTTATTTGTAAACCATATGACTCTACTATTTTTAGATAGTTGTGTATATATAGTTCATATATGGATTACAAAACTATGTAACCTGACCATGTGTGACATAAAAGGGCCCTAAAAATATAATTTTTAACTTGAAAAACCTCTAAAACCCCCATTAATTACTTTGCGGTTAATGATACTGAACATAGAGGTTCCTTACAAATATTTTGGTGGCCCAATTAACCCAATAAATTATTTTCATGGATTTTTAGAGCTTTTGAACAAGAGATCAAAGGCAAGGCTTCCATATATCTTTATCATATCTTATCTCCTTGCTTTAGTTTAATAGGATCCATTTTATACATATTCTAGTACCTAAAATATTTTTTATGGTGTGTTTTTAGGTGGAATGTTTTCTCATCCATAATAGGGGAGTTGTGGGAGCACAAATCTATAAGTTGTGGCATGATTCTTTAGGACTAGTTTGTTTGAGGTCACTGGATTCTCTCTACAATAATTCTACCATTAACATGGATGCATTTATATACTAATTTTTAATAAATGTGTTTATTTATGAAAATTACTTGATAAAACCCTTCGAATTATTATCATTTTCTCTATTGTTTTTAAAGGTAAATGTTTTGGTAGATAACCAAAACAAGTTTGGTAAAATGCATAAGTGGTGTCTGGTTTTAAAAATAATTGTTTTGGTGGTGTTAACTTATAATTTCAAATGGTTTGTTTATCATCATGATGAAAATGGATGATTCCTTGTTGGATTAGACTTCGCTTCCATGAAAAAATTGGGGTACACATGATTGTACTACCAAATGATGACATATGTAAAGTTGAATAATTTTTCACTAATGAGTCTAGTCCATTCAGGGAGTTACGATTTGATGGGGGACGCATTGGGTTCATGAAATATCTTCCACATCGGATGGTTTGGTGCATTTCATGTCTGCGTGATATAATAGTGTAGTTTATTTTATGGTGTAATTATATTACAATTATTATTTATGTATATCTTGTTAACTAGTTTTTATGATTCTCTCTTATTTATGTTATATTTGAGAAAACATATTCTCTTACCAGGTGTGTGTGTGGGAATAATTTAGATGATTTTCAATAGGAATATATACTCAAAATTACATATGGATCATGGTCATATATAAGTATTTTTTATCATGATTAAGGTAAGGGGAATACCACTTATAATTATATTTTATGACCATGATGTTATAATCAAAATGAATGGGGGATTGATATTCAAGATTGTAAGGGGGTGGATCATGTTGTAGTTCCCTGTTTGGGAACTGATAATATATATTTGTGACTAATTTATACATATTTGGAATATATTTTGATCCTACGATTCATATTACTATTATGTTATGTAAGGGAGGTTGGTTTGGGTTTTATCATGCACTATATTTATATTTTTACAATATAGTTCTTCTACTAGAGGATGCGACTTATGTAATGGAAATTCACCCCCAATGATTCAGTCAATCCCTTGGTATTTGTTTTCCTCCTTTAGTGTATAGTGGATGCCTTTAATGTTAGTGGAATTTTGATAATATCTACAGAACATGTTTTGGTCACGAAATTACAACTAGTATCTATTTAGTATGGTTCCTCAGTTGGGATGATATACATGGAGACTAGGTGTGTTGGGAGTTGAAATATAGATTAAAAAAGTTGAATCTAACATATTTATATTAAAAATCAATTTACCATGATGGAATAGGTTAATTTTATAATTAAAGACATCTAAGAGTGTTTCCACGTCATTTTAGTGGGTTTACTGGATGAGTATTGAGTATCAAACATTAGAAAACATACTTTCAAGTAATATTTCATCATTTATAAAATATATCTTGTATCTGGATTTTGTATTTTTTATATTATGATCCTGTTTGTTTGTGTGGTTACTAGTAGTGATTTTTGTTATGGGTACGGGAAAACTACACTAGTTAGGAGACCTAGATATCTTTCAGAAGGAACTATTGAGAATTTGGTTCCACTCAAACCACAAGTAAATTTCCATCTTTTTAGATATACCGTGTATTATTTTCAAGTTGTATGAAATTGAAAGAAAATAGAAGAAACACACTTTTTGTATTGTTCATTATAATTTTAAATGAAAAACCAATGATCATTAAAGGTGACTTGGGACCTTAGAATGGTGAGGCATGGCCTCATAGGAAGAATGAAATCTCTAATTTTCATGGAAATCCAGATTAAAATAATGTTATGTTGATAACATACATACCCAATGACCTAACATGAAAATTTTCAGATGTAACTATTCAATCTAAGGATGATTATGGCCTTAAAAGTGAGGTATTTGAGGAATTGTTTAAAAATTAATCCTATCAACATAACTTCTGAGAATTAATGACATAAAATTTATTTGATCTTATGAAATAAATTCTCTCAGTCATAGAGTATGGAGCTCTGTTTAGTGATATTACTTTCATTTCACTAAAAGTGAAAGCTAGTTAATGTCTCAAACAACATATGTTCTAGTCAGTTATATGACCCAATATTCACTATAAGGTATTAATGTTATATATATATATATGTAAATGGTGTAACCACTGTGTTACTATCAATTATGTGGGAAAATGGGGAATCTCAAACATTCCTATACATATTTTTTAAAGATAAATAGTGAAAATGGTTCTAATATGATACATGGCTCTAATTTAAAGACACAATTATATAATTACAGATGTTCTCAGGCACAAAATGAATTTATTAGGTGGATTACATGAATACTCTAATTTCCCATCATGTACCATCTCAGTATGATAGAAAATTAACCTTGGATGGGATTCTTGATAATTTTTTTGGGTCCAAGGAAGATATGGAAAATATTGAATCAACCCCCGAGATTGTGTTATATAATTCTCTTATTGATTAAAATTTAATTTCTGTTTTATTTTATTCAAGCATCTCCTACCCTATTATTTCTTCTCATATGGTAAATCAAATGGGGTTTAATATGGAAAAGATTACACATGCTTTGAGCATTAAATAACCTTTTGGGTAATGAGAGTGCATGGTATTTTAATGAAACCCATGTTATATTACCATTTTTACAATCTATATTTTTAAGGTTCACTCTATTAAAGATAGATATATTTTATCAAATCATGGGTATAGAATGGTTGGTGGCATTCAAAGGTCACATTGAGTACACTTCTTGAAGGGTAATTTCATATCTTCTGATGGACCTATTCTTCTATTCAATGGGGAATGAGACATGAATGTGGTGAGAGTAGGGACTTTTTTGATAGTGTTTTGAAAAATATCATATCATTTAGAAACAATAACATTGGGGGATATTAGTGAAAAAAATTAGGGATTTTCATGAATTAATAGATCAATATCTTGATTTATTTCTAAATAATTTCTTGTGACTACAAATTGGAGGATAAATTTAATTGTCTATGGGTATACTCTGAATAATGAGTTCCAATTCTATTCCATCATATAGAATGGTACTAAAATAATCTTGTTATCTATAGGTTGAGTTAGAATATTCTGAAATTTAGGGATTTTTTATAATAATTACACCACCTTGGGTTGATTCTATTTTATTTATAAAGATGGAATATAATACTATAAATTTTTTTATCGACTATCATTGAATGGGGAAAGTAATGAAAACCAAGAAAATTTCTTTTTATAGATTTGATGATATATTTTATCAATTAATGGGATCGAAGTGGTTTAGTGAAAAAAAAATCTATGATTTGGGTATCACAACTCTATGTTAAGAAGGTTGATATTGAATGAAAACTTTTAGAAGCTATTAGGATGATTATGAATACTTGGTATTTCCATTTTTTCTTAAAAATTACCAAAACATCTATTGGAATTGTTGAAATGTATCTTTTATTGGCACACTACCTCTTCTTTGTGGTACTTGTGGAAACAAATGGTGTTATCCCATACAAAGGATGATCATATAAGGTACCCATAAATTTTGTTAAGAATATAATGAGAAATATACCCCCATTAAAAATTCACCATGTTTTCCTTTTGGATACAAGAAGTTAGATTCCTTGGGCATGATATTTTTAAAAAATTTATATTGGTTTATCTTGTAATGATTGAGGCTTTTGTTTATTAGGATCCACCTAAGACTTAATTCAAGGTAAAATACTTTTCCTTATTATTATAGAATGATATATTGTTTTTACATTGTTTCTATAGTATTTCATTCCCTGTGAACATATTAATAAATAAGAGTATCCCATTATATTAAATACATGATTTTATGGAATCCTTCATGGAATTTAAGGTTTAGATTACATCAATAACCATATTTATTATTCTTCAACTACGAGATGGATACAATATCTAGTGTGATACATTTTTATCTTGATTATGTTGTGTTCTCACATATAGATACCATGTAAAATATTTTGGAAAACAAATTGTTGAGGGTATATAAAAATAACTATCTAATACATGATCTAGAATTATCAATGACGGTCCATGATTTTAAAAACTAGTGCTAGTATCTCTCTGGAGAGAGGTTAACTATGTTAAATTATCATAAAGTGTTGAATAACATATTTTAAAAAAGATAGTTGATCCTTAGTTAGTGACACTGGATATTGTACCTCAAAATGTTTGAATTTATCTTGGTTTATATTCATGATAATGGCAATGTAGTGGTTGATTTCATGATTCATATTTCATATTACCAAAAGTTCGTGAGATACCTTGAGAAATAGAAATTAATGGGGGTAATAACTGACATGGATTTCGAATTTACAGATACAAATATTTCACGATTTTATTTATGGTCACCATTTTTAATGACTTGTTTGATCATGTCTTGGAGGTTCAATGATCTGACCATGATTACCATACCCTTAGGGTAAACCTCAATGGTGAGGAATGTCATTTATGGATTACAAAATGATGTGAATTATATATTATAGTTTTGAGATCAGATTTTAGTTCCTACTTCCTACAAGAAACAACTCCTTTATGATTATTATCAATCAAAGTGGGATATTGACCTTGGTTTTCATAAAATATAAAATTAAATGGGGAACTATTATTTGTGTTTAGGTATGATGTGAAAGGGGGGGTACGTTTTAAAATATATCACCTATAAAAAGGTGAATGAATAACTCCAAAAATATTCTAGTATGTCATATTAATTACCGACACCCATATGAAAATGGAAGAAAACTGAAATTGAATTTTCCAATGGGTTTCCGAGGTTTCTTCAAAAGAATAAATATATTTGGTTGAATTTTTATTGACTCACCATGTTGGTTCACTTAATTCTAATACATTATATGAATTTTGATGACAAGTTTTCAATGATATATATCTAAGAAGTGGTTAGGTTACTTAGGGGTAATGGTTTCTAATGTATCAAACTGATCCCCTAGATTTACTTCATAGTTTTGGTGGCCTTTCTGACAAGATTGTGGATCCATGATTATGAAATTCTACACTTAAATGGATGGGTAGTTGGAACATACAATCCATAAATTGAAATAAATGCTCATAGCATGTGTGGTGGATTTTAGTGGTTTATGGGTGGACTATTTTCAATCTGTGGATATTTTATATAATAGTAGTTTTCAATCCATGATATATATATATATATATCTTTATTTAATTTTATTACCATACAAGCTATTCTCCATATTTTTTAGTAGAGGCCAGTGAAAATTCAATGATGGGACCGGGCTTTGTGCATGTTACTTCTGATAAAATATTTTTAATTTGTAAATAGATAGAAATGCATAATATTTATCAAAAATCTTATACAGATCATCATCATTACCCTCTATGTTGTGAATTTAGTGGCTATATATTCTTATGAGTATCTTTGAGGTTGGGGGACTACTGTTTGGTGAATTAAGGGAAACTAGATCCTTATAATATCAGATAATTTGAGATTCATGAGAATAATAATGATGTTTCCTATCGATTAATTCTATCACCAATATTAAAATCTGTTCATTATGTTTCAAATATATCTTAATAAAAGAAGAACCACCTAGTCCCTTCCCATGTGATTTGTTGGGATCAAGTTACACATGATTTGGATACTACATTCTTTCATGCCGTGATTCATATTATAGATAAGAAAGACAAGGTATTGTATGTAAATCAAATCTCATTAGTATGGGTATTGTAGAAGTATGGATGAAATCATGAATATAATTGGGGGTGGGATACGTTTATTCAAGCCCAATGACATGATATTTTTTTAGACACCAACAAGAACCATCTTTTTGGTAAGGAAATCCCAATGGTGAAAAGAATGTAACACCTATATTTTGAGGTATTTATTTGTGTAGTTATTTAATTTTATGTTTTGTATTTTTTGGATTTATTTTGCAATGTTTGATAGGTCTATAGAATTTTTGGAGCATTCATTATGGTCATTCAACTAGTTAATATTTTAGAGTAACCATATAGAGTTCCTTGGTAACCATGTAGGAAAAAATTAGGATTTGGAGGTAGTGCATTATTGGTGATTGGATTGGGTAAAATATGTGATAAGATGTGTATCTATTTTTTTCATCAAGTGGAAAGTGAATGGTTTTGGTGAATGGGTTGGTGAACTATTTGGATAAACCGAGAAACCCTAGGATTGTTCAGATAGTGGTTTTCGCACAGTTTCTACATAGTATTCATAATAGTATAGCACAACCACATGAAACCTAAAATGATAAAAAATTAAATTATTAACCCGAAATACAGTTAAAATTATCTTTTTCTTCCCTTGTATTTAGGGCCCTAAAACAAAGTATTTCTTTAGGGATTTTTGGTCACACCCTTCACTCTTGAGATACTTCTCTTTAATTATTATATAATTTTGAAAAAAGATCAATGGCAAGGCTTTTATGTATACTTCCCCTCTATTATATTCTCTCTAATTGGGTAGATCCATAGTATGAAGAATTCGATATTGGATATCTTGTTTATGGTGTGTTTTTTGTGTTTTTTTATAATCCAGTATTTGAATGGAATATTTATTATCCCATTTTACAATGTGGGTTTCAATAAATATATTTTAAATGGTTTTAATTCCGTGATTTTTAATTTTATTTTCCACTCCACAATTCCTTAAAATATCCTTTATGCATCTCAAGGACCAATTATTGTGGATTCTTTTAAAAAATAATTGTTTTCAAATTTTTTCGATTTATCTCTTCAAAATATTTCGTTTGAAACTGACCCATTAATTTTATTTTAGAAAAAGTTTTTTTTCCTAAAAACTGTATAATGATTTCATTTTCATCCTTATTAGAAAAATATTTAATTTCTGGGAAATTTTATTTCATGAATTACCCTCTAAATTTTTCTATTCTATTTTACAGTATTATAATCATGGAAATCCAATATTTCATTTATATTTCATATTCATAAGATGTTTAGGATTTTAAATCCATTGAATTTACTCTTTGAACTCTCTATATTTCCTTTCTTTCATTGAAGGTTGTTTACTTATATTCGATTAATTATAGATATAATTGAATTAACCATGTTCATTTTATCTATATAGTTTAAATACCAATTTATATATTATATTAATTAAAGGGTATTTAACAATAATGTTAATGAATATATTTAGATACCTATTCTTTTACATTTTTATATCATGTTACAATTATTGATAGATTTTTTATTTTTTTCAAACATGATTCTATTTGAAAAGGAAATGAAACACATATTCTTTTCATGTGTTCTTTATGATATGATGAATGATAAAGTTTAATTAGAACTTATATATATGGATTATAATGGGTGGGGTCCTATATATCCCTATAATGAATTTATTACCTTTAATATATCATGAGATATTAAAGAATAGAGATAATGAATTTTCTCATAAAGGATTAATAATAATGAGTTTACTCACATTTTAATTAATGGATATAATTATTTTATTCATAAACGAATATGAATAATGAGTTTTCTCACAAGGTTTCATATTCTTATAAATATTCCACCTTTTTTATTTTCCTTTATTCTCATGTTATGTTATATTTCCAATTTATTCGTCTTTTATATGATGTTATGAAATTTCATGATTATTGTTTTATTGATATAAGCTTGGCTATTACAGTTATGGCTCTCTAATTTGAATTAATTCCCGAATGTGTTCTTTTATAAGGCCTTTCATTTGTCCATGATTTATGGTATACACATTGTTGGGTATATTCTATTATATTTCCAGATTATACAGATATTCCTATCTTATGTTCACTTATAATCATGTATTATTATCACTTATGATTACCCTTAATGACAATTTGAGGTCACACATTTCCTATAATTTAATTTCCCAGGTTTTTTTAGAAACTTAACATGTATGATGTCCATAAAATATTATATTTGTTGTAAAATTTATTAGAAATGTTGAATTATTTTTATGGATTATATATTTTCTTAAATTGTTGAAAAATTGCCTTTAGTTGAAAAAAATATGGGATAGGTTTGTTAAGTTTTCCACCAATTATCTAAAATTGAAAACCTAAAATATCATGGGAATGTATTGTAATGAAATATTTAATTTAATTTATGTAATTATCATACGGTCACATTTATGGGATGTTATATATTAGGGCCATGATATGAAAGGAGTGTTCAATGGAAAAATAGTTTCCTAAAATGCATAAAATAATCAAGAGGTAATTTGTTTCCATTTTATATTTCCAAATGATCCCCTTAGAAACAAATTATTTCTATATACCTAAATATTTCTATAAAAATATCTATTTATTTTTGAAAATATGAGATGATATTAATGAATAGCATAGTAAAAACCAAAGGTATACATATTGTAGGAATAACCCAAGAGTCACTTGGTGAGTCGAGACCAACAACCATAATTAAGTGAAATATTTAACAATTACAATGATCTTAAATAATCTTATAAGAACAAACCAACCAAAATTTATTTCTAATAAAACCCAATACGTATAAACTATAAATCCAGAAGAAACCAAAATATATAGAAAACCAATACTACAAACTCTAGAAATTACTTTAAGAATATAACATTCCTACACCCTAAATAATTTCAATGAAAAAAAATTAATTTCCACATATTAACAGGATAAAATTAGAACAAATGATAATTGAATATCATTTAATTGAAATTGAAAATAAAATTGAGAAATATACTAATACAAGTATTTTTAAGCATGGGAAGAATAAGTAACTTGATTTGAGTTTAATTACATCATGAACCATTATAATTCACTTTTGAACCCCTAATAATCACTAAGGAAATCATAAAATAAAGGAGAAGAAGGGAAATGAGAGGAAAAATAAGGAATACATTTTATTTAGGCATTAAATCTCCCTTGAGGCCACCTTATAATAGTTGTAATAAAGGAGGGGTTTATATAGACTAAAGAGAGATATAGAGTGAGATACCATTATTTGAGATCCAATAATTTTCTAAGAATAAGGCGAGGAAGATAAATAGGAAGTGAAGGTGGAAGCACCAAAATAAAAAATTTTAAGAAACTAGTAGACTAGCTACTGTGTACCCAGTTATGTACAAATGGGTACCTGGTGTAGCACCTATGTACCCATTGCACATGAAGGTGAAGTCTACAAGTTTAATCCCTTAATAGGTACCATGAACCTTTAATACTCCTTTCTATCTTTAAATAACATCCAAAAATACCTAATAGTTCATCCTCAAACACTCACATTCCAATCAAAATTCTAAAATAAAATATGTCCCCTCTGCTAAGTTTCAAAATTAAAACAAATTAATTCTTTAACAAAACCAATGTCACAATTATGTCCCCAATGAAATCATAATAAATGTAATCATGAAACATGTTGTCAAATTTTATAATGATTAATGTATATTTATCTTGGCCTTACAATATCTCTATATTAGCCTTACAATATCAAATTTTTATCCATATATTTATTGATAATTTTATACAAATTCCCCAAATGTTTCAAATTTTGAAACATTATACTAAACACATATAATGAATGTTTAACTTTTAAATATTCATTTTTTATTTAAATTTCTTATTATTATCATCTGATTAAAAGTGACCAATCATGACAACTATTGGTGATGCATTTGATTGATTCTAAATTGCTATCTCATGAAGAGATAAATCCATGAAATAACCCCAAAGACATAGTATCTTACATTATTCCAATGGTAATATATTTTTAGCCCTGGTGTGGTCTAAAAAACATTCCATGGTGTTTGATTTATAGTAAAACATTTTTATATTCTATTTCAATCATCAGTAACTTATAATGGAATTTAAAAATCCTATCATGGGGGATCATGTAGGACAAAGACCATTTCTATGAAAAATAATTCAATACCAATATTTTCCATAGTGGCAGATTACACCATGTCATGTATAGGTTTGGATAAAGTAAATAATTTACTCCAGCAATTGTTTTTATAGAAGATTATATAATGATATATATAATGTTTCATAGAGGGATTTTAAAACAAAAAAACTATCCAATATTTCATGATTATTATTGGATATAATGTTCGGGTGTTTGGAACTCCTCATGAATATTTATAGGAAATTATTCAATATAGTAATACTACTAAAATTAAATTAAAACATTACAGATCACCCCTTATATTTTATAAATTCTTCACTAAAATAAAAATCAGACATAACCTTCTTCCACCATTATAATCCCATGTTAAGAAATCCTTATGTCACAAACATCATTTTCACTATGAAAAAATCTATGTGTAACATGAAAAAATTAATCTAAATAGTAAATATGCCATCTCATTATTAACATCATCTTTATAGTATATCATGCTAATTATGTCATCTCCTACAATCAATCAGGATTATCAATGTAATGATTCATTAGACCAATGATGTTTGTAATTAATTCTCCCAAATGGTTATATAAATAACTATTGGATAACTATCACCATATATAAATTTTTACTCCATGAATTCAACCAACCTATATTGGATTAAATGTGAATATCCAAAGAATAATGTTATAGAATAGTCACGAAATCTTTTGTCATCAATTATAATTATAATGAAATTTATAAAGCGCATAACCTCATTAAGTATTTTTTAGATTATTAAACTATATAGTGTTCATCCTTACCCATCATTATTAATAACATGATCAAATATTTATGTTTAAATGAATCATATACTACTATGAATATTTAAATTCATGGGGATGATTATTGGTCCCACTAAGAGATATTCATGAGTCATAAATGAAAGAACTATCTCTAGAGGGTAATAATTTTTTCTAGAAGAAAAATTAACATAAATATTTCAACCTATATAAGATAAAGAACCATTTATTAATATTAGATTTATAATATGTTAAATTATTTATTTACTTATAAATTAAAATACATATTTATTAGTAATTTGAGCATTTTTTTATAAAGAAAAAAAAATAATTTATAATTATTTCTGTTAATTATATATAGAACCATAATTTATACCATAGAAATAAATAAGTTGATTAGAGAGTCTAGACATGGATCTAAATGATATAAGTGAAAGAGAAAACTCAAGTATTAGATGCTCATTTTGAGGGTTTTTTTCATGCATGACTATAAGATAGAAGCAATGAAAAACTATAAATGATAGGGGTTAGACCTATGTAATGTGATATAGAAAAAGTCTATTTTAATAATATGATTATATGGAATTTCAATATGTCTCAAATCATAAAGAACACACATCTATCAACATTAAGAGGAGATAATATAATTATCTCAATATTTTAAATACTTTACATCAATTTCCTTTTAGGATTACAATATTTATCCAATATAGAAGGCATGTTCTTGAATACACCAAACTATGTCAGTTCGTAATATATTTTTATGAAGTTAGTTCAAAATAGTAAGATACTCAGTAAATAGTCACGTTTTGTATCAAAGGGATATCTTTATTATAGAAATAATAAAATATCAAAAAATATTAATATAGTATTGATAATACTTTAGTATATCAACATAACAAGATCAAGAATATCAAATAATATTAGATATGGAATCTCTATAGCTTAGGGAATAAATTTTCTTATTACTTGAGTATGTAATGATTTCTATTGATTATTATAATGAAAATTAACGAGTAATTGAAATTCTATTAAATAACCAAAACTCCTCATATTTTCTTATAAAACATAAAATAATAATATGAAGTGATTTTTTAGTGGTGCCGAATAAAAATTGAATGGATTTATAGTTAAAGTATGATAAATTTCTCCTATAAGAGAAAAATAAAACAAAAAAAATATAATTCACAAAGGGTGAAAGTAATTGATTGGGGGACCTCTCCTTGATGGTTTCTACTTTCAATGATCAAACACTCATTTACTTTATATATTTATTCAAATTACATTTACCTGGATATGACTAGGAGTCATGATGATTATTATACCCAATATAAGATTATGATAAATATAATGATGGCCTTAAATATTTTCACTCATAATATAAATAACTTTCTCCATAATAATATTCATGTAAGTATATTTTTTATGTAGTTAATTTTACCTATATGGAGATTGAGGAGGTGGGTGGAGGCTAATAAACTACCCACTTAATTTATTATAAATATAAACATCCATTTTATTATAATTTATACATCATTATTTAATATTAATGTCTCTATAATTATTATTATTTATTTCAAGATATACAATATATAGGTGAATTTACATGTTCCAGCTTAGATAAATTAGTTATTCTAAGAGAATTAGTCCTTCCCATTCCTAATATATGCATAATTATTCCTTTATTAAATAATGCATTGATATTCAGTGTTTACAAAATGTCAACACTTTCTTTGCATAGATTTTAACCTAAAATATTTTTTTTTTAATTTTCATGATCATTTCTTCCAGGTGGAACAATATTATTAAAAATATAATAAAACAATACAAAATTCTCAAAATTATACCATATTATATACTATTAATTTCATATTATTTGAATAAATTTACACCTATTCAATAAATAAAATTATCTAAATATTTTCAATATTCAAAATAATATATCAATAAATATGGGTGAATCGATAACATATACATTGAATTCTATTTTAATTTATATAAATAGAATATCCCAATAAACATTCATATGAATGGATCTTAGTTGTTTTCCAAAGTTATTGTCTATAATGTATTTTGTTTTTAAATATAATGACTTATTATATATTCATAATTTGACATACACCTTGATTTTATTAGATCAATTAGAATACTTATTTATTAAATTATAATATTAATATTTTAATTAATTAAAATTAGAAGTTTGTAAGGAAATTATGAAAATTTTAAATTTTCTTGAATAAAATAACTTAGTGTATAAATGTATTCATCTAAAACATCAAGAATCAAATTTATTTCTTTCACTATGGTATTTTCTGGTTCATTCCGTTTCATTTAATAGTGAAAATAATTTTTACAAAGTTCTAGGCCTATCACAAGAAAAATTTTATTCATAAATTATAATAATCCCTCTATATGAACATATTCAAGACCTATTAATCAATAATTCATAAATAATTTTATATACTTTAAAAAAGAGAGGTCAAGTATAGAGTTAGGATTACTAATTGGTACTTGCTATGTCATTAATGATTACAGTAAATGTTTATGATTTTTTATGTATGTTGAAAATTTTATTCTACAATTGAATTATTTTTAATATAAGAATATAGTTATATATATATATAATTTATTTTTTATATTATAAAAAGTTTGTATAACGGTGGATGACTTGGTACCCTTATCCATATTTGATCATGTAAACCAAAACTATATGGCACTGATGTTTCCCTCAACAACTATTTTATATGGTGACGTCTTCGACTATGTGTTCCATGATATACTAGGGTCCTAGATATAAATCATCCACCCTTTAAGGCGGAATTTGTGATGAATAAACATGGGATATGTGATGTAAGAGTTTAATGATAACCTGTGGGAATGATCTTTGGAGGTGACATAAATATATATAGTAGGTTTTTAATGGTTTTATTTTAGTAGTGATTATAAATAGGGGTTATAGAGTCTTCAATAATTAATATTCATGGTGGAGGAGGATGGTATTAATTATTCTACATTAAAATAATTATTCCCAAAAATCGTATTAAATAAAAATCCTGGAAGAATCCCCACCATTTGAGGAATGATTTCATAAATTTTAGAGATATCTCTATGTTTGGGGGTATAAGGTGTGTGTATATATAAAATAGGGTTCTACATACACTAATGTATGACTTATTATACCATGAATAGTGTCTAATGTGTGTTAAATTCCTGAGTAAACTATTTTTTGGGATTAGAAAAAGCGGACCTAGGAAAACACAACTTAGGGGGATGTAGTTCAGGATAGACTAACCTATGATGGAAAGTGATAAAACACATAGGGGGATGGGGTTTTGTGTTATAACCACTCAACCATTTCTATTGAAAATTAATTCAACTTATTGTATATTAGAAAGTATTTAAAATATAAAAATTCGGGGTTATGTTTGTTTTATGAAACATTTAAAATGCATTTTACACATTTGTTTCTATATATATGATGATAGTGATATGTTTAAAAACCATTTGAGATTATTTTAATGATTTTTTTATTAATTATATTTTACATATACGAAAATTGTAGATGATTATAATTCAGTAAATTAGGATATTTCATTTTTTTTGTTTTTGTGAGCAAAACAAAATAGTTTTTTCTCTTTGCCATTTCGAGATCCCAATTTTTTGTTTTATTTAAAATTTTATTTTTATGATAGATGTGAAACTAAAAAATCTGAAAATAATTTCGAAATTATAACTTAAGGGGAGATCATAGTGGGATCCAATATTATGATTTTTTATATGATGAATCATATCCATTTGTGATGTATCAAAATATTATATCATGATGGTCTTCATTATGATAAGGAGTAATAAATAACCTTTATTAGTTCAATGTTTTGTGGAATACTAATGAATTCAATGAATTGGGGAATTTTTTTATTGAAATTTGAGATATAATGTGTGATTTGACATTAATTTTTAACAAACATTGTTCCCAAAATCCATATATTCTATAATACAAGTGTATAATATGAAATATATTTTATGTTTTACTAGTTTGGTGTTACCCTGTAGTTATCTATGCAACCATATGGGAATAACTAATTAAAAATGATACTATTTTAATATGTTGTTCCATTTAGATTCATGACTGGTAATAGGAGATGAATTAATAGGTTGAACCCCTTATGATAATGATACATATGATTAGTTGTATTATTTTTCAATTAGATGAAATATATTATGATACTTGAGGGAATTGTCTTTTTAATGGAGATATGATAATGAAACCAATTTTTACATCGGTCAGGAGATTATAGAGATGAAAATATAATCTAAATTATTTAGGTTTTTTATTTTTTGAATGGTATTATAAGAGATCTCTAAAATTTTATGTTATTTAAGTAATATCACGATGTTGGGCGAACATATTTATTTCTTTAGAGAAATACCCTATCAATGATACATTTGATATAGTAGAATTACATGAAGACTTGATGACTATAAATTGAATAATCCTTATGTATGAATTTCCATTCAAATATATCTGATCTTACTTATACTATTACATATTTTTAGTATTCTTTTTGCTTATTCACCCATAATGATGAAAAAACCTAAAAAATTTGACATATAGAGTTTTGGTGTCTCTTAATATCCACTATGGATTTGAGCTCCCCAATACTACATTATGGGGATTTAAATTCCATTATCACATTTACCAAAAAATTAGTAATATACCAAAGATAATTTATTATGTTATCCAATATTTATGGGTGTAGTTAGTTTGGGCCCTACTTTTGTGTATATATCATTTCAAGGTTTTTTATTTATTGAGTGATTGTTTAAAATAACCAAGATTACAATTTCTCTATTTAACTAAAACTTATAATTCTTATCTTATATCCTTAAATATTTTGTGAGAATGATATACAGTATATTTTTAAACCTTGTGGATGAGATACCCATATAAATAATAGTCTTCTTAGTTACCTTTGGGTGGTATTTAGCTATGAGTTCATAATAAAAATATCATGATTTTATGTGCGTTTATTTTTATAATTTCATGATATTGGATTTGAAACTGCTCAACGCTTTGGATATCATACATAGTTAATATCCTAACCCTATTATGTTAAATTAATTAATGATAATCTTATGATTTTTTATTTTTTTGATATTTTTTTATAGTATATGATCATATATAGAAGATTGTATGAGTATATAGTGGTTAAAAATGTAATGATCATCAGCATTTTTTGGAAGATCATTCTATATTAGTGTTTAAATTAGTTTATATTGATTTTACATTAATGGGAATGAATTTTATTTAATTTCATACCTTATATTAATTTTTTTTATCATGCTTATAATTTTGTATTATTTTTTGTTTTAAAGTTACTGTGGAATTATTATAATGAATTTCTATATATTTTTATAATATTAGGGGCTTTTATTATAGATTCATGGGAAAATGTCACATATTTTATATTTTCTCTATCATAGTGATAGTCATTGTACAATTTCCTACCATATGTTTTATTAGGGAGGATAATCGGCCTGATTATTGACCAAGGCGGGGTTTTGGTAGAGCCAAGTCATGTTAAATTAGTATATGAGACTCAATGTTATAGAAAATGTTTGGATTTTGAATCATGTTATGACTTTATTTGATTAACATGGAAAAATTTATTGTGACAAATGAGTTCAATATGTCATGTTTTGGAGCCCATAAATAGAGTGAGACAACATATGAATTCATGTGAAAGGAATCTAGAAATAGTTAATTAACTAAAATAATGCATAATGAAGTTAATAAATACATCATATAGTGGTCGGGGCATGATTTATGAATATAATTATTTATGATAGATAGAGGTTCTTTAGATAGATATTTGGTACATTACAATGATATATCCTTAATATATCATATCAATACATTTTTTAATTATCAATAAATTATGAACTAATTTTTAATTTCATGATACAACTATAAATATTTTTTTGGAAATTTTTGAGTTGATAATGAATGATTTGTACCTATCAAAGGGCCTCATAAGGTTTATCATAATGATTATGAGCTCTTCATTGAGTTATATAAGTAAACAGACCTTAAGATTTTTATTTTACATGTATAGATCCATTGAGGATGTAAATATAGATTATTGTGTTGGTATGATATAAGTGTATTACTTGTTGATGTTTCTCATGTTCCAATGTGTGGTTGATGTTAGATGGTGTCACAACCTGCCTTCAACAAAATGAGAGAGGGGACTAAAAAGTTCCACACCCTTCCTTCCTTAAATTGAAGGAGAGATAATGACCCCCCCGGGTCCTGCCTTCAATAGGCTCTAGAGTGGCGACTAGTACTAAGGGTATATAATCTCCTATAACATGAAAGGAATTACACTTTTTATAGAACAATATCAGGAGATAAGATGGTAAATCCTATGAAACTCCAAATACTAAATGAAAAATTATAGCCAAAATCCATTCCCCTATGAATATTCAAAAGTAAAAAAGTATACAAGGTAGAAAAAACTCCAAAGTAATGTTCCAAAAGAAAAGAGACTGAGCAGTGAAAACAACTAATACCATAGTATAATCTAGTAATGTAGAGACCCAAACATGACATACATATATATTACATTACTTTTTCAGAATACATTATACATAACAAAAACATACGCCCAAATACCGTATTATTTTAGTGTCTTTGGAAACTCAGAACATAATCTTCTAATCATGGTGAAAGATATTCAACATCTCCCATAAATATCTACCACTTTTGTTTTCTTACCTAATACCTTTATTTATATCCTGGGGAAAAGAAAACCTAAATAGGGTGAGCTCAAATTCTCAGTAAGGGTAAACATGGAGAACATGAAAACAATACATGAACATTTGAACGTAAAAACATGAACATAAAACATCAAAATCTTGAGCGATGACATACATCTGGACAGTACATAAGGTATAGATCATAAAGGAACATTAATAATGATAAAATATCATGGGAATAAAACATGTAATTGTGTCTAACAATTATTCACAAGTAATGATTTCCACAGTAGCAAATTCATTATTTCCAAGACCATCATAGTGGACAAAGACCATTACTGAACCGGGTTTACTTGCCATTCTATCCTTGTATTACTGAACCAGATTCTATTGCCGTTCCAGCTATAATAAATCATACATCATAGCATAACCCATGTAATAAAAATGGTATTCTTAAACATCATGACATCATAACATAATATATTTACGATAAAGGACTTCATAAAAATAATTCCATCATAACATAATTGAATTAATGTAATAATAGGGATTGAAATAGAACCCTATATTATCTTAGATGGAAAATAATTTTGATAAAACACTTGAACTCAATTCTTGAGGAAAATATCCTATTTACTTAAAAAACATTTTTCCTTTCTCAACATGTCATACAATGTTATACTAAAATAAGTTAATTGAAAATAACATTGAAAACTGGTAAAGGAATATTCATGGAAATAATTTTATATGAAATCATAACCATCCATTCATGCTGTATAAGTTAAAAAAACAGTCTCCTCATACTTTTATCGAAAAAGTCAAAAAGTAACTCGTATGGTAAACAAAATAAATATTCTTTCCATAACACAAAGTAAAAGTCAGAAAGGGGTAAACATGACAATAAATATACATGAAATAATATTAAACACTTTATGAAAACATTTTTATGGGCATGTATGAAAAATATAACCCTAGTAAATACTTACGTATAAACAATCCCGGATAAAAATGAGATTGGAATAATTATCCCTTACCTTATGTCGAATTTATTCTGTATGTGTTTGAGACTCTTGTATAGTGGGTTTAAACATATTATTAACTTGCAACAAAACCATAATAATATTTATGATATCAAATATGATTCACTTACAACTTTATATTACCCATTTATTTGTCAATTCCATGTAAAAGGAGTGTTTTGGGTATAATCGTTTCATTTATCGTCCGTGTTTTGACTTGTAATTATTAATATGATTACTTAGATCATGATTAATTACTTACAGAATGTAAAACATGATTTATATTTAGTATATATTCATAATATACATATATATAATAGATCAATAAATGGAAATAAATACACCGTTCTTGGAGACGGTAGACTTTACAAACGCATGAACAACGTTTTCGTTTCCTTATTAAATTAAATGGAAGTAAGTAAGGAAAATATAAATAAATCTAGTATCATTAATATGTCATATATTTCATGATTATTTATTATATAGACTTTATAATCTTTCTTGAACTGTTAACTTGGAGAATTAATCCCATAGTATCATGGAGACGGTAATCCGTACGTACGCACGAGTGATGATATCATTCCCATAATTATTGAATGGAATTAGAGTGGATGATATAATATCTTAGAATAAGTATCATGTTATAATAACCATATATAGTTATTATTTACACCATTTTACCCATCCAAGTAATGTGGTGGTGGAAAAACAGATTACGCCATGGCATGGAGACGATATTCCTTACGTACGCACACACGGTTATTTCATTTTCCATTGGTTGGATAGAAGGTCTAATAGGGTTGGTTCATATTTATAATAATATATCAGTATATGAGTGATAAAGATGTTATTAATTTATTATTAAACAACAAAATAAGAGGAAGTATAAGACGAAATGAACTTGATAGAATCAGTAAAGGATATTACCTCTTCTTCGACGCGCCTCTTCTAAACCTCCTCTTAGGGAAATAAAGTTTGTCTTTGAAAAATACCATGACCTATAGAATGTTTCTAGGAAATTGTATAAGATAAATGGTCAGGTTTTCGTCGAGATTGATGCTCAAAGTGGTGTGAAGAGGAGAGGGAGGAGCTGCCCTTTTATAAGGGAGGGGAGGGGCACTTTTGGAAACCTCTAAAATATTAATTTATAATAAACTCAAACCCCACATAAAAACCTCCTAAAATGACTCAAATTATAATATTAGATGATATAGGCTTGTAATCTCATTAACCAATAAGATTTATACATTTTGGTAATTTAATCTAAACCTTATCAACTTGACTTATCCATATTTAATCTATTTAATTTTATTTGTGGTAATAAAATTATAAATTATAAATTGTTATAAATAATTACTTATGTGTTTTTAATTGTCCATAATTATATAATTTATGAAATTTTAGACCATATAATTTTCAATTTATAATTTTTAAATATTTTTGTGATTTTTAAACAATTCTGTAATATGTTATTTTTATAAAATAACAATAGTGTCAATTTTGACACTATTCATTTATTTGAATTTAAATAAACTCCACACAGAGGATATATTCGAACTAAAATATTAAATAGACTCCTAAAATGTCATATTCATGAACAAAATTTGTGGAGAACATTAATTAGTTCATATAATATTTATTTTAATATTTATAGAACAATTTATTTTATATTATCCTTAACAAAATAGTTACTACATCATTTTTGTATAATTATTTAATATACATATTAGTTTCATAAAAATTAAATATAAAATACTAAGATGATGATAAAAATAATTTTCTTCAAAATCATACTTATACTCGAATTTATCATCATAAAATAACAACATGTAAATTGTTATATTTATTAAATTATGAAGGTGCCAACTTTGACATCATTGAAAATAAAATAATATAAGTGTCATAATCAATTTTATAAAGCTCAAAATGGTCAAAATTTATACCATTGGATGGTTATGGTTTTGATATATACAAAAAATATGTTTTGGTCTGGTTTTTGGGGCCTTTTAATGGGTATTAGTATTTTAATAAAAACTATATTACTGATTTTTCACTAAATAAATAATTTCTGCATCATTAATGTATAAGCTATTAAGGTAAATAAATATCTCTTAAAAATAAAAAATAAATTACTATAACAAAGAAAAAAAACTTATATTTCAAATGTGTATTTATAATCTAATTTATATTCTGAATAACCTTATATTAAAAATACTTTAATTATTAATGTTTTAGTGAGACATAATTCACTTTCTTTAAAATAAAATAAATTAAAGGTCATAATCACATCCAAGTGGGTTCGAATGGATTCTATTTAGACCTAAATATTCCTTAGGAAGATATATAATCGTCCAATTATATTAATAAATGTGTTAGGGTAATTTTATAATATTATATTTACCCTTAATTACCCGATTTAACTTTAACTATGGTAAATAACATTTACCATAGATACAATTCATAGTGCCCAAAAATAAAAATTTGGCTATAAAAATAATTTTTACCTAATGATTCTAAATATGAATTCCATTTTTCTAAATTCAAATAATATAAGTTTTAGTGAATAATTTTAAATTAATCCCGTTGTTAAGAAAATGAGTTTTTAAAAGATAAATCGTTGCAAAAGGTTGAAATGATTTTAACATTGAATTCAATGTAAAATAAATGTAAATGACATTCATTATATAAAATGGTGAAAATATATTCTATTTATACCTTAAAACTATTAAATATTATAATTTAACCATATAAATTAGTACGATGAAAAAAGTTGTTTTTAATTAAAATATACTGTGTTTTTACTCATCATTAAAATATGAAAGTCATCAGAATAATTTGAAAAGGTTTTCAAAAGTAAATTTTGATATCCTGATTCCAAATAAGAATTTTATTTTTTCAAATTGAACTTATAAACATTTTGAAAACTAGATTTAATGTGGGTGCACCATCAAAAGGCGGCAAAACTACATTTTTTGAAAAATACTTATTTTACCCGAAAAATTTATTTTGTTCTCATACCATGTTCTAGAAAATGTGTAAGATGAATAATAATGATATAAAATTAAATTTTTAGTTAATACTATTCATAACCGCTAGTTCATAAAAATATTATAACAATATATCGTTGTTTAGTGAAACTGGGTATTGCGTACTACACATGCTATCGAGGATGGTCGCGATTGCGTGTAATGCAAGACAAGTCAGGGCTGTGTGTAGTGAAATCTCCCTTTGGTGTTGCATATAATAAAATAAAAACTTATTTCATTTATACATTAAACACAATATATACTTAATGTTGCGCAAAATAATTTCTATAAAACGAACATGAAATTGGGCGTAACACGAGCCAAGAAGAGTGTTGCGTATACTGCAAGCTAATACGGTGTTTCATATAGTACAAGCTAATCTTGGATTAGTGAACAATAGAAGACATCAAAGAAATTAAAAAGAATATATCTCATAAATACTGGGGGTGTTACATTCTACCCCCCTTAAAATGAATTTCACACTCGAAATACATCGGGGTTATAAATTATTTATTACATGAAAGTTTCTTCCATTGAAACCCACATCGTAAAAAGGAATAAAAAATTAAATTTCAAAAATTTAAGTTAGAAACGTAATGGTTACACAAATTAACTCATCACTAGGTTTCCACATAGGCGAACATAGGTGAAAATATTTAAATGGAAGTGAAATATAACCATCAACTTCTGATGAAGAGTGGTAGAGGACATGGATATGAACAAGCCAAAAATCACAATGCCATAAATTTGTGATGACCTAAGGTACCATCTGATTCATCAGATATGAGGGAACTAGGAAAACATTTTTTTTTCAAGATCATTTCCCAAATGTTGAAGAATTTTTGAATTAAAAGAGATATTTACTTGATTTTGGTACAATCTTACCGTTGCTCATGCCTTGAACAATTTCCACTTCATCTCTTAAATAATTAAAGATGAATTTGTCTTTTACAAAGTGTTAGCAGATCATGTGACAGAATGAAAGGACATTCCATCTACCTCAAACATAAGGTTAGAAAATGTTATAAACATAAGTCCATCTATGGTGAG
This sequence comes from Viscum album, assembly GCA_963277665.1. Taxonomy (NCBI): domain Eukaryota; kingdom Viridiplantae; phylum Streptophyta; class Magnoliopsida; order Santalales; family Viscaceae; genus Viscum; species Viscum album. The sequence continues at coordinate 2,067,636,012 of OY728119.1, forward strand.
ATTAATCGTATGTGGTTCAAAAAATGGACATATACTTCATCTATAATCCTGATTAATAAAATAAAACAAGTTTCCACTAACCAAGGACTTCCTGTAAGCCAGTGGTAGGTGATAAAGGCCTGCGCACTTTGGTTTTGGGTTCGATTCCTGCAACCCTGTCCGACACAACGGGTTATCACCCATCCTGCAGGTTGTCCATCTTCTAAAACTACACTATTATAGCAATCCAGAAATAATATCAAAAAAAAGTTCTATCCTTAAAAAATACTATCTGATGTCCAACATAACCCATTCCAATATTTAGGCTTATCTGAAATACATCTATCCAATATCATAGTATAAAGAAACGATTACTTGAAAGGTCACATAACAAGAACGTGAATACCATCATCTATCACCCATATATCACAAGATATAACTTGTTGGTCACATTCCAAACATGTGAATACATTAATTATGTATTATCTTGAAACAAGAATTACCATAGAACCTTAGTTAATACATGAATTCGGTCAAAATTTAACTCTTTCCACATACCAAAATCCCAAAATTTTAATATACTCAAACCATGATATAACTTTGTCCTTATATCCGTCATGAGTTCATGAATACTATAAAACATTTCATTTTCTCCTTATCCCTTCATTATGCACACATCATCTACTTTAAAAAAATATTTCAATCACTTTTCATGGTTACTAGTACCATAAAATTATTAAAAACCACAATAGAACAATACATAAATATTCCAGTATTCCACGATACTATATACAACATTATTTTGGAATTCCATTACATAAAGACTTAATCATTCCACCACAACGTTGTCGTATTCAACATCTCCAATAGTGATCCCATGTGACTTCCCTTTGTCCTTTTCATTAAGAGGTTGTTGATGTCGATCATCATTAACCCTTGTATTAGGGAATTGATTAGCATAATTCCCCATTTCCATGCACATGTAGCATAGATGTGTTGGTGGTTCATTCTCTGTATTCTTTTCATTATTCACATCATTAGCTACCCTTTTTCCATTACTTCGACACTCAGCTACTTGATGACCTTATTTTCCACACTTAAAACATTTTCTAGTCCCTTTATGACAATCTCCACCATGGTTCTTTCCACACATTGAGCATAAAGAAAAATTCATCTTCATTTCACCATTGTTTTGAGATTTTTCCTTGAACCCCATCTTTCATTTCATGTCAAACCCATGAGATGGATATGTAACACCAACTTCTAGTTATACCTTGATAGAACAACGCACAATTTCTTCACAGCTACAGAAGTCTCTTATAGCTAATACCATTCAAATACTTGGTTTTAAGGCCCTGAAGAATCAATCTACTTTACATTCAGGTTGGATGATAAATCCAGATGCATACCATGCAAGCCTTGTAAAATTAGCCACGTATATACCAACAGATTCATCATCCTTTTTCATAAGATCAGGGAACTCCTTTTTCATCTTTGATCGAAGAGTACTATGGAAGTACTTATTTAAAAAAAGTTCTTGAACTCGTCCCATTCCATGGATTCAATTTCACCTTGGGGACTTGTATTCTTAATTAGAGTCCACTACTAGTCTGCTTCACCTTCTAAATGGTAAATAGCCAGAATGACTTTCTGATGTTCTGAACAACGAAGTATGGAAACTATCCTTTCAATGGTACTGATCCATTGTTCAGAAAAAAGTGGATCAGAAGACCCACTGAAAGAATGTGGACGTTGCCTCATGAAGGACTCAATATAATATTGTTCCCTACTCTGCTCATTCTGAATTCCAAAATGATTCATAGCTTGTGTAAGTATAGAAATTACATTTTTCACTCCATCTTCCATAACATTGCATTGTTTAGGAGAATAATCACTGCATTTCCCATTAAATTTATCAACGCGGTTCCTTCGGGTTCCAGCCATCGTGTAAAACCCAAAATGAATAGTGTAAGAGGCAAAAATCGTGCTAAGAAAACAACATAATAAAGGGGGAGTACATTCAATATCTAACATCTTAGGTTTAATGTAACAACCCAAAGTTTCATTAATGTAAATCTCCCTTGATCTAATTAAATGTCTCTTTATGTTTATATAAAATGTCAACTTCATTGGTTTTATGTTAATAATTTTTACTGTTGCTAATATAGCTATTGAACAGTGATCAAATGATTATTATAAATATAGGGCTTTAACAAATCCAAATTTACTCAGACAAAAGAAGTGATGGCCTCATCCATTAGAATTGATCCATACGAAGCCCATTTTTCGGAGCTCAGAAAAGAGGTGGCATCCATGGGCTTCTCTCTTGACCAATCCCAAGTTGAGCTTCATCATGTCAAGCTCGAACAAGACCGTCTATGGGAAAAGTGGAAGTTGATAGAGATTACCACTCGAGCAATGTTATCCGAGTCACCCTATGAGTTTGTCACCATCGCACACCTCACCCTTAGGTCTTATGTAGCTATTTTAAGGGGTTATGTAACAAATAAATAGTTCTATGTTCATGTACATTATTTTTTTGTATATAATAATGAAAATACTTTCTTGTCATTATTGATACATTGTAATTAGTTTTTAAAGTACAAATAATGTTTTTAGTTATTATTTAATTAAGAATTATATTTTATTAAATTAAGGGATTTTTGAATTAAATAATATTTTAATAAATTATTATTATTAAATTAATTTTTATTAAATATAAATGATCTTATAATTTTATGAATGCAATTGTAAATCATATTAAGGTTTGAAATCCATTTTTGTCAAAACCGATGAATTTGCGATAAATGTATGTTTTCATTTTAAAAGTCAAAAATAAGATATTTGTAAAATTATTTAGATAAAATAAATGTTATTTTTGGAATCAGGACGTCGAAATTATCAAACGGTGAATTTTTCATAATTTTCTGAGACAGTCAAATTTTTGAGTAAAAATTAAATACCGTTTAAATATATAATGTGTTTTATGACATCATAATGACCCAATAGTGATGTAATAAAATACTATATTTATTATGTTCGGCCAATATATGTTTTACCGTTAATATAATGTGATTTTGGGGTTTTTTGGCTTACTTTTCAAAGCATTAATGAACCCCTCAAGACTTATTAAACACATTGTCTTTTTAAATTAATTTCCATGGGAGTATGACTCACCTCCACTTAAGAAACCCTATTATTTTAAGAATTTTGGACTTTGGCCTTATAAAATATTTTTTACATATTCCCTTTTCCAAAATCCATGGGAAAAAACCTTGGGGTGGTTTGTGGTTTGGATTAATTTAATGTAAGGGGACCCAAACATAAATAATAAAGAATTCCCTCACCTTTCTTATATAAACCCACCCAAGCTCCCACTTCCTCCTCACGCAAAGCCTTGGTAGATCATCCAACCTATGCCCTACTCTCTATAGCATCCTCCCAAGGTTCCCCAAGATCCCAAGAAGCCTCTCACAAGCCTCTCTCTAGTCTTTGGAAGCACACTTCCAAGTAAGTGTTTTTTTCTTCTTTTCTCATTTTGTCCAATTTTATTTAAGTTGTTTTGCCATTTTAATTTCAATTATGAATGTTGGGGTATGGTTTCGCACGTCCCTCATACTACCCTCTTTATTTTTGAATGATGGGAGACCCCTTTCTCTCTCATTAAATGCCTCCCATGTACACCTGTTACTATACCGAAATTCTGAAAGGAACTTCTCTCTCCTCTTTTACATTCAAGCAATAATTTTGTATCATGAATCTAAATTACATTAAAATTGTTGGGAAATGTATCTATATGACCTACTTACTGTACATTACATGTAAATATTATGAGAAACATATTTCTCTCTCATCAACCATTTTTATGAATTCTTATGTCACGCCGTTACGCTGCCGAAATCGCACTGATTTTCTAAGCCAATGTTATTGTGTAGTGAATACCATGCCCATTTCTCCATCAAGGGTATTCACCATTATGAAAATTTACATATTGATTATAAAGTTTAATTTATTAATTCCACATTCCTTTATCTTGGAATAAATGATTATGTTTTTTGAATCCATGTTTTATGATCCATGTGGCACACTTATGCATGAAATGAAATGTTTAAGAAGGGCCAGCCCTTATAGCGCTCCAATGCATTGGGTAAAGTATAGTATCATGATACGTCATGTGAAATGAGTGTTGACTCATGCTAATTCAAGTGCAATGAGAGTTTACTTGTTCTTTATGTGCAATGAGGATTTACTCATGCTCAACGTGCAATGAGCCTTGGCTCATGCTAATTCCATGTGAAGTGTTGTTGGCACATTTCCATGTTATGATTATCATGCTTTATCGTGACTTTATGTTCATGTTTCTCTTGTGCTCTATTGATATTCCTATTGTATAACATGTATTTTACTCATCATGATATTCCATGTGTACTCCCTTACTGGGCTTTATAGCTCACCCTTTTCATATGCATGTCCTCAGGTTATCCCATGCAATGCTAAGTACGAGGGAATGTTGTGGTCATGTAAAGGAAGTTTTCAATAAAGATGTTGTATTTCATGTTTTAAGTTTTTATGTAATGATCCTAAGCCCCAAAGACACTAAACCTATCTATCTTCTTTGTTGTACAAAGTGATGTTTTATGTAATAAATAATGTTTAAGTTTGTAATAAAAGTAGGGTTGTCATAGTTGGTATCAGAGGATAGGTTTAGTTATTTTTGGGATTAGGATTAGAAAACCCTAGTAAAGCCTTAGCGACCAGACTAAGTATAATAAAAACATCCCTATGTTTTGGTAAGTTCTGGGTAAGTGTTTTATCAAACAAATACATCCCTGTCTGGATATGAGCAGGTAGAGGTGGCTCTGGCATAGATGTATCCTAGGGGTAAAACATGAAAACACCGCTTTGAGCCAGACTCAAATGGGAACCGGTGCATGACAACGGGCCTTGCTGCACTCTTGGTTAAGACACTCCCATGGGATATGTTTTGATAAATTCACAATCTTAGTTTGAACCCTTATTAAGGGAATTAAAAAAATGCCCCTAAGAATATATGTTAGAAAGTAGACCATGAAAAGACTAGATTGAGGCCTATAGACTCATGAGTTAAGGAAATAAAAGTTTATTTATAAGTCATTAACTTTTGTCTTTGGATTACCCATTTATGTGTTACCCATAAATTTCCTTTTATTCCATCCAATGGCTGGTAAGATGAGGACTCGGGCTTACAACTGTTGTGAAGATCAGTGTGATGACTATACTAATGAGATGCCCAATCCAATGGGAGTGGGAATCGTGAACTTGTTCACACTTCTCTATCAGCTAACTCATGTTTTGAATAGAAACACGGGTCATGAGGAACGCTCAACCCCCCTAAGAAAGAACAAGTCGCTATTGAGAGATTCATGAGACAAAGACCTCCTACTTTTAGTGGATCATATGATCCCACGATCGCTGAATAATGGATCAACTCCATTGAAAAGATCTTCTCCATCCTTTAGTTTTCTGAAAAAGAGAAGGTTCTCTTGGAGGCTTATCATATGGAGGGTGAATCTGATCAATGGTGGACGTTGATAAAAAATACAAAGCCTGAGGAGGAGATCAAGGCATTGGAATGGAAGGATTTTCGGAAGATGTTTTTTGATAAATATTTTCCGCGCACCCTCCTGCTTAAGATGGAAAGGGACTTCCATTCCCTCAAGAAAAAAAGACGAATAATATCTTCGATCATACAAGGAAAACTTCACAAGGCTTGCACGATACGCTTCTGGCTTTGTCTTTACCCCATAATGCAAAGATGACAGCTTCTTTGGTGGGTTGATGCCTAGTCTATGGAAAGCATTAGTAATCCGTGACTTCGACAGCTATGAGGAAATTGTCCGATGTTCCCTCAAGGTCGAAATGGAGATCAGAGAATCACAGGGGTATCATGGGGATAAGAAGCATAAGGTGTACTTCAATGATGGTGGTCTGATGTATAAATCCAACGGTGCTAAGAAGATCCAGCACCCCACTTTCCAAAAGTGTGGAAAGAAGCACCCGGGAAATTGCCTTAAGGGGACTTGGAAATGCTTCAGGTGTGGAAGAGAAGGGAACCTAGCTGTTAACTATCGGCAAGAAATACCCGCGGCTGCGACAGAGGAGAGGACCGCTCCGTTCAAACCACAACATGTTGTTCAATTCTACAAATGGAAATAACCAGGTCATTTTGCAAATCAGTGTCCTAATCCAAGGGCTTTCGGAGGCAACCAACAACCTCCAAGGCAGCAAGGAAGAGCTTTTTCCATCACTTCAGTCGAAGGGAACCCTGACAATGAAGTGTTGATAGGTACTCTAGTTATTCATTCAAGAATAGATAACATAATTTTTTATTTAGGTTCTACGCATTCTTTTATATCTCGAAAGTTTAGTAGAACAATCCCAACACCACCACAAATCATGGAAGTGAAGATGTCGGTGAGTATGGAATATGGGGCAATCATTTCATCCCAGGAATATAAGTCCTCCCCTATTATAATCTGTAGATTGAATTTCTCGAAGAACCTCATCATACTCCCTCTAGTGGGATTTGATGTAATTCTTGGCATGGATTGGCTTTCCTTATATAGGGCCAACATAAATTGTCAGGAGAGGGAAATCACACTCCATATGGAGAATCGACCCCCGATTCTTTACAAGTGTAAGGAGGAAGATGAATATCCATTAGCTCCGTCATCCCAAGCATGGATATTACTGCCTTATGAGCATGCGTATCTGGCTCAGCTGATTGAGTCCAAGGAAGAAACAATCCTTGAAGAAATGCCTATTGTGAGGGAATTCGCTGAAGTGTTTCCCAAGGAACTGCCTAGTCTTCCTCCTATAAGAGATGTTGAATTCTCAATTGAACTTATACCCGAGGATTTACCAATATCCAAGAGTCCATATAAAATGGCTGTTGTAGAGCATGAAGATATGAAGAAACAACTATAAGAGAATCTAGATAAAGGGTTTATACGCCCAAGTGCTTCACCATGGGGTGCACCAGTCCTCTTCATCAAGAAGAAGGATGGGTCAATGCAGCTTTGCATTAATTATCGTGAACTTATCAAAATCATGATAAAGAACAATTATCATATCCCAAGAATTGATGACTTGTTCGATCAGCTGCATGGAGCACAATACTTCTCCAAGGTGGACTTGCGGTCATGATATTATGAAGTAAGGGTGAAGAAAGAATATATCCCCAAGACTGCTTTTCGCACAAGATACGGGCACTATTAATTCATAGTAACGCCTTTTGGACTCACTAATGCTCCATAAATCTTCGTGGACTTAATGAATAGATTCTTTAGAGATTACCTAGGCAAATTTCTGGTAGTCTTTATAGATGATATTCTAATATACTCCAAAACCATGGAGGATCATAGGAGTATTTAAGAACTATACTGGAGACTTTGCGCAAGGATAAGCTCTATGAAAAGTACTGAAAGTGTGAGTTCTGGTTGAAGGAAGTATCATTCTTGGGCCATATCATCACAAGCAATAGGGATATCTTTGGATCCCTCCAAAACATATGCAATTGAATGATGGATGAGGCCAACATCGGTAACAGATATATGTAGCTTCTTGGGGTTAGCTGGATATTATCGACGATTTGTGAGAAATTTCTCATGATTGTCCAACCCTCTTACCAAGCTAACTATAAAGGGAGTAACGTTTTCTTGGAGTGATGAATGTGAGAAAAGCTTCAAGGAGTTGAAAAGGAGGCTTATCACTGCGCCTGTGCTCACTTTACCCACAAGTGGGGAACTTTTTGTTGTTTTTAGTGATGCTTCAAAGAAGGGATTAGGTTTTGTGCTGATTCAGAATGATAAAGTTATATCCTATGCCTCAAGGCAGTTGAAAATCAATGAGAGAAACTATCCAATGCATGATCTGGAGTTGGCGGCGGTGATATTTTCCTTGAAAATCTGGTGGCATTATCTCTATGGAGAGAAATGTGAGATATATACTGACCACAAGAGTCTTAAATATATATTCACACAGAAAGAGATTAATATGAACCAGAGAATATGGATAGAGATCATCAAGGATTATGACTGTTCAATCCATTACCACCCTAGGAAAGCGAACAAGGTGGAAGATGCCCTAAGTAGAAAGGATCCAGTGATTCTATCAAGGATGATAATTGAGAAGGATCCAATCTTCTTAGACTTGATGAAGATGGACATGGGAATCATAGAGAAGGTAAAATCATCAATCCTTTCACAAATGATTTCACAACCATCTATTTTGGAAAGGTAGAAGGATGCTCAAAACGATGATGTGGGAATTCAAGAAAAAGTGGAAATTATCTAAAAAGGGAAATCCTCGGGGTTTAATTTTAATGAAGAAGGAATTTTGCGGTTTGGAAAAATACTATGTGTTACATCAAGTCCGGAGCTGAAGAAGGAACTTTTGGGTGATGCACGTAGTTCAAATTTCTCTATTCACCCAGGGAGCACAAAGATGTATCGAGATCTCCGAGAAAACATTTGGGGGGATAATATGAAAAAGGAGAACGCTGAATATACATCAAAGTGCCTGGTGTGCCGGCATGTGAAAGCAGAGAGGAAGAAGTCTAAGGGGATGATTAAACCATTTCCCATAAAAGAATGGAAATGGGAGAATGTCACCATGGACTTCGTCACTGGATATCCAAGGACATCCAAAGGCAACAATGCAATCTAGGTTGTTGTGGATTGTCTTACAAAGACTGCACACTTCATTGCTATTCGAGAGGATTTATCATTGGATCAACTGGCACATATATATATCAAGGAAGTGGTAAGGTTTCATGGAGTACCACTATCTATTGTGTCTGACCGAGATCCAAGATTCACCTCTATGTTTTTGAAGAGTCTTCAACATGCTCTGAATACTAACTAAACATCAGCATGACCTATCATCCTCAAACTGATGGCCAATCCGATCGGACTATCCAAAAACATGAGGATATGTTGAGAGCATGCACAATGGAAATTAAATGAGGATGAGATCAACATCTTCCTCTGGTTTAGTTCTCTTATAATAAAAGTTTCCACTCAAGCATCCAAATGGCACCATATGAAGCCATGTATGGGAAAAGGTGTAGAACACCGGAATGTTGGGATGAGGTCGGTGAACGTAAGATGCTTGGACCAAAAATTGTCAAGGAAATGGTGGAGAAGGTGAAAACCATTTAGCATCATATCAAGGTAGCCAAGAGTCGACAGAAGATTTATGTAGATAATCGTCATTGATACCTTGAGATTAAAGTTGGATACATGGGTTTTCTATGCATATCTCCGTGGAAGAAGGTCATGAGGTTTGGAAAGAAGGGGAAGTTAAGTCCAAGGTACATCGGCCCCTTTGAGATTCATGATCATGTCGGGGTTGTGGCCTATCGACTAGCACTTCCACCTACTATGGCCAAAGTACATGATGTCTTTCATGTATCCCTCTTAAGGAAGTACATACCATACCCTTCACATGTACTCTCTTTTGAGGTGGTACAATTTGAAGATGATCATACTTATGAGGAGCAACCAGTGAAGATCTTAGATCGTAGAGAAAAAGTTCTACGAAATAAGAAAATGCCCATCGTCAAGGTGTTGTGGAGAAACCACAAGTTTGAAGAAGCGACTTGGGAATCAGAGGAAATGATGAAGCTGAGTTACCCACATCTATTTTAGTGTGGGAAAAGGAAAATTTCGAGGGAAATATTTTTTAAGGGGGGAATATTGTAACGAACCAATGTTTCATTAATGGAAATCCCTCTTGATCTAATTAAATGTCTCTTTATGTTTATATAAAATGTAAAATTAATTGGTTTTATATTAATAAATTTGACCATTGCTAATATAGCTGTTGAACAGTGATCACATTATTAGTATAAATATAGGGCTTTAACAAATCCGAATTTACTCAGACAAAAGAAGAAATGGCCTCATCCAGTAGAATTTCTCCATACGAAGCCCATTTGTCGGAGCTTGGAAAAAAGGTGGCGTCCTTGGGCTTCGCTCTTTACCAATCCCAAGCTGAGCTTCATCATGTCATGCTCGAACGGGACCATCTACGGGAAAAGTGGAAGTTGATAGAGATTGTCACTTGAGCAATGTTATCTGAGCCACCCCAAGAGTCTGTCACCATTGCACACCTTACCCTTAGGTCTTATGCGGCTATTTTAAGGGGTTATGTAACAAATAAATATTACTATGTTCATGTACATTTTTTTGTATATAATAATGAATATACATTCTTTTCATTATTGATACATTGTAAATCGTTTTTAAAGTACAAATAATGTTTTTAGTTATTATTTAACTAAGAATTTTATTTTATTAAATTAAGGGATTTTTGAATTAAATAATATTTTAATAAAATATTATTATTAAATTAGTTTTTATTAAATATATATGATCTTATAATTTTATGAATGCAATTGTAATTTTTATTAAGGTTTGAAGGCCATTTTTTTGTCAAAACCCGTGAATTTTTTATAAATGTCGGTTTTTATTTTAAAAGTGAAAAATAACATATTTGGAAAATTATTTAGATAAAATAAATGTTATTTTTAGAATCAGGACGTCAAAATTATCCAACTGTGAATTTTTCATAATTTTCTGGGACAATCAAATTTTTAAGTAAAAATTAAATACCGTTTAAATATATAATGTGTTTTATGACATCATAATGAACCAATATTGATGTAATAAAATACTATAATCTTTATGTTCGGCCACTATATGTTTTACCATTAAAAGAATGTGATTTTGGGTTTGTTTGGCTTACTTTTCAAAGCATTAATGAACCCCTCAAGACTTATTAAACACCTTGTCTTTTTAAATTAATTTCCATTGGAGTATGACTCACCTCCACTTAAGAAACCCTATTATTTTAATAAGTTCGGACTTTGGCCTTATAAAATATTGTTTTCCTCTTCCCTTTTCCAAAAACCATGGGCAAAAACCATGGGATGGTTTGTGGTTTGGATTAATTTAATGTAAGGGGACCCAAACCTAAATAATAAATAATTCCATCACCTTCCCTATATAAACCCACCCAAGCTCCCACTTCCTCCTCACTCAAAGCATTTGGAGTTTTTCTAACCTCTACCATACTCTCTCTATAATCCTCCCAAGGTTCCCCAAGCTCCCAAGAAGCCTCTCTCTAGCCTTTGGAAGCACACTTCCAAGTAAGGGTTTGTTCTTCCTCTCTCATTTTGTCCAATTTTATTTAAGTTGTTTTTCCCTTTTAATTTCAATTATTAATGTTGGGGTATGGTTCAGAACCTCCCTCATACTACCCTCTTTATTTTTGAATTATGGGAGACCACTTTATCTCTCATTAAATGCCTCCCATGTAAACCTGTTACTATGTCGAAATTCCGAAAGGAACTTCTCTCTCTTCTTTTATATTCAAGAAATAATTTTGTATCATGAATATAAATTACATTAAAATTGTTGGGACTTGTATCTATATGACCTTATTACTTTCCATTACATGTAAATATAATGAGGAACCTCTTTCTCTCTCATCAACCATTTTTATGAATTTTTATTTCACGCCGTTACGCAGCCGAAATCGCACCGATTTTCGAAGCAATGTCATTGTGTAGTGAATACCATGCCCATTTCTCCATCAAGGGTATTCACCTTTATGAACATTTCCTTATTGATTATAATGTTTCATGTATGAATTATACATTCCTTTATCATGGAAGGAATGATTATGTTTTTTGAATCCATGTTTTATGATCCATGTGGCACACTTATGCATGAAATGAAATGTTTAAGAAGGGTGCGCCCTTATAGGACTCCAATGAATTGGGTAAAGTATAGTATCATGATACTTCATGTGCAATGAGTGTTGAATCATACTAATTCAAGTGCAATGAGGGTTTAATAATGATTTATTTTCAATGAGTATTTACTCATTCTCCTTGTAAAATGAGCCTTGGCTCATGCTAATTCCATGTTAAGTGTTGTTGCCACATTTCAATGTTATGATTATCATGGTTTATCATGCCTTTATGTTTATGTTTCTCTTATGATCTATTGATATGTCTATTCCCTAACATGTATTGTACTCCTCATGATATTCCATGTGTACTCCCTTACTGGGTTTTATAGCTCACCCTTTTCTTATGCATGTCCCCAGGTTATCCCATGCAATGCTAAGTACGAGGGAATGTAGTGGTTATGTAAAGGAAGTTTTCAATAAAGATGTTGTATTTCATGTTTTAAGTTTTTATGTAATGATCCTAAGCCCCAAATACACTAAACCTCTAGATCTTCTTTGTTGTATCAAGTGGTGTTTTATGTAATAAATCATGTTTATGTTTTTAATAAAAGAAGGGTTGTCATATTTAATTTTATGATCATTACCGCAATCCTAGGACTATAACCTATACTTATACTTCATCTTAGGGACATCCCTAGACATACCTTTGAAATATCTCCAGGGATATCACTAAAGTTTTCACATCCTAGTTTCTAAAGGCTGACTAAACCTTCACTCTAATACCAACTATAAGGACCCAAACATGACGTACATAGACATTAAATTACTTTTTCTGAATACATAATACGTAACAAAACAAGATTCCCAAAGACTGTATTAGTTTAGCGTCTTTGGAAAAACAGAAAATAATCTTCTAATCACGGTGAAATATCTTCAATATCTCCCATAACTATCTTCCCCTTTTTATTTCTAACCTAAAACCTATATTTATATCATAGGGAAAAGAAAACATAAAAAGGGTGATCTCAAATGCTCAGTAAGGGTAAACATAGACAACAAAAAAACAATCCGAAAACATTTGAACGTACAAACATGAACATGAAACATCAAAATCTTGAGCAATAACATAAGTATGGGCAGTACATAAGGCCTAGATCATCAAGGAACATTAATCATGATAAAATAGCATAGGAATAAAACATTTAATTGTGGAAAACCATTGCACAGATGTTATGATTTCCATAGTAGCCAAGGAATTTTTTCCAAGACCATCATAGTGGACAAAGTCCATTACTGAACAGGGTTTACTTGCCATTCCTGCCCTGTATTACTGAACTGGATTCACTTGCTGTTCCAGCCATGTCTATCTCATGAGATATAAATATTTACCCAATGAATTGGTGGGAGATATAGGTCCCACCAATCACATAATGAAACCATTCTTATGTGTTCCACAAAATAAAAAATCATACATCATAGCATAACCCATGTAATAAAAATGGGATTCTTAAACATCATGCCATAATAACATAATCCAAATATGATAAAGGAAATCATAAAAATAATTCCATAATAACATAATCAAATCAATGTAATAATAGGAATATAAATATAACCCTATATTATCTTAGATGGATTATAATTTTGATAAAACACTTGAACTCCATTCTTGAGGAAAATATCGTTTTTACTTCAATTTTTTTTCCTTTCTCAACATGTCATAAAATTTTAAACTAAAAGAAGTTAATTTAAAATATAATTGAAAACATTTAAAGGAATATTCATGTAGATAAATGTCTATGAAATCATAACCATCCATTTATTCCATATAAGTTAAAAAAACATTCTCCTTGTACTTTTACCGAAAAAGTCAGAAAGTACCTCGTATGGTAAACAAAAGAAATATTTTTTCCATAACACAATGTAAAAGTCAAAAATGGGTAAAAATGGGTTTAAATATACATGTAAGAATATTAAACACACTATTAAAACATTTTTATGGACATGGATTAAATATATAACCCCAGTAAATATTTATGTATAAACAATCTCGGATAAGAATGAGATTGGAATAATTATCCCGTACCTTATGTCCAATTTCTTCCATATGTGTACAAGACTCCTGTATAGTGGGTTTAAACATATTATTAACTTGTAATAGAACCATAATAATATTTATGAGATAATATATGATTCACTTACAACTTTATATTACCCATTCATTTGTCAATTCCATGTTAAAGCAGCGTTTTGGGTAAAATCGTTTCATTTATCGTCCATGTTTTGGCTTTTGATTATTCATATGATTACTTAGATCATGATTACTTAATTCTATATTGTAAAAAATGATTTATATATAATATATATTCAGAATATACATATATATAATAGATCGATAAATGGAAATAAATACACCCTTCATGGAGACGGTAGGTCGTACGTACGCAAGAACTCTGTTTTTGTTTATTTATTAAATTGAATAGAAGTAAGTAAATAACATATACATAAATAAATTATCATTAATATGTCATATATTTCATGATTACTTATTATATATACTTTATAATCATTCTTGAATGGTTAACTTGCAGAATGAATCTCATCGCCTTATGGAGACGGTAATCTGAATGTACACATGAGCGATGATATCATTCCCATAATTATTGAATGGAATTATAGTCAATGATATAATATCTCAGGATTAGTATCATGCTATAATAACCATATATAGTTATTATTTACACCATTATACCCATCCATGTAAGGTGGTGGTGGGAAAATCGATTACACCATGGCGTGGAGATGATATTCTGTACGTACGTACGCGTGGTGATTTCGTTATCTGTAGGATGGATATAAGGTGAAATAGGGTTAGTTAATGTTTATAATATCATATCCATATATGAGTGATACTGATGTTATTACTTTATTATGAAACAACAAAATAATAGGATGTAGAAGTAAAAATAAACTTGAAGGAATCGGTAAAGGATATTACATCTTCTTCGACGCGCCTCTTCTAAACCTCCTCTTAGGGCAATAAAGATGGTCATTGAAAAATACCAGGAGCTGTAGTATGTTTCTAGGAAAGTTTAGAAGAGAAATGGGAAGGGTTTGGACGAGATTGAGGACCAAATTGGTGTGAGGAGGAGAGGGAGGAGGCGCCCTTTTATAAGAGAGGAGGGGAGCACTTTTGGAAACCACTAAAATATTAATTTATAATAAACCCAAGACCCACATAAAAACCTCAAAAAATTACTCAAATCCAAATATTATATGATATAGGGTTGTAATCTCATTATCCAATAATATTTATACATGGTGGTAATTTATTTTAAACATTATCAACTTGATTTATCCTTATTTAATCTATTTAATTTCATTTTTGGTAATAATATTCTAAATTTTAAATAGTTATAAATAATTACATATGTGTTATGAATTGTCCATAATTAGATACTTTATGAAATTTTAGACCATATAAATATAAATTTATAATTTTTAAATATTTTTGAGTTTTTTAAAAAAATTTACAATATGTTATTTTTATAAAATAACAATACTGTCAATTTTGACACTATTCATTTATTTGAATTTAAATAAACTCCACACACAAGATATATTCGAAACAAAATATTTAATATACTTCTAAAATTTCATATTCATCTTGAAAATTTGTGTAGAACATTTATTAGTTCATATAATATTTATTTTAATATTTATAAAACCATTTATTTGATATTTTTCTTAATAAAACAATCATTACATCATTTCTTTTCATAATCATTTAATATACTTATTAGTTGCATAAAAATTAAAAATAAAATACTATGATTATGATAAACCGAATATATTTCAAAATAATACTTTTAATAGAATTTATCATCTTAAAATAAGAACATGTAAATTGTTATATTTATTAAATTATGAAGGTGACAACTTTGACATCATTGAAAATAAAATAATATAAGTGTCATAATCTATTTTATAAAGCTCAAAATTGTCCGATATTCGACCATGGGATGATTATGGTTCCTATATATACCACCAATATGTTTTTTTTCAGGTTATTTGGACTTTTAATGGGTATTATTATTTTAATAAAAACTATATTACTTATTTTCACTAAAAAATAATTTCTACATCATTAATGTATAAGCTATTAAGGTAATTAAATATCTATTAAAAATTACAAATAAATTACCATAATAAATAAAAACATTTTATCTCTCAAATTAGTATTTTTAATCTAATTTATATTATTTATAACATTATATTAAAAATACATTAATTATTATAGTTTGAGTGAGACATATTTCACTATCTTTAAAATAAAATAAATTAAAGGTCTTAATCACATCCAAGTGGGTTCCAATGGGATTTATTAAGACCCAAATATTCCTTAGGAATAAATATAATTATTCAATTATATTAAGACAAGTTTTAGGTTAATTTTATAATATTATATTTACCCTTAATTACCAAATTTACCTTTAACTAAGGTAAATAAAATTTATCGTAGTTACTATTCGTAGTGCCCAAAAATTAAAGGTAAACTATTAACATAATTTGGACCTACTGATTATGAATATGGAATCCATTTTTCTAAATTCAAATCGCATAATTTTCAGAAAATAATTTAAAATTAATCCTATTGTTATGAAAATGAGTTCAAAAAATTTAAAACATTGCAAAAGATTGAAATGATTTTACCTGTTAATTCAATTTAAAATCAATGATAATGACATAAATTATATTAAATGGTAAAAAATATATTATATTTATACTATAAAACCATTAAATATTATAATTAAATATTATAAATTATTATGATGAAAAAAAATGTTTTTAATTAAAGTATAGTGTGTTTTTACTATTCATTAAAATATTAACGTTATCAAAATAATATGAAAAATTTATCAAAAGTAAATTTTTATATTCTGATTCTAAAGAAAAATTTTATTTGGTAAAATTGAACTTATAAACATGTGAAAAACAATATTTGAAGTGGGTGCGCCATCAAAAGGTGGCAAAACTGCATTTTTTGAAAAATACTTATTTTACCCGAAAAATTTATTTTGTTCTCATACCCTTTTATAGAAAATTTGTATGATGAATAATAACGTTATAAGATTAAAAATTTAGTTAATACTATTCATAACGGCTAGTTCATAATAATATTATTACAATATATCATTGTTTAGTGAAACCCGTTATTGTGTACTACACATGCTATCGAGGAAGGTAGCGATTGCATATAATGCAAGCCAAGTCAGGGATACATGTAGTGAAAGCTCCATTTGGTGTTGTGTACAACATAATCAAAACATATTTCATTTATACATTAAAGAAAATCTATAATTAATGATCCGTAGAATAATTTCTACAAAACGAACTTGAAATTGGGTGTAACACGAGTCAAGAATAGTGTTGCGTATAATGCAAGCTAATACGGTGTTGCGTATAGTAGAAGATAATCTTGGTGTAGTGTACAATAGAAGAAATCAAAGAAATTAAAAAGAATATATCTCATAAAATCTCGGGGTGATACAAGTAAAGTCTGTCACATACATAACTTATTTTAAAGTTATTTTTAAGTTATTTTCCATTCATGCTTTGTTTTGGGGGTTTCCAAAGGTTTTATGGAGAATATGTGAGTTTTCAAGAATTGGGCCAAACCATGAGCCCAATTCCAGATTTAAAAATAAATTTTTGTTTCTTTTATAACTTTTTCATTTTTTAATATTTTTCAGTAATTCCAACTCCTAAATGTCCTCCCCGGATATATTAACACCACATTTAAATTTGGAGCCTTTATAAATCCATAATCATGGGGGATATGGGTTTTTAATTAAGGAATTGGGCCTGCCCGAAAGCCCATTTTCTGCATTACAAATAAATTTTAATTCTTTAATATCTCCTTCACTATTTGCGTTGTTTCGGTGATTCCACCTCCCCCTCGACCTTAAGGAGCCCAGCCGCGCTCCCATTCATTTTACCCCTATTTGGAGCTCGATAGAATCGCGGAAATAGTTGAAACTTAACTGGATTTTAGAAATCGTCCAGATTTTGGAGAGGTAAATTGATCCTTTCATAACTCCTTCTATTCTTAATCTTTTTCCCCAATTACAAGTCCTACATGACCTTATCATTCCTGTTAAAATATCCATTAAATTTTTATCTGTTTTAAAATTCATATTCTGGTCGATGTTGGTTCTTCTTATTCAGGATGTTTCAAGTAAGTGTTTCTTTCCTTGATTTCCTCCCCTTCCTAAGTGTTTCTTTCACCCATTCAACAAGTTCATCATGTCCAGAAATTGAGGTTCGAAACTAGGGTTTTATTTGGTGTCATTGTGGTAAAATATTTTGGTCTAGGGTTGGATTTATATTCCTTGAGGAGTGGCGGTGGTGCGGTTGATGTTTCACACCATGTTTTGAGGGATTCATCATAAAAGGTAGGTGATTCCATGTGTAAAAATTTATAGATGAGTTAGTTTGCTTGAATTACTTATTATTCATGTTCCTAATATGATGTGTGTGGTGCGTGAACTATTTATGTTGGATTTAGTAAAGCATTTGTTTTTATAGTTTCATTTTAGCTTTAAATTTGGTGTTTTCATGTGTAACCCTTTGGGTATTGTTTGGGATTGTTTTATAACATATAAATTTTGTTTAATAAATCTTGCTCGGGATGAAAATTCTGATTTGGTGGGGTATTGGTGTGCACTAGGTCTTAAAGAGGTTTTTTAAGGGTTATGGTGTAAAACATTATTGTACTTCTTGAAAGTGATCTTGAAAACGTGTGTGTTTCATGTGGATCTTTTGTACTGTTGTTTGAGGTGATTGTATAACACATGGGGGTTTTTTAATTAATATTTTTGGAGCTTAAAATTCTGTTTTGAATTTGTATTGATGTGATTTTGTCCTTGAAATATGGTTTTGAAATGGGTTTTATTTGAAAAGCTTTGGTACACTATTTAGAATTGTTTTATGAAAGTTTTGAGTGGTTTAATGATTTATGTAAGAGGTGAAACCATATTGGAAAACTGTTTTGGATTGTTTATACATTCAAATGAACCATTTTAAATGTGAATAGTTCTGTTATGTGATGTTTATAATATTTTTAGGGACTTCATAAAATTGTTAAAGGATGTGTTGGATTGTGAAAGTTATGAAAAATTGTTGTGGGCTATTTTGGTGTGAGTTTGATTTCAAAATGAATTTGAATGAAAAGTTAAATTTGTGACTTGTGTGATGTTCATGGGGCTGTTTGGATAATGTGTGATGTGGAAGTGATATTTGCATGTGAAAAGTATATTTCTTGGATAGTTGAACTTGTTTGAGCACAAAGAGAAAACCCGGGTATCTAGGTGGGTGGACGTGTACTAGTATGCTAGTGAATCTGTGAGGTTTGTCTTCAGTTTCACTTAGCAGGATTGACGCTTACAACTCTAACTAAACTATGATGATTATGATTGGGGAAAACTAGATTATGGGTATGTTCCCTACTAGTGGCTCGTGCACGAGAATGGATAATTTTTGTGGTTACTCTCACCGAGATACGAGGTACCTGGGACCCACAGCTAGCTAGTGCCTAGGGGTTATTTCTTATTAGTTGTGCTCATTAGATCTTTTATATTTACCGTCGGCATACGGTATATTTGGCTGGAATAATCAGTGGCTTTTTAAATTATTTTAAAAGTGTTGATTCTTTAAATTGGCCCACTTGAAAACTGTTTTTTTAAGTTGAATCTTTTAGAAATTGTAACTAGAAATTACATGTTTTTGAAAACTTGCATGTTTTTCATCTTTGAATGTTTATCACAGGGAATCGCATAGTGGTGGTATCCTACTGGGCTTTCTCTCACACCCTACTTACACCTTTGGGTGTAAGTAGACTTGCTTATTTTATGTCACAGGTTTGGGTATAGGTTTTATGCCTTTGGTTCGGGTGTTTAGAGGTCCATCATGATGCAGTGTCATGGAGATGGCATGAGGGTGGTGCCTCTTTCCATGTGGAGGTTCTTGGGCTGTTATTTAATGATTTGTACCTTTGTAATGGTCTTCAAACCTTGTTTAAAATTGTGTAATTCAGTTCTGAATTTTGTAAATGATGGTTTTAGTTGAAAAATCCAGATTCGTTTTATTGAGTTTGTTTGTTGTTTAATGTTTATAAACTTGGGTAAATCGTTCCCAAACATCATTTTATGATACCCGGGCACTTGTGCTAGCCTGTGGGGATCGGGAACGCTCTTCGGGTCTTTCCATGGACCAGGTCGGGTGCCGATTTTGAAGGCGACCAGATTCGGTTCGTGACAAAATGGTATCAGATCTGGTTCGCTCCTTGGGTCATGTTATTTAGGGAAGAGTCAGCATAGTCTGGAGCTAGGATTTTTGGGACTTGAAATTTCAGTCATGGGTAGTGTGCATTGCCAACACACCTCATGAAGGGATTCAAGTCACCATGGGAATTATGGTTTTATCTGAGTCCTTTGGTTTTCTTGGATTAATGATGACTATGGGAAATGAAAAGAGAGTTGGGAGAATAATCTCACTGAGCTCGCAGGGCCTGGCAAGCCATGTGGAGCCATGGATATTTCCCTAGAATACTCACTGTGACGGCAAAGTGATTGGAATATGGCTGCCATCCATATGTCCAAATCACCCACTGAAACTAGTTTCCTCTTGCATTGTTTTGTGCTTCAGTTTTGAAATCTTAGCACATTGGTTTTAAGGTGACTTGGTTTTAAGAAGCGTAAAGTTTTTATGAAATGTTTTTCAAATAAAGAGGGAATGGTTTGGTTTATGAAATGGCGGAACTGAATTTTCAGAATTTTTTTGAAATGTAAAATGGTGTGCTTACACCTCTTTGAAAGCAGGAACTATAATGAATTTGGTTTTGAAAAGCATTTCCAATAGAGTTTTCTAAACAATTAGAGTGTGTTTTAATGGGATGATATGTTTTGAAATTGATGTGAATAACTTGAAAGTGAGTTCTTTTCTAAATGTTTGTGTCCTTATGAAATGTTTTGTAAGATGTGAATTGGGATTTCGATCTCATTGTTAGCAGTTTTGTGAAAAAGGTTGGGTTGGTTGACCATTTTGTTTTTGAAAAGTGGAAGGAAGTTTTGTTTTACCCTTTGGTATTTCCATGAGTGACCACATGCATGGGGTTATATGGGATGATGGATGGTTGATGGCACGACTAGATGAGTGATGGGATGGATATGAGGAGGGTGCCCGGTGTGGCACAAAAACATGCATGTGTGAGGCCCATGGGGTACCATTGGTGGATACGCTTACTGCTAAACCGTTTGTTTTCAAAGAAATGTTTTTAAAGAGAATCATGAAGACTTGATAAATTGTTTGGAATGGTTTATATTATGTATTTTTGGAAAATGTTGATGTTGTGGGATGTTTTGAGTCCAAGAACCCCTCCTGTTTGAACTGTGTTTTCGGTTTGGGTTTGGTTAATAAGTTGTGTTATAGGGACATTTAGTGGCCTCTTTTGAAAAATGTTTTCGGACGCATTTATGATGGTTCCCTTCATGTGTTTAGATCTGGTTTGTGGTATATCTTGACTAATGGACCATCTTGGTTGGGTCCTTGGGTTCAATCGTTGGATAAGGTACACCCCCATTAAAGGTTAGTGCACAACTGAAGTGCAACCCGGATTGTTTCGCCGTTTGAAGACCCTCCAGTTGATCAATATAAGGAATATTTTTTTTCATGAGATTTTTAGATTGAGTCTACACCTATTCCTTTCTTTTATTTTTATATCCTCTTATAATGGGAGAGTGATTGTGGATGGGTGAAAGAGACCATAGTTTCTTATGTTTCCTAATTCATTGAAGGTGGATGTGGTCTAGGGTTGTATTGTGGATGAGTGTCTCGATGGTGTCTAAGAGGGCCTATGGGGTTCTTCAAAGTTTCTTTGAAGCATGAGTTCATGTTAAACCACCAGTGTGAGAAATATGGTCATGATAGGATATTGTGGCCACTTTCTAGAATTGTGGGTTGTTTGGGGATGTTGTATAAGGTCCCTCTCCATGCATTGTTTCTATCAATCACAAGGGTCATGTTCGGTGACGCATTGTGATGTTGTGTGCTCTATTGACTGTAAGGGTCAAGGTCACACAATCCTCTTAGGTTCTCTATTATGTTGGGAGTATGTCTCCCTTCGGAAAAATATCAAATCTCTTATCTTAGAGGAAGGTGTTTATACGTGTCCTGCCCTTCTGTTGTTTCTCACCCAAAGAAACAAGGTGAGATGTGTGTGCATCTTCTGATCCCTTGTTTCAGTGAAATGTCTGGTTTTGGTAAAGTGGGTTATGGAGTGTGATATGTCATGATGAACCCATCAGGGTATGTGGTGTTGTTGTTTGTGGAATCGAATGAAGAAGATCCATATAGGGGTTTCCACAACATAACTGCGAGCCCGAAGGTGCTTTAATATTTTGATCTCCGGCCATAGGTCCCGGAGAGAAGCTGGTGCATAGTCAGGGGAAACCCCAGTGTCGTTTGAAACCTTGTACAAAGTCCTATCCTCAGTATGAAAGATAGGAAGAGATTAAACCTATGGTTTCATCATATTTCTTTTGTTTTTCCCATTCGGTGGAAATAGGTGGAGGGTCTCGTACCCATGTCATCACACAATGTTATTCCCTCCCCCTTTGGTTTCCATTGAGTCTTTGGAGAATGGTTGGAAATTTGGCTAGACAAGTTGAGAAAACGGGATTCACATGGTTAGTTCTAACCATGAACAAAAAATATAACCATGCAGAGATAAGGATCCACATAGTTATCGCACAGTTTCTCAAACTGTGCAGACTAACCGTGTGACCGTCCCAACTCCTTAATTTTGGGGTCTTTTCGTGTCGGCCCATGCTGGTCGATTAAGATGGTTGGTTCATATGGTGGGGAGAACCACTATGATTATCATGAATGTTCCTTAGGAAATTTCGAACGGAAGTCTACCCTATGTACCAGGGAGTCCGTTCAGGCCTCCCCCTATTAGTGTCCTGATTATGTCTCGGAAAAAATATTGGTTGTCTCTTATAGTGGGGAGCATATTAGTGTCCCCCCGTACCAGTAACATAGATTTATCTATGGTTTTGGCTTGGTGTAGATTGTCTCATTTAGAGATATCTAGATACCAACATCTTCCTTGACTAAATGTTGGGACTAGAGAGCACCCAATGGTTTAGTTAAAGTAAGGTAAGTGTAACCTTGTTCAAAGTTGTTGTTCGTTTGGGTGAATTGCTTGAGTCTTGTTCAGATAGTGTTTGATGAGTTTTATTTTGGGATAAAGTATGAATGTTATTGATACTTTCAGGAAATTAGTGTAAGTTATGGTTTTGATATTAATACTTCCTTAATTGATCACTGGAGGTGTTTTGGCCTTTGGGGGTGAAGCCTTGCAAGGGAGTACCTATTGATTTCTCAGTGAGGTTTGGTTGTTGCTTTAACCTTGTTGTGACTTTCCGGGGCGGAAAGTTTTCAAGGTGGGGAGAATTGTCACATAACTAACTTATTTTAAAGTTATTTTTAAGTAATTTTCCATTCATGCTTTGTTTTGGGGGTTTCCAAAGGTTTTATGGAGAATATGTGAGTTTTCAAGAATTGGGCCAAACTGTGAGCCCAATTCCAGATTTAAAAATAATGTTTTGTTTCTTTTATAACTTTTTCATTTTTTAATATTTTTCAGTAATTCCAACTCCTAAATATCCTCCCCGGATATATTAACACCACATTTAAATTTGGAGCCTTTATAAATCCATAATCATGGGGGATATGGGTTTTTATTTAAGGAATTGGGCCTGCCCGAAAGCCCATTTTCTGCATTAAAAATAAATTTTAATTATTTAATATCTCCTTCACTATTTGCGTTTTTTTCGGTGATTCCACCTCCCCCTCGACCCTAAGGAGCCCAGTCGCGCTCCCCTTCATTTTCCCCCTATTTGGGGCTCTATAGAACCGCGTAAATAGTCAAAACGTCACTGGATTTCAGAAATCGTCCAGATTTTGGAGAGGTAAATTGACCCTTTCATAACTCCTTCTATTCATAATCTTTTTCCCCAATTCCAATTCCTAAATGACCTTATCATTCTTGTTAAAATATCCATTAAATTTCTATCTATTTTAAAATTCAGATTCTGGTCGATGTTGGTTATTTTTATTCAGGATGTTTCAAGTAAGTGTTTCTTTCCTTGATTTCCTCCCCTTCCTAAGGGTTTGTTTCACCCTTTCAACAAGTTCATCATGTCCAGAAATTGAGGTTCGAAACTAGGGTTTGATTTGGTGTCATTTTGGTAAAATATTTTGGTCTAGGGTTGTATTTATATTCCTTGAGATGTGGCGGTGGTGCGGTTGATGTTTCGCACCATGTTTTGAGGGTTTCGTCATAAAAGGTAGGTGATTCCATGTGTAAACATTTATAGATTAGTTAGTTTGCTTGAATTACTTATTATTCATGTTCCTAATATGCTGTGTGTGGTGCGTGAACTGTTAATGTTGGATTTAGTAAAGCATTTGTTTTTATAGTTTTATTTTAGCTTTAAATTTGGTGTTTTCATGTGCAACCCTTTGGGCATTGCTTGGGATTGTTTTATAACATATAAATTTTGTTTAATAAATCTTGTTAGGGATGAAAATTATGATTTGGTGGGGTATTGGTGTGCCACTAGGTCTTAAAGAGGGTTTTTTAAGGGTTTAAGGTGTAAAACATTATTGTACTTCTTGAAAGTGATCTTGAAAACGTGTGTGTTTCATGTGGATCTTGTGTACTGTTGTTTGAGGTGTTTGTATAACACATGGGGGTTTTTTAATAAATATTTTTGGAGCTTCAAATTCTGTTTTGAATTTGTATTGATGTGATTTTGTCCTTGAAATATGGTTTTGAAATGGTTTTTATTTGAAAAGCTTTGGTACACTATTTAGAATTGTATTTTGAAAGTTTTGAGTGGTTTAATGATTTATGTAAGAGGTGAAACCTTATTGGAAAACTGTTTTGAATTGTTTATACATTCAAATGAACCATTTTAAATTTGAATAGTTCTGTTATGTGATTTTTATCATATTTTTAGGGACTTCATAAAATTGTTAAAGGATGTGTTGGATTGTGAAAGTTATGAAAAATTGTTGTGGGCTATTTTGGTGTGAGTTTGATTTCAAAATGAATTTGAATGAAAAGTTAAATTTGTGACTTGTGTGATGTTCATGGGGCTGTTTGGATAATGTGTGATGTGGAAGTGATATTTTCATGTGAAAAGTATATTTCTTAGATTTTTGAACTTGTTTGAGAACAAAGGGAAAACCTGGGTATCTAGGTGGGTGGACGTGTACTAGTATGCTAGTGAATCTGTGAGGTTTGGCCTCAGTTTCACTTAGCAGGATTGACTCTTACAACTCTAACTAAACTATGATGATGATGATTGGGGACCACTAGGTTATGGGTATGTTCCCTACTAGTGGCTCATGCACGAGAACGAATAATTTTTGTGGTTACTCTCACCGAGATACGAGGTACCTGGGACCCACAGCTAGTTAGTGCCTAGGGGTTATTTCCTATTAGTTGTGCTCATTAGATCATTTATACTTAACGTCAGCATATGGTATATTTGGCTGAAAAAATCAGTGGCTTTTTAATTTATTTTAAAAGTGTTGATTCTTTAAATTAGCCCACTTGAAAACTGTTTTTTTAAGTTGCATCTTTTAGAAATTGTAACTAGAAATTACATGTTTTTGAAAACTTGCATGTTTTTCATCTTTGAATGTTTATCACAGGGAATCGCTTAGTGGTGGTATCCTACTGGGCTTTTGCTCACACCCTACTTACACCTTTGGGTGTAAGTAGACTTGCTTATTTTATGTCACTGGTATGGGTATAGGTTTTATGCCTTTGGTTCAGGTGTTTAGAGGTCCATCATGATGCAGTGTCATGGAGATGGCATGAGGGCGGTGCCTCTTTCCATGTGGAGGTTCTTGGGCTGTTATTTAATGATTTGTACCTTTGTAATGGTCTTAAAACCTTGTTTAAAATTGTCTAATTCAGTTCTGAATTTTGTAAAAGATGGTTTTAGTTGAAAAATCCAGATTCGTTTTATTGAGTTTGTTTGTTGTTTAATGTTTATAAACTTGGGTAAATCGTTCCCAAACATCATTTTATGATACCCAGGCACTTGTGCCAGCCCGTGGGGATCGGGAACGCCCTTAGGGTCTTTCCATGGACTGGGTCAGGTGCCGATTTTGAAGGCGACTAGATTCGGTTCGTGACAAAGTCCAACACAGTCCTCAAATTCCTCCTCGAAACCTGAAAATAGTTTTATATACGTAGGGTGAGCTTAGGAGTATACTCAGTAGGGAAACTGAAGCTACCTGTGAACTAGTGGGGGAACATACTAATGTTCCTGTGAGAAAATGGTAGAACCTAAAATCACCAACTAATGAATACTAACTAGGCCAGTCTCACTAACGAATTCCCACCAAATAACACATGTCAAGAAAGTTTGTAGTATAACACATCGACATTTGCATACCCCACACCACATTACCTCTAGTTAACTACTCATCCCTAATGACTACTTTCATGATACAACCACTCTTCTCATATGTAGTCCCACATCCAAAACCTGCCCGCACACTCATGGGCCTCAATCTACACACAATCCTGCCCGCAGAAACCTGGGCCATAACAACCACGCCTCTCACACGAAGACAACTGGGCCTCATCACGAAGACACATGAGAAAATAGTCTTGGACCGCACACACCTAGGACTTTCATCTGTAAAAAACCTAAACAAATGATCTCGGTATATGGTAGGCCTCATTCCATTACATCATGACCTGATATACTTGATTTGTATGATCCCAAAAGAGGCTGTGAGGAAGAAAGTCAATAAACAGTCATCCATCCTCCCACCAGGATGTTGGGAAAGACACACCTCATGAAATGGGGGTTTTTTGGAACATGGTTATTAACAATGGTGGGGTGTGTATATAAATAGAAAGAAAATATAATTTACAAATATAGGTAATTATACACTCATCCCATTCTATGAGTTTCAAAAAACCAATCAAATGATCTCATAAGTTTATCTTTTACTACTACCCCTATATGTACAACCACTCAAACCCCACTTCCAAGCATAAACCCAACCCATTTTAAATTAACCACTTACCATTTATTTATATAATGGTATTCACCTTAATTTATTCCACTACTACTGAGAAACTACCAACCATAACCATACCAAAACAACAAAAAACCAAATTTACAGTCCCACTGCACAACCCCGTTCAACCACTTCTTACTATCACCATTCAATGTTATACCACACAATCCTTATCTTAAAATCCATCCCTATATCCCCACTATCCAAAACAATCCCAGAGGAAGTCCCACTACCTACAAGTCCATCAATTCCCAAATAATTCAGTCTCTTAAACTGGGATACCAACATACACCACACACAAATCCCACAGTTACATTCATTTTACCCATAACCCCACTACACACCTATACCACTACCTTCTCATAGAACCAAATCCCTTTCTTCTCCCATAACTTTTCACCCAAGAGCAACACCACACAACTCACACGAGTTCGCAAAACCCAACCGAACACAACACTCAACCACACCTATCAATAGGATATATATATATATATATATATATATATATATTCAAATTTGGTAGAAATTGTTCGTTAATCCACTTGAAAAATAGGGGTGATCACATAAAGGTTTTCATCCTAGGTAATCCATTTCAATTAACGTAGTGTATGTGATTAAGAATATTTCATGTTACATCCATTTATTAAGCATCTCAACAAAATAAAACTTGACTGGTGCACAAGAAAAGAAAACCAGCGACCATTATTTTTAGAATTCATACATCCATAACAACCATAAAAGTACCAAAGATAATTAATAATACAAGTTATGAACGTCAAAACATCTTCAATTTACGGACTGTTATTATAATAGGTCTTGTATATTTTTATCAACAAATTCCCTATCCCTTATTTATTACTTTGTAATGAAAAGTATTCAGTTGTTCTTCACAAGGAATCATTAGTACACCCACCTTGACTGATGCAAAAATAATGAGAGGCTAAAGAAATTCCTACATGGGTGATCAAAGGATAGAAGTTCTTAATTGAACCTATAATAGGGTATCATGGAAGCAGAAAGAATGAACTCCAAGAAAACTTATCATGAGGGGATGTAGCACAGGTGAAAGAATCATCTTGGGGGGAAGACTCCAGATGGACTAAGGGGAATAAAAATCATACATGGAAGCGATGATCATCAATTTGAAGAGCCATATCCTATATTAAAGGATGAACAATGTCCAAAAGTCATTAACATGGGATCGTTGTCTAGATTACACAGTTTGAATATATTAAATCCCCTGGGACATTTTGATATTAAATATATACTTAATATCCTTTGAAGCACCCTTAAAACTCCCAAGGAAGGCATGAAAATCAGCTTACGTCCAATGATAAGTAAGATGTGAGAAACTAGGAAAATTCAAAAAATGGAAATTCAGAAAAGGGTGAGACACCATTTGGTGAGCCACCATTTCGGTGTGGCACCATCATGGTACAACCATTACAGTGCCATAGTTTCACTACAGCATAATTACGGTGCCACCGTTATGATGTGCCACTAGTAGGGTTCCACTATATCGATGTGCCACCATTACGGTGCCACCGTTTCAGTGCCACTATTTCGGTGCCACCATTTCGGTGTGCTACCATTTCGTTGCCACCGTTTTGATGAAACCAATCAGTGAAATGGAATTTATGGAAAACCCGTGCAACAAACCACTATGACCCCCAAGAACACCACTAGCACTGGATTTTCACAATGGAAATTCTAGTGGAAATCTAGGTTATTACATCAGATATCTCTCTAACTATTCTCATCCAGATAATTTAAAACCAAACTCCGAAGGAATAAGGGTTTGAATAACTACCCCATAAGATACCTCTCTGGGATAAACCACCTTGTGTTGTTCAAAAACAAGAGAGAAAACCTTGAAATACAAGATCAACTACATAACATCTATCTGTTGAACAACTATAGAAACACTAATTCCCCACTGCATCAAACAACC
The DNA here is from genome assembly GCA_963277665.1 of Viscum album. Lineage (NCBI taxonomy): Eukaryota > Viridiplantae > Streptophyta > Magnoliopsida > Santalales > Viscaceae > Viscum > Viscum album. Next base: position 2,067,664,855 of record OY728119.1, read on the forward strand.
ATGCAAACACCAAGGTCACTATATTGAGATACATGGATTAGGGAGCTCCTTCCTCTATGTCAAGACACTGTCTTCTTTGGGCATCACTGACTCACCCGCACGAGTTAATCATATTCACATTAATGTGTCTGGATTAAGGATTAGGTCCTCCCATCCCCATAGTCAAGACTTTTCACACATATTCAGAGAATAGGGAAACAACTTATCCTACAACAAATGAGGTTAAAAATTTCATCATAAGAAAGGAACAAAGAAAAAAAGAAGAGAAAAACTAAGAATAGATCTTGGTACTGGGCACACATCTATCTCTCCCACTCCCAAGTACTCTCCTTGAAGACACCATTGCTCCATAAAACACAAATGAAAGGGATGGTCCATTCATAAAGAACCTTCTCTTTATGATCCTTGATTATTACTGGTTTCTCCACAAATGTCGCATCATCGTCGATATCCATCTATCCCCAATCAATGATTGGGGTGTTATCATGTAGATTCTAACCAATCTGAGAGACATGGAAGAAGTCATGGATCCTCCAAAATCACGCTGGAAATTCCAGATGATATACCACCTTTCCAAATCATCCCAACACCTCTACAGGTCAGATGAACCTGGGAGAAAGATTATTTATTCTTCCTAAACTACGCTTCCCATCCCAAGTAGAAATCATCAAGAGAACAAGGTTCCCAACATCTAACTCCAAGGGTCTACTCTAATGATCAACAAATGACTTATGTCAGTTATGATGCGCCTTCATCCACTCCTGCAAAAGCTGAATCTTCTATGTTGTAATTTGTACTACCTCTAGTCCTAGAATAGATGCTTCCCCAACCTCTTTCCGGCATACTAGTGAATGAGACGACCTTATATAAAAACCCTATAATGGTTCCATTCAAATGGTAGAGTAATTAATATTATTGTATGAAAATTCTACCAAGGGAAAGTGTTATACCCATGATCCTTCAAAGTCCAAGACACAGGACCCCAACATGTCCTCCAATGTCTTGGTGGTCCTCTATGTCTGCCCATCTATATGAGGATGGAAATCAGTTCTAAGGCGTAAGTGGGTTCCAAAGGCATGATTCAATCCCCAGTAGACTCATGACGTAAAAGATGAATCCTAATCTGAGACAACAATTCTTGAAACTCCCTATTGTCTCACCACCTTGTCCACATACCCCCTTACAAGGGAATCTACTGTGCTTGACTCCTTGATTGCCAAGAAGTGAGCCACCATCATCAATCGGTCCACTACTATCCAAAAATCATAACATCCTCCCTAATTCCTAGGTAATAATGTGATAAAATCCATCAATATTTCATCCCAATTCCACTTGGGAACATCTAAGGTATGCAACAAACCACCAAGAACACGGTGCCAAGACATCACTTGCAGACACACTAGGCACCATGCCACAAACACCACCACTTCCCACTTCATCTGGATCCACCAAAAATGTTACCTCAAGCCTAAATAAATATTGGAGACTCCTGGATGCATCACTAGGGATAATATATTTAACTCGAGGAGAAATCCCTCCCGCATTTCCACGAGGAAAAACATCTTCCCACAGAATGCCATCCAATTCTGACTATCCATCGACCATCACTCTGGAGCATGACCATATACATCGCGATCATGAATCCCAGAAGTCTATGAGTCTCTACTCTAAGAATCCTCCTCCCACCTCATTAAGTAATACTACACTGTTATTTATAATAGAAATCCGCTACCATCATCCACTTTTGCATCCATACACAAGGCATCCAATTCCTCCATCACCTTCCAGGAATCAATGGATTCCCAAACCACCACCTTCTGTGACTTCCAACTCAAATCATCATCCACAATATTCCCCTTTCCTGAGGAGAAAGTGATCATAAATTCGTAGTCCTAGAGAAACTCCATCCACCTCCATTGTCTCACATTCAGGTCTCACTAGTAGAAGTTATAGCTCAAGATCTTGTGATCCATGATGACCTTAATGTGCTCCCTGATGAGGTAATTTTTCCACAACTTAAAAGTGAACACGGTAGTGGAATGCTACAGATCATGGGTGGCATAGAAACGTTCATGAAAATGTAGCTTCCTAGACACATAAGAAATCACTCTTCACTACTGCATCAACACACACCCCAAACCAATGTCAGAATCATCGCAGAACCCCTAGAACATCACTCCATATTCTAAAAACCTATGCACTAGGGCACTGACCAGCTCACACTTCAGGTAGCTAAAAGTGCCCTGACACTACTCAATTCACATGAAGGCCTAGTCTTTTCTTGTAAAAGCTGTAAATGAAGCTGCAACTCGAGAGAAGTTGGGTACAAACCTCTGATAATAGCATGGAATACCCAGGAATCTATAAAACTCTACCACATACATGGGTTGTACGCAAGAAAAAACATCTTTAAACAATTATGTGTCCAATTTTATCCCTTACTGAGACACCACATGTCTATGTATGTTCACCTATCGTGTCCATATATTGCACTCGGAAAACATACCATAGTGATGGTGGTGTTGGAGGACCTCCAAGAAAATACTCAGATGCTCGGTGCGATCCTCCTATGACCTAGAGTAGATCAGGATTTTATCAATGAACGCGATGAAAAAGTGATCTAGGAACTCACGAAAGACAGATTTCTTAAGTCCCATGAACATGACTGGTGAATTCGTAATGCAGAAGAGTATGACCATGAACTCAAAGTTTTCTTACCTTCATCTGAATGTATTCTTTGGGATGACACCCTCCTTCACTATCAACTGGGGAAATCCAGACCAGAGATTAATATTATAGAACAAACCTTCTCCATTTAACTTGTTGAAAATATCATTGATCCTCGGGAGGGTGTAACGGTTCTTGGCCATCACCTAGTTCAGTTACTTGTAGTCTATGGATAGTCTTAAACCACCTTCATAAATCATATCAAACAAGTTTTTATCACCATATGGTGATACAAAAATCCAGATAAAACACTTCTTCATGAGGTCATCAACCTAAATCCGCAACTCTCACAACTCAGAAGGGGCCATCGGAAAGGGATCAATCAATATTGGATGGGCACTAGGTTTCAAGTCTATTCTGAACACAAAATCGTATTGAGGTGGGTAGAGTCCCAAAATCATCAGAGAAGACATCCAGGAACTCATTGAAACCCCCCATAACATCCACTATCTCTGTGTTAGCTGATTCCACTAACAACCTATTTAACAACGAAAGAAGATGCTCCACACTCTATCTCTTGCTTGATAACTCCACTCACTAATGGAAGCTATGAAATGGCCTCCCATATCTTAAGACAAGACCCTTTTCTGGATGCAGTTGATAATGGAACACAGAGAGAACAACTAGTCAACTCCAAATATGACATTATATGGATGTATTTGTAGCAGATAAAGATCCCCACTAGACTGATGTGGTCGCAACATCATTCTACATCTCCGACAAACATCTATGAAACTGGTCTGGCCTCCAATTAAATTAATCAACAATAGGGGAATGGAATGTCTATCCACATATAATTCTAAGACATGGGATAGACTAGGTGCAACAAATGAGTGCGATGGTCTTGAATCAAACAATGAACATTAAAGGGTACTAAACAAACTAATTATACCTCGAACAACCTACGAACCTACTAGAACAACTGCCTTTGTGGCGTACAACTTCCCAAACCAAGATCCTATTCCCCTAGGCTATCAAACAACACCCTAACCATGCCCTCTTCATGGTACCTGAGGAGCTACACATGTTCAGCGTCCACTGGAACCTTCCACCCTCAGTAGAGTGGGAGCTCGCTGCCCCGGTTGTTAGAAAGGCCTTACTAGCAATGACTGCTGTTGAGGTGGGTGGTGATCCTGCCCACCCCCATTATACTACACTCAAACTGGGAACTGGTTCTAAATATGTCCATGGAATCTACAAACAAAGAACCTTGGTCTCGGGCCCATGAGGAAAGGGTGAGGACAAGGAGATCAAAACTAGAAATGCTATGGCCTACTCCCTACTTGAGGACTTTTGGAAGGCCCTAAATCTGGAGACCTTCCACTGACCGCTTTCACCTTTGATTAACTTGGATGGACACCATCTCATGGTACACCTCCCAGTGATTGAATCCTTTCAACGACTTCATAATTCTTCTAAAACTCTAAGTGTTTCGGTAGAGTGAACGGAGAGACAAAATACTGAAGGGAAGGTTAGAGTTCCTTATCTAAGCATCTTGCTCAAGACTCCTCATCCAAAAATAGATTTGGTGAAAAGTGTAGGAGATCCTTGAACATGATCCTCAGTTCCCTTATCAACATACTCCGCTGATGGAGGGAGAGTAGCTATTTCCACTTCTTTGCCTTCATCATGGATGAAAGTAATTCCACACAAAACTCCTCAAATTCATCCCATGAAACATTAATTTCTTTCATCTCCTCATGGTAAATAATCCACCACTGATGCATTATTACCCTCATCTATTTTACTTTAAGAGGATAATAGTACTCTATTGGGGATTATATCAAGATGAAGGGGATCACTAGCTCCTTGAGCTAACTCTATATCTCTACATCTAAGGCGCTACCCTCATAATTTCCTAGGGTCTATTGATGGATGGCACACAACATCTTCTTCCCTTGGTCATATTTCGCCTCTCGATCAGCCTTCCACTAATCAACCGGGTCAACCAACTGGGCCTCAAATGATGGTACCCCACATGGGTGACGTCCGTGTGCTATAGCTAAAAAGGAAATAAGGAACTCTTAAGACTGGGAAGTATGAAAATTTTCATTTAAATTCATTTTAACTCTTCATTTATTTTAAATTCCCCAAACACCAAATACATACAATAACACAAGTCATGATGAAGCATGTGGCTTTCTTAAGGTCAGTTCCCTGCAATTGGTGTAACCTCAGTTGGACATTTAGTAGGTATAATGTCCTTGCATCAGATCATGGAGAAACTAAAGCTACCAACACACATGTGGGGGAACAATCTAATATCTCCAAGAGAAAACAATTGAACCTAAAAGCCCAACCAAATAATACTAACTGACCCATCATCACCATGGTATGCTTACCAAACAACGCAAGTCAAGTAAGTTAGTAGTATAGAACATCGAAATCTGTGTACCACACACCACTTTCCCACTGGTTTACTACTCATCCCTAACATCTAACATCTTGGTGCCACCACTCTTCCTATACGCAGTCCCATTTCCACAACATGTTCTCACACTCATGGGCCTCAAACCACACACAACCCCTCCCATAGACACATGGGACATAAAGACCATGCCTCTCACCTGAAGACGCCTAGGCCTCATCCCAAAGACACTTATTAGAAAAATCCTAGCATACATAGACCAAGGCCTCTCATCCACAACAAAAATTACCAAAGGATCTCAGACTATGGTATGCCTTAAGCCATCACAACCTTCCCACATTTGCTCAAGTGGTAAGAACCTAGAAGAGGGTGAGAGCAAGAAAGAATGTAACCAGCCATACATCCTCCCACCATGATGTTAGGAAATACACCCCCCCATGAAATGGGGGTGTCTGTCACATGGTTCTCAACAATGGTGGTGTGCATATAAAAATCACATGGAACAAGAATTTATACATAAAGGTAATCAGACACTCATTGTAACCTATGGGTTTCAAACAACCAATCAAACAAGCCCACCAATACCACTTTTATGGATGACCATATATGCACAACCACCCAAAACCCACTACCAAGCATAAAACCAAACCATTTTCATTTAACCACATTCCATTTGTTTATATAAGGGGATTCACCTTAATTTATTCATGCACTACTGGGAAACTACTAACCATAACCATACCAAAACAACAAAAAAAACTAGATTTGCAGTCCCTATCCACACGCCCATTAAACCACTACTAACTATCACCCTTCAATGTTATAATTCTAAATCATTCTCTAAAACCCAAGCACCACATCCCCGCTCCCCAAAAAATTCCAAGAGGCAGTCCAATTGACTGCAATTCCATTCACTCCATAGTCAACCAGTCTCTCAAATTGGGATACCAACATGCCCCACACACAATGCCCATAATAACTACCCTTTTAACCACAACCCCACAACCTCCTGCACACCCATACCACTCCATTATCACATAAGAAACTCCCTTTTATATCCCATAACCATGATCCCAACAACAGTACCTCACAACTCACACAAGGTCACAAAACCCAACAGAACACATCACTCAACCACACCTCTCAAAATGATATATATATATATATATATATATATTCAAATTTGGTAAACACTATTCTGTAATTCACTTGAAAAATAGGGGTGATCACATAAGGGTTTTCATCTTGAATAATCCATTTCAATAAACACAATCTACGTGATTAAGAAGATTTCATGTTACAGCAATTTATTGAGCATCTCAACAAAATAGAAAATCACCAGTGAACAGTCAAATACTACCAACGACCATGATTTTCATAAGGTAAACTTCCATAAAAACCATAAAAGAACTAATGATAATGAATAAAACAAGTGATCAATGTCAAACCGTCTTAAATTTCATACTGTTTTTTAAAATAGGACATGTTATCTTTTTATTATAAAATTCACCATAACTTATTTATTACTTGTTAAAGAAAAGGATTCAGCCAGTATTAAAAAAAATCAATAGTACACCCACCCCGCGTGATTCACAAATAAAGAGAGGCAGAATAAACCCCTACTTTTATAATCAAATGATTTAAGTTACTCCTTACGCCAAGAATATGGGATCGCGTATGCAGCTGGAAATAACTCCATGAAATTTGAGCAGGGGTAGCTCTAGCACAGGTGCATGGATAATCAAGGTTGGAATGTTATAGAGGCATCAAGGGGAAGGAATGACATATTTGGAAGGGAAGATCCCTAATTTGAAGAGCCAGATCCTATATTAAAGGAAGGACGGTCTCCAAAAGACCTTAACATGGGATCATGTTCAAGATTACACAGTATGAATATCTAAAATCCCACAAGATGTTAGGAAATTAAATTTATATTTAATATCCTTCAAAAATCCCTTAATAATTCCCAAGTAAGGCTTTATACCTGGTTTACATCAAATAAGACGTAAGAGGGGTGAAACATGGAAAATTCAGGAACATGAAATCTGGAAAATGGTGAGGCACCATTTAGTGTGCCACTATTTCAGTGTAGCACTACCACGATGCCACCATTACAGCACCACCATTTTGTATGCCACTATTTTGATGTGGCACTATCACAATGCCACCATTATAGTGTTCCACTGTTATGGTTCCACCATTAAGGTGTTCCACCATTACAGTTCCACATCATTAGGGTGCTAAAATTTCTATACCATCATTTCGGTGAAACCATTTAGTGAAATGGTGTTTTTGGGAAGCAACCTCAACAAACCACTATGAACCTCAAGAATTCCACACGCACTTGATTTTCAGAAAGGAAATTCCCAAGGAAATCTAGGTTATTAGATATGGTTAATCCTTGGATGTAAGAAATTTAAAGATGGTTCCCATAGTGAGGATAATTTCATTTATATGATTATTTATGATGATGATTTTAATTCATGGTTAATTTAATGGTGGTGGAAGATCACACTTTTCCTCATCAAATGAACTATGGTTTCCTTTTTATTCATGTAACTGTACAATTTTACTATGATATATTTGTGGATGAGATTATGATGAATCAATAGTGTAATAATGAATATTTATGGTGACATTACTAATTATTACACATCCAGGGATATCAACATGTTCTATGGGTTTTATTGAATTATCTATAAAAATATTGTCTAGTGGTGAATAATCCAGTGGTGAAATAATAAAAATGTTTTGTGAAGTATATTATTGAAATTTAAAAACTATTTATTTATTTTTAGTAGATTATTATATTATATATCTATTCAAATATCATGACATTTATTATCTCTAGAAGTATTAGTAATGGAATACAATAGTAACCAATGGTGTCACCCTTTAGTGATTATTAGACAGGGAATTAGAAGATGGTTCAAAGAAAAATAGAATAATAGAGACTAGTATTATGTTATGAATGAATATAATCTTTTGACATTGGGTATGCATCGTGGTAAGTGTTATATTCTTCCCCAAATGATTTTATACTATATTGACATTAAAATAACATCCATTAGGTTTTTAGGATGATTGATTTATTAAATAGATATTCCAATGGAAAAAAATCAACCAAGACACAAAGATGAAGAAATATGGGGATGATGATATACAATTTTTTGATTTATATCTATGTGGATAACTAAAATAGGGAAAATATTTTTTCTGATTGATATGGGTGTCATAAACTAGGAGTATCATACTATAATGAATGTAGGATTAATTGGGCAGAATCTTCAATCCTTTTCAATGTTATCTAATGTCACTAAATTTACCAATTAATGTCCTAGGGTCTAAGGAAGAATGATTTTATGTCATTTGATCATAACAAGGACAATTTTTTATTGATATAGGAAAACATTCCCCAATGTATAGTTTTTCATTATTTGATAATCATTTGAGGAGGCAAGGAGGAAATCATCAATAAAATTAAATCTACAACACCAATTCTACAATAATGATATAATCAGTAGATCAAGGATCTTTGATATTGTCAACAAAAATACTAATATGTATTATTTGAAAAAATTCTCCAATTTAAAAAATTTCTAATTTAATATTCTTTAAGGGATCATCTATAAGTTCATCATGGAGATATTAAATTTAGTAAAAAAATAGGGTTGGTTCTTCTCCTATTTTTAGTGAGAGTATAATTTATATGGCCACCTATATTTAGGAAATAAAATATAGTGATGGGAAATAGAATGAATTATATTTTGAATTATAGAGGAAAAGTAATATTATGATAGATTCTTTTTAAATGGATGCTAACCTAAAAATGTTGAAATTATGATTATGATTCATTATAATATCATCTAGAGAATTGATCCTATTTAGGAATAAAATTATATCAATTAGCATTTAAGATCTTGGTAATAAGTATACAAGAAGAAAATTAAATGTCCATATAAGAATGTTTTTTAAAAATCTCCTATATTTAATGTAGTGTATGATGTGATAAAATATATTTTAGTGATATACTTATAGACCTATTTCATGTTCAGGAGTATAATGTTCTCCCCTAGATCTAGAATATGAGGTGAATGAATCTATGTGAGAATAGTGTTGATTGAGTTTCATACGTTCTGATTTAATATGAAATTGAGTGTTTTGAGGATGTACTTTATTTTGGAACTAATATTGTTGGATCCGTATATAATGTTTCATTGCATTGGTATCTTTAGTCTTCAATTATTATTAGTTGAATTTTAAACAATGGTATTCTAATGATTTTTTATCCCTTTATTTTCCTATAATAAATGTGAGATGATATAATAATGAGTATAATATAAATTCATCTATTTTATTATAAAATGTCCTGATAATACATGAATGAAAATAGATTGATTGATATAATCAGAATATTTCTAGATATTTTGGGAGATTGGAATAATGATATATGTCAAATTACTATATGTAGTTATGGTTTTGCCTTTATATATAGTTATATTGATTTTTATTCTGATTTGGATACTCAATTCTTCTTTTAGTTGTGGAAAATTTGATTAGTACTTTTGAAAATTTATCTATTTTTAGATATGATTTTCAAATTATTGAATAAGGAGTACGTGAATCTCATTATCCATGTGTTTATGGAAATTTTATTATATTTGTAATGTGTTTTGTTGAAAATTTCAATAAACAAGGGATCATTTAATATAGTTTATTATCAAAATTTGAATTGTAATGCGTTGTAATCCATTTATCACAAAGGGATTTCATATATTATTCTGAAACATAGATGAAAGAGTGTATGAAGCATTTATTATTCATAACTCTAGATATTTGTGTGATAATAGTTACAAATTTTGGGATGATGTATGTTTTATATGGAAAATTTGTTCTTGTATTCATGCTGTGCTCAATGAAATGTGTGGACCTATAAATGGAATACTAATAAAAAAATTTATGACTTAATAATAGAAATTCATTAATGGTATAAATATATTTATATTACATAATGTAACACCCTAACCCCAGTTACCTAGAGTCGGTGCATTAATACATAACATTGGCATGATCACAAAAGATCAAGTCTCGAAAGAATGATTAGTTTAGTAGTCTTGGAAACACTAGATATATTAATAAGTCTTACATTACATAATAAAGTAAAAAAACTACAATAACTGATTTTCCTCATATCCCCTCATACTATCCCTATAGGTCATTCATGAATTACTTCTTCACATCCTGGAAAAAATAAAAAATTGAAAGGGGTGAGCCCAGATGCTCAGTAAGGATATCAATATACCGGAAGCTTTCATTAATAAGCATAAACATTTAAGGAAATGTATAAAAAGCCTTTTAAACTTGAACATCAGCATAATATGGAAATGATAAAATGAAATAACTACATTTATTTAATCACATGTATATTCTACTAGTCGAATAACCACATGCAATATCAATAACCACTTTCATAATGAAGGAATGCTAAATTCTAGACTATCATAACCACATAGTCAAGGCCTCGTGCCAAGACTAAAAATAAGATTTTGTCAAGGTCTTGTGCCAAGTCACTAGATTGTCTCATGAGACCTATAGATGCATCAAGGAGCTATAACGGGCTCCACCCGTCACTTACTAAGTCTAATGCATTCCTCATATGAAATGTTTGAAACATAACATAAACATTCATATTAAAACTTGGATATGAAATGTCAATACTTTTAACCACAAACCATGAATGGTATTAAAATAGCACATCCACAGTCAAACATAACTCATTCGATAAAATATGGAAGATTTTATTGTATCAGATTAAACATAATCGAGAATAATGAAAGATATTGACATAGATTAAAATATCATCAAAATATTGAGAGAAATATCCCCCTTTTTCTTGAAAACATTTAAAAGTCACACTATTTGTCAAGAAGCCATTTAAAATAGATTTTTGAATCAAAGTGTCCCATACCAATTAGAAACTATTAAAATGAGTTTTAATTTCATAACATTAATTTCCATATAAATTAATCTTAAAAAATATTTTTAAAAAATGGATATCAATGAGAAATATTTAGAATAATAAATCTTTAAATTATTTAAAATGATATTTTAGTTAGAGTTCCTAACCAAAAGTGTGAAACTTGAATTAAAATAATTGAGGTAATAAAAACATTTTAATATCATGAGAATAAAGAGATTTATGATATACTATGTCAAAGTACATTATATACACCATCTAAAAGTGATTTGGTGTATAACAACAAAAAGTCTCAATGAAATGTAAATTGAGATCAAATCTCTTATAAAGACCATATCCTTAGGTTAATGAAAAATAAACGACATAATTATGTGTTATAAATATAAATACACTCAATATGATTGGATATTGACTGTAAATAAATCAGAGTACATTCACACATATTCTGGTAAATACAACACCAATGAATTGGATATTTAACTCAACAAATGGAGAATGAGTTAAAAATTACTCTTGTCAAGTTCATATCGATAACATGAGAAATTATCAATGGATTGATTATGTGTATAAAAAGTATATCCACAGAAAGGGGAGTGGAAATTATTACATAGGAAAATGAATAGTGATTCCACAAAAAATCTTGGAGTAAAATAATCATTGATGTATGCATAAAGCCCAATGAATTGAAATTGAAATTTCAAATTCCCTTATCGATTTAGTGACATACGAAACATAAAACCATGAAATAAGGATAATAAAATGATGATGGAAATATCCATAAATTAATGTATATTATACAATTAATACAATTATGGGCAGTACACGCAACGCATGCAATAAATAAGTTGCGAAAAATAGAAATCTCACGGAATTAAAAGTGAGATAAGAAACCCCTTACTTTGTAATTTTTCCTTGGTAGAGGGTACGTTATCCTCCTGTATAATGGTGAAATAATTGTTATTGAGTTATAAATGGATCATATACATTAATATAATATCATATTTGTTCTTTTAACATTACTTTGTTAATAATATCTTAGTATTATCGTCGTTTCGGGTGTTAACTTACTCATTTTCTTTTATACGTTTTGTTACATAAGTCGTGTTTTTTATGGGTAGGTTGTATCTTATTCATATAAATAATGATATAAAGTCCTTAAACATTATTTTTAATCATCAAATTAGAATTATACTTGAATGGATACGATGGGGAATGAATCTCATCGCGTTCGTGGAGACGGTAGTCCTTACGTACGCACTAGCGACAATATCATTTTATTATATTAAAATAAAATATAATTGGATGGTATTTCATATATACAGAATAATTATCATGTTATATTTACTATTTACATTAATTACCCATCATTATTATACCCATCAAAATAATAATGTATTGAATAACAGTTACACCACAACCTGGAGCTGGTAGGCCGTACGTACGCACGTACGGTGAAATGTCATTCAAAGGATGGATAGAATACTGAATATGGTTGTACCATATTTATAATAACATCAAAGTATATAGAATATACTGGATTTATTATTTTATAATGGAAACAACAAATAAATAAGATGTTTAAGAAGAAAGGAACTTGAAAAATGGTGGTGAAAACATTACCTCTTCATTGGGGTCTTCTTTTTTATTTGATCAAAAGGGATCCTTAGGTTGGATTTCTTACTAAAAGAAGGCCTCCATGATTAAGGTAGGATAGTTTAGAGGGTATTTGGGAAGAGTTTGGCCGAACCAAAAGGCTTTAAAGGTATGAAGAATTGGTTATAAGTGGCGTCCTTTTATAAGGGGGAGGAGGGGCTCTTTAGAAAAAACTTAAAATATTAATTTATAATAAATTCATATTTGGTTTATAATGGATCCAAAGTATATTATTCAATGTATAAGGTGAGGATGGGTATAAAACCTTTCATCTAATAGATTTTAGATAGGTTTGAGTCACTATATTAACCTTATCATTTATATTTAACTCTTAGTAAAATAGTTTGACATTTACCATGTCACATTGTATTTTTATATTATATGGTTAATATACTTACTATATACTTTCAAGAGACCCCCATGTGGTCCAATAATGATAAAAATATCATTATATAAGTTCTTTGGTAGAAAAGTAGATTTTTTAAGAATACAATATCAATTAATAATATATTATTTGTTTTAAAAACTCATTTATGTCAATTTTGATAATATTTAATAATTGATTTTTTAAAGCCTTAAAAACTTTATTAATTCGAAAAAAATTCATTTATGCAATCCTAATATGTCATATTAATTAATAAAATTCGTGTATGGAATAAAAACTTTCAAATTATATTTATTTTAACAATTATAAAACTAATTATTTGATTCTTTCATTAATAAGGAAAATACTGCATCATTATTGTGTCATAAATAAATTTATTTATTCAATGTCTAAAAATTATAAATAAAATACCATTAAGTAGGAAATCGTTTTAGCTTTCAAATAAATATTTATAGTCAAACTTATAACATATATAACCTGATGTAAAAATTGTTTTTTCTAAAAGATATATGATGATGTCATTTTTGTATTTACATTAACTTAATTAATATAAAGTGTCATTATCACTTAAAAATGGATCCATGAGGTCCCAAAATCGGCACAAAGATGCATATGGTTAGACATTTATCAACCAATAAGGTTAGGACATGTTTTGGGGTAATTTATTATTATTATTATTATTATTATATTATGTTTTACCCTTATTTACTGGATTTACCCTTTAACCATGGTAAATAAAATATTTACCGAAGTAATTATTCAAAATGTCGAAAAATAAAATTTACCTATTTACACAATTTTGAAATATTGATTCTAAATATAGAATGCATTTTTTTAAATTCAAAACACAGAAGGGGCAGAAATTAATTTAAAATTAATTCCCGCTGTCAAAACAACAAACGTGTTTTAAAGAAATAATAATTATCAAAAGATTGACACTTGTTTATGTCTAGTTTAAATGTGAAATTACGTGCAATGACCACAATTTTATTAAATTTAAAAAATATTTTCTAAATATTCTTTAAAACCACTAAAATTCATAATTTATCACGATTAATTATTTCTATTAAAAAAGTTGTTTTAAATTAAAATTTAGTGTTTTTCACTATTCATAAAAATTTATAGTTTTCAGAAAATACCAAAAATTCACCCGAAGATTATTTTGATATTCTGAATCCAAAAAATGAAGTCCATTTTGAATGATAAAATGTATAAAATTTCAAAAAGTGGGTATTACAATTCATAACGACTTGTTTTATTGGTTGCGTTGTGTGTTAGAACTCGAAGTTGCGCACAACACACGCTACTATATTATTCAAAGAGAAGCATACCGTGGAAGCTTTTGGTGTTATATTCTACCCTCATTCAAATAATTTCATCCTAGATTTTTTTTAAATTGGGCTTCAGAATATAATGGAAAGTCCCACATTGAAAAAAGATTAAATAAAAATATCACTTTAAAAGAAATAAAGAGAAGTACAAAGGTCACACAAGATAACTCATACTGGGATTCCATGTAAGAAAACATGGATATGGAAGATAAACTAATTGTCATGTTCTGATAGAGAGGGATAGAAAACATGATCAGGGGAAAGTTAACAACAAGAAATCCACAAACTTGTGATGGGACAAACGGTCATTAGTTTCCCAGTAGGAAAAGTATACGAACAACATTTTTTTAAGTTTCATTACATAAAGATAAGGAATTCATTTATGTGATTGACTGTGAAAATAAAGAGTTATACTTAAATATTAAGTAGAGTTTCATTATTTAATAAATTTCTTCCACTAACTCATTTTTTTAAATGATGAGTATTCAAGAAGACTTGGTCACACTGGAAGAGATAGAATAAACTTTTATAGAATCAAATAATCCTCGAAGGATAAACTATATATTAACCTTGTCTTTAGAGATTAATCAAAACGAAAACAGTTAGTACATGATCTGATGATCCCCCTAAAGGGTATTCCTTTAGAAAAATGAACACTAATCTTAATTTCTAAAATTAAACCAACAATACCCCAAAGTTAAATAAATACCATTCAATAAACAATTGTACTTAAAATCCTTCAATATAATCCAAACTAATATTGAAACCCAAAACTTAGAATAATTTGGTTATGTATTCTTCCATGTTAAATTTCATCTCCAAATGATATCAACTACTCTTAAAGTCACATAATTAAATGTAATTAACCTAATCACATATTCTCTATTTTAGGTTAATAATTTCCATAGATAACCCAAATCACTATAAATCCATAATAAAAACTTAGATAAAAATCCACCATTACTCCTCAAATGAAACCCCATAGTATTCTATTTTCCTTGAGCATATAGTGTTCCCAACAAAGCGAGCATCTTTCAAAATAACATTTATCACTTTATCACCAAATCATTTTCCTATACCAAGGGTATTCATTTGATAAGACATAAGAATGCAAATCAACTTATTATTGATAAATAAAATCATTTAACTAAAAATAATTAGTCACACTAACCAGGTACTTCACGTAGTCCAGTGGTAGGTTATAAATCCCAATCGCACTTCGGTTGTGGGTTCGATTTCCATAGCATTGTCCGACATGACGGGTTGTCACACGGTGTGCGTGTTTTCCATTTTCAAAAACTATATTTCATAACATTACCAGAATGAGATAAATTCATCAAAATAACCATAACATAATTTTGACCAGAAATGTTATCTCATACCTTTCATTTTCATCCCAAAATATAATAATTTGTAATTTCCTCAAACCCAATGATCATATAAAACCAAATGGATATTTATAACTATATCCACAAGGGAAAAGATAATACTTCCTCAAATATCATTCTCACATGGAAAACTACGGGGTTACAAATACAAGATAATATTATTCCAAAGTAATCCCATCAACAAGGAACACTAATACTTTTAAACTTTTCTCCAACCATTTATTTACACATAGATTCTTTATTGACCAAGAAAATATCCTATAGAATAGTTCATTCACTTGGGTAATGGATAGGTCCCCTACATTTATAGAAAATGATTGTAAATGGATTCTTGGGACCATTTTTATTTTCTTCCATATTACTCTTCATTTTTCCTCATAAATTCTTCACATTATGTCCTTATTTCCCGCATGTAAATCATTTATTTGTTGTGTTGAGACACTTTCCTGGGTGTCTCCTTCCACATTTCCTGCATGATGTAAATTTAGGATTCTTTTCTCCATGGTCTCCACTACTGGATGTCTTATCATTCAACACCTTTCTCTTCTTTGTTGAGTCTAGGAGTTGGTTAATATATACGTTGTTGACCATATTTTTGGAAAACTGATTTGTCATGAACACGATATATTTTACGCCTATCAACATTCCATTTTGTTTCTCATTTCCATGAACTTTCCCACCTTGTACATCATTCTCAAAGTTACTATGACGTCCTCGAAGTTCATCCATTGACTAAAACCAGAATGCATTGTGTGAGTAACAGTATTCATAAAATTATTTAGAGAAAATCATGACACCATATTCTCAATTTGAAACACCTTAGGATTAACCAAGGTCATTTATTCTCAGATTATATTAAAATACATAAAATTGGTTTGTAAAGAAAATGAAAATTATCCTAAGCATATCCCCTGGGAGTGTTGTAACCAAGAGTGCAGCAAGGCCCGTTTTTGTGCACCAGTTCCCGTTCGAGTCAATCTCAAAGCGATGTTTATGGGTTTTACCCATAGGTACATCTATGCCAGAGCCACCTCTACCTGATATTATCCAAATAGGGATGTATTGTTTTGGAAAACTCAAAAAATCTATACAATACCAAAATTATAGGAAGTTATTCTATACTAATCCTCAAAGTATATCTTAGGGCTATGTGCTCTAATCAGAGTTTATCTAAATCTAGTTTCTAAGGATTGTACTAAAATTACTCCGATACCAACTGTAACACCCAGACCCCAGTTACCTAGAGTCGGTTCATTATTATATAACATTGGCATGATCACTAAAGTTCAAGTCTCAAAAGACCAATTATTATAGTAGCCTTGGAAACAATAGATATATTCATAAGTCTTACATTGCATCATAAAGTAAAAAAAAACTACAACACATCTTGTCTTCATATCCCCTAAACATTCCCTTTAGGTCATTCAGAAAATAATTATTCACATCTTGGGAAAAATTAAAACATTGAAAGGGGTGAGCTCAGATGCCTAGTAAGGATAACAATATAGCAGAAACTTTCATAAATAAACATAAACATTAAAGGAAATTTATAACTAAAAAAAAGCCTTTTAAACTTGAACTTCAGCATAATATGGAAAAGATAAAATTAAATAATTCAATTTCCTTATTCACATGGATATTCTACTAGTCGAATAACCAAATGCAATATCAATAACCACTTTCATAATGATGGAATGCATAATTCCAAACTATCATAACCACACAGTGAAGGCCTCGTGCCAAGACTAGAAATAACATTTTATCAAGGCCTTGTGCCAAGTCAATAGTTTGTCTCATGTGACCTATCGATGCATCGAGGAGCTATAGCGGGCTCCACCCATCACTTACTATGTCCAATGCATTCCTCAGATGAAAAGTTTGAAACATAACATAAACATTCATATTAAAACTAGCATACGAAATGTCAATACATTTAACCACAAACCATGAATGGTATAAAAATAGCACATCTACAGTCAAACATAACTCATTCGATACAATATGGAAGATTGTATTGCATCAGATTAACCACAATTGAGAATAATGAAAGATATTAACATAGATTAAAATAATCATCAAACTATTGAGAGGAATATCCCCCTTTTTCTTGAAAACATTTAAAATTCACACTATTTTCAAAGAAGCCATTTCAAATAGATTTTTGAATCAAAGTATCCCATACCACTTTGAAACTTTTAAAATGAGTTTTAATTTTAAAACATTAATTTCCATATAAATAAATCTTTAAAACCATTTTTAAAACATGGACATTAATGAGAATGATTTAGAATAATAAATCATTAAATTATTTAAAATGATATTTTAGTTAGAGTTATTAACTAAAAGAGTGACAATTGAATAAAAATTATTGAGGTAATAAAAACATTTTAATATCATGAGAATAAAGTAATTTATGATATATTATGTCAAAGTACATTATATACACCATATAAAAGTGATTTGGTGTATAACAACAAAAAAGTCTCAATGGAATGTAAATTGAGATGAAATCTTTTATAAAGACCATATCCTTAGGTTAAAGACAAATCAACAAAATAATTATGTGTGATAAATATAAATAAACTCAACATGATTGGATATTCACTGTAAATCAATCAGAGGACATTCACACATATTCTTGTAAAGACAACACCAATGAATTGAATATTTAACTCAACAAATGGAGACCGAATTAAAAATTACTCTTATCAAGTTTATATAGATGACTTGAGAAATTATCTATGGATTGATTATGTGTATCAAAATTATATCCACCAAAAGGGGAGTGGAAATTATTCCATTGGAAAATGGATAGTGATTCCACACATAATCTTGGAGAAAAAAAATCAATGAAGTATGTGTAAAGCCGAATGAATGGAAATTGAAATTTCAAATTCCCTTATCGATTTGGTAACTTTAAAAACATACAACCATGAAAGAAGGAAAATACAATGATGATTTAAATATCTATAAATTAATGTATATTACATAATGAATATAATTATGGGCAGTACACACACCACATGCAATAAACAAGTGGCAAATAATGGAAATCTCACGGAAGTAAATGTGAGATTAGAAAACCCTTAAATTGTACTTTTTCCTTGGTCGAGGTTAGGTTAGACTCATGTATAATGGTGAAATAATTTTTATTTAATTATAAAATGATAATATACATTAATATGATATCATATATGATCTTTTAACAGATCTTTGTTAATAATATCTTAGTATTATCGTTGTTTCGGGTGTCAACTTACTCGTTTTCTTTTATAGGTTTTGTTACATAAGTCGTGTTTTTTATGGGTAGGTTGTATCTTATTAATATAAAGAATGATATCAAGTCCTTAAAAATTATTTTTAATCATCAAATGAAAATTATACTTGAATGGATATTATGGGGAATGAATCTAATCGCGTTCGTGGAGACGGTTGTCCGTACGTACGCACGAGTGACAATATCATTCTTTTGATATTAAAATAATATATAATTGGATGATATATCATATATAAAGAATCATTATCATGTTATATTTATTATTTATATGAATTAAACATCATTATTATACCCATCAAAATAATAATGTATTGAATAACAATTACACCACGACGTGGAGACGGTAGGCCGTATGTACGAATGTATGGTGACATGTCATTAAAAGGATGGATAGAACACTGAATATGGTTGTACCATATTTATAATAACGTCACAGTATACTTAAGTTACTGTATTTATTATTTTATAATGGAAACAACAATAAATAATAAT
This sequence comes from Viscum album, assembly GCA_963277665.1. Taxonomy (NCBI): domain Eukaryota; kingdom Viridiplantae; phylum Streptophyta; class Magnoliopsida; order Santalales; family Viscaceae; genus Viscum; species Viscum album. The sequence goes on from OY728119.1 coordinate 2,067,684,453, forward strand.
TTGAAGAAAAATGAACTTGAAAATGGGTGGTGAAAACATTACCTCTTCTTTGGGTTCTTCCTTTTGATTTGATCAAAATGGATCCTTAGGTTGGATTAATGACTAATGGAAGGCCTCTATGATTAAGGGAGGATATTTTAGAGGGTATTTGGAAGAGTTTGGCCAATCCAAAAGGGTTTGAAGGTATGATTAATTGGATATAAGTGGTGTCCTTTTATAAGGGGGAGGAGGGGATCTTTAGAAACAAATTAAAGTAATAATTTATAATAAATTAATATTCGGTTTATAATGGTTCCAAAGTAGAGTATTCTAAATATAATATGGGTAAGGGTATAAATACTTTCATACAATATATTTTAGATAGGTTTGGGTCACTATATTAACCTTATCATTTATATTTAGCTCTTTGTTAAATAGTTTGACATTTACCATGTCACTTTGTATTTTTATATTATATAGTTAATAAACATACTATATACTTACAAGAGACCCACAAGTGATCCATTAATGATACACCAATCATTATATAAGTCCTTTGGCCGAACCTTAGATTTTTAGGAATATAATATCAATTAATAATATAATATTTGTTTTAAAAACTCGTTTATGTCAATTTTGACAGTATTTAATAATGGATTTTTGTTAAAGTTTTAAAAAATTTATTAATTCGAAAATAATTCATTTATGAACTCCTAACATGTCATATTAACAAATAAAATTACTTTATGGCATAAAACTATCAAATTATATTTATTTTAAAATTTATAATACTAATTATTTGATTCTTTCTTTAATAAAGAAAATACTCCATCATTATTGTGTCATAAATAAATTTAATTATTAAAAGTATAAAAATTATAAATAAACTACCATTATGTAGGAAATCTTTTTATATTTCTAGTGAATATTTATAGTCGAAAATATAACATATATAAATCTATGTAAAAATTGTTTTTCTAAAAGATATATGCTTATGTCATTTTTGTATTTACTTTAACATAATTAATATAAAGTGTCATTATCACTTAAAAGTGGATCCATGGGGTCCCAAAATTGACCCCAAGATGAAATTGTCGGAAATGTATCAACCAATAGTGTTAGGACTTGTTTTAGGGTAATTTATTATTGTTATAATATTATTTTTACCATTATTTACCAGATTTACCCTTTAACAATGGTAAATAAAATATTAACCGAAGTAATTATTCAAAATGTATAAAAATAAAAGTTATCTATTTACAAAATTTGGACATCCTGATTTTAAATATGGAATCCATTTTTATAATTTCAAAACATAGAAGTGGTAGAAATTAATTTAAAATTAATTTCCGATGTCAAAACAAAAAGCATGTTTTTAAGAAATAATAACTATCAAAAGATTAACACATGTTTATGTCCGGTTTAAATTTGAAATTATGTCCAATGACCAAAATTGTATTAAATGTTAAAAATATATTCTAATTATACTTTAAAACAACCCAAATTAATAATTTATCACTGTTAATTATTTCTTTTAAAAAGTTGTTTTTAATTAAAATTTAGTGATTTAACTATTCATCAAAAATTGAATGTTTTCAAAAAAAAAACCAAAAATTCACCCTAATCTAATTTTGATATTCCAAATAAAAAACTGAAGTCCATTTTTAAAGATAAAATGCATAAAATTTCAAAAATTTGGTATTATTATTCATAACGGCTAGTTTGATTGGTTGTGGTGTGTGTTAGAACTTGAAGTTGCGTACAACACACACTACTATATTATTCAAAGAGAAGAATATTGTGGAAGATTGGGGTGTTACACATAAGAGTGTATCAAATATAGATGTGAAATCCATATTTTCTCTTAAGATTGTTTCTTTCTTTTTGAGAAAAAATAGTAATGGTGAGGAGAAATTAATGAACCATGTTTGAATTGAGATTTACAAGGATTTTTCTTGTAATTTATCTTCCATTTTGTTTTTTATAATTTGTGGTTCCTATATATTCTTAATTTTTCTTTTGTATCATTTAACTAAGCACCATGACAATTTTGAAAAGAAAAAAAATATTTTTTATTTTTCACGAACAAGGTTCCCTAATAGAAAATATGTAATTAACTCATAATAAATCATTAGATTGGAAATCCAAATGTGTATGATTGATTAAGGAATAATGCTTCATTTATTGATGGAATTAATTTTTAGTGGGCTTCAGGACCATCATAAAACTACTTTTTTTGTTAATAATTAAATTCTCTCATTATAAATTGATTCTTAACATATTTTATAAAGAAATATTAGTTAAATAAATGATCATAAACATATATAATTAGACCTCCCACATAGGTGGGACTTTCAGTCCCTATTCATTATGTTTTTCAGGATTAAGACTTAATGTTTAATATTTTATATATGAGCTATTATGATTATTCTAAGGTGGAATTAATTTTAATCTATTGGTATACCATCATTTTTATAAATATATAATTTTTTATGTTTCTATGGAATTGAAATATGGTATTTGACTAGGAATCCACATATACAGTTAATCATCCTTAATTCTCCACGGTGTCCATGATGTTTCCTTCCACTATTTGTTTTTTGCACTGAACCCCATTTGTTGTTATAATTGATTCTTTATTGTTACATTGGATGATTATCATACCATGATGAAAATATGTATGTTTCTTTGGTGAGGATAATAAGGAATAAAAATGGGAAAAGAGATGCAACAGATTTCAGATGACTGGGTAGAGGACAAATATGGAAACAATGGTATGACATGAATATATTTTTGAGGTTTGGTAAAAGTTATAGTTAAATATAGGGTTTAATGGTTGTTTAAGGATAATAATTAATCATGGGATTATGTAATTCTTTATATAATAAAATTAATTAATTATTAAATAAAAAAAATATTAATATTTGAGAGTGAACCCCACAGTTTGAGGTGGGGAATCAAACATTTTTTGGAAACCTATTTGTGAATACATGATAGATATATGTGTGTATATGGATTAATAAGCTATTAATTTTTAGAAAAAAGATCCCAAATACAAGGTCGAGGTGTAAGGATATCCCCATTATAGCCTGGTGGTATACTGGATAGAGGATATTGACTAAGCCAACTGAGATTGAGGAAGAGGACACCAACCAAGAAAGCCTAAGCAGGTTTGGGTCATGGGTGGAATAGGACATGGTATAATTACCCGATGCACCAATGGGCCAAGGATCGATGCATGGAAACCCATCTATCACAACTATTGGGTCTTGGGTCAAATTAGTTTCTATAAAAAATTATGAAAATTAAAAATAATTTTCCCAATGTTCTTTATAGAAAACTATATACTCTATTTTACTGTTTCCATGTAGATTATGATGATGGTATTTTTAAATCCATATTACTTTTTAAATGGTTGTTTTCAAAAATTTATAAACTTATACACTAAAATTAGAAGAGATTTTGGATGAGTAATTTTTTAGAGTAAAATTTTGTTCACTTTGTTGAGAAAAAAATAGCTTCTTATTTGGGTCTATTTGATGCTCATAAGAATTTTTTTTAGAAAAAAAATATTTTGGAAGTGGATTTGTGAGTATTTTTTTAGATAATAATTGTAATATTTATTAATCCCTAGGTTCTATTTATGGGTCTCACAATCCAGATTACGACAATGATGGTTCATATTTTTTAGTTATGTATCTTTATAAAATAATTTGATAACATTCTCCATGTCAATGAGAAGTGAATATAATTTAGTTGTTCAATGAGATACTAATTCTTAATTATTGTATTTACCTATTGTATTATAATTAATTTTATTAGATCTATAGTGAGATTTATTATGATATTCAATGATATATTTCAAATACTTCTGTATATTCTATAATATAGGTGGGAAATATGACTGATATTCAGATTCATACTAGGTGGGAGTTTCCCTATGTTTATTTATGCATTTTTTCGTATGAATATAAATGAAATTTGTTTTATATCTCCTTTTATTAACAAAATATTATGTTTTTATGATTTGACTTAGTGTGTGACATCTTCTACGATGTTGATACAGATAAGGAGTAAACGTAATCATCACGAAGAAGACACATGTCATGATACTGATGGACTTTCATGGGATAGTGACATGATTTCAAGATGACATATTACATGCAATGTGTATAAAAGAGATTTCAACAACATATTATTCATTATATTAATTAATTATGAATAATTTAATGTGAAATACATATTTTTTATGTTATTTCAACTATAGTGTTTCATTGGACCACCACCGTGAGTTCTTCTTGACACAAACCTTATATTGTGATCTCACACCTAATGAATATTCATAGAGATTCATTGGACATGATCTAAAGTATCATTATTAATAAATTTCCATTTTACATTAAATAAGTTTTCATAATATATATGTGTAGTTTGTTTTTCTTTCACATTGTTCACCTATGATGATGTGTGATCCTCCATTGACTAACACCTAGAGTATGGGTATTCTTTTAAATACAGTAATTCTACACACTATGTGATACTCAATGATAGGTATTGGTACTACATCACAGAATTACCCTATAATATAACATGATCTAATGGATATTTAAGGACATTGTCTGATGTCTAATGGTATGGTCAGTTGAGACATCTTTTTATGTGTGTACCTTAATAATATTTTTATGTGGGGAGATATTTTTTTCATAAAAAAGGACTTTATTTTCTAGTGAATCAAACACATGAAATATTAACCAATGGAATTTAAGGATTTGTGAGCCATGTATACATTATCATATGTAACCTGGAGGACGAGATACTACCACTATTGAATTTTATTAATTAACCCTAGTTGGCATTGAGTTATTATTCCAGGACTATATATTATGATTTCTTATTCATTTATGAATACATAATTAAGATTGCATATTTTTAAATGCTAATAATTTGTGATGTATTAATGAGTTGGTATACTCAACTCTTCATCGGAATCATCATGGTGATATATATGTATATTTTCAACCATTTCATATTTTGATGGAGAACATGGAGATTTAGAGCTAGTGGTTTTTGTTAGTAGAGGTGGATTATGAAAATAATTATTGATGGTGTGTTGTGAAATAATTTTATGGTTTTGAGTCTTGAGTTTGATTTAAGTTTAAATTCATGTTTAAATATTTCATATGGGATTTTCCTTAAGTAAATTTTATATCATTTTCATAATAGTGTCATATTACTTACTTGATGGATGGAATGACATTCATATATTTATCTATTGTATATATTGTGTGTTTTATGGGTTTTTATTACATGGTCACGGGTGAATACCTCTATTGTTTTATATACATCATTTTAGTGATAGTCATCGACCCTTGATTTATAATAGATGGTATTGGGGAGGCATAATCAACCTTAATTTGGACCTAGGAGGGTTTCTAGTGGAGTTAGAGTTTTTCAAGGTCTGATTCACTTTTGTCTTCCAACACATTCACTCCTCATGGTTATATCAACATTTATATGTTAAAAACATTGAGACCAAAGTATATAAATTAATGTAATAAAGGATATATATAATCAAAAATAAAATATCTATAGCCCTTTATATGTAAAAATATGTGTTTTTTTAAATCTTATTATTGGATAAACAAATATCATTTAATAATTCTGAGACTTAGTGTAATCTGTAATCAAAATAAGTTTACACATGTATGAAGTTGGAAAATGAGAAGTTAAAAAATAATAAAAAATCTATAAAACTGAATGTTCCATCCTATATTGAATTTATAGTAATGTTCTATACTATAATACTATTCCTAATGAAACAAAAATATATAAGAAATTTTTTTCCTAAGCTGAAGAAGAAAAAAATTATACTTGTTATCATTTTAATATTTTTATGACTTTGTGATTTTATTTTATTTTTATATTCATTTCCATATTATTCTAGAAATTTTCAACATAGAATAAAATTCATGAAAAATGATAGCCAATAATAGTCTATAATTATCTATATAAAATAATATAGTCTACAACCCCCACATAAAAAACTACATTTCAGTGAGAAGATTAGTAAGAGTAAGGTATTCTGAAGAACATACACTTACACACTAATTTATGGAATATATGAGATACATGTGGGTGTGTGTGAAAGTATATTTGTTCTCCGGCAATTAAAATTGAACAATTATTCATCACTAAAATAATATGTTCAAGGATAAGTCACGTAGGGTAGGCTGAATGTTAAAAGAGATATAACTTGTTTTACAAATACAACCCTAATATTTTTAATCATTTGTAGAAACAATTAAAATCTGAATAAGATGATAAAAGATTTATATCATCTCAAAAAAATAAAAATGTAAAAAAATATTATTATTTTGTAATAATATATGTTTTAAAAAATGATAAGTAACTCTTGAGTCGAGGATATAATTTAATTATTTTAATAAAATAGTTACTATATGTTAATGAAAAGGTAAATAATACGTAACCCAAAAGAAAATGAACATATATCTATATATTTTTATTAAGATTTTGTTTTCATTACAATGAATAATGATAATAAACAATATTTTTACAAGGATATAATAATAAAATCAAGTCCAAATATTGATTTAAAAGAAACAATGTGGTGAAGGGAGATTTTAATGAACCGTTTCATTACATTACAAATAATTCATGAGAAATTTGATCTATTTGTTCCATAGTAGGTCTAAGGGAAAAAATAGTAATTCCTATTAGGATATTATTTTAGAATAATTTTGTGACCACACTATTAGTCCTAGAATAGAGTTTTTATCTTAGGGTAAGAGTTCAGTGGAATTCTATGTTGCTCATATTTTTCCCTAATATATTTTATTTAATTAAATATTAATTATTTTTACTTGTGTGAATGGTTATACATTATAAATGGAGTATTGGATTGTAATTGTGGATACATAGTTGAATATATAATATTTCTTTCCAAGTCAAGGTGTAAACTTGTTATGTGAACTAATACTAGGCTTGATCCCCATTTTCAATTTTACTTTTACATTTTGTTTCTTTTTATTTCTTTTTATATTTTCCACTCATTTATCCATTGGATTCTGGTAGAAATTATATCCCCACTATGGATTTCTTGTTTTTGATAGAGAAAAGGGATTTGGGAGAAGGGATCATCACCATGGTAGTCTAATCTGACTGGATAGAGGTATAATGACTTCCTGTAACATATTAGAGTGAGAATCTTTAGAATTTTCAAAGTGAGGTAAAAATTTGTTTTTTAGCTATTAATCCACATATATTAGATATTTATATGTTTTAATGTTTTTTTAATTAATAGAGTCTCCTTGGGGCCTGATCTGGAGAGTTTTGGGGTGAATTTAGAGTTCTAGGGTATTTTTAGGGGTTCCGGTTTTGGAAATACCCATCACAATGTGTGGGTTTGAAGAGAATATGACCTGTGTTATTCCATTAATAAATTAGGTATATAAAGTGGAATACACACCTTGTAGTATATATGACATGATATATAGTGTTAACTCAGGGTGTGGGTGGGTACTTGTCTAGACTCCCTATGTTTTAGTCCATGATTTTGTAGGGTATTAGGCTAGACCCCATGCATAGTACAAGACTAGAGGATATGTGTGGTACTTTTTCTGACCCCTTTTGAATTACATATATAGGAACCACATGTTGGCTATACATACTATGTGCTTGGTACACAACCTATATTCGGGGAATGTTCTCACTACGTTGGTAGAGGTACCTACCTAGGGAAGATGATTGGGGGAACATGTTATCTACAAGAGGGACATAAAGTATCCCCCCACTTTGGATGTGTTTCATATAATTTCTTTTTATTGATTTAGAGTTTGGATTTTGATTAGTCTTTTATATATTTTTTATATCTTCTACATGATGGTGAGAACCTTATGCTTTTTGGAGGACTTTGTAATTTTCTTTTGGGTTAGGCAAGGTTTAGAAAAAAAGTCTTAACATAGGGTTTCAGAATAAGATTTCATTAGATGGTGAGTTGTGTTGTGATGCCTAAGTTAGATTTGTGCGTTTGTTAGTGTTCTTGGCCTGATGATTCCAAAATTATTAGGTTGAGGTTCTTTTAGATGGTTCTGAAAATATAGTATTACATAGTTTATTGGTAGGGTTTGGCTAGTCAGTTGGTCAAGGGTTAGTTCAACTAGAGTAGTAGGGATGAGATAGAAATATGTGTTGTTAGGTATGGATGATTTCCAATGAATATAGGTTGATATGGTTCCGAGGGGCCTTTTGAGGATTCCATTTTAGGTATAGTGATGTTTGGGATTTCCCTAGTGGGACTGGTGTTTCTTAAGGATATGTTTAGTTCTAGAGTCCAACTAAGGATTATTATGATGGGATTTTCCCAAGGTTTGTTTGTGTTAGTAGAGACCCTCATAAGGATTTATATTATTATTGTAGTTAGGAGATCCATTGAGGTTGATTCAAGAGTTCTTGACTCTAGGATGGACAATTGTTATTTTAGGGGTTTTTTGATAATGGTTTCAGGTATTGTCTGAGAAATGTTTTTACAGATTGGTTGTTTGAGGCCATTTTTATTTATGTTTTGGATATATGAGAAGAAATATAGGATACAAATTGATTAGGTATCTTCATTCAGATGGATCAGATTATCTTCTCTATGGTCTAGTTAGTATTAGGCAAGCCTAAGGAGCTAATAAATGATATGTGTGAGTGTACACTTATCCATAGATTAGTAATAAAATATTTCTTTGTTGAGGTTTTTTGTATGTGGTTTAATTTTAAGGGATCATTATAAATGTGTCCATTCACATGGATGAGTCTGGACCTAGTTAGGCAGTGTGTGTTCATGATTCTTTTATATCATGGATAGTTTTACATGACCACTGGGACATTGATAGGTTCTATAGTTTTGTCAAAAAAGTGGTTTCTTTCACCCATCCAGATCATATTATTGGAGTCATAATGAATATTTGTGTGTGTTGTTGTTTTAGTCCAATACAATGAGATGATGGGGTTCATTTTTTTTTCATGTTTTTGTGTTAGACACATTGGAATTTCTTTTTATTCTAGAAGATCTTCCAGATGACTCATTTGGTTTAGTGATTAGTGTGTTCTAAAACCTATGGATTTTCCCAGAGATGAAGAAATAAATCTCTGTTCGATTTATTACCCAATAAATATTGTGGTTTTATTTATATTTTATATTGTATAACTTATTTTTCATTTATTCACCAATTTAATTTTATTCCAGTTTGAATTAAATCATTATGGCTAAATCAATTGTTACACGAACTTGTTATGATAATAGTTGTTAAGAATACCACTATAGGTTCTTTACTATGATTTATTTCCCACCCCTATATGTTAATTTTAGTTCTTGTGAACACTCATGACTTATTTCTAGTTGATCACGTGATTTTTTGTGGATCTATAAGAGTCCCAACATTACATTACTGAGTAGGTTCTCTTTCATAAATTTCAATGTTTAATATTGAGTAGTTTGACTAATATTGGAGACTGATTAGGTGATTTGGATTGGTGTTGGTGGTAGAGCCCTATATATTCTATTATATTATATTTATTACATATTTATATGTGGGTATCCCAATGGGTGGTCCCTTTTTGAGTTATTGAATGACAGTGATCATATATGTTGCATTACATTTATTAAAGAAATATTCTATTTTGTTTATTTCCTATAGTTACTCAAATTATTATTGATTTTTATGGGTTTGTATTAATTATTTTTCATTAATTCACTATAATCCAAGGTTATTATCTCCCAACCATATCATTTTTTGGTCCTTCCCTCTAGTATGTATCCTCTAACATATAGGGTGGTGTGCTATAGCCTTTATTGCTATTCCAATCATGTGGTGGACTAGGTAGACTGAGGATGGATTGTGAAAAAATGGTATCAAGTTCTTATTTCTTCTTTTTTGCCAATACTTTTGTAGATACGAGTCAGGTGGTACAAGAATGTAAGAGGTAATGTGATGAATATTTGAATAGTTCACCAAGAACACCTTTTTCAATTGGAATTCCAGTTTATGAGTGATCATATTTCTATTCTTTTTTTTCAAAGTTACAATTGTATGATTACACCTTCAGTGAATCACTTGTGGTGTAGATTTATGATTTATAGTGTATCAGTTTTTAGGTCATGGACCATTATCAAGAGTCCAATGAACATGAATCATACTAACACAGTAATATTCACATGACATATTCTTATCTGTGCATAATTTGACTTACAATGGAGGTTAAATTGTTTAGTGTGTTATAAACAACCTATATCTCTATCTTCTATATATTTTCATGGTGAAATTTTAATAAAATAAACCATGTTCACTTTTCTTATGATGAAAATCAATATGGATCTTGTTTCTTGATGTTCTCTAGTGTTAGAAATACAATCCATTCTTTTAGGGTTGTGTAGAGACCCTAGTAGGCCATAGTGGGATTTGGGTTCCCAAGGGGCATCTTAATGAGGGAAAGGAAGATTGCGAGGTGTTTCGATGAAGATCGTGTTTCCATGAGGTTTTAGTTTTCATTATAATTTTTGTTTTTAAAAATGAGGATGCCTTGGTCATGAGAAGTGGATCTCAAGGTGTGATTTTTATATCAGAGTTGGGTTTGGAGGGTTGGTTTTGTTTTTTTGGGAAACATTGTTTTTAGTTTTCCTTATAGTGATGTGGTGAGAGTATAGCTAGATGATCATGGTTTTGGAATGAAAACCAGGTGGAGAGTGGTCATTTAGTTAGTTTTGGATTGGGTGTGAAGTGTCTTGTTTTTAAAAAGGATTTTCATGGGCGATCCAACTTATTAGAACTCACCTGCATATAGAGCTTGGTTCATGGAATAGGTGTGTTCACCTAGGATTGTTATGGCATGAATCATGTGAGAAATATTACGGTTTGTTTTTTTATGGTAGATCGATGATATAGATATTCTTATAGGAGGGATTATTTACTTAGTCATTGTGAAACTACATTTAATTTTAAAAGGTCATTTGTGAACTAGTTCTAGATGTGAGAGAATTTCGGTTGGTTAACCACCAATGCTTCTTTGGGGTGAGAAGTTTTATAGTGGGGTGTCTATAATGAACCAATCCGTTACATTTTAAAATAATTAAAAAAAAGGTGAATTTTTTTCCTAGGAGTTATTAAGTCTAAAAATAGAAATTTATACTCGGATATGATCTCAAAAATAATTTCATGACATATGTATTGGTCAATGAATTGGGTTTTTACCCTAGGGTATGAAATTTTTTGGATTTTTTATGCCAATACTTTTTTATAGAAATTTTACTATTTATTTAATTAAATATTAATTAATCCCACATGTTTGAATAGTGATATTATGTAAATTGTGACTCATATTGGAATTCAATCATTGTGGTTGAGTTCAGAAAATGTATTTTTTATCGTCTTGTTGTAAACGCACCCTGAATGATGGGGATGAGGTTGAGGTCCTTTTTTATTTTTTTCCTTTTCATTTCCATTTATTATTTTTATATTTTATTATTTTTCCACTCCCCTTTGGCTTCTTGTGTATACGGTATAACCCATGTGGGAATCAGAAGAGCAAGATATATGAGGTTAGAGAGAGAGCGAATCATCTATTATATGACACACAAATAGTTTTTTGGTATGTATCTTCTTAAATTAATTCAATTTATTTTATGGCTTATGTTTCACATAAAATCAACCTTAAACATACCATGTTATGTTATTAAATATTATCATAACCATTGGAATAGTAATATGACTATTAGAAATAGTAATGTGGCCATTATAATAACCTCACATGTGAATGTAAAAATGAAATTTTGGTATCCCATAATTGAAAATATGATATATTTATATCATGGAATAAGTAAATAAATATTTTAAAAATGATTAAATATGTGGTGGTATTATTGTGGAACATAAATGTTTATTTAAAATTTTATAAGGAAAATATTTATTTAAAATAAAATTTATTTTCATAAAATATATACATAAATTAATATTTTTATTTATTATAATTATATCATAATTTTATGGTACTATATTTATTTTTTCAATGTACCGTAAAATCATTTACAATATCAAAATTGGTATTTTTGGAATAAATTATGATTTTGTTAAGAAAATAAATTTCTCATATTTAGAAAATTATTTTGATAAAATGGAGTTAATTTATTAAATCTAAACATTAAAAAATGTCTCTGTTTAATTTTTAGGATTTTTTATAAATAGTTGAATTTTTGGTTAATAGTGAATAAAAACAATTTACAATATTTTACATTTTAAGAAAAATAAATGAAATTTTGAGACAAGGATGATTTGATAAACCTTATTTTTAAAATCCATGAACTATTTACTATACTTGTTCACAATAATCAACACTATTGGTAGTCTTGATCTGAAATAATATAAAAATGAATATAATAATCCTAAACACCCCTCTCCTCCCACTATAAATACAACCCAACACCACATCATATACTCACACCTTCTAAGATGTAATTATTGTGTAAATTCTACCAAATTCCCTTACCAAGAAACTTTCCTATGTACCAGACATTCTAGTGTTACCAAAGGACCAAATCCATGTACCTTAAGGAGGTTCTCTAGGAGACAATATTGAAGATGTAAAATCCACCTTCTTTATCTTTTATTTTATTTAATTTTCTTGTTCTCCCCTCACATAAACTTATAAAAATATGTATGGTATGTCTAGTATGATAGATATATATACCGGATTTTTATTTTGTTAATTGAATACTCATCATAAAATCCAGTCTCCTTTCATTTTTACTCAAAAAAAAGAAAACATCGTTGGTGAGGTATCGATTCACCACCATCGTGGATTTTGGGTTTCTGTTTTTAATTACCACCTTCAAGGTTGGTAATAAACAATTTTTATGTTTAAAACTGATTATAATTTGTTTTTTTTAATATTCTATAACCCATATATAAACATAATATTAAACAAAATGAAACTAGTTTATGATGGCCGCAATAGAACCGCCAAAATAAACTAATTATATTTCATTAAAATTTTATCTAATGAATCATAATCATACCATATAAAAATTATATATGAGGACTATTTAATATAATTATATTACTAACATTCAATTCCACTTTTGGAGTTTTTCTTTAATTTGATATGAACATCCATTATTATTCACAAGGGAACCGACCAAAAACCATGAAACAAACCTTCTCTGAATGATGAAATCAAACATCGTAACTCACAACAATGGAAAAAATGAAATTAATAAAATTATAATAAATAAAAAATTATTTTAAGAGGTTATTTATTAATTAATTAACTAATATAATTTAATTATCCCGGACATCAAGAATAAGTGAAAAATTATTTTAAGAATAAGGTACAATGTTTTCTACGCTAAATTTTTATTTATATGAGAATTTATTATTCGCCTATAATTGATTTTTTGTGGTTTATATAACTATAATATATATATATATATACATAATACCATTAATTAAATTAACTTCATGGTATTCAATTCTTAATTTGATAATTATTTCATTTACAGGGTATACAGTTCGATATATTATAAAGTAGTAAGGGGTTTCTCATCTCACTTATTTGTATGAGATATGCCTTATTCACCACTTATCTTCTATGTGTGGTGTATGTATTCTTCCCTGATGTATTTATATATATATATATATATCATATTATGAAACTCTTTATATTAATGGAATTCAATGTTTTATTTGATGATTATTAATTTTATGGGGAATATGATTCAATTGATTACACGTGTTAGGGGTTCTTCATCTCACATTAAGTTCTTTTGAAAATATTCCATATTCATAACTAATTAACTTTTTATACTCCCATTTTATTTATGATCATATTTAATTTAAGATTTCATAAAATTTAAATATTTCTCATATCATGGATGTTATTATTTTCTATCCATATACCATTTTAACATACAGTGGTTAGTTTGAATGTTATTTGATTAACATGGGAAATGTTGATAAATCTATATCCATTAGTCAATATAGAAATTTTGATAGGGAATATTATTATAGAGTTAAATGTATGTATCAATAATTATTTGGAATTACAGTGATGGGTTCGGCCTGAGATTATATAGCACCTAGATATACTGATAAGTCTCTTGAGTCAAAATAGTTGGTGGAAAACCCTTCGAGTTTGTTTCTAAGTTGAATCAAACATGTTTCTTTCCATAGACATAAACTGTCTTTTGAATATTATTGATAGTATTGGTTCATTTTCAAGGTAAATAAAATCCTATAGTTATGAAGTTAATTCATTTATTATTTAGTGATTTCAATCCATGAGATTTTCACTCTAAAGAAATCTATGGATGCATTTTTAATCTTAATTTATTGATAAAGTGGTATTCTCTTTCAGTTATTTACCCTTCCATTTTGATTTTGACTTATTTAATATTATTAAATTATTATTGATTCATTTGTCTACAGTATGTTACTATTATTTAGAATTTGATATCACCATTTTATTTGTTTTCCTTTCCCTAGTTATGAAGATGAAATATTTTCATAAGTATTAGTAAGTAGTTTATTCTAATTTGTTATGTTCTATGTATAAATATAAATGTAATAAGGGAACCAAGTTTGTGTATATTTATTAAATAATACTAAACTGAGTGATCTATTGTGATGTGATCTCTCATATCTATGCCTCTTTAATAAAATAAACACATACTCTAGGCTATTGGGTTCATGATTTTCACAGTTGGTATCAGAGCAGGTTAAATATAATCCTTGGTAACTTGATGTTAAATAAAAATGAGTATTATTATAATTACATATAGTTAATTTTTGACACAATACTCAAGATAATTATGAGATAAATCAACATTTGACATTATTTAGTGATGACACCTAATAGAAGGAAGGAAATACATACCCACATACAATGTAGTGATTTCACCACTTTGAAAGCCAATATAGTTGGTGGTGGATCTAGGAAGATCAGGACCATATTAGGAAATATTAGTTAGGGTTTGAATAATAACCATAATACACCAATGTGGGATCATTTCATGTGGTTTAAGTGGCCATAATTTAGTTGGAATACTAATATAGTTGAAGCTAAGTAATGAATCAAGTCCCTTTGAAAGATAATTATGAAATAAGGTTACGATGAAAGGAAAAAGGTAGTGAGAGTGGTATGTTACCGCAAGGGTGATGTTGATGAATGGTGGTTGCTGATCCTGAATATCATAGAGGAAGATTAAATTGAAGATATAGAATAAATGACTTCTAAATTAACTTTTTTGACAAATATTAACATTGTGAGAAACAAAATGAAATAAATTAAATATTCCTTAGAATAAAGGCAAATAAAGAAGATATTGTTTTAGAGTATGATGATACCTTTAAAATTCATTCTTGAATGATATAGATTACAAATGTGATTTAGAAACGAATTTTGATCATTTATTTTAAGGTCTTTTGAGCATTTTCTGAAGGGAACTGGATTCTCAAAAATATCCATCATATCATGAAGTTGTATTATGTTCCATAAAAATAGAGAAGGAATTTTCTATATCCTATATGAATATGTTAATTAATGATAAATAGAGGTCATTTGATAACATTGAAAAAGGTAAATAATCAATAAAAAATAGGGGAACAATGAAATTCCGTTTTGTTCAAATTGCTGAAAGAATCATCCTGAGAAATGTATGAAAGGAAATGGAGTTTGTTAAAATGAAAAAAGGGTAATAGATCTATGGAATGTAGAGGGAAGTCATAAATAATTTTTTTTAATGATTTTACAATAATGAAATGGGAAATTATTAAATTAAATTTCAAAATAGCTATGCTAATCTACCACATAAGAGGCCAAAGGGAGATGGACATGTTTACGAAAACACAAAACGTGAGGAAGAAGTACCCAACAACGTGGTAGAAGATACCATAATCCCGCCTTCAAATTTATCCAGTGGTTTATTTGATTATGGATCATCTCACTCTTTTTAATCTAGATAGTTTTCCAAGAAAAATAGATATTTAAATTTTAATTTAAATAAGGATTTGTTAGTAAAATTTCATAAGGGATGTCTTATTGAAAAAATGATGTGTCAGGATGTCCCCATTATGATATATAATCATATTTTATTTATGGTCCTTATCATTAATCCTATTTTTGAATTTGATAGAATGATATATTAGGATAGGTTTTTAAAATATGAAGTAAAATTTTTTTACATGAAGAAGAAAATTAAAATTTTTGAGGAAGATATAAAAGTCCTTATCTTTGATGAAAAAATCATCATCTGACTCTAATATAGATACTCCCCCATTATCTCTAATGAATGAAATTATTTATAAGGAAGATAAAACAACATATATGGGTGAATATGTTATTATTAAAATTGAGGATGTACAAACTATACAACACTATATTGACATATTTCATGAGTAATTACATGCATAGTAAGTAGGGAATGATGTTGATTTTACCATTTATTTAATCGATGATGAAAAAATAATATCAAAGAAACCCTATTGAATGGATACTAATTAATTAGTGTAGATGAAGAAAAAACTAGAGGAGTTATGTAAGAAGGGATTAATTCTCACTATCATTTCTATATGTGGATGATCTGTTATATTTATTAAGAAGAGATATGGATGGATGAGGTTGTGGATTGATTATAGAGAAATAAATGAGATTATGTTAATGAAAAATTATCCACTGCCTCACATTGACCATATATATGATCATCTTCAGGGGTATCAATATTTGTCCAATATTGACCTTTATTATTGATATCATCCTGTAACACCCTGAGCTTTTATGATAATTGTTTTATGTCTTATGTTATACGCAACACCAATGGAATCTTTCACAACACACAATACGGATTGGCTTGCATTACACGCAATCACGACCTTCCTCGATAGCTTGTTTAGTACGCAAAACCATATTTCACTAAACAATGATATATTATTATGAAATAGCCGTTAAAAATAGTATTAACTACATTTTGAATTTTATTATTCATCTTACACATTTTCTAGAACACGGTAAGAGAACAAAATAAATGATTCGGGTAAAATAAGTGTTTTTCGAAAAATGCAATTTTTCTGCCTTTTAATGGTCCACCCACATGAAATCTAGTTTTTACATGTTTATAAGTTTAATTTGAAAAAATAAAATTCTTCTTTTGAATCAGGGTATCAAAATTTACTTTGGATAAATTTTTGATATTTTTCTGATAACTTTCATATTTTGATGAATAGTAAAAATACGCTAATTTTTAATTAAAAACAACTTTTTTCATTGAGATAATTTATATGGTAAAATTATAATATTGAATGGTTTTAAAGTATAAATAGAATATATTTTTACCATTTAATATAATTTATGTCTTTAGCATTAATTTCACATTGAATTCATAGGTAAAAACATTTCAATCTCTGGCAATGTTTAAACTTCTAAAACCCGTTTTCTTAACAACGGGATTTATTTTAAATTAATTACTGCAACTTATATGTTTTGAATTTTCAAAAATGGATTCCATATTCGTAATCAGTGGGTCAAAATTATGTTAATAGGCTACTTTTTATTTTTGGGCATTATGAATAGTAACTACGGTAAATTTTATTTACTACAGTTAAAGGTAAATCGGGTAATTAAGGGTAAATATTAGATTATAAAATTACCCTAACACCTGAAAAAATCCTATTGGATGACTAAAAGTCGACCCATATCATCTAAGGGTCGGATTAGATTTATTTAATGGACTTTGGCACATGAAAATGATTTAATTATTATTGAAACCAAAGAATGTGACAACATGTCACTTTCAGAAATCTTATAAGTATAATAATTTTAATTTAGTGATAAACTTAATAAACCTTCGAAAATGAATAGTCTCCAGAAATCTAATACAATTATATACATCATAGAAATTTATTTAGAATTTTTAGGGATTAAATAATTATCATTAATTATGACAGAATAGTGATGTTGAAATTATTTTATTAATTAAAATATCAAATAAATGGTTTTAAAAATATTAAAATAAATAATATATGAACTATTTAATGCACTCCACTAATTTTCTAGATACCTATGACATTTTATTAATCTATTAAATCTTTTAGTTCGAACATATCTTCTGTATATATTTTATTTAAATTCAAATAAATGAATAGTGTCAAAATTGACACTATTGTTATTTTATAAAAATAACATATTATAAAATTGTTTAAAAATCAAAAACAATATTTAAAAATTATAAATTAAACTTTATATGGTCGAAAATGTCATAAAGTGTCAAATTAAGGAAAGTTCACAACACATATGTAATTATTTACAATAATTTAAAATTTAGAATATTATTACCACAAATAAAATAAAATTGTTAAATAAGGATAAATCAAGTTGATAATGTTTAAAATAAATTCCTAACATGTATAAATTTTATTTTTTGATAATACTACAACCCTATCTCATATAAACATAGGATATGAGTCATTTTGGATGTTTTTATGTGGGGTTGGTATTTAATATAAACTAATATTTCTTATATTTCCCAAGGTGCCCCTCTCCTCCCTTATAAAAGGGAACCTCCTCCCTCTCCTCCTCACACCAATTTGAGCCTTCAATATCGGCCAATCCCTGCCCATTTCACATCCCCAATTCCCTAGAAACATTTTAGAGGTCCTATTCTCCTTCAAAGACCAATTGTAGTGCCCTAAGAGGAGATCTCAAAGAGGCGCTTCAAAGAAGAGGTAATGTCCGTTACCAATTCATTCAACATTATTTACTCTTCCACTTCTTCTTCTTTAATTGTTTCATTATGAATTAATAACATAAGTATCACTCATATACTGATATGTTATTATAAGTATGAAACAACCCTATTTCACAATCTATCCATCCTACAGAAAACGATTTCACCGCGCGTGCGTACGTACGAAATACCGTCTCCACGCCGTGGTGTAATCTATTTTCCATAACCACCTTACTTGGATGGGTACAATGGTAAAAATAAATAACTATATATGATCATTGTAAAGTGTTATTGATTATGAAATAGTATACATACACTCCAATACAATTCCACGATCATGGGAATGATATCATCGCTCATGTGTACGTACAGAATACCGTCTCCACAATGTGATGCGATTCGTTCTACATGATATTCATTGCATAATGATTATATAAATGAATTGAATGAATAAATATGATATATAGTACACTAATAACATTCTAGAAATGAGGTATCTATAACCTAAAGAGAATAATAATAATTTATTCGACAAAACACGCATAAGAACACAAAGTAATAAACACCCGAATAACAAGTATCAATGAAATATTACTAATAAGAAGCTAATAATATGACCATATATGATATCATAACAATATTTATGATTCTGGAATAAGTCAATAACATTATTTAAATCATTATACAGGAGGTTCGGACACTTACGAAGCAAATCAGACCTAAGGTAAGGGAAAATATCACAATCTCATTTTTATCCGAGATTGTTTATACTTTGGTATTTACTGGGGTGTATTTTATCATAAACATCCATGTTACCTCAATATGTAATATTTTTTCCATCCACCTACAATTTTTTAAATCCAATTTTACCCTTCGGTGAATTTTTAGTAAAGGATATGAAAGGAATCTTTGGTCATTTTTCGTACGAAGTACTTTTTGACTTTCCGACAAAAGTATAAGAAGAATGTTTTTTTAACTTATACGAAATGAATGGATTTTTAAAGCATTATTTCCAAGAAGCTTTTTTTACAAGTTTTTATGTTTATTTTTAATCAACTTCTTTTAGTTTAAAATTGTATGATATGTTAAGAAAGGAAAAATGTTTTTGAAGTTGAAAGGATATTTTCCTCAAGAATGGAGTTCATGTTTTTTTTATCAAAATTATTTTCCATCTAAGATAATATAGGGTTCTATTTCTATCCCTATTATTACATTGATTTGATCATGTTGTGATGTAATTATTTTTATGAATTCCTTTATCTTATATGAATTGTTCTATGATGTCATGATGCTTAAGAATCCCATTTTTATTACATGGGTTATGCAATGATATATGATTTATGATTTTGTGGCACACGTAAGAATGGTATCATTATGAGATGGGTGGGACCTATACCTTCCTCCAATGCATTGGCTAACGATTTTATAACTCATGAGATAGACATGGCTGGAACGACAGGTTCAACCGGTTCAGTGAAACATGACTGAAATGAGGAGTGAACTCGGTTCAAAAATGGACTACGTCCACTAAGATAGTCTTGGAAATGAGTCTTGACTAATAAGAAATGATTATCTATGATTATGTGTGTATGGAAAAAAGTTTCATGTTTTATGTTAAGATTATTAGGATTACATTTCACTTCCATGATTTATCCCATGTTATCAAATTATGATCTCTTTTGCAGGGTAAGATTTTCAAAATGTTATGTTCTTATGAATTTGATGTAATTGATATTTCTTTTGTTTACCCTTTCTGAGCATTTGAGCTTATCCTTTTGTATGTTTTGTTTCCCCAGGTCAGGAAGAAGGGTATTAAGTAAGATATTCCAAAAAGGGACTATAGATATGATGAAATAAATGGGAGACAATGTAGATGCTTTATGAACCAGTTGTTTATGTTTCCCAGTTTCTAAAGACACTATACCTATATGGTCCTTTCATGGTTTTTTTATATGTTGTAATAAGTATGCTTCAATTTTGAAGTATTAAGCATGTATATAAAGTATGGGTCGCTATAGTTGGTATCAGAGGAATGGTATAGTCAACCATTGGAAATTAGGATGTGAAATCCTTAGTAAGAAACATAAGGATATGTCTACGCATAGAACACAATCTTAGTGTTTTAAAAATGGCCATGAACAACCTATGATAAGACCTTAAGTGTGAAATTTTATTCTTGATTATGTAGTTTTCCTATTATAATTAGTGTTGCTCACACTATTCGTCTTGGTTTTAATCAATGGCTGGAACCCGAAGAAACCGTGTTAATGCGGAATGCGACGGGAAATGCAATGATTGTCCCCCTGAGAAACCAAATATTATGGGAGTTGGAATTAAAAATCTTGTAGCCATGCTCACACAACTTTCTCAAGCTATGAATCTTGCAGTACTTACAAATGAGCAAAGGAAGGAGCAAAATTCTGTCAAATCCTTCACGAGGCAGTGTCCACCTTCATTCGGATGGTCTTCTGTTCCATTAGTGGCTGAATAATGGATCAGTACCACTGAAAAAATATTTTCAGTTCTTCAATACTCTGAACATGATAAAGTTATCTTAGCAGTGTATTGTTTGGAAGGTGATGCTGATCAATGGTGTAATATTATTAAGAATACGAGGAAAAGGGATGAAATTGAGTCCATGGAATGGGACGAGTTCAAGAACTTATATTTCAATAAGTATTTCCCTCGTATTCTTAGAACAAAGATGGAGAATGAGTTTCTTGAACTGAAGCAAAAGGATGATGACTCTGTTGGTACCTACAAAGAAAATTTTACAAGACTTTCAAGCTACGCTTCCGGAATTATTATCCAACCTGAGAGTAAGATCGATCGATTCTTTAGTGTCTTAAAACCAAGTCTTCGAAGGGAGTTATCCATAAGGGACTCCAATAGCTACGAGGAAATTGTTCGATGTGCTCTCAAGGTTGAAATGGAGATTGGTGTAACCCATCAGTCACATGGGTTTGATAAGAAGAGGAAAATGGAATTCAAAGGAAAATCTAAAGACCACACTGAAAAGAAGATGATTTTTCCCTTATGCTCAAAGTGTGGAAAGAAACATGGAGAAAATTATCTTAAGGGGACAAGAAAATGTTATAAGTCTGGAAAAGAAGGTCATCGGGAAATTGAATGTCGAAATAATGGGAAGAAGATGTCTAATGATGCAAACAAAGGAAGGGATACACAGAATGAACCTACTACACTTCAATGTTTCAAGTGCAAGGAGATGGGGCATTATGCCAATCAATGACCAAATCCAAGGGTTGATGAGGATGATCAATGTCAACAAACTCTTAAGGCCAAAGACAAAGGAAAGTCACATGCAATTACTATCGCGATGTGGAGTATGACAATGAAGTGGGGAGTGGTACACTTACCATCCAATCTAAAGTAGCAAATGTTTTATTTGATTCTGGATCCACCCACTCTTTTATTTCTGAAGAATTTTATAAGGGTATCACTGTATTACCTCAACAATTAGATGTTGAGTTGGATGTGACAACTGTTAATGGCACAGCAGTCGCATCAAAAGTTTACAATTCTTCTCCGATTGAAGTTTGTGGGAATGTGCTTCCTACAAATTTTGTGATCCTTCCTATAGTGGAATTTGATGTGATTCTTGGGATGTATTGGATTTCTTTATATGGAGATCATATCAATTTCTAAAGAAGGGAAGTCACATTTTATATTTAAGATCAATCTATGATCATCTATCGATGCAAGGATGAACATAACCTTCCAGTGGAAATTTCATCCATCTTATGGGTCTTAATTCCACTAAATGAAGGTTATTTATCTCAAATGGTTGGAGAGAAACTCACAATTAATAATATGCCCATTGGACGGGAATTTGATGATGTCTTTCCGAAGGAATTTCCAGGTCTTCCACCAAATAGTGAAGTTTAGTTTTCAATAGAACTCGTACCGCGTGCTTTTCCTATTTCAAAGAAACCGTATAGAATAGCCCCAATCGAGTTGTAGGAATTGAAGAAACAACTCCAAGAGAATATTGATAAAGAATTTATATTCCCTAGTGCATCACCTTGGAGAGCACCTATTCTGTTTGTTAAGAAGAAATATAGATCAATGAGACTCCACATTGATTATCTAGAAATTAACAAGATCACTATCAAGAACAAATATCCTCTCCCACGCATTGATGACCTATTTGACCAACTACGCGGAGCTCAATACTTTTCCAAGATTGATCTTCATTCAGGGTATCATGAATTAAGGGTCAAAAGGGAGGATATACCAAAGGCGGCTTTCCGTACAAGGTATGGACACTATGAATTTATAGTGATGCCTTTTGGTCTTACTAATGCCCCTGCTATCTTCATGGATCTGATGAATAGAGTCTTTAGAGATTATCTTGATCAGTTTGTGGTAGTCTTTATAGATGATATTCTTGTCTATTCAAAGAGCAATGAAGAACATGAAGACCACTTGAGAATTTTATTAAAGACCCTAAGAAAGGAGATGCTTTATGCCAAATTTACCAAGTGTGAATTTTGGCTTCAAAAAGATGCATTTTTGGGTCACATAATCTCAAAAGAGGGGATATCTGTGGATCCATCAAAAACAGAGGTTATCAAAAGATGGTCGAGACCAACAACAGTAACTGAGTTCCGAAGTTTTCTTGGTTTGGCTGGATATTACTGACATTTTTTGAAAGATTTTTCAAGGTTATCTAACCCACTCACCAAGTTGACTCGAAAATGAGTTATGTTTTTTTGGACAGAGGAATGTGAATAAAATTTCAAAGAGCTAAAAAGAAGGTTAGCCAGTGCACCTACGCTCACACTACCTTGCAGTGGAGAAAGGTTTGTGATCTATAGTGATGCATCCAAGAAGGGACTGGGATGTGTTCTCATGAAAAATGATATGGTGATTGCTTATGCCTCACGATAGTTGAAAATACATGAGCAAAATTACCCAACTCATGATTTGGAGTAAGCTGCGGTAATCTTTGCATTAAAGATTTGGAGGCATTACCTTTATGGTGAAAGGTGTGATATTTATAATAATCATAAATGTTTAAAGTATATTTTCACACAAAAGGAGCTGAATATGTGTCAAAGAAGATGGTTGGAGATGATTAAGGATTACGAATGCTCAATCCATTACCACCCTGGGAATGCAAACAAGGTAGCAGATGCATTAAGTCGATAAGACCATGCTAGCTTATCCATGATGAGGATCCCAAAAGATCCAATATTTATGGATTTAAAAAGGATGGATCATGGAATTTTAGTGGAAGGGGATAAATCTTATCTTTCTCAACTAAATGTTCAACCATATATACATGTGAAGATTCAAGAGGCACAGAAAGAAGATGTCGAGTTACAGAAGAAGGTGAGAAATGTTCCTGAATTCAACCTTGATTGTGATGAGATAATAAAGATCAGGAATCGGGTTTGTGTTCCTCCCATCCCTGAATTAAAAAAGGATCTGCTGGATGAGGCTCATAGTTCTTCGTTCTCTATTCATCCTAGAAGCACGAAGATGTATTGGGACCTGAAAGAGTACTTCTGGTGTGATGGAATGAAAAGAGATGTTATTGAATATGTCTCTCGATGCTTGGTTTGTCAGCAAGTTAATGCTGAGAGACAGAAGTCTAAGGGGATGTTACAACCATTACCCATACCAGAATGGAAATAGAAAAACATCACTATGGACTTTGTCAATGGACTTCCTAAAACATCCAAAGGCAATAATGCTATCTGGGTCATAGTTGATCGTCTTACAAAGTCTGTACACTTCATTGCTATTAGAGAGGATTTCTCTCTAGATCATCTTGCCAGGATATATGTAAAGGAAGTTGTAAGATTGCATTGATTACCACTTTCTATTATATCTGATTAGGATCCGAGGTTTACCTCAAAGTTCTGGAGAAGTCTTCAGCATACTATGGATACAGAGTTGAGTTTAAGCACTGCTTATCATCCTCAGACAGACGGTCAGTCTGAGAGGAAAAATCAAACTCTAGAAGATATGTTGAGAGCTTTCTATATAGATTTAAAATGTTGTTGGGATCAACACCTACCTTTGGTGGAATTTTCTTATAATAATAGCTTTGACTCCATTATTCAGATGGCTCTTTATGAATCTCTCTATGAAATGAAATGCAAGACTCCAACTTGCTGGGATAAAGTTGGGGAAAGAAAGCTATTAGGACTTGATCTCGTTGTTGAAATGGCAGAAAAGGTCAGATCTATTCAACAACACATAAGAGCAGCTCAGAGTCGATAGAAAAGTTATGCCGACAACCGAAGAAAAGACCTAGAGTTTGAAGTGGGTGGTAAAGTGTTCTTACGAATATCTTGGTGGAAGAGGGTCATGAGATTTGGAAAGAAGGGAAAGTTGAACCCTAGATATATCGTTCCTTTTGAAATTCTGGATCATGTTGGGAAGGTAGCTTACCGATTGACACTTCCACCGAATCTCTCTCAAGTTCAGAATGTGTTCCATTTATCTCTCCTGAGAAAGTACATACCTAATCCTTCACATGTAATCAGCTCAGATGTTATACCGCTGGAGCAAGATCGTTCTTATGAAGAACAACCGATAGAGATTATGGATCGTAGCAAAAAAGTCCTATGGAACAAGACGACTCGCTTAGTGAAAGTTTTATGGAGGAACCACCAATTAGAAGAAGCTACATGGGAACTTGAGGATATGATGAGGGAGATATATCCTCATCTGTTTGTAATGAAGTGACGAAATTTGAGAGAGAAATTCATTTAAGGGGGGTAGAATGTAACACCCTGAGATTTTATGAGAATTTTTTTATGTCTTATGTTATACGCAACACCAGAGGAATCTTTCATAGCACACAATACGGACTTGGCTTGCATTACACGCAATCGCGACCTTCCTCGATAGCGTGTGTAGTACGCAATACCGGGTTTCACTAAACAACGAATAATTATTATGAACTATACATTATTAATAGTATTAACTACAATTT
This sequence comes from Viscum album, assembly GCA_963277665.1. NCBI lineage: Eukaryota > Viridiplantae > Streptophyta > Magnoliopsida > Santalales > Viscaceae > Viscum > Viscum album. Next base: position 2,067,710,174 of record OY728119.1, read on the forward strand.
TAATTTTATTATTCATCTTACACATTTTCTAGAACATGGTAAGAGAACAAAATAAATTTTTCGGGTAAAATAAGTATTTTTAAAAAAATGTAGTTTTGCCGCATTTTGATGGCGCACCCACATTAAATCTAGTTTTTGACATTTTTATAAGTTAAATTTGACAAAATAAAATTCTTATTTTGAATAAGGGTATAAAAATTTACTTTGGATAAATTTTTTATAAATTTTTGATAACTTTCATATTTTAATGAATAGTAAAAATACGCTAATTTTTAATTAAATTTTTTTTTCATTGAGATAATTTATATGGTTAAATTATAATATTGAATGGTTTTAATGTATAAATAGAATATATTTTTACCATTTAATATAATTTATGTCATTAGAATTAATTTCACATTGAATTCATAGGTAAAAACATTTCAATCTTTGGCAAATGTTTTAACTTCTAAAACTTGTTTTCTTAACAACGGGATTTATTTTACATTAATTACTGCAACTTATATGTTTTGAATTTTGAAAAATGGATTCAATATTCGGAATTAGTGGGTCCAATTTATGTTAATAGACTACTTTATATTTTTGGGCATTATGAATAGTAACTACGATAAATTTTATTTACCATAGTTAAAGGTAAATCGAGTAATTAAGGGTAAATATAAGATTATAAAATTACCCTAACACCTACCAAAATCCTATTGGATGACTAAAAGTAGACCCATATCTCATAAGGGTCGGATTAGATTCATTTAATGGACTTTGTTCCATGAAAATAATTTAATTATTATTAAAACCAAAGAATGTGACAACATGTCACTTTCTTAAATCTTATAAGTATAATAATTTTAATTTAGTGATAAAAATCATAAAACTACGAACATGAATAATCTCCAGAAAGCTAATACAATTATCTATATCATAGGAATTTATTTATAATTTTTAGGGATTAAATAATCATCATTAATTATGACACAATAGTGATGTTGAAATTATTTTATTAATTAAAATATCAAATAAATGGTTTTAACAATATTAAAATAAATATTATATGAACTATTTAATGTGCTCCACTAATTTTCTAGATACATATGACATTTTATGAATCTATTATAGCTTTTATTTTGAACATAACTTCTGTATATGGTTTATTTAAATTCAAATAAATTAATAGTGTCAAAATTGACACTATTGTTATTTTATAAAAATAACATATTATAAAATTGTTTAAAAATCAAAAAAAAATATTTAAAAATTATAAATTAAAATTTATATGGTCGAAAATGTCATAAAGTGTCAAATTATGGAAAATTCACAACACATATGTAATTATTTATAATAATTTAAAATATAGAATATTATTACCACAAATAAAATTAAATTGATAAATAAGGATAAATCAAGTTGATAATGTTTAAAATAAATTCCTAACATGTCTAAATTTTCTTTGGTTGATGAGATTACAACCCTATATCATCTAATCTTCGGATATGAGTCATTTTGGAAGTTTTTATGTGGGGATGGGATTTAATATAAACTAATATTTCTTATATTTCCAAAGGTTCCCCTCTCATCCCTTATAAAAAGGCACCTCCTCCCTCTCCTCCTCACACCAATTTGAGCCTTTAACCTCAACCAATCCCAGACCATTTAACTTCCCCACGTCCCTAGAAACATCCTAGAGGTCCTGGTCTTCTTTAAAGACCAATTGTAGTGCCCTAAAAGGAGGTTTCAAAAAGGCACTTCAAAGAAGAGGTAATGTCCGTTACCAATTCTTTCATCTTTATTTATTCATCCCCTTCTTCTTATTTATTTGTTTCATTATGAATTAATAACATCAGTATCCCTCATATACAGATATGTTATTATAAGTATGAAACAACCATATTTCACCATCTATCCATCCTACGGAAAACAAAATCACCGCACGTGCGTACGTACGGAATACCGTCACCACTCCGTGGTGTAATCTATTTTCCATCACCACCTTACTTGGATGGGTATAATGGTGAAAATAAATAACTATATATGATTATTGTAAAGTTTTATTGATTCTGAAATAGTATACATACACTCCAATACAATTCCACGATCATGGGAACGATATCATCGCTCGTGCGTACATACGGAATACCGTCTCCACAATGTGATACGATTCGTTCTACATGATCTTCATTGCATAGTGATTATATAAATGAATTTAATGAATAAATATGATATATAGTACACTAATACCATTATGGAAATTAGGTATATATAACCTAAAGAGAAGAATAATAATTTATTCGACAAAACATGCATAAGAACAAAAAGTAATAAACACCCGAATAACAATTAATAATGAAATATTACTAATAAGAAGCTAAGAATATGACCATATATGATATCATAACTATAATTATGATTCTATAATAAGTAAATAACATTATTTTAATCATTATACAGGAGGTTCAGACACTTACGAAGCAAATCGGACCTAAGGTAAGGGAAAATATCACAATCTCATTTTTATCTGAGATTGTTTATACTTTGGTATTTACTGGGGTGTATTTTATCATCCACATCCATGTTCCCTCAATATGTAATATTTTTTCCATCCACCTACAATTTTTTAAATCCAATTTTACCCTTCGTTGAGTTTTTAGTAAAGGATATGAAAGGAATCTTTTGTCGTTTTTTGTACGAAGTACTTTTTGACTTTCCGACAAAAGTACGAGAAGAATGTTTTTTTAACTTATACGGCATGAATGGATTTTTAAAACATTATTTACAAGAAGCATTCTTTAAAAGTTTTCATGTTTTATTTTAATCAAATTATTTTAGTTTAAAATTGTATTACATGTTAAGAAAGAAAAATGTTTTTGAAGTAGAAAGGATATTTTCCTCAAGAATGGAGTTCAACTTTTTTTAATCAAAATTATTTTACATATAAGATAATATATGGTTCTGTTTCTGTCCCTATTATTACATTTATTTGATAATGTTGTGATGGAATTATTTTTATGAATTCCTTTATCTTATATGAATTGTTCTATGATGTCATGATGATTAAAAATCCCTTTTTTATTACATGGGGTATGCAATGATGTATGATTTATGATTTTTTGGAACACATAAGAATGGTATCATTATGAGATGGGTGGGACCTATATCTCCTTCCAATTAATTGGGTAATGATTTTATACCTCATGAGATAGAAATGGCTGGAACGACAGGTTAAACCGGTTCAGTGAAACATGACTGAAACGAGGAGTGAACTCAGTTCAGAAATGGACTATGTCCACTAAGATAGTCATGGAAACGAGTCTTGACTAATAAGAAATGATTCTCTATGATTATGTGTGTATTACACAAAGTTTCATGTTTTATGTTATTATTATTGGGATTACATTTCACTACCATGATTTATCCCATGTTATGAAATTATTATCTTTTTTGCAGGGTAATATTTTGAAAATGTTATGTTATTATGAATTTGATATAATTGATATTTCTTTTGTTTACCCTTACTGAGAATTTGAGCTAACCCTTTTGTATGTTTTCTTTCCCCAGGTCAGGAAGAAGGGTATTACGTAAGATATTCCAAAAAGGAACTATATATATGATGAAATAAATGGGAGACAATGTAGATGCTTTATGAACCAGTTGTTTATGTTTCCCAGTTTCTAAAGACACTATACCTATACGGTCCTTTCATGGTTTTGTTATATGTTGTAATAAGTATGATTCAATTTTGATGTATTAACCATGTATGTAAAGTATGGGTCACTATACATCCATTGTGAGTAAAGAAGGTAGACATTCTAAATGCATCTTTTCAGATGATATATGGACATTATGATTTAACAGTGATTCCATTTGGATTGACTAATTGACCTATGGTTTTGATTGATATGATGAACATAGTGTTCAAGGAATATTTTAATGATTTTTTAGTGTTCATTGATGATATTATGGTATATTAAAAAACCATTGAAGACCACCAAAATCAATTGTGGATCATTATTGAGAATCTTAGGAGGAAACACTAATATGGAAAATTTAGAAAGTATGAATTCTACGTCCAAGAAATTTATTTTCTCGGATATATTGTCTCCAAGAATGGAATACCAATTGATACTGTGAAGATAAAGGCAGTCCAAGAATGTCCTACATGAATGAACATAACTGAGGTAAAAACTATTATTTTCTTAGTAGGTTTCTATCATCATTTAATTTATAATTTTTTCTTAATTGGGTAACATGTTAAAAAAATCACATGTAAAGGGGTTATGTATGTATGAAAAAAAATGTGTAATTTTTTTTTGAATAATTGAAGAGAAGTTTATTCAATGCTTTTATCTTGACTCTACCATTAATATGTAATGGTTTTTTGATATACAGTGAATGATCAACGAAAGGGATATGTTTTTTCCTTAAGAATAATGATAATGTTGATGTATATTAATCATGAAAGTGGAATATTTTTTATCAAAATTATCCCAAACTTGGTATTGAGTGAGCATCCAAAATAATTGCTTAGAAGATCTAGATACAATATCTCTATGGTGAAATATGCGAGATATATATGAATAACAAGATTTGAAATAAAAATTTACATAGAAATAACTCAAAAAAAGGAAAATAAGATGGCTCAACTTAGTAAATGATTATTATTTATCAATACACTACCACCTAGGAAAAGAAAATATAGTAGTAGATTCATTAAATAGAAAATATTTGGGGGATCTAACTAAAATGAGGATTGATAAAGATCATATAACCATGGATTCAATAAATATGGATTTGGGAATTTTTACAGTAGGTAAGGCATCACACTTTTTTCAGATGATTGAAAAACCATATTTAATAGAAAATACAAAAATATATTAATCTAATGATGATAATTTTCCAAAGAAAATTAATGAAATTAAGGATAAAATATTGGAAGACCTCATGTGTGAGGATGAAATTATAAAATTTGGAAAGAGGTTATGTGCTCCATCAATACCTGAGCTAAAAAAATTAACTATTGCATGATTATCATAACTCAAATTTCTCTATACACCCTTGTAAATCCAAGACGTATAGGGATATCAAGGAATATTTTTAGTGGGACAATATGATGTGGGAAATTACTGACTATGTGTCAAAATCACATATTTTCAACAAGTGGAGGTTTAAATATAGAATCCTAGAGGAGTCATGAAACCTCTATATATTACTATTTAGAAGTCGGATGACATGATAATGGATTATTTAGTTGAACTAACTTTGGCACCTTAAAGGAATGATATGATATGGGTTATTGTTGATTTTATTACAAAAGCGGAACATTTTTATGCTATAAGAGATGATTTACCTCTTAAGGACCTTGAAATTCCCAATATTTATGTTTTATAAGTCTTCATGGTGGAACTTTTATGTCAAATCAATATCCTATTTTTACATTATAATAATGGAATATTATTTAGAATCCATTGGATATTGAGCTTTATTTGAGTACTAATTATCACCATCAAATCAAATGACAGTCTGAATGGAATATTCAAACATTATAAGACTTTTTGAGTTCATGCTCACTTGATATTCACGTTATGTGGTATCAGTATTTACCTTTTGTAGTGTTTTCCTACATGAAAAATTTCCATTGAAGAATTCAAATAGTGCTATATGAAGAATTATATGGAAATTGATTTCATACTCCAACTTGTTGGGATGATAATTCTAGGAGGAATCATATTGAAATAGAACTTATTGAAGAGACAATGAAAAGGTAAATACTATTCATTGACATATTAAAGTAACACAATGTAGGTAAAAGAGTAATGATAACTACTGGATAAAGGATTTATAATTTTAGGTAGGTGATCATGTCATTCTTAATATATCACCATAGGAGGGTGTCATATGGTTTGGTAAGAAAGATAAATTATGCCCTGGGTTCATAAGACCATTTGAAATTATAGATATAATTAGAGCTCTGCCATATCGATTAGGTGTTCCACTAAGTCTCTCCAAAGATCATGATGTGTTCCACAAATCATTGATAAATATGTATATACCATACCCAAAACATGTACTCACCAATGATGAAATAGAACTGGAACATTATTTGTATTACTGGAAAGAGCATATATAGATTATTGAGACTGGATATAAAGTATTTAGAAACTAGAAGACTCAACTAGAAATGGTTCTTTGGAGTAACCATAAAATGGTTGAATAAGCATGGGAACCTGTGGATTTTATAAATAATAACCACCCTCATCTATTTAGATTGGAATATTGATGAATTTGTTTTGGAATAAATTTTCAATGGAGGGAAGAATATAACACCCCAAGATTATTTAGAGTGTGAATTCTTAAATAAATTCAATTTATTCGATTGATTACATTACATGAAACACAGAACATAAATGGACCTTGTTATATTATAAAATAATAACATGACCATTGGAATAATAATGTGACCATTACGAAAAGTAATGATGCTACTCAAATGAAGTAAACTATTAAATTATAAATAAAATTTTGGTTTCTTATAAATTAAAATTTTATATTTTTATATAATTGGATAAAGTAAGTAATTTTTTTAAAAATGATAAATTAAGTGTTGCTATTTTTTGGAAACATAAATGTTTATTTATTGTGTTTTAATTAATATAGATATATAAAATGAAAATTTATTTCCATAAAATATATTAAAAAATTTATATTTTTTTAATATAATTATAATATATTTTTATTACACTGTAATTAATTCTTCAAGGTGTCGAAAAATCAGATATAATATGAAAATCAATATTTTTTGAAAAAATTATGATTTTAGTTATAAAATAAATTTATCATTTTTATTAAATACTTTTCATAAAATTGATTCAATATTTTAAATCCACAAATCAAAAAATGGTTGGGTTGAATATTTAGGGTTTTTTTTGAAATTTTTGAATTTTTAGTTAATCGTGAAATACCATAATTTACGATATTTAACATTTTATGCCAAAAACATGATTTTTTTGGTCATTGATGAGTAAGAGACAATTATTTCGAACTAAAATGTACTATTTAATGTACTTAATAAAAATAATCCACAGTATTTATAGTCATGATCCAAAATAATAATAAAATAATCAATAAAATAATCAAAACACCCATCTCCTCCCACTATAAATACCAGCCCTCAAGACCCCTTATCCTAAAAATTATATGACTTAAATATTGTATAAATTCTTCCCAATTCCACTCCCAAGACATTTTCCCACGTTTAAGACCTTTTGTTCTTACCAAAAGACGGAATCCAAGTTCATTAACATGTTTATCAAGGATACAATATTCAATAGGTAAAATCCTCCTTCTTTCCCCTTTCCTTTCTTTTCTTGTCTTATTCTCTCCTCACCTCCCCATATACAAAGTGTCATGGTAAATCCATTTTGATATATATGCTATAATTTATTGTGTTAATGTAATTTTCATCTTGAAATCACTTATCCTATCCATTTAATTCTAAAAATGAATTCATTATCCATGAGGTGTCGATTGACCAGCTTCGTGGATGAAGAATGTTTTTTTCATTACCACCTTCATGGATAATTGTAATATAATTTTTAATGTTAAAATATATTATAATATTTTTTACCACTAATTTAATATTATGGATCCAATATATAAACATAATATTATATTGAATGATACTATTTTTTGATGGTCATAAAAGAACCACCAAAATTAACTAATCATTTTTCATCATTTTTTATCAGATAAATCGTCTTCATACCATATAACCAATTGATATATGAGAACCATTTAAAATAATTGTCATTTTTTAATATCATTCCATTCCACTTCAAGATGTTTCTTCCATTTTACTTGAATTCCCATAAATATACAGAATGTAATTGACAATAAAACCATGATGCGAATACTCTGAGAACAAAACAATTAAACATTATAACTAATTATTAGGTCAATAAATGAATTAAGAAATTTAAAATAAATGAAATATATATTTACATTGTTCTTTTATTAAGTAATTAATGAATCAAATTTGATTATACATGACATTAAGTATAATTACAGAACAATTTCAGACATTTGATAAGAGTTTTCTACACCCACATTTTATTTCTGTGCGAAATATGTATTATTCCCCACTAATTTATTTTCTGTGTTGAAAATAAATCACCTATAAAAAAATAATATCATTAATATCGTTATCTTCATTTAAATCATTTTTTTATTTGATAATTATTACATTTTTGTGTTATATGGTTTGACTGATTACAAAGATGTATGAGGTTTCTCATGTCACTTTTATTTCAATGAGGTACGCCTTATTCACCTGTTATTTATTATGTGTGGTCTATGTATTCTACCCTTTGATATAAATATTATAAAAAAAATTCTTTAGTGTATTCAATGTTTTATTCGATGATTATTTATTTTAGGGGGAATATGATTCGATTGAATACAAGTCGTAAGAGTTTTTCATCTCACTTTTATTTCTATAGGAAATATTCCATATTAATCACTTATTAAATTTATGTACTCCAGTTTTATTTATGATCATAATTCATTGATTTTTTCATAGAATATTCATATCTGTTGTATCATTTATATGATTATTTTATAATATGCATACTATTTTTATAAAGGTGTTTACTTTGTATATTATTTGATCAATTGACAAAATATCGACAAATATATGTCCTATAAAAAATACATATATTTTGATAAGGATTATTTTTCATGAGTTAAATCTTTACATGATGAATGATTTTGACTTTATATTATGATTGGGGCAGGATATTATATATCACCTTAATGCATCGACACGTCTCATGATAAAAAAAGTTGGTGACATTCCCTTCACATTTGTTTCCAAGAAGAATGAGTTGGGTTTCTACCCAAAAACATAAAAAATATCATGAAAGGTCTTGATGTTAGTGTTTCATTTTATAGATATATTAATTCTAATCATTAATAATTTCCTTCATTCATTATTCAGTTATTAGTACAAAATATATTTTCACAAAGAAAAATATATATGGATGAATTTTCTTTATTATTTTGTTGATTAAATAAAATGGGTTTTTTTAATTATTTTCCTTTCCATTTTTATTATTCCTTATTGATAATTCTTCCCTAATTTTCATTCAAGTTTCTACTATATGCAATACTTACTGAGCATTTGATCTCACCTTTTATTTATTTTCCTTCCACTGATTATGAAGAAGAAATATTTGAATAAGTGTTAAGGAAGGATTTTATTTTCAACTATTGTGTTCTATGATTAATTATAATTGTAATAAGGGAACCATGTATATATCAGGTTCTTCAAGAATACCAAAATAATCAGTCCTTGGTGATGTGATCTCTCATATCTATGACATTTTAAAAAAACCCATAGACTTTGGGCTACTATGGTTGGGATTATTATAGTTGGGAACCTGTATTAGACCAGGATCAAGGTACAATGGCTTCTAGGTGAGTATCCATGTGAGAATATTCATAATTTTCACAATGAGGAAATAATTTATTTAAATTTTGATCATATATCTGTGTATATTAGTTGTTTTGTTTTGTTCTATTATCTTTTATGATTTTATGGTAACCCTTTAGGGGGTTATTTGAAGTGTTTTGGGTTGTAAATCAAGGGTTTTAGTGTGTTTGTAGGGGTTGCTGTTTGGGAAATTCCAATAAAATAGTATTTTATTTAAGAAAACACATCATGTGTTCTTCATTTTGGTGATAATGGTACATGAATATGACTAAATGATTTTTAGTCTATATGAAACTCTGTATATGAGTCACTTGATGTGTTGCCATGTACTAAGCATGATTCTCTTGTAGGGGTGAAAGGGGAGAACCATGCACTATACATGACTGGAGTCTATGTGTGGTTCTTTCCTTTCTCTATTGGAGGTACATGATCGGGTACCCGCTATGGGATAAACTCCATGTATATTCAATCCATGATGTCTCTTTAGGGAGAGTCCACGTTGGGTTGTCCGAGTTACATTCCCAAAGAAGATGGTTGGGGGTACACACCATGTATATGAGTTGTACGTCATGTACTCCCCCTTTGGATGTATTTATATTACTTTATAACTATAGAGTCAGAATTAGATTTTTGAGTATTCCATTTTGAGTGCTTTTCTATATTGGACATGATGGTGAGTGCTACATGATGTTTATGGTTAATGGATTTGTTGTTTTGGGTTGGGAAAGGTTTAGTGAGAAGTATTACGTTAAGGTTTTGAATCAAGAGAAATTTTGATGGTGAGTTTTACTATGAGTCCCTTATTAGAGTTATGATATTTTTTTCCTTCTTGGATCAAGGATTCCAAGTGGGTTTATTATAGATTCTTTTAAAAGGTTCCCTAAACTGAGAATTTAGTGTTTTATTGTTTGGGTTTTGTAATTTAGCTTCTTGATGATTAGTTCTCTTGGAGACTCTGGGATAGGGTGGAACCATGGGGTATTTGGCATTACTAGGTACCACAATGTAGAGTCTGATATGGGTATGAGGTGCTTGTTGAGGATTTCATTGCAGACATGGTGATATTTTAGTTTTCCCTCGTGGGTTTGTTGTTTCTTAATGATATGATGCGTACCTAGAGGAAAACCGAGTTTTCTTACAATGGTATTGGCCAAATGTTTTTTTTGTGTTAGATTCACTCATAATAGGGTGTCCTAATATTTTTAAATTTTATAGGAATACTAACTCTTCCTCATGATTTTATAATTTGGGAAGTCACCAACATATGTTTAGATCAAAATATAGGAGTTATAGAACTCATTAGTGTTAATTTATGTTTTAAATAACTATTATAATATTCTAGGGTTCATTTGTCACACTTTTTGGGGTTTTGGACACCATGGAGCTCCTATTTATTATGAAAAATTCACCTGATTGTTCATGTAGATTTGAGAGAAGCATTTTTTATGGAATTTGAATTTAGATAGATAATGTTATATCAATATTGGGAGGCCATAGAACCATAGGTCTGTAATATATTTTTTTTTATTTTCTTTTTAGATGCTTTATTTAATGACATTTACTACGTTAATAGTATAGTAGTTAGTATTATACTAGGTTGTGTATGTCACATGTTTAAATCACCTGTTATGGTAACAAATGTTTAGACCACCATTGGGGGTGGCCTATTTTTTTGATTTATCACCCATGTTTGATCACTTTGGTGTGAGTGATTACTCTAATTTATTCTTTTAGTTTGAGCATTATATGTAATGTCTCTACCCGACTTACCACTAAACTCATAGCTGGATCGGTGGGTCACCTATCCTCAAGTGGGTCTCCCCATTCAATAGAGTCTACCGAGTAGTAGTGAGGGTCCAAGGAGGTGATAATGGGGTGAAAATACACTCACATCTGATATTTCCTATTCTTATAATAACATATAAATACAAGTCGACATTGGAAGTAGTAAATATAAATGACAAAGAACCAGATTACAAATTTCATATAATTTAAAAAATTGTCTTATGCCAATTTATAAAATAGATGGATGAGGCATTCTACATTATCTATATTAGTAAACAATCCAATTTCATTACGTTGTAGTACCAATATAAATTAATAACAAAAAATTCCCCATGGGCCGATTTCCATGTTCATCCTGAGATCATGCTCAATCCTTTTTTCCTAACTCAATGGTACAAGAAATACAATAATCAACCTATATCTTATAATTATATGGTCTACTCTGGTACCAAGGGTACCCAAGCAGGTTGTTTGATATAATTATTAGTTTGTTGGAACCCACAGTTTCGTGCCCAATCCATAAAGTGTAATATAATTTAAGAATTGTGAAGGTATAGAGAAGACAAACAGAGCTGAATATTTTAAGAACCTCATAACCATGTTATTAAAGGAAAAATAATGGATATACCTCCTTCAGATCATATCCAGAATAATTTTGATCAATCACCATATATACATATATATTAAAAACTAGTGGATAGGGTACATTTCCAACATCCCTATAGAGTGAGAGATGTTATGCTTGAGCTATCGAGAAGGTGAGTGGGCCACCAAGAAACACCGTAATCATGGAATGAGGCATATATATCCCAACACCCATTTAGTATCTTTGGAAAAATATAATAAAGGACTTGTCATCTAATGAATGTTTTAGACCATGAATGGCCAGATCCAAAGTTTAGAAGACCAAGGCATCCTTATCGAGTCCCAAAAAAATTTCCATGGAAACTCAAAAAAGGAACAGGTTGGAGTCATAGGAGCATGTATACCAATATGTTCTATATGATTCCATGAAATCTAGATCTAAGGGGTAGAAATCCCCAAGTCATCCCAGGGAATTCATACTTATAAATCCATGTATTAATCACGGTATTAATATAATAAACAATTTACTCCATCCATGATATTACAATCAAGGAATCCATGTATCACCTCAGGTGATAAGCACAAGATCCTCATCCCAGTTTGTAAGTACTCGCTATGTTCATCCAAGAGATGCGAGACCAAATCTGGTTAGAGGCATATTTCCGGGTTACTGTAGTAGTACTATAGCAAGCACTATAGATGTACTGTAGAAGGAACTGTTCGGTACTCTAGCAGCCAGAACTATTCATCCATCTGGGCCTTCGGGCCACCGGTTTGGTCCTCGGGTCCTGCAAGACTTTCGGCCCACCCAAGGCCTTTGGGCCAGTTGATTCTCAAGGCCTTCGGGACACCTTAAGGCCTATGGGACACCCCAAGGCCTTCGGGCCACATGAATGCATGCCTCAGACACAATACAAAAAACGATCATCCCCAGAAGAGGATTCAGAGAAGGTGCACTCATCAGAGTAGAGCCAAATGGATTCTCAGAATGAGATGGTATGGCTATGCCATCGACACCAGCCTGTGCTTGTACAGGAAGCCTAGCCATACGGTCATGAAAAGTTGGAGAGGTACTATCAAGTGCAAATGTTGGGGAGGGGTAGTTCCTTGTAGATAGTCTAGATGAATTCTCTAAGAACTTCGGGTCAAGTAATCTCCTAATCCAACGAGCCTTGTAATATATGAGCCTACGGGCCTTGTAAGGGTTCCCCCCACCCCATGTGATAATATGATATACCGTTGAGTTTTTCCCTGAAATTCCTACATTTGAATCCATGTGTCATCAATGTTGTCAATATGATAAACCATGGATTCTAACCATTGAATTCATACATGGGAATCAATGTGTCACCCAAGGTGTTAATATGATAAACAATTGATTCCTTCTAGGGAATTACTACATAGGAATCGATGTATCATCCAGTGGATAAATAAAATAAATGATTGATTCCATCAATGAAATTATTACCTTTGAATCCAATTATCATTCCGGGTATTAATATAATAATTTATTAAGTCCATCCATGGAATACCTACATGGGAGCCCTTTTATCATCTTGGCTATTAATATAAAAAATCATTAAGTCTGTCCATGGAATTCCTACATGGGAATCCATGTGTCACCGAAGTTGTTAATAACATTCAACACATTGGAAAATAATTTAATAAATTCATTGTATAGTTAATCATCATGAATTAACCATTTAATTTACATGAAACCATTAAATATACCCAAACGGTTCTATTATATTTATAAGTATCTGTGGGCCACTTAGGAGATGTCAGTGGAAAAAGGAAATCAACTACCTGGGTAATTCCAATCTTGAAACTAGGACAAGAACATAGATGGTGTCTTGGTTCATTAATCATTTAAAAATGGAAACAAGATTATTTAATTAAATTAGGGGATATGTTATAAAAAATTCCACATTTTATATTTAAAATCAAGGAATAAGGAATTAACAGTCAATAGTCCCAACAAGCATAAAATTCTTATAAATACTTTTTAGCTTAAAGGTAGTGCAATTCCATTGGAGGGGTTTTGTTATAAAATCATGACATAGTTTCTCCAACAAATAAATTATCACAATTAAGTAGTTCATTTTATAATTTCAATTCCAATTATTAAAGGAGCATTAAATAGAAAAATAATTCATTATTAAAAAAAGCACAAGTTTAGGGACCCTACATTAAGGGTTAATCAAGCCGACAGTCAACACTTGTTAGATTTGGTGGAGACAAATTGGAACCACCCTGAACTCACACACACACACACATTTATATATATATACATATCCTTGACCCAATACATGTATTCCCCTTTCCATGAGGGAAGACATACATAGAAGAGAGATATATATTTATATACATACACATGTTTTTGAGTGTAGATTATCACAGTTGTTCTAAACTCACTACAAAATATACCTGGGACACATAAATTAAAAAAACCTGAACATAAACAATATAATCCACAATAATAGAAGGAAAACCTTACCCCGAAATGATGATGGTGAGAAAAAACAAGCTAAAATGATTCACCTTCAATGGTGGTTGCAAGAACCCGCATTAATGGGTCTCAAGAGACCCTCTTCACAACCTAAAACCAAGGTAAAACCAAAATTCTAGATTTTCCTAATACCCTAGGATTCACTGCACTTCACAGGGTGATGGAAAGACATAAAATGGGTGAAAAATGGATGGAGAGTGAAGGAGGATCCCTACCTTAGTGGATCACATGAAGGATAATGAAGAAAGGGATGACATCAGCGATCAGAGGAAGGAGCTTGGGGGGGGGGGGGGTGGGGGGTTGTCATGCATCGAAGGGGAGCCCGAGGGGGGGGTGTCACATATGAGAGGGGACAGTTGTGTGATTTGTTTTATTTTATTTTATTTTAATTAAATTAATTTAGAAAAAATAGGGTATACCACACGGTTGACGCACACGGGTTTCCAAACTATGTGAAAACCGTACGTTGAATATTCCATGTTAATTTCTTAAAATACAGATAGTTTGGGAAAGGATTCCAGTTTGGAAACCTGTTCATAGCCCATGTGCACTGCCACAACCCCCTTTGATCAAGTCTGTATGGTTTCCAATAGTGGATCGATTGGTTTTAGACAAATCTCATGCCCCCATAACCTTTCAAAAAAATAATTTCAAGATATGGAATTCCCAAAACCCACTGAGATCTTCGAGAAACTCCTCAATCCTTCACCCATGTCCAAAAATATCCCTTTTAAAGGTCCAAACTCACGAAATTATGTTATGAAGATTCTTTTTTTAAATTAGTCTATCCAGTAAACACAAATGTTCAAAATACCTTGGATTTATGTTTGGTTAAAATAAACATATCTATAAAATACCCCTATCTTATAAATTATTGTCCCCAAGTGGCATTTGGGAAAAAAACATCACCTCACCTACTAGGGTCATAAAGTATCATTTGAACTATCATGTTGAATTTATAATGCCCAACACTCCATTAAGCATTACTTCATCCATCACAACTAGATCCAGCACTCATTTTCCAACTGAAACATTGAAACTGAGCTTATATTATCCTGTTAAGATTGATAAATTATCAAATCATCATCTTCATAAACATCCGATAGATGGCGCTCCCCACGATAGGTCTAAACATAAGAAAGGTTCCAATTCCAAGTCGCAGTACATCCATCATTAGAACTTCCATACAAGGAACACCTCTAACAATCCAAATGATGCCCCTAGTATTATTTCATTAAAGAAGAACACTTCGATCAACCTAAAAGAATACAGTAATGAAATATTTCTCATAATATATTTACGACCATAAAACCATACAACCCTTAAACTGGAAACATTCTTTAAAATGGTTTTTTACGACCAGAAATATTAAACTAATAGAAGAGACAATGATTTGGGCCACATTCTTAACTTATCTAAAAGATTCCTGACTTTGATGGCCAACTCATTTCCAACAGAACCGCAATGCCTTTGTCCAAGGAATCTTTCATTTACAATGATATCATTCACCTAAACCTATACCTGACTCCTAGTGACAATTCATTTGTCAAAACATCACCTGAATATTTATAATGGAGTATGAGGAACTATTCCATGGTAGTTAACACTCTATTTTATAAATAATATGTTAGTGAAAGCCCACCACATCTAATGTTAGGAATTAACTGAGGCCTGAGTGGTGTCTGCCTTGCGTTCAAGTCAAAATAAATGGTTAGAGTTTGTATGTATGACCATTGTGTTCCTACTTGGGAATATAGTATGCACTAAAGACTAACCAAGTGTTGATAAGAACCATGCATTTTCATGAAACAACGAGAAAACTATCCCACAATATCTACAGCTTAAATTTTTAGTGCAACATAAGACCATCACTCTGAACATGCATTAAGGATGAATTCAAGATAGGGTACAAGCTCATCTCTATGAAAGAGCACACTATGGGGAGAATGAGGATTACCAAGAAGGTTCAAGATAGTTCCATCATATTAAATATGAAGTGCTCATTATGGATTCAACCCAATGATACACATCCAACCACTAATAAAGGTGTGGTGATGATCAAGAATCAATACAATTTAAAAATTTCAAAACACAAGGGAATTCAAGTGACATTGACCATTTACAAATGTTCCTCCTTAGTGTATTCCATATACATGGAAGGACACATAACTACCAAAACCAACATGACACTCATTAACATAAAAGTGTCCTAGTAATCAAATAATAAAGAGTTTAGTCAACCACAAGCATGTTAGGACCAAATTCTGGTTAAACATATACATATCACTCCTATGATCCATTCTCACATACATAAATATTTATACATAATGGTAAAAAGTTAATTGATCTGTGATTCAAAAAACTACAGTCTCAATTAAATTCATCCTAAGAGTTAGGATGAACTTGATTCCTTTAATTCTTGATGAGTACTTTGTATAAGAAGGCAAACTACCAAGAGGATTGAGATCTAAAAGGACACAACATCGATACTACCAATAAACTTAATATACCAATGAATTCATGTATTGGATGTATATGATAATATATTTTGGAAAGAGTCTCATTACTCCATATGACCACTATCCTTGATCATGTCAAACTAATTCATCCATCATCGATGAAAATAAATGGTCATAAGATCTATGAAATGGTTGACCATGCCCTGGCCCTTTCTATCCTATAGAAACCAAGAATTTCCTAAAGCTCATTCCCATACAAGGGTCAAATATACTATGATAACTTGTCAGAACAAGGGAGTCTTGTAGAAGTAACATGTCTTATAATGGATACAGACACCTAAATGGAACCAAATGTTAGTAATGTCACAGAAATAGAAAGGAATTTAAATTCTAAGGGTTCTAACTACCATATTCTATCCCAATAAAAAAATAATGCATCGACCCTATCACTTGGTCATGCTAATTGAAGTCATTGACTGAAAATCCAATCATGATAGTCACTACTAAAAATGAAATAACCAAAGGAAAATGTTTATGGTTCTATTCAGAGATAGGTAAAGAGACAACTAAATGACCCATACATAATGGTTTGAATTGAGGAAACCACATTTGGGTTCCATTTTCAATGACATTATATTTATTCACATTTTAAATATTCCGCCATTGAAAAGATTTAACTAATTAATCAAATAAGAAAAAGTAAGTCTCAAAATACAAACTTTTTAAAACATTTTTTTATTAACATCCCATCATTAATTAGGAAATTTATCCATTAAATTCCTTATTACAGATACGTTAAACAACAAGGGTCTCAATTAGCTGACCAGAGTTCATCAGAATGAAACCCAAAAATAGTTTCTTAATTATTAAGTGTATCAACACACATACTAGGTTATCTTATAAGGAATATGCATCAACTAGGCTACATGGGCCTAGTTGTGCATTTAAGAAGTTAACCAATTCATTAAACATTATAACTTGCTCAAATATATAAATCTACAGTCAAATGGGTATCTATATACCAATATATAAAGAACCCAACTAATTTAATGCCTGGTATTTGGATCCAATTTAATCAAACCAATTCACTTTAGCCTTTAAATTTTAGTAGGCGTTACATTTTTAATAATGGTTCAAGTATACGAGTAACCTTTTCTCAATTTAGGGCTCCCATACACCATAAAATTGAAAATGCATACCATTTTGTGGATGGTGAGATTCAGGATTCTCATGGGCGGTGATCCCATACCGTGATGACCTAGTTTGATGCTATGGAGCATTACTCTCCCCTCTTGCTTGGAGGGAGGAGATCTGCATTCTCAACTTCATGGTAGGAATATGTTCTTTCCATTGTCCAATCCTGAGTGTCTCCCTTCTTTCCCAAAGATCCAGAAAATCCCCACGGGAAATCTCTATGAGCATACCACTCTCTAGTTCAGTCCTTTACTCCTAACTCCCAAGTTCATGAAAAAAAAATCAACTTAGATCCTAGAAATATATGGACTACTTTAGTACCAAGGGTAACCGAGTAGGGTGTGAGATATAAATATTAGTAGTCTGAAACCAATGGTTTCTTTCCCAATCCAAATACTATAACATAATTTATGATGTTTGTATGTATTGAGAAGATAAACAAAACTGAATAAATTAATAAAGGCATGCCTAGTTTCATAAGGGGCACTTGATGGGAATACCTGATTTTGGTCATATCCAGAATATGTCTGATCAATTCCCATACATATATATATAATAACAATTTGTGGATAGGGTACATTTCAAACATCCTTATATAGTGGGAGATACCATGATACAACACTTTTGAAGGCTTGTGGGTCACCAAGAAACACCCTAACCATGGATCCTGGATCATAATGCTTAGTTACCATATAATATCTATGTAAAAATACAATCATGTGCCTTCTGTATATTGAAAGTTTCAAACCAAGAAGGTCCTACTCCAAGGTTTAGAAGACAATTCCATCCTCATAAAGTCACATGAGCATTTCAATTGAGACTCTTTAAAGGAACTAGTTGGAGTCCTAGGAGAATGTATACTGACATGTACTATGAAAGCCCACGCAATATGGATCCATGAGGTAGAAATTCCAAAGTAATCCCATGTCCTTCCTACTTTGGAATCCATGTATCATTTAGGGTATCAAAATAATAAACTATTGAGTCAGTCCATGACATTCCTACTTGGGTATCCATGTATCAACCAAGGTATTAATATGATAAAAAATTGGGTCTATCTAGGTAATTCCTACTTGGGAATACATGTGTCACCCAAGGTGTTAGTATGATAAACCACTGAGTCCATCATTAAAAACCATACTTAGGAATCCATGTTTCACCCAAGGAGTTAACATGATAAACCGTTGAGTTCATCAATGGAATCGTACTTGGGAATCCTTGTATCATCTAGGGTATTATTATAATAAATCATTGATTCCATCCATGGAATTCCTACATGGACATACCTATAACATTCAAGGTATTAATATAATAAATCATTAATTCCATCCATGTAATTCTACTAGGAAATCGATTTGTAAGCTGAGGTGTTAATAACATTCATTAAATTCGAAAATTGTTTAGTAAATTCATTTTAAGGTTAATCATCATGCATTAATGACTTCATTTAATTAAAATAATTAAATCCATAAAAACATGTTAATTATATTTATAAGGCTCCAGGGGTCACTTAGAAGGTGTCAATAGAAAAATTTAAATCACCTTCATGATTAATCCAAAACTAAAAACTGGGCCAAGCACTTAGATAGTGCTTTGGTTCTTTAATCATTTTAAAAGGTGAAATCTATTTTTCTAATTCCATTAGTGTCCATGTCTAAATAATTCCATATTTTAAGAATAACAAAAATGCATAAGAAATTATTAGTATAGTAGGTCAAGCAAGAATAAAAGTATATTAACTACCTTTTATCATTATGAAATCACACTTCTGTTGGAGGGGTTTTATTATAGTAACCTTACATTGTATCTCAAACAAATCAATTGTAACCATTAATTAGTTCATTTAACAATTAAAATTAAATTATTGAATTAGAATTAAATAGAAAACTAATGCATTCTTAAATAAAAGGGCAAGGGTAAGGACCATAACTCAAGGAGTAAATCAAGTCAACACTTGACAGTTGTCAAATTTGGTGGTGACCACATGAAACCACCCCACTCTCTCTCACACACACATTCATATATATATATATATATATATATATTTATGAACCAATTCATATATTCCCCACTCCATGAGGGAACACTTACACAATATATATACACATATATATATTCTTATATATGTGAGCACAAACCTTCAACATTGATAAAAACTCACAAAAATATACACCAATGACACATAAATTACAAAACCCGCAACATGAAAAAAAATCTGTGACAAGAATGGAATAAATCCTTTACTCTGAAACAATTGTGATGAGACGAATCAAGCTGAACTGCTTCTCCTTCAGTGGTGGTTTCCGAAACCTATGAAAATTTTTCTTGAGAGACCCTCTGCACAACCTATAACCAAGAGAAAACAAAAAATATGGGTTATCTACAAACCCTTTGTTAATTATCACCTCATAGGGAAATGAAGAGACCTAAAAAAAGTTGAAAAAAGGTGGAGAGGGATGTTGGAACCCAACCTCGGAAGATCGCATGAAGGATCATGAAGAAACAGATGGAATCAGTGATCAGAGGGGGGAGCCGAAGGGGGTTCATCACACGTCAAAGGGAGTCCAGTGGGGGGGGATTACAATGCATATGATAGGGGAGAGTTGAGAGATTTTTTTTATTTTATTTTAATTTAATAAATTTAATTCATTAAATTAGGGTATACCACACAGTTGACCCTCTTGCTTTTCCAAACTATGAGAAAACTGTGCAGTGAAGATTGAGAGGTTATTTCCTCAAAATGAAGAATGTGTGGGATAGGGGCACAATTTGGAAAAATTTATACATCCCATGCACATAGCAACTAGCCCCTTTGATCAAGGTCTCACGGCTTCCAGTAGTGGGATGTAAAGTTTTAGAAAAATAGTGCACCTTCTGTAGCCTTTCAAAACAATTATTTTTTTGTTCTTACATTCTTAAAACTCCCCAATACCTTCAAGAAACTACTCTAACCTTAAATAAAGTCCAATACATCATTTTTTAAGGTCCCAACATTCAGAATTGAGTTCCAATGTTTGGTTAAAAAAATTTCCATCCCATAAATGAAAAGGTTCAAAATCCCTTGGAATTTTTTTTGGTAAAAAAACAAATAACTCTACATGATATTCATAATATATTAGGAGGAGGAACAATGTTTCATGATTGACTGTTTTCACCCATGGGGATTATGCGGTTTGATTCAATGATTTTTGATGAATTTTCGAGATTGAGTATGTGGTATGCCATGATATTTTTAATATATTCTGATATATTTTATTTTTTTATTTATTCAATATATATATGTTCGGCATAGTAAGTGATAATTTTTTTTTAAATCATGGCCATGATTCTTTGTACTACATTCCACATATTTTATCAGGTTTCCATTTCTTATTTATGATTCCTATTCTTATGTTTATGGGTGTATTTTTTTATTTCTTTTGTTATTGAAATCTTATTCGAGGTAATAGTCTAACCATTATATCCTTTTAGGCCTTCATCATTTGTCGGTAGCCTCTAGTGTGTAGAGAAGCATTCATTAGGCCTTTTCATGTGATGGATTGGGTGGGTAGTCTTGTTGAATTAGTATGGTTGATGATCAAGAATATAACCTATAAGAACATTAGTATAAGGGAATAAGAAGAATAAATTTAGTTGTGGTAATTCATTGAACATCATTGTGGATAAATCAATATAAATAATCGTCATGTTAGTGGTTATAAAATAAACATCATCATGGATATATTATGTGAAAATGGAAATTATATCCAAAACTAATTAAATAAAATTAAAACATGAGAAATATAATACAAATTTCTATAGATAAAAAATGAGAAACTAGAAAAACTATGAAAAATATTAAATAAAATATCACTGAAAATTAACATGAAATCAGAAATACATAAATAAAAAAAATTCACATATGATATTTTTATGTATATGTACACAAGATCATACATGATATGATTCTATGCATTTTTTCATGGGAGAACTTTCTAGTAAAAGTATTCTAACAAGTACATTGAACCTCAAGAAATATACGAGTTATTTGATTTTTTTTGTTTTTCATTTGATATATAAGATAATTGTATCTGTAATTTTATACCCTTTTAAATTTATAGGTAGTGGTCAGTGAACAAGATATATCTAGGTTAGGGAAAAAAATTTAATATCCAGAAATTATGCATGGATGTTAGCATTTGGAAAAGAGGATGAAGATGAAAAATAGTGGATTAAGGTATTGTGGGTAGCCAAAATTATCCCAAAAATACTTTTTGGGGTATTTTAAGGGGTTATGTGGATTAGATAGTAGTAAATTACAATGAGGTTATAAGAATATGGGTCAGTTGTTGGGGGAGTTAGGGTTTGTTGTGAAGTAGGTAATAGGGTAAGAGTATGGTGATATTATGTTTTTAGTGGTGAAGAAGGTAGAGTATTCATGTAAATGATATGAGGATTGATTCCTAGGTGGTGAAAACAATCATGAATAATATAATGAACCCCCAACACTCTTAACTAGTGAGATATAGAGTGATAAATATAGAAAGAATGCATGATGTTTTATATAATTTGACGACCACAGAATCCAGGAGCCAGGGCATTATTTTAATACATTGTCATGATTACAAGGAATCAAGTTTTGAAGGACCGATCAATTTAGTAATCATGGAAACAAGATTCATACATAAGTTCAACACTATAACTTGAAAAAAAAACAAAACTAATTTATTCCATTTGAAACATCCATGCTTCCATGATTATTCCAGGAAGTCACTCATAACTGACTTCTTCATATCCGAGTAAAATGAAACATGAGGAAGGGGTGAGCTCAACTGCTCAGTAAGAGTAAGAAATACAATAGAAGATAACATAAACATTAGGAACAATGAATAATTGAAATCACATGACTTTTAAAATAATAAACATGAACACTTTATGGTAGGAATATGAGCTGAGTATATAATTCCCTAATAAAACATATTAATGGGTATTCTACAAGTTGAATAACCACATGAAATATAAATATCTAATCTCATAAGGATGGAATGCATAATTCTGGACATCCTAACCACATAGACCAGGACCTGTGCCTGGACTACAAATAAGATTTTGTCAACGACTTGTGGCAAGACATTAGATTGTCTCATGACACATACCGATGCATCAAGGAGCTATGGAGGGATACAATAATCACTTAATAAGTCTAATTAATTCCTCATATGAAAAGTTTGAAACATAACATAAAAATTCATATTAAAACTAGCTTACGAAATTTCAATACTTTATCCACAAACAATGAATGGTATAAAAAATAACATATCCACAGTAAAAAATATCTCATTGAATACAATATAGAAGATTTTATTGTAACAGATTAACCTCAATCGATAATAATGAATGATATTAACAGAGATGAAAATAATCATAATAACTATTTGAGAGAAATATCCCCCTTTTTCTTGAAATCATTTAAAATTCACACTATTTGTCAAGTAGCCATTTAAAAATAGATTTTTTAATCAAAGTGTCTCATATCACTTTGAAAATTTTAAAAGTAATTTTAATTTTAAAACATTAATTCCCATATAAATAAATCCTAAAAACCATTTTTAATATATGGACATTAATGTGAAAGACTTTGAATAATAAATGTTTAAAACATTTAAAATTATATCTTAGTTAGAGTTCCTAAAAAAAGAGAGACACTTGAATACAAATAATTGAATTAATCAAAACATTATAATATCATGAGAAAAAATGGATTCATGATATACTATGTCAATGTATATTATATACACCATATATAAGTGAATTGGTGTATAACAATAAAGAAGTCTTAATGGAATGAAAATTGAGATGAAATCTCTTATAAAGATTGTATCCTTAGGTTAAGGAGAAATCAATGACATAATTATGTGTGAAAAATATAAATACACTCAATATTATTTGATATTATGTGTAAATCAATCAGAGGACGTTCACAGAAATTCTTGAAAAAACAACACCAATGAATTGGATGTTTAACTCAATAAATAGAGATTGAGTTAAAATTCCTCTTATCAAGTTCATATCCATTACTTGAGAATTTATCAATAGAGTGATTATGTGTATTAAAATTATATCCACATAAAGGGGAGTGTGTACTATTACACATATAAAAAATATTTATTCCACACATAATCATGGAGTAAAATAATCAATGAAGTATGTGTAAAGCCCAATGATATAAAATTGAAATTTTAAATTCCCTTACCGATTTGGTAACTTATGAAACATACACGCCATGAAATAAGTATAAAAAAACGATGATGTAAATACCCATAAATTAATTTATATTAAAAAAATAATACAATCATGGGTAGTACATACTCCACACAAAATGAAATAGTGGCCAATATATCAGGAATCTCACGGGAATAAAAGTGAGATGAAAAACCCTTACTTCATTGTAATCAATAAAGTCGTATGAACAAAAGTTTATAACCACAAAATGAATCACAAGAATAACATTAATATAAAGAGAATAATGATAATATATATCAAATTTCAGTACACAATACACCACATGTAATAAATAAGTGGCAAACAATGGAAATCTCACGAAATTAAAAGTGATATAAGAAACCCCTTACCTCAAGTCCGACTTGTCTTGTATGTTCCTTATTCTACCTGAATAATAAACAGAAGTAAATTTCCACTTGATTAAGAACATTTTTAATGTTTATTTTTACTTTTATATCACTTATTAACTTCCTATAACAATTAGTTAATTATTTGAGTTCATATTGGATATTTTATCGATGTTCTGAACTTGAGTCAAAAATGAACTTGTTATAATTACAATTTTTCCATGTGTTCAAAAGTCCATTATCTCTATAATGATAGAAATAATTTAGATATAATATATATATTACATATATATTACATATATCTATTTATAACCATACATAACATTTTTATATGAGAAATGAAATGTACCGTTCATGGAGACGGTAAGCCGTATGTACGCATGAACGCTACTTTCATTTCTATTTTGTATTTTAATGGAATTAAAACATAATGATACATAGTGATATTATAATTAAAGTATAAAATAATATATAATATCATTAATTCCATCCTTTATACATCCGACATAAGGCATTAACAAGACATATCATTTTGACAAGGAGGTAGTCCGCACTTCCTCAAATGAAATTATCGCGTTTTACCCATAATGGAAACCATAAAATAATGATATAAATGGAAAATAAATAAGAATAAAAAATAATAAAACTAATATATATATATATATCATATATAAATACAGTTTCATCTTATCGTCCAACATGAGAGGTGGTAGAAGATAATTAAACGATCATCATTTCTTGAGGCGTTAGTTTTCCATCCACATAAACAATATGTTATTCACCCTTTAGATGGAGGTTTGTGTAAGTGTAGTTAGAATACATCTCATAAAAACATCTTAGTATATTGAGTAGACTGGTGTTGTTATAATAGAATGTAATAAAATGTTTTTACGGGGTTGTAGAAGTAAAATAAAACAAAATAAAACAAAAGAATTTATAGTAAAACATTACCTTTAATTTGGGTAACGTCTTTTGGTTTGAACCTAAAGAAATTCTTGATGTGACTTATACCTAATGAAAGGCTTCTAGATGTAATAAGGGAATATTTAGAGATTATTTTGGCAGGTTTTGGATGAGACAAGGGCTTTAGAGCTCTGTGTAATGGGTCAGAATTGGTGTCCTTTTATAAGGGAGAGGAGGGGCTCTTTAAGAAAGTTTGAAAATATTATTTTATTATATAGTGATATTCAGTTTCTAAATGTAAAAAACAAATTAAAGTTGAGGATAAATGTCTCATGGTTGAAATAAAATCATCCAGTAAGAAATGGATAGGTTTTGGATATTTGTTTAATTTTAATAATCATATTTATTTAAATCATTTATTAATGAGGTAAATACTACATCATTAGTGTGTCATAAATAATTTAATTTATTTGATGTATAAAAATTATAAAAAAATAACAATAAAGTTGGAAATATTTATAGATTTCCAATGATTATTTCTATTCGAAAAGATGACTTATATAACCCCATGTAAAAATTGATATACTAAATGATATTTGTTAATGTCATTTTTGTCTTTACTTTAAGTTAATTAAAATAAAGTGTCATTATCATTATTAAGTGGATCCATGGGGTCCCAAAATCAACCCAAGGATGATCATGGTCGGACATGACTCATAAAATAAGGTTAGGACAAGTGTTAAGGTAATTTTGTGTTATTATAATATTTTTTTTTTCCTTGAATTACCCTATTTACCATTAATCGAGGAAAAAAAGTCAAAATTTACTGTTTACGAAAAATTATTTTTATCTTGTTGAGCCAAATTTTACTCACTATTAACAACCATGTATCTTGGATTTTATAAATTCAATTCAAAGGAGTGGTAAAATTTCTTTTAAATGAAAATTTGGATTTTTAACTACTACTTAGTGGTTTCACTATTCATAACAAATTGATGTTTTTTAGAAAAATAAAAAAAAATTCTACCAAAGATATTTGTGATATTATGAATTCAAAAATTATGTCTATTTTAAAAAATTATAAAAAAAGAAGTTGGATTAATTAATTTAAAATTAATTCTCATTGTCAAAACCAATAGCGTGTTTTTAAGAAACAATAACTATCAAAAGATTGACACTTGTTTATGTATAATTTCAAAGTGAAATTAATTTCAATGAAAAAAATTAGATTAAAGGGTAAAAATTTAATCTAATTACCCTTAAAAACCAATTTAAAAAATAATATAACCATATAAATAGATTAGATTAAAAGGCAGTTTTGAATTAAAATACATTTTTTCTCACTATTCATAAAAAATGAATATTATACGAAAAATACCATAATTTCATTCAAAGTAACTTTTGATGTCCCGATCCTAAATAAGAATTTTATTTAGTCAAAATTAATATGTAAAAGTGTCAAATATTGTATTTAAAAACGTTTATCCATTAAAAGTTGGTAAAATTGGATTTTTTCGAATAATATATTTTTTATTTGAAAAATTGAATTTGTTCTTATAATATGTCTAAGAAACACATAATACATAAGTTAAAATTATATGGAGTATATAAAATTCAAAATCCAGTTAATACTATTCCTTACTTTTGAATGGCTTGTTTTGTAAGTTGTTGTGCGCTCGAACTCGGTGTTGCATGCTGCACAAGCTATTGAATTTCAATAAAATAACTAACTACGATATCTTGTGGTGTTACATTATCCCCTACATTAATAAATTTTATCCTCTCAATTTGAAATTATCCTTCAAAAATAAAAGGTTAAAAATAGAAAAAATACATTTGTGGAAAACCCACATCAGAAATTCGGTTAATAAAATTTAATCTTAATAAGAGGGAAAAGGAGATGAAAACGTCACCACTAAATCGTGATCTAGATTAATATTACATTGGTGGAAATTAAATATATATATTTGGAGAAAAAATGAAAATATATATACGGAGTGATTGAGGTCATCAATCACAAACAAGTGTAAAACTAAGAGCCTCAAAGTCATTAATCTATGACGATTTAAAATATCATCGGTTCAACAAAACAAAAAGCAATAGGCTAACAAATTTTTGGTTTTAAGATCCTTTCCCTAATTTCTTTAACCTCAATGATAATATAAAACCAAATGGTTATTTATAACTATATCCACAAGAGAAAAGATAATTTTTCCTCAAATATCATTTTCTCATGACAAACTGCAGGGTTAGAAATACAAGAGAAAATTATTAAAAAGTAATCCCAACAACAAAGAGCACTAATAAAATTTTAACATTTCTCCATCCATTTATTTCAACATATATTATAAATTGTCCAAGAGGATATCCTTTTGAATAGGGAATTCACTCGGGTTATGTCCTGATCCCCTACATTTACGGCAAATACGGTAATGGGATTCTTAGGACCATTTTTATGTTCTTCCATAGTACTCTTCCATTTTACTTGGAAATTCGTTACTTTATGTCCTTATTTCCAACACATAAAGCATTTACTTATTCAATTAAGACACCTTCCTAGGTGTCTCCTTCCACATTTCCTACATGATGGAAAATGATCATTCTTTTCTCTATGGTATTCACTACATGAGATCTTATTATTCAACACTTTTATCTTCCTTATTGAGTCTGGGAGTTGGTTAATATATATGTTGTTGGTCATATTTTTTGAAAACTAATTCATCCTGAATACTATATATTTTACACCTTTCAACATTCCATTTTTTTTCTCACTTCAACCACTATTCAAACCTTGTACATCATGCTCAATGTTACTATGACTTCCTTGGAATCCAGCCACTGACTAAAACTAAAAAGCATTGTGTGAGTAATAATAGTCATAAAATAATTTAGAGAATATAATGACACCTTATTTTCAATTTAATACACCTTAGGATTAACCAAGGTCATTTATTCTCATCTTATATTAAAATCCTTCAAATTAGTTTGTAATGAGAATGTAAATTATCATAAGCATATCCCCTGGGATTGTCGTAACTAAGAGTGAAGCAAGGCCCATTGTCGTGTAACAGGATATCCCGACTCAAACCTTAAACTCCTTGTAAGAGTTTTCACTCCTAGGTACATCTGTGCTAGAGCCATCTCTACCTGCTCATATCCAGATAGGGATGTACTACTTGGAAAATACCCAAAATCTCTACATTAACAAGATTCTAAGAAGTTCTTCTATACTAATCATCAATGTATTTCTTAGGGTAATGTGATAAAATTAGTGTTTATTTAAATATAGTTTCCAAGGATTGTACTAAACTTTATCTAATACCAAATGTAACACCCCGACCCTAGAATCCAAGAGTTGATGCATTATTTTAATAAATTGGCAAGATTACAAGGAATCACGTCCTAAAGGACCGATCAATTTAGTAGTGTTGGAAACATGATACATACATAAGTTCAACAATAAAACTTGAAATGAAAAACAACACTAATTTATTCCATTTGAAACATCCAAGCCTCCAAGATTATTCATGCTAGTCACTCATAACTAACATCTTCATATCCTGGGAAAATGAAACATGAGAAAGGGGTGAGCTCAAATGCTAAGTAAGAGTAAGAAATACAACGGAAGATAACATAAACATTAGGCATTATGAATAATTGAAAACACATGACTTTACCAATAAAAAAATAAACACTTTATGGAAGGAATATGAGATGGGTATATAATGACATAATAAAATATAGTCATGGGTGTTCTACTAGTCAAATAACCACATGAAATATAAATATCTAATCCCATAATGATGGAATGCATAATGTTGGACATCATAACCACTTATTCAAGGCCTTGCGCCAAGACTACAAATAATATTTTGTCAGTACATTGTTCCAAGACACTAGTTTGTCTCATGAGACCTACCGATGCATCTAGGAGCTATATCAAGCTCCACCTGTCACTTACTAAGTCCAATTCATTCCTCATATGAAAAGTTTGAAACATAACATAAAAATTCGTATTAAAACTATCATACGAAATGTAAATACTTTATCCACAAACCATGAATTGTATAAAGGTAGCACATCTACAGTCAAAAATAACTCGTTCTATACAATATAGAAGATTGTATTGTAACATATTTACCTTAATAGAGAATAATAAAAGATATTGACATAGATGAAAATAATCCTCAAAACTATTTGAGAGAAATATCCCCTATTTATTTAAATCATTTAAAATTCATACTATTTTTAAAGATTCCATTTAAAAATAGATTTTTGAATCAAAGTGTCTCATAAAACATTGAAAATTGTAGAAGGAATTTTAATTTTTATACTTTAATGTCCATATAAATAAATCCTTAAAACCATTGTTAAAATACGAACATTAATGAGAAAGATTTAGAATAACAAATCTTTAAAACATTTATAATAAAATTTTAGTTAGAGTTACTAATCAAAAAAAAGACACATTAATACAAAAAATTGATGTAATAAAAACTTTATAATATCATGAGAATAAATTGATTCATGAGATACTATGTCAAAGTAAATTATATACACCATAAAAAAGTGAATTGGTGTATAACAACAAAGAAGTCTCAATGGAATGTAAATTGAGATGAAATATATTATAAAGACCATATCATTAGGTTAAGGATAAATAAAGTACATTATTATGTGTGAAAAATATAAATACACTCAATATGATTGGATATTTATGGTAAATCAATCAGAGGATAGTCACACATATTCTTTTAAAAACAACACCAATGAATTGGATGTTTATATCAATAAATGGAGATTAAGTTAAAATTACTCTTATCAAGTTCATATAAATGAAATGAGAATTTATCAATGGAGTGATTATATGTATCAAAATTATATCCATAGAAAGTGGAGTGGAAATTACTAAACAGATAATATGTAGTGATTCCACACATAATCATGGAGTAAAATAATCAATGAAGTATGCGTAAAGCCCAATGAGTGGAAATTGAAATTGGAAATTCCCTAACCGATTTGGTAACTTATGAAACATACACGCCATGAAATAAGTATCAAAAAATGATAATGTAAATACCAATACATTAAATTATATTATAAAAAGAATACAATCAGGGGTAGTACATACTCCACATAAAAGGAAATAGTGGCCAATATAGCATGAATCTCACGGGAATAAAAGTGAGATGAAAAACCCATACATCATTGTAATCAATCGAGTCGTATGAAAAATAGTTAATAACCACCAAATGAATCACAGAATACCATGAATATAAAGAGAATCATGATAATATATATCAAATGTAAGTACACAATACAACACATTTAATAAATAAGTGGCGAACCATGGAAATTTCATGAAATTAAAAGTGAGATATGAAACCCCTTACCTCAAGTCAAACTTATGTTGTATGTTCCTTGTTATCCGGAATAATAAACATGTGTTAATTTCTACCTGATTAAGAAATTTTTTAAAGTTTATTATTCCTTTAATATCACTTATTACCTGGCTATAACAATTATTTTATTATTTGAGTTCATATTGGATAGTTTATCGATGATCAGAACTTGAGTCAAAAATGAACTTGTTATAATTACAATTTATCCTTGTGGTCAAAAGTGAATTATCTCCAGAATGATATACATGATTTTGATATCATATATATATATATATATATATTATATCGAGTATATATATATATTTATAATAGTACATAATATTTGGAGATAGGAAATGAAATTTACCATTCATGGAGATGGTAAGCCGTACGTACCCATGAACGCTACTTTCATTTCTATTTTGTAATTTAATGGAATTAAAAAATAATGATACATAGGTATATTATAATTAATGTATAATATCATATATAATATCATTAATTCCATACTTTATACATCCAACATAAGGCATTAACGAGTGATATCATTTTGAGGGGGATGTAGTCCGCACTTTCTCAAATGAAATTATCGTGTTTTACTCATAATGGAAACCATAAAATAATGATATAAATAGAAAATACAGAAGAATAAATAAAAAAGAAACATAATATATATATCATATATAAATACAGTTCCATATTAATGCTCACCATGAGAGGCGGTATGAGATAATTGGGCAATCACCGTTTCGTGAGGCGTTTCTTTTCCATCCACAGAAACAGTATGTTCTTCACCCATTAGATGGGGGTGTGTGT
Organism: Viscum album; assembly: GCA_963277665.1. Taxonomy (NCBI): domain Eukaryota; kingdom Viridiplantae; phylum Streptophyta; class Magnoliopsida; order Santalales; family Viscaceae; genus Viscum; species Viscum album. Next base: position 2,067,741,892 of record OY728119.1, read on the forward strand.
AAGTGTAGTTCTAATAATTCTCATAAAAACATCCTACTATATTTAGGATACTTGTGTTGATATAAAATAATGTTATAAAAAGTATTTAGGGGGTTGGAGAAGTAAAATAATACAAAATAAAACAATGCAATTTAAGAGAAAGTGTTACCTTAAATTTGGGTAACTTCATTTGGTTTGAACCAAAAGGTTTTCTTGAAGTGTATTCTTCTTAAAGTAAGTATTATAAGAGTAATATGGGGATATTGAGAGACTAATTTGGAAGGGTTTGGTGAGCCAAGGGGCTTGAGAGGTGTAACACCCCAGGTAAATAAAGAATATGATATTTTTATATTTATCCATATTTGTGAATAAAATATTAATATTACTTTAAAGGGGATTCTATGCTCGATGGCGTACCCAATACGCAACAACGAGTTTCTTGGGAATCTTACGTTGCACTCTAATAATAAAATAATATTATTTTAAATGGTAGTTAATGTCTAGCCGTTATAATGGCGGGAATGAACCGAACTAACTACAAAATGATGATATATGTTTGTCAAATATTTTTACTCATTACAATAAATTATAAAGGATTAAAAATGCGAATGAATCCAATTTTAAGCGTAGACAGTCTAATATTTTTTTAAAGGTCGATTAACCGCCTTTTGATGGAGAACCACTTTTAAATCCACTTTTTGACAATTTTATGTGTTATATTTGACAAAATAAAATTCTTCTTTATAATTGCGACATCAAAATTTACTTTGTGTAAATTTTTGGTATTTTTCCAAAAAGGTTCAATTTTTAATGAATAGTGAAAAATGTTGTATCTTAATTCAAAAAAACTTTTTAATTTTATTTATTTATATGATTAGATTATCTTTTTAATTGGTTTTAAAGTGTAAATAGAATATATTTTTACCATTTAATCCAACGGTGGTCATTTTAATTAATATCACTTTAATATTGGACATAAATGAGTGTCAATCTTTTGAAAGATATTGTTTCATAAAAACACGCTATTTGTTTTAACAGCGGGATTTAATTATAAAATTAATTAATGAAACTTCTATTTTACGAATTTGGTAAAATAGACATAATTTTTGAATTCAGAATATCAAATATATCTTAGGGTGAATTTTAGGTATTTTTCTAAAAAACATCAATTTTTGATGAATAGTGAAACCACAAAGTGGTGGTTACAAAATTTTATTTTTCGTTTAAATGAGACTATACCACTTCTGTGATTTGAATTTAAAAAATCCAATTTAAATGATTTTAATTGTTAAGTAAAATTTGGTTCAATGGGATGAAAATAATTTTTGATGAAAAGTAACTTTTAAGTTTTATTAATCGCGATTAAAGGTAATTAGTGTGATTTAAGGTAAAAATGATATTATAATAAAATGAAAATATCTTGAAACTTGTCCTAAACCTATTGTATGAGTAATGTCCGACCAAGACAACCCATGGGTCGATTTTTGGTACCCCATGGAGCCACTTGGGTATGATAATGACATTTATGCCTTTTATTTAAAGTTAAAATAAAAATGTCACAAACATGACTTTTTTTACTAAAACAATTTTTACATGTGGTTATACAAGTCATAATTTTGACTATAAATCGTCATTGTAAATCTAAAAATATTTACTACATCATAGTATTTTTTTAATAATTTTTTGACAATAAATAAATTAAATTCTTTATGACATCATGATAATGCAACGATGACCTCATTATTTAACGATTTAAATAAAATGGAAAGATAATACAAAATCTTGTACCTACACAAGTCAAAAACCTATTGTATGGGTGTATTGTGAACCCTTATCACCTTATCCTAGAAACACATAAATTTGGGACCATTAGAATCCGAAAACCATTTGAAAATAAAGTAACATTTTATACTTTTCCAAGAGTGCCCCTCCCCTCCTCTTATAAAAGTCCCCCACCTCTACCACCTTACCCATTCCTATAAAAACTTTGGTAAGGCCAAGATATGATCATTTTGTCTCTCCACATCCCTATCCTCATCCTATAATCCTTAACTTTGGCAGGAATCTCTTCAAGAAACCATTTTGGTTCAAACCAAAGGGAGTTACCCAATTTTAATGTAACGTCTTTACTTGTGTTCTTTTGTTTTATTTTGCTTCTCCAACCCCATAAACTCTTTTTATTCATTTATTTTGTAACAAATACAGTATCTTAAATATACAAGGATGTTTTTATAAAAAGTATTTGAGCTACACTTACACACCCCTTCATCTAATGGTTAAAGAACATACAGTTTCTGTGGATGGAGAATTACTACCTCACGAAACGATGTTTGTTCAACACTAATATATCACCTTAAAAGGTGGACATTAATATGTCACTATGTTTGTATATGATATATAATATTTTTATGTTTTACTTAAGCTTCTTTATTTTTCATTTTTGGAATACCTTTATGGCTTCTATTATGGGTATACGCGATATATTCATTTTAGGAAGTGCGGACTACCGCCCCCTCAAAGAGATTTGATTCGTTAATTCCATATGTGGGATGTATAAAGGTTGGATTTAATGTTATTATATATGATGTTATACTGGAATTATAATATACCTTTATATAATTATTGTTTTCTTTCCATTAAAGTATGAGATAGAAATGAAAGTAGCGTTCATGCATACGTACGGCTTACCGTCTCCATGAACGGTGCATTTCATTTCTTATCCTCAAATGTAATGTACTATTATAAGTACATATAATGGATATATATGATTTATTATACATATAAAGGATGAATATAAATCTGGAATTAAAAATATACACATCTCTCATTTAGTTTTAATTCCATTAATATGACATAGAAATGAAAGTAGCGTTCATGCGTACGTACGACTTACCGTCTCCATGAACGATGCATTTCATTTCTTACCTCTAAATGATTATGTAATATTATAAGTACATGTATATTCTGGATATATATGATACATATGATATCCAAATCAGGAATTTCATTCTGGATATAAAGAACCTTTGACCACACGAACAACATGTAATTGTAAGAAGTCCACTTTTGACTTAAGAACCAAATATCGACAAAACAAACGTTATTAACTTAAATGATTACATAATGTTTATAACATGTCAATAATTGATATAAAAGGAATAATGAACTTGAAAAGGTTCTTAAGAAAGTAGAAATTAACTCAAGTTTATTATTCAGGATTTTAAAGAACGATCGAGTCAAGTCGGACCCGAGGTAAGGGATCCTACTCCTATCTTTCTTTTTAAGTACGCTCTTTTATGTCATTCCTTTTCAAGATCATCTTTCTTGTTATTGGGATATTATTTTATATTACTCTTAATGTAATTTTTATGTTCATATAATGAGAGAACCTATTATCTCTCATCAATCCATTTTGGATGTATTGAGTGGCGCCGTTAGGCTGCCAAATTTTCATAAGAGATCTAACCTATAACTTTATTTTTAAGTTCTCTCCTTTATGTCACTTATTTTAAGCTCATATTTGTTATGTTGGGGGATGTTCTTTTATATTCCTCTTTCTATAAACTTTATGTTAATATGATGAGATACCATATTTTATCTCATCAATCCATTTTTGTAAGTTTTATGTGGCGTCGTTAGGCTCCCAAGTTTTCGTAAGGGATTTTTCATCTCACTTTTATTCCTGTGAGATTTATGCAACATTTTCCACAATTTCCTTTGAGTGGTTTATGTACTTCCCATTATTTTACTCATTGTGTAATATACTTTCATTTATCAGTATTTACATCAATGTTGTATTGTCCTTCTTTCACGGGGTGTATGTTTCGAAAGATACCCATGTCGGTAAGGGAACCTTTCACCCTCTTCTTTTTAAAATACTTCTTTTGTTATATATTTTAATTCACATACTATTATGTTGGGATATGATCTTATATATCATTATTGATTTAAATTCTATTTCCATGTGATGAGATACCCTTTTTATCTCTCATCAACTCATTTTCTGAATTTTGTAGTGACGCCATTATGCTGTCAATTTTTTGCAAGGGAACTTCTTAACCCAAATTTGATTCTTTGGGATAAACTAATACTCCTTGAATATGTCGTTCTATGAAAATGTTTGAATAACCTCTAATTGTTTAATTCTTAATATCCACTTATATTTGGTGTATTTGTTTGTCACACATAATTATGTAATTGATTTATCCTTAAACCAAGGATACCGTCTTTGTAAGGGACTTCGTCTCAATCTCCTTTCACTGAGGCATATTTCATTTTATACACAACTTTCTTTTATATGGTTTATAAACCCCTATGACTTTTACTTTTATAAAAAAGGAATCTTTTTCTACAAAGCGTTTTACTAAATGAAAAAAATGAATGTTTCTTTTAACGTACGCAGTGACAACGACCTTTTCCGCCGCCATGAGTATTATTTGATCTTTGGATTCCTAAAAAAGCAGTAATGTTTTTAAAATAAAATAAATTCCATATAATCTTTTATATATTTTGGTATTGAAAATGGTTTTGATAAATGATTCTATTATGTCAATATATTTAAATGATATATTTTGATTGAAATGTGGAAATTTTATCATTCCTTTATATTGGTTTTATGTTTTATAATTTTATAATGGTACTTGGACATATTACAGGTGGTTACGCGATAAACCATATGAAGGGTGGTGCCGTGAATACCAGGACGGGTGGTTACGTTATAACCTCCAATGCATTGGGTATGGAAGTCGACCGTATGGCTATTCCATTAGGTATGTATGGAAATTGGCTGAATGGCTATTCCATTAAGTGATATGTGTGGAAGTCGACCTTATGGTTATTTCACTTAAGTATGTTTATGTCCCAAGTTACCTTTATATTTTATGTGATCTTTATATGGGTTTATGGGAATCTTTTGGTTACATAAGGGTAATTAATGAACTTTTATTTAGTTAAGAGTTTTTACTACTTCGAAAAGGTGAAAATTATTACTTTGATAAAGTATACATGGTTTACATGTTGTTTTGAAAAACTAACACTTTTTATTCTTTGTGTATCCCTTACTGAGCTTTTTTATGTTCATCCCAAGTTTTTGAAATGTTTTTCATAGGACTTAACGTGGAATAGGGTTAAGGATGGGATCAAGGGAAAGTCATGCAACCTAAAAACATTGAACTTGACATGTTTCTTTTTAAGAGTTTTTATTTTATGGAAACTTAGTAAAAGTTTCTACTTTGTAATATTTTGAGATGTAATAGCTATGTCCTAATTCTCTAAAACTATAAACCTGAAAAGATCCTCAATGTGAATTATTCATTTAATTGAATATTAAGTAAGGTTTAAGGCTGGGGCCTTATAGTTGGTATCAATGGTCGGTTTAGACATCTTTAGGGATTAGGAGTTTTTGTTAGACACATGATTAGTCCCTATATCTATTATTTCATTTAAATCCTTGTTTTATAACCTTTTTTCAGGTCAAGTAAATTCAGTTACGAATGGAAGGAGAAGGATCTCAAATGACATTCCTATCTCTTCCTGATGACATGCTTGCAATAATTATTGCAAAGTCATGTTTGGATGATTGTTAAAATTTTTCTAGCATACAACTCACTTGCAAGCAGTTGTTTGAGATATCAAACACCTCCACTATACCTCGTTATCATCATGGATCAGGGGTTGTTTTTAGACAAATACTATTTTCACAACATTCACATATTTTCAAGAAAGGTAAATATTATCAAGGTATTTTCAAATATTTTACCTTATCACATGAATTTGAAGCATATTACGATTTTAAAGATGGTGCTGAGGAAGGAGACCCTTGCACAACCTATTTATATTTGATTTTAAAATATAGTCTCTCAACACATACTTATAGTATTTTAAAAAGACGAATAATAGATATTTTCAACTCAAATTCTGTCTGACTATTTTATAGAAATCATGTTTTATCAGATGTTTTAGAATTATATGTCATACATGATTATTTTCCAAAACTGTTTTTCTGTGAACACCCATATGACCCATGTTGTACAAGGTGTATTTGGATGGAAGAAGCAAATGATTTTGAAGGATATCTAAGTCATTTTCGTAATGCATGGGACTTCTACCTAGGTGAGCAAGATGACGATGAAACCGAGTGGACGCCATGATCAAGGTATGGTGTTATTCATTTTGGGAATCATTTTATTTTATATTACGGTGGTGAAATAAGACTTCAAGAATTAAGATGTTGAGACCGTAACGAATTTGGATGAAAATGAGAGGTATAAGGAAACTATTAAGGTTAAAACATGTTAGGGTTATTTTTGGAGTTTTATAAAAAGGACAACATGCAGAACGTGTGACAACCTGTCGTGTCGGACAAAGATGCGGGAATCGAACCCACAACCAAAGTGCGACTAGTATTTATCACCTACCACTGGACTACATGATTTCCCTGGTTAGTATGAATTATTCATTTTAGTTATGTGACTTTATGAATTAAGATTAAGTTGATTTTGGGTTTTTATGAAAATGATTAACATATCAGGGAGGATATGTGATTAGGTTAATTACTTTTCAATGCGAGACTTTAGGAGGAACTGATGTTTCTTTAGAGATAAATGTTATGACTTAACATGGAAGACAATGTGACTAAATCCATAAAATATTTGAGATTCAATCTTAGATTGGTTTACTTTGAAGAATTTTATGGAAATTTTTTTTATCAAATGGACCTCGTTGAACTTTGGTTTTTTTTGGGAAAATTTTGGAGATTATGAATAGATTTTTTTTAAAGGGTTATCCTTTTCTGGATTATCTGATCTTGTACTAACCTTTTTGGTTTTGGTTTTGGTTAGAGTCTAAAGACATGGGATGTATATATTTCTCTTTTGTGGAATAGGTGATACTCTAGAAATTGATTATAGTACTCTTAATGTGAACAAGTCTTCCTAAATACTCGTCTTTTGGAGAAAATATGAGTTTGATTAAGGAATCTAGTAAAATTTGGAAGTCTACATGACAAGTAAGTATGTTTCATTATGATTTAGTTAGGCTGAAAAATAAATTCCTCAATGAAGAGTAACTTAAAACAAAAATGTTGTCTGTTAACTTTTCCTACTGGGGAATCGAATACCGTTTATCCCATCACAAGTTTGTGATTTTCTTGTGGTTAACTTTCTCCTAAACATGTTTTCTATCACTATCCATCATAACATGACCCTATGGTTTCTTCTCCATGTCCATGTTTTCCAACATGGAATCCTAGTATGGGTTTTCTCGGGTGACCTCTGTACTTATCTTTATTTATCTTAAAGTAATTGTTTTACTGACTCTTGTTCCGATGTGGGACTTTTAAGGATATTTCCAAGCCCAATTTTAAAATTGCGAGGATGCAATTCCCAAAAGGGGGGAAGGATGTAACACACCAGGTAAATAAAGAATATGACATTTTTATATTTATCCGTATTTGTGAATAAAATATTAATATTACTTTAAAGGGGATGTTATGCTCGATGGCGTACCCAATACGCAACAACGAGTTTCTTGGGAATCTTACGTTGCATTCTAATAATAAAATAATATTATTTTAAATGGTAGTTAATGCCTAGCCGTTGTAATGGCGGGAATGATCCGAACTAACTAAAAAATTATTATATATGTTTGTCAAATATTTTTACTCTTTACAATAAATGATATAAGATTAAAATAGCGAATGAATCCAATTTTAAGCGTAGATAGTCTAATATTCTTTAAAAGGTCGATTAACCGCCTTTTGATGGCGAACCACTTTTAAATCCACTTTTTGACAATTTTATGTGTTATATTTGAAAAAATAAAATTCTTCTTTATAATCGGGACATCAAAATTTACTTTGTGTACATTTTTGGAATTTTTCCAAAAAAGTTCAATTTTTAATGAATAGTGAAAAATGCTGTATTTTAATTCAAAACCACTTTTTAATCTAATTTATTTATATGATTAGATTATTTTTTTAATTGGGTTTAAAGTTTAAATAGAATAAATTTTTACCATTTAATCCAATGGTGGTCATTTTAATTAATATCACTTTAAGATTGGACATAAACGAGTGTCAATCTTTTGAAAGATATGGTTTCATAAAAACACGCTATTTGTTTTAACAATGGGATTTAATTATAAAATTAATTAATGAAACTTATATGTTATGAATTTGGTAAAATAGACATCATTTTTGAATTCGGAAAATCAAAAATACCTTAGGGTGAATTTTTGGTATTTTTCTGAAAAACATCAATTTTTGATGAATAGTGAAACTACGAAGTGGTGGTTACAAAATTTGATTTTTCGTTTAAATGAGAATTTTCCACTTCTATGATTTGAATTTAAAAAATCCAATTTAAATTATTTTAATTCTTAAGTAAAATTTGGTTCAATGGGATGAAAATAATTTTTGATGAAAAGTAACTTTTATGTTTTATTAATCGCGATTAAAGGTAATTAGTGTGATTTAAGGTAAAAATGATATTATAATAAAATGAAAATATCATGAAACTTGTCCTAACCCTATTGGATGAGTTATGTCCGACCAAGACAACCCATGGGTCTATTTTTGGTACCCCATGGAGCCACTTGGGTATGATAATGACATTTATGCCTTTTATTTAAAGTTAAAATAAAAATGTCACAAACATGATTTGTTTTACTAAAACAATTTTTACATGTGGTTATACAAGTCATAATTTTGACTATAAATCTTCATTGGAAAGATAAAAATATTTCCAACATCATAGTATTTTTTTTATAATTTTTAGACATTAAATAAATTAAATTCTTTATGACATCATGATGATGCAGCGATGACCTCATTATTTAACGATTTAAATAAAATGGAAAGATACTGCAAAATCTGGTACCTAAACATGTCAAAAACCTATTGGATGGGTGGATGTATAACCCTTATCACCTTATCCTAGAATATATCAAAGCGGGACTATTAAAATCCGAAAACCATTTGAAAATAAAGTAACATTTTATACTTTTCCAAGAGTGCCCCTCCTCTCCTCTTATAAAAGGCCCAAACCTCTACCACCTTACCCACAGCTATTAAACCTTTGGTTCAGCCAATATCTAATCAGTTTGTCTCTACACACCCTCTCCTCATCCTAGAAGCCTTAACATAGGTAGGAAGCTCTTCGAGAAACCCTTTTGGTTCAAACCAAAGGGAGTTACCCAATTTTAAGGTAACGTCTTCACTTGTGCTCTTTTGTTTTATTTTTCTTCTTCAACCCCCTAAACTCTTTTTATTCATTTCTTTTGTAACAACTACAGTATCTTAAATATACTATGAAGTTGTTATAATAATTATTCGAGCTTCACTTACACACACCTTCATCTAATGGTTAAAGAATATAGAGTTTCTGTGGATGGCGAATTTCTTTCTCACGAAATGATGATTGTTCAACACTCATATAACACCTTCAAATCTGGCCATTAAGATATCAATATGTTTATATATGATATATAATATTTTTATGTTTTACTTAAGCTTCTTTATTTTTCATTTGTGGCATACCTTTATGGCTTCCATTATGGGTATACGCGATATCTTCATTTTAGGAAGTGCGGACTACCGCCCCCTCAAAGTGATTTGATTCGTTAATGCCATATGTGGGATGTATAAAGGATGTATTTAAAGTTATTATATATTATGTTATACTGTAATTATAATATAAATTTATATAATTATTGTTTTCTTTCCATTAAAATATGAAATAGAAATGAAAGTAGCGTTCATGCGTACGTACGGCGTACCGTCTCCATGAACTGTGCATTTCATTTCTTATCTTCAAATGTAATGTACTATTATAAGTACATATAATGGATATATATGATGTATTATACATATAAAGGATGAATATAATTCTGGAATTAATAATATACAAATCTCTCATTATTTTTAATTCCATTAATATGACATAGAAATGAAAGTAGCGTTCATGCGTACGTACGGCTTACCGTCTCCATGAACGGTGCATTTCATTTCTTACCTCTGAATGATTATGTAATATTATAAGTACATGTATATGATGGATATATATGATATATATGATATCCAAATCAGGAATTTCATTCTGTATATAAAGAACCTTTGACCACACGAACAACATGTAATTGTAAGAAGTCCACTTTTGACTTAAGAACCAAATATTGACAAAACAAACGTTATTAACTTAAATGATTAAATAATGTTTATAACATGTCAATAATTGATATAAAAGGAATAATGAACTTGAAAAAGGTTCTTAAGCAAGTAGAAATTAACTCAAGTTTATTATTCAGGACGTTAAAGAACGATCGAGTCAAGTCGGACCCGAGGTAAGAAATCCTACTCCTCTCTTTCTTTTTAAGTACGCTCTTTTATGTCATTCCTTTTAAAGATAATATTTCTTGTTATTGGGATGTTATTTTATATTAATCTTACTGTAATTTTTATTTTCATATGATGAGAGACCCTATTCTCTCTCATCAATCCATTTTGGAAGTTTTGAGTGGCGCCGTTAGGCTGCCGAATTTTCGTAAGAGATCTAATCTCTCCCTTTCTTTTTAAGTACTCTCATTTATGCAACTTCTTTTAAGCTCCTCTTTGTTATGTTGGGGGATGTTCTTTTTTATTCCTATTTCTATAATCATTATGTTAATATGATGAGATACCCTATTTGATCTCATCAATCCATTTTTGTATGTTTTATGTGGCGCCGTTAGGCTGCCGAGTTTTCGTAAGGGATTTTTCATCTCACTTTTATTCCTGTAATATTTATGCTACATTTTCCACAATTTCCTTTGAGTGGTGTATGTACTTACCATTATTTTAATCATTGTATAATATACTTTAATTTATGAGTATTTAAATCAATGTTGTATTGTCCTTCTTTCACGGGGTGTATGTTTCGAAAGATACCCATGTCAGTAAGGGAACCTTTCACCCTCCTCTTTTTAAAAGACTTCTTTTGTTATGTCTTTTAAATCACATACTATTATGTTGGGAGATGTTCTTCTATATCCTTATTGATTTAAAGTTTATTTCCATGTGATGAGATACCATTTTTATCTCTCATCAACTCATTTTCTGAATTTTGTAGTGATGCCATTAGGCTGTCAAATTTTTGCAAGGGAACTTCTTAACCCAAATTTGATTCTTTGGGATAAACTTATACTCCTTGAATATGTCGTTCTATGAATATGTGTGAATAACCTCTGATTGGTTTACACATAATATCCACTTATATTTGGTGTATTCTTTTGTCACACATAATTATGTAATTGATTTATCCTTAAACCAATGATACCGTCTTTGTAAGGGACTTCGTCTCAATCTCCTTTCATTGAGGCATATTTAATTTTATACACAACTTTATTTTATATGCTGTATAAAACCCTATGACTTTTACTTTTATACATAAGGTGTCTTTTTCTACAAAGCGTTTTTCTAAACAACAAAAAGGAATGTTTCTTTTAACGTACGCGGTGACAACGACCTTTTCCGCCGCCGTGAGTATTATTTGATCTTTGGCTTCCTCAACAAGAAGTAATGTTTTTAAAATAAAATAAATACAATATACTCGTTTATGTATTTTGGTATTGAAAATGTTTTTGATAAATGATTCTATTATGTCAATATATTTAAATTATATAATGTGATTGATATGTGGAAATGTTATCATTCCTTTATATTGGTTATATGTGTTATAATTTTATAATGGTACTTGGACATATTACAGGTGGTTACTTGATAAACCATATGATGGGTGGTGCCCTGAATACCAGGATGGGTGGTTATGTTATAACCTCCAATGCATTGGGTATGAAAGTCATCTGTATGGCTATTCCATTAGGTATGTATGGATGTTGGCCGAATGGCTATTCCATTAAGTGATATGTGTGGAAGTCGACCTTATGGTTATTCCACTTAAGTATGTTTATGTCCCAAGTTACCTTTATATGTTATGTGATATTTATAGGGGTTTTATTGTAATATTTAGGTTACAGAAGGGTAAGTAATGAACTTTTATTCAGTGAAGAGTTTTTACTACTTCGAAAAGGTGAAAAGTATTACTTTGATAAAGAATAAATGGTTTACTTGTTGTTTTGAAAAACTAACAGTTTTCATTCTTTGTGTATCCCTTACTGAGCTTTTTATGCTCATCCCATGTTTTTGAAATGTTTTTCACAGGACTTAACATGGAATAGGGTCAATGATGGGATCAAGGGAAATTCATGCAACCTAAAAACATGGAACTGGACATGTTTCTTTTTAAGAGTTTTTATTTAATGGAAACTTAGTAAAAGATTCTACTTTGTAATATTTGGAGATGTAATAGTTATGTCCTAATTCATTAAAACTCTAAACCTGAAAATATCCTCAATGTGAATTATTAATTTAATTTAATATTAAGTAAGGTTTAAGGTCGGGGCCTTATAAGAGGTGTGTGGAATGGGTTAGAAGTGGTTTCCTTTTATAAGGGAGAGGAGGGGCTCTTTAGGACATTGTGAAAATATTATTTTATCATGTTGTGATATTGGGTTTATAAAGGCCCAAAAGAAATTAAAGTCAAAGATAATATGACTCATGGTAGAAATAAAATAATCCAATAAGAATTTTATAGGTTTTGGATATTATTTTAATATTAATAATCATATTTATTTATATCATTTATTAATGAGGTAAATACTACATCATTATTGTGTCATAAATAATTCAATTTATTTGATGTCTAAAAATTATAAAAAAATTACCAAAATTTAGGAAATAGTTTTATATTTCGAATGATTATTTATATTCAAAAAGATAACTTATATAACCCATTTAAAAATTGATATACCTAAATATATTTGTTAATGTCATTTTTGTCTTTACTTTAAGTTAATTAAAATAAAGTTCCATTATCATTCTTAAGTAGCTCCATGGGATATGAAAATCGACCCAAGGATGACCATGGTCGGTAATGACTCATCCAATAATATCAGGACAAGTGTTAAGTTAATTTTGTATTATTATAATATGTTTTACCTTGAATTACCATATTTACCTTTAACCGCGGTAAATAAAAGTCATAAGTTACTATTCACCCAAAATTATTTTTATCTTATTGAACCATATATCACTTAATAATAACAACCATGTATCTTAGATTTTTGAAATTCAATTCACAGAAGTGGTAAAATTTCATTTAAATGAAAAAGTCGTATTTTTAACTACTACTTAGTGGATTAACTATTCATAATAAAATTGACGTTTTTTAGAAAAATACAAAAAAATCATCCTAATCCATATTTTATATTTCTAATACGAAAATAATGACTATTTTACAAATTTAAAATCATAGAAGTTGGATTAATTAATTTAAAATTAATTTTTGTTGTCAAAAATAGCGTGTTTTTAAGAAACAATATCTATCAAAAGATTGACACTCGTTTATGTATAATTTCAAAGTGAAATTAATTCCAATGACCAAAATTGGATTAAATGGTAAAAATATAATCTAATTGCACTTAAAAAACCTATTTGAAATATAATCTTTCCATATAAATACATTATATTAAAAGGCATTTTTTAATTAAAATACATTATTTCTTATTATTCATAAAAATGAATATTATTAGAAAAATGACAAAATTTCATCCAAAGTAAACTTTTATGTCCCTATTCTAAAGAAGAAGTTTATTTTGTCAAAATTAATATGTATAAGAGTCAAATATTATATTTATTAAGGGTTCTCCATTAAAAGGTGGTAGAATTGATTTTTTTTGAAAAATAATTTTTTATCTTAAAAATTGAATTTGTTCTTATAATATGTCTAATAAACACATAATACATAAGTTAAAGTTATATAGAGTATATAAAACTAAAAATACAGTTAATACTATCCATAACCACTTTTGAACGACTGGTTTGGTATGTCGTGGTGCGCTCAAACTCGGTGTTGCATGTAGCGCAAGCTATTGAATTTAAATAAAATAACATACTATGAAATAATTGGGTGTTACATCTTAATTGGGATGGGTGGATGTGAATGAGATTATTATGGATATATAGGGTATTATTGTTATGTTTTTTATGTGGGTATATGGGTAGGGTTTGGGGATGAGTACAGGGGGTTGGAATAATGTGAAGGAATGGTGGAAGATTATTACCTACATCAAATCTCCAGAAAATCCTCTATCTCATCCACCACATTGACATTATTAATTACTAATACTTCCACTCAAGAATTTATGGTGTGGTATATCAATCATTTTCAGCGATAAACATCTATCACATGTGCATCAACATCTGGAAGTTTTACTATTCATAGATATATATATCTATTAATAGATTGATAGTATGTCTCCAATACCAACATTCAAATGATATGTCATTTAATATTTGGAACATTTCATATGGTAAAATATTAATTATATGGGTGTTCCTACTATAATGGTGTCCATTAATTCAATGTTATATTTTGTAATATGAAATTTCTATTTTGAGGGTAAAATGAGATAGTTTATCCCCTCATGCTGTATGATTTTATGGTTTGAATTACATATGAATTTTTTCTAGAATTTTGTTCTGTCAAAGACTTGATTTAAATCTACACAAAAATATATATAATATAATAGAGTCATGTACATGAATGTATGAATGGTGGAATTAAAATTCAGATTTTGGAGTTGGAGTATATAGGGTATTAGACATATTCCATGGTTATTGAAACCTATAAGTAAAATTTAATTATTACATTAAACCTATATATAATATTAGTGTTATGATCACAATTCTAATATTAAAAAAACATTAATTTTTCATATGAATATAGGTATAACACTATACATCAAATTGTGAACTGAAAAAGAAAACTATAATCCTTCATTAGAGAAACACTGACGTCACATTGGCTTTATCCCCCAATCGATAAAACTCAATGAGGTTTAATGTGTAATAAATGATAATGTGTTTTGGTCCATTGTGGTCATTGTAATACCTATCAACCTCATCATTGAAACTAGGTCTTGTTTATAGTTTATCCTTTAGACATATGGAATTGGAAGATATATAAATGGATAAATTCTTACTGAAAGATGATAGAGGTGTAGATATGAGATAACTCTTACAATCCCACATAGTTTTTGAAGACTAAATAATAATACTAGTGGTATATTTTGTGTTATTAAAGATGAGTGTTATGGAGATAGTGTAATTCGGTAAATCAATGATAAAATCATTATCATTCATTTGTAATGCAAATAATGGGAAAAGGGATATATATCCAAGATCGTGTAGGCTAGGAACAACCCTGACTAACCATGGTATAATCC
Organism: Viscum album; assembly: GCA_963277665.1. Lineage (NCBI taxonomy): Eukaryota > Viridiplantae > Streptophyta > Magnoliopsida > Santalales > Viscaceae > Viscum > Viscum album. The sequence continues at coordinate 2,067,757,189 of OY728119.1, forward strand.
AAATTAGAGTATATGAATTGGTTAAATTAAAAAAAAGAAACCAATATAGATTTTTATTTATGAAAAAAAGGTTTAAGATTAGGTCTCCTTTAATGGTGGGATCCATCATAAATGGATCTAACAATTTCATGGGAATGATTATTTATAGGTTGGAATTAACATTAATATCAATATAAACATTATAGGTTGCATTTTTAATCAAAGATATAATACCTATAACATAATTTCATTTATTTGGATGGATTAATTAGGTTTTGGTAAGGTGTTTTGGGCGGAAAGAAACAAATATAGAGATAAAAATAGATTCTTTATTACTTTCTAGAGAATATAGTATGGGAGAGTAGTAATGATATACATAAGAAACATGCATAATTTATTAGGGTGATAAATATATAAGATTTTGGGATAGGTAGAAAAATTTACATAAATGGGATTCAAACCATTATGACTATGAAAGACCATGGTCACAAACAGTTTGTTAATATTAACACACATTGTTATAAAAATTTAAGGGTATTATTATAATTTTATTGGAATAATAATTCCAAAAAAAGGAATGACCATTATCATTTTGGTCTATAACATATCAAAAAATAATATAATATATCTTTTTAACCATATAAAATGACTATAAGAATATTTGGAACTAAAGGAGGTGAGATTTTGGCTATTTAGGGGAACATTTACGACTAGTGTTTTCTAAAATCGAAACAAAATGGAATTATTTTTTCTAAAAATAAAAAAGTCACCTAATTAAGATGTATGTATAAGGATGTATAAAGATTTAACATTAATTATTATAGAATTTATTAGAAGATTAATGCATTGTTGGTATAAATTAATTCAATGATATTTCCTAAGGTCAAACAACCATTATAACGTGGAGGAATGAAATATTTTAAATTAAGAAAGTTTAAATATATATGAGGTGACTGACCAAGATTGGGTACATGACCATTGTGGGAAAAATTAATTACTTTTTTTAATATAACACTACATCCCACATATTGTAACAACTCATTAAAAAAACAAAGGATATTTGAAATTTTCTAGTTCACGATCATGGCTAGGTTTTATAGACATTTTTTCTTTGGTCGATCCATATAATTTAAAATAGTTTAGGACTTATACTACTGTATATTGACGATAATGTTAATGTCCAAATAAGTGAGAAAATTTCTAGGGTAGTTGAATAAGTAATATGATGAAATTAAAAAAATCATATCCCCTAATCTATTTTAGTCTATTTTAGTGAATTTAATTCCCATGACATTATAAGTAAATAACTTTTCAAGTTATATTTATAAGTAAAAACAAAAACAATAATAATATATACATTTTTTATTTAAGTATTTTAACATTAATAAAAATTCAATTTAATGGTATATATAGAATTCACTATTACTATTTAGCCACTAAACCATTGATTTTATTATAATATTTAGTGGGTCAACTCTCTTCCAAGTCCTACAACATAATAATCATGTTGGTACATTTATAATAAAGTAAATAAATAGTAATGATACGATAAATAAAAATTCCCCATGAGATAGATTCATAGTGAAACTATTAAACTCTTATAGAAAGTAATAATGATCTAATATTCAATTAAAAATCCTAAAAACATGTACACATAGTTATTTTAAAAATTAAGTATTTATTTTTGTATGATGATGTCATACTTTGATTTCAGACATACAGTTTGAAAAAATATTCATAGAAAAAAATTTAAATTTACATCCATGATTTCATCCTCATTAGAATAAATTTACAACATCAATGTCATTCATTTAAATTACTCCATATATCTCTTAAATAAATCGATATATTCTTCTAATAATTTGTATATTTTTAACGTGAAACTTAAGAAACAATATTAAAAATAAGGTACCTATGATTAATTTTGGAGAAAAACTATTAAAGTTTATTTCAAACCATCCAAATAATTCTAGTCCACAATATAATTACGTATAAGTTCAATTTAATATTTCTAGTTATGACTTAATTTCAATGTCTACAAATTGTTAAAAACCCTTACACGAGTAGATGAATAAAAAAAGAGGGATGTTCTATATTTATGTTCCAATATGATAACATAAAATATTTAATAATATATATTTTTCATTAAAAATACTCAATGATACCCCTCTTTGGTTGGAATTGAGACTTAGAGGGACACACTGAGACTAACTCCAACAAGATAGAGTTTGGGGACCATCAGGCATGGTATAAACACATGAAATGGGTGGTATTTCCCTTGAATAATTCTCTAAATATCCATAAGAAATTAATGTTATAATTTCATTTAATAATTATTGGAGGTGTCATGATTTATTGAAAAAGTAATGGGAATGATTAATTAATGTCATATATCAATACAATACATAAAGAAAAATTTCAAAAAAATTATAAAAATACCTTAAAATAAAATAATATCAAGAATATAAATATATAAGTTCTCCATATATTTGATAGAACATTCCTCAAAACATCATGAAAAAATGACATATAAATGATGAAATAATGTTTCTAAATTTATTTTTTCTTTAAACACACTATAAAATTTTATCCATTAAACCCTCAAATATTAATGTGGGTAAAGAATTATAATTAACCTATCAATAAACTAAATAAGTCATGATACCCAATCATCTCAAGGTATGTTTAAATTGATGTTATACTTGGTTGTGTATATATTATTTAGAAGATAGTGGTAGTTTCCATTATACTCAATATTTTCGTCATTCAATGGTTACCAATTTCTCATTTTTCATTTCTTAAAGTGGTGTGTATTGTAAGGACCTAAAAATTCATGTTTTGCAATTTTTTTAAATGTTGAAGAATTTATATAATTTATCTAAATTACGGAAAAGGTTTATTTTGATATTTTTAAAATTATATGAATTTAAATAAAGATATTTTAAAACTATTAGTTTTTTATTATAATGTTATTTAATTATAATTTTTAGAATTACATTGAAATTCATATGAATACTACTGATTCTATCCACCAGATGTTTAATTTATATTTGAAATAAAATTTCTTATTACAACTCAAATTTTTTATTAATATTTCAATTTTTGATAAATGTTATTTCAATTTTTTTGAATATATACTATACTAGATTTTAGATCATATATATTTTCTTTGAGAAAGCCTTATGTTTTATTATTTTCCCTTTTTAGGAAGAAAAAAATAAATATAGTGGTTATTCAAAAAATAAAAATACTTACCATTTTATATTCAAAAGTATAGGTACTAATTGAAATTTTAAACAATAAAATGGTTATATTGATGTCTATTTGATTCTTTATTCTATAGGTTTTAAATATAATATTAATATAGATTCTAAACAATCTCCTGGACTACTATGCTGTAGATTTTTTTACAAGGATACAAATTGCAAGGTTCATGGATGATTATTGAATGATTATATAAATAAAAAATTAACATGATAAAAATATAGTGGGATCTATCATTTAAATTTTACATATAATCAAAATATCTGAGAATAATATTAAAATTGATTTTGATTCATCCTTAGTGGTTTAAGTAATGAGGTTGAGATTAACAATTCGTTCATGGAGATTTTTACCATAGTGGAATGAATGCCTCAGAAGTTGGGTAGGAAGATGAGTGGTTCACACACCCTATTATCCTACACTAAACCCATGTTCAAATAATAATAGAGGAGTATTTCTAGGTTAATTTTGTTATAGTATAGCATCAACTGTAGTAGTACTATAACATCAAAACTATTCATTTGATTTGGGCCTTCATGCCACTAGTTTGGGACTATGGGACATAATTCCTTTAGAAAACCATTATACATTGGTCCATAGAGAATCTAGGAAAAATTATTGCTCTAGGACGTGTGATTTCAGGCCATAGGGCCTCTAGGCCATGAAGTAGTCAGGTCTGACCACACAGAAGCATTCCTTAGAAGAGGAACATAAATAATTATTAGCCACCAATGTAGACCAAACAAGATTTTTAATTAATAGAGGTTATGAAAATCCCCATTGGTATGAGGAACAATGTAGATTTTCATAGAAAAATACTACCTAATCACCCATGTGAGGTGACAAGGTCGGTTCCATTAATAAAGAAAATTACATAGAGGGATAGTTTTAGTGTAATTGGGTCATTGGGCCTTCACGTCAAGAAATTATACTTTTTATTATGGTCCCACAAGTCATGTAAGGATTCCTACACAATCTAGTTAAAAAGGGAAAGTAGCCAAAAATAAATAAAAATATAATCCCTTTGGTCCATTTAAAAAAAATTAAATGTCTTAAATTTTTTGTAGGATAGATTATTTTTTCACATATATTTACAATGAAAACAATATTTCAGATTAATATTTAGCTAATTGAGGAGTCTAAGATAGTAATTTGGTTTGTTCTGACAGTTTTCCATAGTATTTTGTTGATATTCATGTAAATTAATTTTCGAAAAATCATAATATTTATTTCTTTGGATGTTATTTTTTGTGAGTCTAAGAGTTTATCTCTTCTATTATGATCTTTTCGAATATAATAAAAGAATTATGATGTAAAATTTTTATGTGATTGAATATATTTATATAAGTAAATACTACTCATTTTATTTTATAATAATAAATGAATATGACATTTTTATTATCTATTTATAACATTATGAGATAAATATTTCTTAATTAATTTTTTTTGAAATTAGTGTAAAAATAATAATAATTACTTATTAGGGAATATTGACTATTTTATTAAAATACATGATAATAGAAAGACTTAAAATATTAAATATTATATATTGTTATATTAAATTATATGCAATAATTTTTTTATAATATTAAAAAATAATTAAATTTCATTTTGGAATATATTTATTTCATTACTTATTTAATAAAAACTATTTTATATGTTGTGGTTAACTGTAGATTTCATGATAAAATATTTGTCTATAAACTATACTTATGAAACATATTACCTTTTTTATTTTGTGTGTTGAAATTATTATATAAGAAGAATATTTTATAAAATGATTAGTGATGTGAAATAGAGAAAAAGTAAATTTAGTTTCTCAAAAGATAATTAATCTGGAAGAATTATAATAGTTGAGAGAATATTTAATTATTGGGTATTTTTGTAATAAAATAATTTTTTTATATTTTATAATAATGTGGATTTTTATTGAAGACTCATATTCAATGGATGTTAATCTAAAATATTGCATAAATTTATTACATTCCATATTTGTGGCCATTAGAAAGGATCTATGATTATATGAGAATGAGATAACTAATAGAGGGAGAGTTAACTAATTTGGATCTTTCTAAAACATAAAAAAAGAAACTCTAAAAGAATAATGTTTTAGGCATAGAAAAAACATAGATCTTTCAAAATACCTGAAAAATGAATATGTAAAATATGAAAAAACATTTGATTACTAATAAAACTCATTATATTACAATTAAAAACTCTCAAAAAATTTACATAAACTGTATACTTATATAGGTTTTGGAAAATAAATATATAGTATTCAAAATGAGAATTTATTGAATTAGATTAATGATTGAAATAACATTTTATTAAAATAGGTAAATTAGTGAATGTTGATTGTCAATGTATTTATGAGAAATTATTATATTTCCTTTAAAAAGTTAATTTACTTATTAATTAACATTTACATGTTTATAATTAAGGAAATAATTAAATGAATATTTATATATATGGATTATAGTGTAATTGATTTTATTTGGACCAATAATATGCAGAATATGTGATTTATCATAAAATTAAATAGGTTATAATATTATTAAACGATGATATAGATTTATGTGAGGAATTAATATAAATATGAAATATTAAATAAATTATTTTTCACTTTATGTCTAAAATTATAATAATTTAAATATTATTTTTTTAGATGAGGTATTGATCAGAAATTATGCTAAATAAGTATTATATGATAACAGGGAGTTCATGTTATATTTATAATGGTCTATTATTCCTTGTTAATAAAAAGGTATTAGAAATAATAACATAATTAGATATATATATATATTCATTGAGAATGGATATTTAATTTATTCATCATTTAATAATTTTTGATTTGTGTGGATAATATATGAAGGAAAAAATATTAGTGAAAGGATTGATTAGATAAGTTCATTTGATCAAATTAATTAAAAAAGTACTATTTATGGTGGTTTTCCTTGGGTGGAGAGTTTTCATGTTATGTGGGGAAATTAGTAAGAAATTGAATTTATTATAATGGAATATAATTTGAAAGGATTAATTGGAAGTCATTTATAGATGGAATTTTGATAAGTTTTATTATTTTTCGAACTTTTTCCTGAAAATAAACACATAATTTTTTTAGTGGAAAAATAATACTATTAATAATATATTTAAATTATTAAAGGTTTCATGATATATTTTAATAGATTGTTTTTGTAGTTATATTACCATTATTACGTTTATGGTTGATTTCGAGAAGTAGAAATCTAGATGAATATTTAGAAATGAGTAAAATATTTTTTATTTAATTATTTATATTTTAGTTGGGAGGTCATTATATATAAAATTAGGGGTGTGGATATATTTTAATTGAGCTATTAAAGAGTTATTTTATGATGAATGATAGAAATAGTTTATAATTAGAGGGTTGACATCTAATGTATCTTATAGTAAAATATTTTACCATTTCCTTTTGGTTTTATTTAGTGTAATTTTTCATGGGTTATACATTTATAGATGATCAATTATTCAATAAAAGGATAGTTTACTCTTTAGTTATTTAATTTAGATAGATTCTCATGTCATCTTTATTCATTATTTTATTGTGAATACAATTCTATTTCATTTAAATATCCCTCCCAAACATTATTTTTGATCAATTCTAGTTGAATCTATTTGTTTAATAGTATGATCTGGGGAGTTCTAAATATTTATTATTGAATAAAGGTTGATTATTTAGAATCATGGAATAGTTGGGTGTTTATTTTTATTCAATTTTATAATATGATTAAATTATTTGATTTTGTGTTTTTTGGGATGTTGAGAATATTTGAAATCTGGTTGTATAATATTTTATAATGAAAGTGAAAAGATGTTTTTGATTAGTGTTATTGTTATTTTACCTTCATTGGATCAATTAAGTGAGGTTTCACCTTCATGGGAGATGTAAGTCTGGTTAGATGATATTATATTTATTAATATATAAGTGTAGTTGTGGATTGAAAATCTTTTTTTTATTTTGTTGATGTTATAAATGATCAGGTATTTTTAATGTTGGTGTTTTTATTTTTTGTTTAAATTTTTTATTTCAAGATCCATTTGTTTTTTTATCATGCTTGTATTTTTCCGGATATTAATGTTAATGAAGTTGTATTTTTTTCATGGGTGTTTTCATTCTGGTTATGTTATTTTTTTAATAGGATGTTTTTAGGGTTATTGATGTCTTGTATGTTTCATAATATGAGTTTTTATATTTTTATGGAAAATTTATTATTTTAATGGAAGGATTATGGTTGTGATGTGGATTAATAAAATATTAATAAAAGTTAGTGGATATTTTTTGGAAAGTAGTGGTAGATCATTTGAGGTTAAAATGTAATTTTTTTGTTAAATTTTAATTCTATATCCTTTATCACAACCCTATATGATTTGGTTATTTTAACACATTTATGTAGTAAGTTATTTTCAATTTTCAAAAATTACTTTCTATAATATAGAATGACATAGTCCCTACGACTCTAAAATTTGTCATTATATTTTTTATAATGCATGATATCATAGATGATTATTTTTTGGAAGTAGTTGATATTCAAAAAATATAGCATGTCTTATAGTGGAAGACTAAGATGTATTAATGTATACATTATATATTTTATAATTTTTGTACAACATCATTTATATTATATAAAATTTTATATTACATTTTAATAATATATATATAGGCATTAGTTATTCTTATTTACATTATTATTATATATTCCTTGAATAAACATGAAATTATAATCATTTTTCTATTTTATTAAACTTGTCAAATTTTTAATGTTGGGATTAGGGTATTATACTCTATTTTTTGAAAAAAATATAAATATGGACCATATGTTGTTGACCAATGATAAGATGGTGTTGTAGACAAACATTCCTTTAATTTTATTTTCATTAGGTTTATTTAATGATTAGTTTTAGTTTTTATAATTATGTAATGAATGAACATAGGATGGAAAATAGATGAGGGGACCCAATAAAATGATACAGATGATGATGCATTCCCACATAAAAATCTTTACTATTTTTTAATTTTTTAGGGAAATCATTTTCTAATTATATTGTAAACAATGTTTTGAGAGAAAATGAATAATGTAGTTTCACATTGGTCACAGTGGTTGGATGTTTAGTTTTTTCTTTACAATTGATAAGGTTTTTTTTCAGAGTGGAAAAATCAATGTGTAGACATTTGTTTAGGTCAAAAAGTGAATAAATTCTATGAATTTGAGAATTTATAGCATTATTAGCAGTGGTAGTTATGGTAATTTTGTTTAGGTATTCCAATGAATGATATATAATTTTTCATTTTCATATATTTTTTATTTTTTCATAATTAATCATGTCTTAGAATTTTTAAAACCTTCATTCCATTAATTTGTATCAATGGTTAATTTTTTTCTAGTGCTTTTATTATAACTAATGTTAATCCTATTTAGATGTTTTTCATCATTTTACACACTTAATCGGTATCAAATTCTTATGATATGTTTTATTCCATTAGATGTTGAAAAATATTATAGGTGTGTGTTATGTTTAGAATCATATTCCAGTTTGTTGTATCTTAATTGTTTGAAAGTTTGTGGATATTAATATAGTGTTTTATTTTTCATGGTATTTTGGTTTATGCCTTTTGAGGTTACAATGTTATTAATGGCTGTGACTAATGGAGACCCAAATATTAATTTTTGGAATTTTTAAAAAATATAAGGGTATTCATCTAATATTATTTTTAATTTTAGGAAAATACTGTATTTTATTTAATTAAATCAAAAAGATTTTATTGAAGATAATTGATTTTTTTTTGTTTTTTAATATATCTATTTTTATAAAACCTATTTTTTTATTTATTAATATATATATATATATATATATAATTTATAGTTGGAAATATGTATTTATTTGTGAAAATAATAATGGAATGGTGAGTTTTTTTATTAAATGGTGGAATATATCTATTTAATGTGTATATAATTTTTTTGTTTTTTGACCAGTTGAATCAATATAATTAAATGTATATTTTTTGGGATCTTGGTTATGCTATTTTAAGGTGGAAATATCAAGATATATATTTAAATATAGGGACTTCGTGAAAACTCGTAATATTTAATTATCAATGATGACCCATAACTACTGATACTTGTTAGGGTTACTTGAATAAATAAATACGGGGGGGGGGGGGGGGTGAATATGAGTTTTATGATTTCTGCACCCAGTTAAAATGACAGTCATATTTAACACACTTATCTCATGATACTCGATGATGAGGAAATGTAAAAATATATATTATTTTTTTAATGTGGTCCACCACCTTTTTATGATGATCATGTCCGTAGTTTGTAAGGTTTTTTATTCCTTTCACATGGATCCCATATTATTATTAATAATAACATAGTAAATAGTATGAACATAGACCTATTATAATTTATTTTATTCACCGAGTTAAAAATTTTCATAAATGAATTGGAAAAAAAATTTATCATAAATAAATAAGAAATATTAAATTAATTATGATATTTGAAGTGATATAGATATCCTTCTCTAGTTTCAAGTCATTTAATGAATAGAATATTTATTTCTTTCTTTGATACAATGGATATTTATTCTAATAGAGTATCAAATTCACATCTAAATTATGAAATAGTTTCAATTTTTTTTCAATTTTTTATATTAATTATATACTAGGAATATTATATTCCTAAATTTTTATTTACACATCCTTGATTTTCAAGTTTATAGAATTTTGCTGAAGAATAATAAAATTTATCAGGAAGAATAATTTAAAATATTTATTTTTTGAATTCTCTATTAAAATCACATGGTATCTACATTTAAAACAATCAATATTTCATTTTAAATCACAATGAAAATAAGGATTATTTCCACTTAATAAATATATATTATCCTCAATAATCAAATTATTTTGAATCTTATTTCATGTGTCCATATCATTATAAAACATGGCATGAAACAATACATTATAGAGTGGTTCTTCTAATTTTCACCAAAATTAGTGATAATTATTTTTGATTAATTTATATATATAAACCATTATAGATAAAAACTAAAACTTAATATTATTTATTTTCTAAAAATACTATAAAAATTTGTCTTTATAATGATTCTTAAACTATTGAACTCTTGAGATATATAAAATCTCAGGGTTATATTCATTTTTAGGATTCATGACATTAATTATAGAATTCTAAAATAAATACCATATGTTATTCTAATAGAAAATGTGAATTTTAAAACACTCTAAATCATCATAAAATGATATTTTTCAATGACTAAAACGTCCTTTAATCTCAATTTCATTTTGATTGTTAATATTTATTTCAAATTTTTTTCCTTCCATTAAATATTACTCCAATATCCTAGCCAGAAGCTCAGGAAAACAAATCAAAATATATTGAAAAAATACAGAAAAATAATTAGGTGGGTTTAAAAATACTCTATTTTGATTTGTTTTCAATAAAATAAATATGTCCCACCTTATTTACCATAAAATAAAAGTGGATTTTAAGGAGATGGTATCAATATATTTAAAGCAATTATCCATGAACTAACTAGATCGATGTCTTCTTAATCCATGATCATTGATTCAAACTGGACTTATTAGCTCAGATAAAAAGATTTCCCCTTTTATAAAAAGAGATACTATCTCAAATTCATAGTCAAAAAGTGAGAAATTGATTTTCAAAATCATTTTCTCACATCACTCAACAAACTCATAAAAATAGTTTGAAAATATAGAAGAAAATTATCCCCCTACATATGAGATATCCGTTTTATGAAATGGTTTAAATATAATAAATTAAAGAGTTAATTGAATAAATATCATACATCAATAATGGGAATTAGTACACACTCCCATATATATACATATTTTCTAAAAGTGATTAGTTATGAGTATCTTAGAGAGAATATTAGAAATATATTCGTTATATGGAACAAATTATAATTTTTGGATGGCATTATCCACCTTCTCTTTTATAAAATGATATTTTTTTTATCAATGTGTTTGAATGATTAGTTTTACACCTGATTTTTGGAGAGATTAATAGAAATAAAATTATCAAAACCAAGGATTAGAAGATATTCAACTTAAATATTCAAATCCCGAAGCCATATCTTCATTCACATCATATATGTATCCTTCTATGATGCTACCACATATTAAGTATTAGTTTAACTCGATGTAAATAATGTTTTCTTCAATGAATTCCATGATACACATATTCTACCCATGAAAAAATGTAATTTAGAAGTAATATTTGTATTAACTACTATTTATACCCAATAAAAATTAGAAAACCCGTTGAATTATATCACACAATTATTCTTATAAATAATCATATAATTTGTTGTATTCACGATTTATCTTATAATCCTCTTTATTTTTAGAAAATGTTATTTTTTTAGGATTACACTAATATTCAGCATAAATGGTGACAACATATAAAATCTAAGTTAGAGTCAATTTCTAGAACATTATACAGTCGATTAATATTTTGAATTGATACTCAATAATTATTTTTCTTCTTCATTATTACATAGTTTTTAACAACTTAATTGGCCTGAAAACTCCTAAAGATTCCAACATATAAAAAATATTCAAGATTTATTAACTATATTTTCTTTGTGACATAAAAATAAAACTAGATGATTGAGTTACCTATTAACCCAAGAAAATTTTCATTTTTATGATCATTAAAATTTTAAAATAATTTTATATATGCCATGAAAATTCATCACACTACCTCCCTTAATATCTTTAAAAACAATTTCATCAATATATAAAATTACAAAGAGTGGTGTGGTGTTAGTATTGTTAACATAAAAAAGTTCATTCCACTATCCCTTTATGTAATATTATGGACTTCAAGTATTAATCAATATTAAAATTCCATTATCATGGATTTTTCTAAAATCCATTGAGAACCTTTTTTGGCCTAAAAAAGCTTCAACAATTTGAGTCTTCTATGAAACATTCTAGCCGTTCCATTTACACCTTATTATAAAGATCATCATTATAAAATGATTATTGTAAATTAATTTGGAACACATTAAATATTATTCAATATGAAATAGCTAAAATAAACATGATAGATTCAATTTTTTAAACTGGATAACATTATTCATCAAAAAGAGTCCCTTAAATATGTGAATACCCCTTGCATACCAAAATGGATTTATTTTTGACCATCTTACAATTTTATCCAGGTTGATTCTCAAATACCAATTCTACCTTTTGAAAATTATCTCCTTTATTTAAAAAATATCATTTAATATATTTTTATGAATTTATTATAATTCCTCATTCAAATACTGATCACACACCCTATTCTAAAAATTTTATTGAACATTTCGAGGTTTATCATTTGAAAAAAAACATATATGAATGGTTTCATCAATCATTCATCTTATGTGAATAGTTTATTTTTTATTCAAATTTTTTTTGACCATTTAAATTTCTCTAGGAAAGAATGTACTCATTTATACTTTTGAATGACATCATCATCAGTAGAATATTTTGAATATGTATATTCTGTTTGAAATTGGGAACTATCAGAGTATTATTTTACAGGTTCAGAACTACCAAAATCATACCTATCACCTTCCATGAGTTTTATCTTGATCTATTATTTACTTTAAAAAACTATAAAAATACTAATATTAATAATTATTTTATATTATTTTTTTAATATATATTGGAACTTTTGTTTGTTGTTTTAAAAGAAATATTGTATCTTTAAATTTTTTTTAAACTTTCCACCACACATATCATTATTATTAATTATTCTTAGGATCCCCATCACCATGATGTGTATAAAATTTAGCTTTATTTTTAACTGAATATCATATAGAGTCATATTTCAGTTTTAATAGACACCTGTACTGAAATATTCAAGAATTTGTGATGGGCTATATCCAGTGAAACATTGAGATGTCAGGCTCTACTAGTATATCCATATCCATATAAAACAGAATTCTATTACTTAATTTAACCAATGTAATATGTTTATAATTATATACAATATTGGAATAAAATTTAATTCCATGTTTATCAAGATAATAAATAACCTATATGATGGCATACTCAATGCTACTATCTGAACTCAATCTCTTCAAAGAGAAAATATTTTTATTTTCTACAAGTCATCCAAAAAATTGAATGTATCTAAGGACTATTATTTTTGTGACATCAATTTGATAAATTTCATTATTTTAAGTTCAAAAATAATTTTATTATGTTTCTTTAGTCACTTTTTAAAATTTTTATCATATGTCCATACACATCAGAGTAGATTAATTAATAAGGTTTTTCATATTTAATTTATACTCACCTGTGAGTTTTGATTACTATTTTACCATTTAATTGGTTTTAAAAATAGTGATATTATCCTTTATAAAAAATGAAATATTCCCCACAACCTCTTCTTTGATAATATTTTTCATTTCATTATACAAATGGGAAATGTCATATATGAGATAAAATATTTTTATTTTTTTACATAAATTACATCAAGTAAATTATTTACTAACATCAAAAATATTTCATGGGGTCCTCAATCCTTTTTTAAAATAATAAATATTTTAATATCTGGATTATTCAAATAGGTTTCCTAAATATTAATTTATTTTCAATATCATAATACATTGATACTCTAAAAAAATTGTGATTTAGAATATCAACAAATTTCTTTTGAGGATAAATGTTTTTATCTTAATAATTTCTGTTCTAACTTCTCAAATATTTATAATTATATAATTTACAAAGACACTAATTTTACTTCATATTTGTTTAGAACAATTATTTTTTTATGATCATCTTTTATATGATATATAGAAAAACTATCTATTATCTAACGTTTTTTATTTTTGAAATATTTGAATACAAAATCCAGTAAATTACCCTGTTTATCAACCTGAATTAAATTTAAAACATTTAGAAATATTTAACTTAAATTTAATTTATCCAGATTAAATGGAACAAATACATATAAAGTATTTCATTCTTGATGAAACATTCTACATACCTATTTCTTAATTCAAAAAATTATTCATACCTCAATATTATTTTCAAGATAATGATGCTTCCACTGTGTTCTTATATTTGATTTATATCTCAGTGAAGATTATTAATCCCATATTAATCTAGTTATAGAAATATTATACCAATATTTGTATGATTTATATAAAAATATACTAAAACATGAGCATTATCCCTGAATCCACCAATAAAAGTAATTTTACCAGTAATCGGGTTTTAGTTGAGCTTTGATTCCAATTTTTTAATGTGTTTTAGTAATATTTTTCCATTTTAGAGATATTAATAATATATTTTTGAATAATATATATTGATTTCATGAATAGTTTTCTATCTATATTTTTTTAGATCTTACCTTTTTATGCAGTTTCATGATTTTATGACATTCCTTACTCATTAATTTTTTTTAGTAGTCAAGTTTTTCTTATAAGGTAAAATAACATCAATATTTTCTCTAACATTTCCAGATTTTTGGATAACATCAGAACTTGTTTCTTATTTTTGGAACAATCGCCATTTTCTTTAACAACATTATTACATTCACATTTGAATTTCTATTTTAGTTTTTTTGTTTCAATTCTATTCTCCCTTTATTCATTTCCTTCCCTAAAAGAATGGTTGTAGTAGTCAAATTGTTAATTATTTTTACTCTTTACTAATATAATGATTCAATAATTAAATTTTATTAACTAAATTTTATTTTCCAATATATAGTTGACTTTTTTTCCTGAACTTATTTCATCTGTTTTTTTATTTTCTCAACATTCTTATTTCATAAAAAATAATTTTAATTTTTATTTTATTACTGTATTGTTTTTATATTTCTTGCTATTATATAACATATCCACTAATTATTTTTCAGTCATAATATTGGGAGTCCACTTGTTCCTCCTATTATTTCAAGAGATACATTTAAGAGATATCTCTATGAGTTTGTTAATTATTACAACATTATTCACTATGAGAAGCACCGTCATCAAATGTTATAAAATTTCATCAAAAATTATTTTATTGAAATTATATTCTCTCCCATTGATTTTATTTGTTTTGAGAGTGTATCTTTTTTATGTATTACTAGATAAAATTAAGTTACTCATTTTATCCTCATATTTTTATTGGAAATTTTTTAGAAGTTTGACTAAACCTTCCACAATCAATAAATTTGATGGGTTGTTTTCAACTATACTTACATATCCCCCATTTAGAATTTCTTATTATAAGATTAGATGTTTCAAAAAATTCCACTAAGAATCATTTTCCAAAAAGTTGGTTTACTCTTCTGATATATTAAATTCTTTGATTTATTTAATGGAAATTTATTTTCATTTTTCCTTTTATTTTAATTTCTAATACTGTTCTCTTATTATAATTGATGAGAGTGTTTTAGAATTAATCCATGATGTAGTCATATAGATCTCAATATTTATATTCAAATATATTATCATCAAATTTATCTTGTAATATTCCCTTAATCTTCATCACCAAAATAAAATATTTAAGAGATTTTCCGATCCCACTAATGGAAAGAAATTTAGATTAACCCAGGATAAGAATTCATTAATTGTTTAATCTTATTGAATTATAATGTCATATAAATACAATATAAATAATTAAAATTTTGTTTATTTGACCTTTATATTTCCATCATAAATTCTATTAAGATTCTCCATAATTAGCCTTACGATTTTATCATTCCACTACCTTTGTTATCTCTTTCCCTCATAAATACGAAAATACAACATTCATAGAATTTCCATCAAATTAATATTTTTTCAATATAAGACCATGATGAGGTCTCTATTGGAACTATAAACCCATAATGGATATTGTGAAGAACATTAATTCAATGTAATATGAGGTAATTTACCATTTATCTATCAATATTTTGAAATCATTTCCATTATACATTGGAATGGATTTATTATTAACTAAGTTGGGTTGATGTATATAAAATTATTGAGAGAAAAACAAGATAGTAGACTTGGTTTGATATTAATTGTTAGGATAAAAAAAGATTTAAACTTTAGGTATGATGAGGTAGGGGGTTCAAATCAGTGATTACTAATTTTTTAACACCCCTTTAACTCTCATGGTTGTTCATAAACTTCTCTCTGGATATGCACCGAAGAAGAAACATTAATGCCACAAATAATTTTTTAATGATGGGAAGAACCATTATGAATGAATATGTCACCAATGTGTCAATGTTTGTATCCCTTGTACATAGATCTCTTCTTATTATCAAGTAGAATGTGGGAAAGGATATGGAATTAAACCTATTACAATTACTGGAGTCAACTTGTTATAACTATTTCATTAACAAATTAAAAGGAACAATTTTAATGGATGACCACAAAGAATTATTCGAGCATGTATACAATTATTATATTAATTCGATGTTTTTTATTTAATATAAATTCATCAAATGATCTGAAATTATATTGCCTTCATTGATATAGAGATCGTCAACACATTAGTGTATCAAATTCACTTCAAAATTAAGAAATATTATTTATTTTTCATTTTTACCTTTAAAATTAAAAATATTATGTGAATACTATTTCCATAATAGTTAATGGAATTTTTTTATTTTCAGCTATAATTAATTCCACTAAGAAAAAATAAATTATTTTTTTAATTAAAATTTCAAATTTAAAATTTAAAATTTTATGAAACTCAAATGTTCTCTTTATTTATCTCTCATAAAATTTTCAACTTTAATTTCAAGGATAAATGTTACTATTTCATCATAATAATCAACCAAATATATAGCATTCCAATTAATTATAATGTTATTTAATGTGTTATTGGTCTTAGGTAATGTGACTTAGAACTTTCCATTTCATATTATAGATTCTATGATTATCATCTCGAATAAAAACTATTTTAGAGAAATATTGATATTATATCTTGTAAGATTAGTACTAAATATAATTATAATTTAATGTTTATAAGTTTCTTTTGGAAATTCAAATTTGTATATATTATCATTATGGTGAACTCGTGATATATATTCATAGTATTATAAAGAATAGTAAGATTATTTTACTTTATTAGTTTTAGTCAACAACTAATTATTTTAATAATACCTTATATGACTTATGATGTTCCTTATATATCCATGTTTTTAAAATTTATTCCAAATTTAAGAGTAATACAACATATAGAAATCTCTTAAGAAGTTAAGGATAGATTCTTAAATGTTATCTAAGGTCCTAAAAACTCAATTTAAAGTCATATGAACTCACTTACAATTCATACAATCTATATGATGTGTTTGGGAATCCTCATTTCCTTTGTATTTCTAGTATAAGACCTGATGTCCCATAAAAATTCGAGGACGTATATATTTTTAAAATTCTATAATGAAATTATTTACTTCTTCAAAAAATCAAATAAAATATTTCGATAAAAATATATCCTTTTAAAAGTGAACAAAAATCATCCAATGAGATTTTCATTAATTACAATAGCTCTGAATTTATAATTATTTCTAGTGGTTCATTATCATTTCAGAAAAATTTTCATTCTTTTAAATATATCTTAAATCTCTCATCCAATAACTAAAACATCATCTGTAACATGTGTTGACATAAAATAAAACAAAATCATTTGGTTGGATGAACGATTTTATATTTTAAAAATATAAAAATTAATTGTGATATAAAAATTTTATGTCATGAAAAATATTTATATGATTATATATTTAAATATTATTTTGAAATGATAAATTAAAATTAATTATTATTATCTACTAGTAAGGATATGTGATAAATATTTTATAATTAAGAGTTATTTTGATCTGTGTAAAAAAAATAATTATTACATAATGACAAATTTTAGTGAATCAAATTAATACTTATGATAGAATGATTTTGACGAATATTAAAAAGTTTTCGAGGTGATACAAATGATATTTGTAAAATATTTTTTTATATTTGCTTAAAGTGAGAATTTTCTTAATTAAATGTTTTTATTTAATTAAATATTTATTTTAAATTATTTTTTATACATTTGTTTGAAGTGGAAGATATGGAAGAATGTTTTGTTACAAAAATATATTCAATAGATATATTTCAATTATTATTTTATTTATATACATTATTTTATAAGTGGTATATTTTATGAAATTTGAATTGATAAATATTTTATTAAGAAAAAAGGTTCCTTATCCAAATTAAAATTTACATGCTAGAATTTAAATCAAACAGTGATATTGAATCATTAATTCATATGTATGTGTGAAATAATATTAGATTTTATATAACTTATATTAGTGGATATTTATAAAAATATAAATCATATTTTTAGATTGATTTTTGTAATTGAAGATGTATATTTAAAATTAATGATTTATTTAATTTGATAAATGATTAGAAGAACGTTTTATTCTTATGGGTGAATTAATAAAATAATTATGTTAGGGTATTTACGAGAAATTATTTTTATAACGTTAGAAAGTATAAGATACCAGTTATTAAATAATTTTATGTTTGGATATTTGGAATCAATTTTAGAGTTTATTTTATATTTCAATTATTGTGTAATTGATTATATTCTAATTAATATGATTTGAAATACATGGTTTGTTATTAAATTTGGGTGACATTAATATTATTAAATGATTATATATATAGTTTTGTGTAAAATAATTATATTTGTGAAATTTGAAATAAAATATTTGGTTCCCTGAAATTTAAAAAGAATAAAATTTAAAAATCTTATGAAATGATATGATTTTAATTAAAATATTAATAATGAATTTTTAAATTTGTTAAAAAAGTTAATATTTTTATATTATATTGGTTTATTTTATATAATTAATAATATATGTGGTTGAAAATTATAATGAAATAATATATATATGTAAGTGACTTAAATAACTATTGAAATTAATTATCTTTTAATAACTAAAATTTATGAGGCTAATATATTATGGTAAAAAGTTTTGTGATAGAAATGATAAAATATGTTACTTTGGGGAAATTAATTAAATATGGATTATTTAAGGGAGGCATTATTGGGGAGAGTTGATATTTATTTTAGGAAAAGAAATTATTAAGCCGATGAAATGATAGAGAATATAATTTGGAAATAGTTATAGGAAACCATTATATATGTCATATGGATGAGTTATATAATAAATTCTAGAATTATTTTTTAAAAAATATGTTATGGGTATATTGTGGTGGTGAAAAATATTATTATTAATAGATTTAAGTTATTACTGGTTTCATGTGATACTATTATGATGACATTATTATTTGTATTATTATTACTTTGTTATTTTTTTACATAAAGGGTAAAGGGTTAGATACTAAAGGATACTATAATAAAGAATTAAATATGATTAATTTATTTACTTATATTTAAGGAGGAATTTTATAATATTTAAATTAATTCTTACAGATTTATTAAAATTATATTATTGAAAGAATATTTAACGTTAAAAGAAGGAAATAAATTATAATTAGAGACTCTACCATCCATTATTTCTAAAAATGAAATATATTTTCGTTTAATTTTGGAATTAATTGGTGGTTTTGGATGTAAATGATAACTTGGCGGATGCCTAGTAATTCAACAATCGACTTTCACTCGTGATGTTTTTGATTTTTTATAACATACCTTATCATGTGGATTAAATATTCTTTTTTGAATACTATTATACTGCCATTACATCTCCCTTTCAAACAAAATTTTTAATATTTTCCTTTTGAATCCTTCATTATAAGATGGAGATAAGTATAGTTATCAAAATATTTTTTGGACATAAAATTATATTATTCAGATTGTAGTATTATTTATGTGTTTAATTCCATTATTTATTTTATTCTAATTATATTATTAATTATATTATTCCATTGTAATTTTAGAAACATGGAAAATTTATGGATTATGGTTTCGACATAAAATTGGGGTGTTTTTTTATTGTTGTTATTTTTATTTTTTCCTACATTGGAGTACTCAAACAAGGTGTCAACTTTTCAAGGCTCGCAAACCAGGTGAGGGGATATGGGTTCAATTGAAAAGTATATCCATTGGTATATTTATTTATTTTATTTTTAATTTTTTAATGTTATCAATGTTCAAGGTTTTTTATGATTTTTTTAAATTATATTAATTATTTTTTAGAATTGTTGATTTTTTTGGAAAATTTATGTTTTTATTGAAGAATAATAATTATAATTTTGGTATATTAAAACCTTGTGAAATTTTAGTTGATAGTTTTTGATGAGTTTATATAACGAAATTTAAGATTATCTTAGTCAATATCATGATAAAGTGGAATTATTTATCTTATATAGTAATCCTTTCTTAGTTGGTTGTAATCACACACATATATATATATTATATTATTCTCATATAACGCTAGTTAGTTTCTATAATATGATTCTAGTATGTATAAAAATGTGTTCATTCCTATAAAAATGAATTTTGAGTTTATTTAGTACAAGTATATTCATTTAATAGTATATTATTCTATTAAATTTGTAGAGGTGATGTCAGAGACTAAGAAGCTATAGTAGTATAGGAATAAGTGTCACTAGCTTTCACGTTGAGGATGGTGGTATCAATATATGAAATTATTGGTGTTTTATTCATTTTCATATTCCATTTAATGTTTTAATGAATTTATATTCTTAGTTTTATCTTACATTAATATAGTAAATGCCTCTAATTATAGTTATTTTATACTTATAGAGTCCCAGGATTTTCCTACACTATTATTAAAATTTTTTAGATTAATATTCAATACATTACAATAACACACTCCTAAGGACCATAATAGTTTGGTGGATTTGGAGAATAGATACACAATCTTATAAATTGGTGAAATATCATCATCATCATATCCAAAAATAACTTTTGACATTATACTACTCTTAGGAATACCCTTAAAAACCCATTCATCATAACGCGTGGAAGGAAACATAATGAACGGTCAGATCATATTGTCTCTATGGGTAAACACATGAGATATCAATCTATGATCATATGAAAGTGTAAGATATGGTTAGTAGTATGTCTTCATGAAAACAAATTAATTATTTCATACCTAAACTATCAAATATCATAATAATGGTTCATGGTATAAGACATTATCATTTTTGAGAACATGACCCATAATGATGATAAATCACCCTAAATCAATCATGAAAAAATAATCATGTCATAAAATCATGAAACAATCAATTATATTGAAACATATTTCATATATCAAAGATAAATACCAATACCATCAACATAGTGATCAGGAATCATCACCAATTTCCCATTTTGGATCAGGACACACCTATTTCCCATAGTGGATAAGGATACACCTATTTATCATAGTGGATAAAGAATCACCTGTTACACAAAGTGGATCAGGGTAAACCTATGTTCAATAGTTGATATAGGAACAAATTTTTCCTATAGTGGATCAACCCCATTAACTATTTTCCCACTATTATATCATGAGATACAATTCTTTCCTTAATGCATTGGTGGGAGATATAGGGCCTTCCTGTTGCAGAATTAAAATATTACCTATATGTGCTACAAAAAGATAAAAAATTTATCATTTCATAACCTATTAAAATAAATTGGTATTATAAACATTTTTTCATATCGTATCCTATGGAAAATATTTAGGATTATTAATCATTTCCCCTACTCATTCAAGCAAAATCTGTAGAAAAATATGCGGTTTCTATAAGCGTTTATTCATGGTATAACCCGTGGAATTGAAATGAGTTTTAGGGAAATCATGAAATCATAAAACATTCAGATAAATAATAATAATTGTATAATTGGTACATATCATTAGTAAACCATATGATACATCAATGGATGTCATATTGTATGGGAAATGATTTAGAAAGATATATCACATTGAACCGTTCTTGAGGAAGATAAAAGTTATTTTAAAATAAATTTGTAAAAAACAATTTCTAAATCATTTTATTTGAAAATAATCTTAAAAAGTTATAATATAAGTTTTAAAAATAATTTATAACATTTATTGAGGAACATATAATTGTCACTTTTAAAACCCATTTTTCAAACAAAAGAAATTCAAAATACATTTCAATTTGAAATTGTTTTTTGAAATATAAAATTGTTCAGAAATAGCAAGGAAAACATTAATTTATTAAGATATTTGGGAACTTTTATTGAAATATTGAAATCATTCAGTGTTCATGACAGAGGAAAATACAATTTATGAATTTAATGTTAATAAAATAATTTTTGTTTCAAATTTTCTATAAAATCCAAAGGGTAATTTTTTAATTAGACATGAATAATCATTTAACTTTTTTTCTAAAAAGTTAAAAATTGTTAAAAAATTTATTAGTAAATAATTTTAATAATTTTAAAAACCATTCTGAAAACATTATCAAGAAACATAATTTTTGAAAGAAAAAGGTTATCTATCCAAAAACGATTTTTCATAGAATCAATTTTTTTTGAACTCTTGTCTACATAAAGTGAGAAAGTGAAGGGAAATAATTTTGTCTCATGAAATAATTATAAGGGAAGATAATTCATGACTTTTTTGAGAGGTGGATAAAAATATTCTATGATCAGAAGCATAGCCATAAATAATCCTTATAAATGATGTGATTGTAACATAAAATATATACCAATTTTAGAATCATTGAAACATAAGAAAAATGAAACAACCTCATTACGTGAAAAATAAAATATTATAATGATTAATAAATTGATTAAATTAAATATCAATGGGGATTTATATTCCCTTCATAATAGAATGTAGGTCCATGACATAACATTTGTCTCAAAGTATGAGAATTGAGATAAAAATACAATATCGATTTATAAAATTTTAAACTATAAACAAGATGAATAAACTATCCTCCAATAGATACATAAATATAATTCTATATATTAAATCATAATAAAATACATTCATGGGCATTATATTCCCCAAATAAAATATTCTTGTGGTGAATATGGAATTTTTCTCATAGAAAATTAAAAGTGATATAGAAATCCATTACATTATGTATTGAATTTATTTGTAATAACTTTACCATCCTATATAATAAATATATAATTTTTTAATTTTTTTTATACATTTTTTATAGGACCAAAATTACATATATCATTACATATATGACTTACATAAATATTCACTAACAATTACATGTAACTGTCATGTTTTTGGTAATGACCGCTTTCTTTTTCATATAGGTTTTCATTTATTATTTTTAGTCCTCTTAATTTGATCATGATTTAATAATATCCTTAAATTTAACCATGATATATATCATATATATTCATTATATTTTCATTTAAATTAATCCATAAAATTTATATATAGAAAATAAGAAAGACCATTAATGGAGTTAGAAGGTAATATGTAATCATGAATGTCATTTACATGTTATCATTCGATCAAAATAAAGAAAGATAAAAGAAATATTATTATAATAGAAATATTTTTATTTCATATATATCATAAATTTTCATTAAAACTATCCTTATTACCTTCCATGTAGATCATGAATGAATCCGATCAATTTATGAGGTGGTAGTCTGCCGTACACATCGGCGACATTATTGTATTCAAAAAAGACATAGGGTATAAAGGTATGCGTGATATAATAATTCCAAAAGTATAATAATATCATAAATATAATATATAGATAACAAATCCATCTTTATCTTCTTTCTTGATAGGTGGTAATTTAAAAAAAATTACATGAGTTCGCAAGGTGGTAGTCCACGGTATACAGGAATGATAATTTCATAACCCCATAAATGGTTGTGGATATGGTTGAAGGTCATTAACTTAAAATAAAAACATATAATTATATGTAATATATTGATTTTATTATGGTATTATATTATAATAATAAAATAAATAGGTGGTGTAATAAATAAAACAAATACACTCATTGATGAACGTTAGCTCTTCTCCTATTATCATGTGTAGTTTAACACGAAATGTCTTCCAAGATTGGAATTCTGTCCAATATTGGATTATAAGTTGATATGGGGTAAGTTAGTAATCCCTCCTTCCATGCATGCCCACACTCGGATCCCTATATCCACATCCACATCATCCAAATATAGTAGCATGAATATGTGAGACACCAATCATGTGTTTTCCTTATACCGTGGATGACCAACACCATCTATCAACATCACCATTAAATAACATATCTAGAAAATATAAACCATAATATGAAATTAAAAATTATAACATGTATGATTATATATAATTTGAGTGATCAAAACACAAACTATATGTTTTTCAAAAATATGATCTATATAGACAATGAATCCCACCATTCATAATCCTTTTACACATCAAATATTGAAAACCACTTTGACACTATTAGAAAAAAACATTGAAATCACGCACTAAAATAAATCCTATCAGAAAAAATAATCATCATTTAAATAATAACAAATTTCATTTGAAAAGAAATACACAAAAACAAAAACATCACATTTCCACATAAATCAACTATTATATAATTTACCATTAACCAACCTCATTAGGTTTAGTTTTACCTACATTTATATACGCTAAGCCATATATCAACCAATTCCCATTTCATGTCATTATTTCATCATGAATATCATTAACTTCACCCTCATTATTTCACATAAACCACCACTTACATTCCTTTAATGATTATTTTTCAAAATAAAATAATCATTATATTAATAATATATTCATTATATTATATCTTATTTAGTAACCTATCATCACTACATAATGATATATATAGATTATTTTATTTTTGTATAAAAAAATATTACACTACTTCTCTCTCTATTCACATTATCATATTTATATAATAAAATTGTTTTTAAATATATCTAGAGAGATACAAAAAATATTAAAACATTAAAAATCCCTACCCAAAAATATAAAACCACACAAACCATGTTCACCAGATACATTAGAAATATTAAATAATAATAACATAATAATAATCCCAAAATATCAGAAATAATAACCTCTACTATTAAACATAGTTCATGAAAACCCATTGGTGTTACCATATTTAGGTAATTATCTTCTTATAGTGGTGAAAAGTACTTTAAAAAGGGAATAAAAATAATTAATATTAGAAAATAAGAAAAAAATAATAAAAGAACCTGAAAATCCATAAAGCACTTGTGAATTTCCAATTTTCTTCCAATTTCATCCCACTTTGTTTATTGTTTTTATTTAATTTCATTTTCCCCCAAGAAAGATCCCACATGTTCCCCTTTATTACCACTAAACAATCAAAAATTCTTAATCAATAACACAAAAAAGAAGTTTATAAGATAATTGAAAATCATAATAATAATCTAGTCAAGAATATTATTTCCCAAGATGGTTTAAGAGTTTAGAAATCCCCTACCTCAACCAAAGAATCAATAACAATTGAAAAAGATCAAGTGAGGGTGGTTATTAGAAGTCCAAAACCCTAAAAATATTTCATTAGTGACCTAGAAAACATCAATACCTTTCTTAACCACATCCCAAGGAAACCAAAACCAACTTCAAGCCTCTGAAACCTCTCCAAATAAGAATAAAATAAAGGGAATATAAAAATAATAGAATTTAACTCACCTAAAATTAAAAATAATTGATCTATTAAAGGTGATGGATAGACATGATAAATGAAAACTAAAAGATCCCCAATTAAATAACATTGATCATATTTGGATTGAGGAAATTGAAGAAAATATGAAGTATTTAATTGGGATAAAAAAATTTAGAAGTCCTATAAACATAAGGCATAAAATTTTTAGAATTAATGATCATTACACATCATGGATAAATTGAGTCAATTATCTTGTTCTATACTAGAAATACATATATCTTCCATCATTCAATTTTTGGTCAATATTATATCATAATACAATTGAGGAAGGTTCAAATTGTGAACAAAGAACCACAATATGAAAACACCTAAAGATCCATAAACTCAAAACTATAGGTATCCATGGTTAATTTCCTTTGATCATGTGACATTGTCCATTATTGGAAAGAAAATGAACTCCCATGACCAACATAATTTTGTAACCTAAAATATAATATCGTGATTGAAAAATAGTAATGTAAATATAAGAGTAAAAAACCATACATATGAGTTCCATGAAACATAAGGTTTTCAAAATTATAAATTACATTAAAAAATTTTCATGTCATGAAAAAACTAACATTCTATTATGTTAAATTTCTCCAAGAAACATTATAATACCAAATTTTCACAAACAATGCATCAATGCAACGACACCTCCCCCCAGTGTAACACAACCTCTTATGTAACCACTGACATTGTCCTTGTCATGAGGATGATCATTTTTACATTAATAGTACCCAAGATATATCATAATCGATAACCTTAGGGTATCCCTCGTAGAAGTTGTGTTGAGATACTCAATGGTTTTTCTAAAAATCTTTTGGTGTTATTTATATTTTGAAAACCTCAAAACAAAATAAATTAAAATAGTTTTAAAAAACATGGAAACTGAGAAGAAACAATGAAAACAAAATACTAATAGAGGAAATAAGAAATGATGAAGAATCAAGAAAAATGAGAAAGACTCATATGATGGATCTCAAGAAGAAAAAATCGAAATCTAGTTAAATTCATGCTTAACTTCCTATCATATATCGACTTAAAATAAAACCATCAACTCTTATCTCACTCAATGTATGACTGATGACTTGAACCACACATCTCTCTCACCAAAAATTCAATACATGCACATAGAATTTCATTAGTGCTTGAGATTTTCACCATATTGCAATTTGAATTCCCAAATGAACTCATTTAGAAATAAATTATCACAAAATAGAATTAATCGGTTAAGATAACCACATTTAAAAACCAATTTCAATTTCTCTATTTGAGAAATTGAGAAAGGTAGGGGAAGAAATGAGATAAGAAAATAATGAACTGATATTGTTCACAGTATCAATTTTTCTTAGCCAAATTCACAGACGCTATATGATACGTTGAAGAAGAAGAAGAACACCACATTGATGATCATATACTCATATTGCATCTTTTTTCAAAACCTGAATCAGGCCCCATGAATTAGATCCCCATCGCCAGAGATTTGAGATCACATGACAAAAAATGGATGAAGAAAAAAGAAACATCACAATTGAATTCATGAAATAATTAGAGTAGAACACTGAAAGTATTTAATGAAGGAAATAGAAAAATGAAAATGAGTATTAGTTAAAATCTAAGGAGTGGAGTCACTTCTCTAGGTGAAAATATGGTTCCCCAATCTGAGTGGAATGGTGGTGTTGGTGGAGTGTCCCCCTTAAACCAAAGGGGGGCCCCTCTCCTCTTACGTGGAGAAATAAAAAATAAAAAAGCAATCACAAAACAAAAAAACAAGCAGAAAACCACACACACTTCATTCATTGATGATTGAATAACTAACTCTCTAATCAAATCCAAGAGAAGGTAACCATCATCATACAACAAACTAGGTAACCCCTGCATTTTTTCCATGATCTCCTTTGCCTTAACACAATCACCTCTTTATGTAAAGAAGAAAAGAAAAAACCAAAATTATGTCAGATAGTAATTAAAATATATTAATAATTATATATATATATTTATAAATATTAAAATCTTAATAAATAGAAATAATAAAAAACTAAATAAGTATAATTACATATAACTATACTATTATTAATTACATTATTAGAATACACATATAAATCTATTTATTATGTAAATAATTATGTATTATTACTATTATATATATTTCTATAGTGATTATATGGAATTATATATATGTTATTATTATATGTGATTATTTATATAATTTATAATTATTTTATATATAAAAAATAAAATAAAAAGAAGAAGAATGTGGGGGGGGGGGTAAGTAGGTAGTGGGTAAAATAGGGGAGGGGATCAGGTCGTAGTAGGGGTGGAAGGGGAATCAGGGGGAGGGGATACACAACTGTGGGAGAAGAGGAGAAGAGGGGAATGGGGTGTCTATAGAATCAAGTGGAAGAGCAGCAGTCATGTGGAAGAATGTTGATGGAAGTGCGAAGAGGTGGCTGCAGTGTAGGTGAGAGGCAGTGGGAGGGTTCGAGTGATGGTTCAACAGGCAAGGCCAGAAATGATCTTTGGGAGGCGTAGAGAGTGGTGGAGTTGGGTTATGCTATAGATATTCCCAGTGGCTATCATGGAACTAAATATCTAGTGAGTTTCAGAATCTCGTTTGGTGGATAAATTTTATTTCTTTATATATAGATTGTTTAGATGATTATTCTTCCACAAGATGTGGATGTGTGTTCTTATTTTGCCACTAATTTTGAGAATTTTCAAATCTATAGTTTGATTATATAATTGTATCTCAAGTTTCCTCTACTATTGAATTTCTTGTGATATTTAGGTTCTTTGGATATTCTCTGTATTTTTTTTGATTTTATTTGTCTCTATTGGAATGAATTTCTCATACTACTAGAGATATTAAATTTTGTTGTGGAATCACTATTTTTGTGCTTTGATTTTTATGTGCTTCTTTATATGGAAGAGGATGGTGGAAGGACGATAGTGAGTCGAGACTCACCACCATAAAAGGTGGTGGTGAGTAGGGTTTTCAATAGAAGGACTGGCCTTGGGGGTGAGATGGTTTGAAGAAATTTAGAAATTGGAGTGGCATTATGAAAATGAGACAACATTTTATCAACATTTAAATTTTTTAAATATATATTAACATTGAAACGAAATATATTAATAATGTATTTTATTAAAAAAAATAATGTAATTAAATTATTTAAAAGATTAATTTATTACCATAATTAATAATATTAAATAATTAAAAAGTAAAAATAATTTTATTATTTATAGTTTTTAAAATGGAAAAACTATTTATATTCAATTTTTTTTAAAATAATAAATGAAATTAATGAGTAGAAATTTTTTATTTGAGAATTAATTACATAAATAAATAATTAAATGAATTTATAATTTTCGAAAACATAATATAGTAAAATAATTAAATATTTAAATAAATGAAAAATTATAATTAAACAAAAAAATAATAATAAAATGAAATTTATAAAGATAAATAATAAATTTATTTTTTTGTTGAAAAGAAATAAAAAATAAGCACTGAAAGTACAATTTGAACAAAAAAATAATTTTTTAACAATTTAGTTTGCAAAATACATTAATTATTAATTATTACACAAAATACATTATTTTAATAATTAAAGAGGTGGGAAAAGTGAGTATTAAAATTGGAAATTTTAATGAAATTATTCCACATTAAACTCCCCGAAACGTATGTATTTTTTTTTCTTTATAAAAATGCACGTTTTTTAATTTTTTTAAAAGAAGGAATGATTTTTCATGATTTGTTCAAAAAGGTAATATCTAGATTTTAAAAAATATGGGTATAAAATTAGTACTGTGGATAGATTTTTAAATGAAATGTTCAAAAAAGTGGTCATGTCTAGTTTCAAAAACTCATTGGAAATCAAAAGCCTCACTATCTCATCCCCAATCAAGAATTTCATGCCTCTTATATGATATCACTAATTGTTCGACTTCAATTCTAGTTCAGGTACCAATTTTAAGTGTGATACAAGTTAGTGGAAGTGGACTTAAATCCTTAACCAAAGGGACCTCCAATTTTCACTTTATCAAAGGTTCCAACAAATATTTTTATTATTTTTGAATCACTTTATTGATAAAGCTCAAATGATCATTAATTAATGTAGTTGTTCACATCTTCTTTTGGGTTCAAAATTCACCTCAACTAAATGAGTTCATTTTATTCGGGGCACATTATTCAAAATTTTCATATACAATTTTTTTTTTGCAGTGAACTGTGCATAAAACATTTTTTAATTGAAAATATATTTTAATTATGAACATAAATTCACCTAGTGCACCTATATCATAGACACACCGTGAGATATCATTTTCCGGTTTTACTTCAGTAAGAAAAGACCTAAATAATTATAAATTGTGTTATCTTCCTAAAGTGATCATTTAAAAAAAAATTGATTCCCCACTGTTACTGTAAAAATATCTAGATACCTATGTTTACGATCCCAATTACACAAAAAAATATCCCATCACACATCCTTACTTATTTTCTAACCCAAAAATCCATAATATACAGCAATAACTACACTTAGCAATCACTCATCCTAAGAAATGTCAAAGTTAATGAAACCATCAATAACTAGAAGTAGTTATCCACCATACACGACTTATTTAAAGTGTAATTTGATGCCAGGTGACCCTCATCTTGTAAAAATATTTTTTTTGAATGAATTTTAAAATTTTAGGAAAACATTGACCTTTTTTTAAGAATGGATAATAAGATGTGTTAAAATGACCCATCTACCCCACACATAATACTCAACATTGATCCCAATGTTGACTATCAAGGTGGGAGATATCTAAGTTCAGAATATAGAGAAATTCATCAATTAAAATAATGTGGAGTGGTAGAAGTGAATTTCAAAATATTTTTTCCATATACAAAAAGAAAGAGGAGAAAAAAAATAAAAAAAATCAAATCACCCACAAACCACCACCAACTACAATTGAGTTTTTCTAGGAAAAGTTCATGATATTGAATTTTAAAATAAGGAATACGATTTTAAAATTCAGTTAAAAAATAATCATGATGAAAAATATTGTATAGCAGTAGTAGTATCAAGATTAAAACAAAGGGAGAAACCTTGATTTAAAAATCAGCTCAATATAATTTTAAAGTCAATAGATTGAAGCAAAAATCACCCAATACAAGAAAAATATTCAAAAAAGTAAAATAAATCATGGACACTCCCCCACACTTAATTCCAAATATCATGTAGTATGACATAACGATGTACAAAATGAAAAATTTATAGTATTAAATAGTACTTCCGAGTAGAAAAATCTTCTCATATGTAAATTCACCCAAATGAATCATCCCTTTGTTTTCATTGTTATAGGACTTCAAGTGATCTGTTAAATTTCCTAAATAATGTAGACAATTAACCTTAGTCTTTATGAATTTATGTTCGAAGTAAAATGAATCTATAAGTAAGAGATATGGAGTTCTTCCAATAATTCTTGTGATCATGTCCCCTTGATCTTGGATTATTTTCAAGTGTATAAACTTCCATTTTATTTCATATAAGAAAAAAATACTAATTAAAAACAAACATTAAGAAAATAAAGAAGGAAATGAAAAACAATAATCCTAGGATTACCCCTTAGGGGTGATATAGTTTGACTTTCTATAATAGGATAGTTAGTAGATCAACTCTAGTATGACGGTGGATTTGGATTATTGCTCAATAACCTACAGATGTGGGTCTCTCCAACTCGAGTGACTTGAAACATGTGTATTACCCAATGTAAAACCTTTTCCAAATACCCTTCATTTGTAGTAGATTACTTCATATAATATGATGGAAGGGGAAACAAAAAGTAGGG
The DNA here is from genome assembly GCA_963277665.1 of Viscum album. Classification (NCBI taxonomy): domain Eukaryota; kingdom Viridiplantae; phylum Streptophyta; class Magnoliopsida; order Santalales; family Viscaceae; genus Viscum; species Viscum album. The sequence continues at coordinate 2,067,788,944 of OY728119.1, forward strand.
GTACTTACCCTCTTCTGAATCATGAGGCTGTGAGTGCGTAAGATGTGAGAATTTATAACTAGGATGATACTTTCCTCCTGGTTTAATCTAATAAAATATTTTCTATTAGGAAATAAGAAATGTGTCCTCATCCTCATATTTCCTTGTGCACTACATTAAAATGTCCTCGTCAATAATAATTGCCAAACTAGAATTTTTATCTATATGTGGGAGTTCAATTAATTCCTTTGTATGTACAACCTCATGTTTTTCTTGAATCTCTAGGAAATCATAAAGGTGGACCATATCTTCAATACCTACATTGGGACCAACATCATTTAAATCATTTTCATTAAAATAAAAAAAACTATTCTAAAAAAATGATGTCAACTCCCTTAAAAAGTGTAATATATTCTTCTTTATTTAACAGTAATACTAAGAGTATGTTTACGATAGGAGGGAGGTAATCAACCTCCTCTAGCCTATCTTAGAACCATATTCCCTATGATGTGGTGTCTTCTATAGAAAGTGCAAGGATTTCATGTGTTGGCATATCCTGTGGAAACAAGAAAAAATCATTAGACAATTCAAAACACATAATATTATAAAATGAAATACTAGAAAAAAATAACCTTAAGTTTTTCCCAAGATATTCAATGTATTTATATCCTATCTCATTCCATCTCTTGAAAATAGATTCAGAATATAGATCATTAATGTTTTTTTCAGCATGTCCGAGGGTGCTCCATGCTCAAATTTCAGTGGCTCCATCTTCTAGGCTCTCTTTTTGTTTCTTTTTTTCCTTTCCTCTTTTTTCTTTCTATATGGTGTAACATCAATGGTGGGTTGAGGATCTAAAATGATCTTTTGGTCCCCTTAACCAATGTAGGTGGGCCTATGTAGTTCCATGGTCATATTTTTATACATAAGATATTTCTTTGAATGATCCTTCCTATATTGGCCCCTCTTAATTTGATATAATATCTCTATATATTACTACTTAGTCCTCTTTTTCGAAGCCCATTTTCCATCTGAAATATATATAAATATTCGGGTCATTAACCATAAATTTAAATAGTGAAAAATACTCATTCAATAACCGTACATTATAAATATCATACCAATCATTATTAAATCCTCAAAAGATATGATATTGGTATGTTTGTATTTTTTTAATGTTTTTGTTTCGATTTATTTATTGAAAAATGGAAAAAACATCATGTAAAATGTTACTTCCCCATTAAAACACCAAAATATGACATCGTCCTTATTACAACGATGGTCAGGTTTACATTTATTATAGCTAGGATATAGCACAATGGTTCTACGAAAAATCATTTTGTGTTTTTATATTTTGAAATTATGAAAAAAATGAAAACAGAGTCAAAAAACACATCAAGGGAGAAGAAACAGTGATGGAACAGAATAGTAATTGAAGAAACCAGAAATGATGAATAATCAAGAAAAAATAGATTGAAATAGATAATGATTATTAGATTGTAATTATAATGTGACAATAATTATATATATATATATACAATTATAAAAATTTAAAAATTGTTAGAAATTAAAAAATACTGAAATAAATAAATATAATTAGATATACCTATACTATTATTAACATCGGTATTAGAATATATAAATATAAATATATCTATTATGTAAATGTTTATATATTATAACTATTATATAAAATATTTTATTTAATTTATGATATGATTTATATATGATTATATTTTTCTAGTGGCATGAACTAAGTCACTATAAAGAGTTCTAATGGTGAGACAATCTTATAAAAAACATACACCTGAACAAAATAAAATAAATAAATTAATAAATTACAATGACATCAGAAAATTAATTTTTTTAAAACAAATCAACTGGATAAAACAACAAAAAAATAAAACATTCACATTCACATATCAAATTATTAAATATCAAATTATTTATTTCATAATTAGTGAACACAACATTTTTTCCACATTTCAATATTTAAAAATATATTAACATTGAAGCAATATAATTTAATAAAAGAAATTTGTTAAAACAATAAAAAATTTACTTAATTAAATTAAATAGAAAATTAATTTACTAACAAAATTTAAAAAATCAAAGAACTAGAAATTATATTAAATTTCATTATTTATAAATTTAAATATAATATAAATTATATTTAATTTTAAAAAATAAAAGACTGAATGAATTAATTGAACATTATTTAATAGGAAATTAATTTTATAAAGAATTAATTAAATGATGTTTTTATTTTAGAAAACATAAATCAATGAAGCAAATAAATAATTAAAGGAATAAGAAATTAAATTTCAACCAAAAACAAATTAATAAAAAATAAATGTTAAAAATAGAAAGAACAAATTAATTTCATTATTGAAAAAAATAAAAAATAAAAACTAATAACACAAATATAACACATATTTGACTATTTAGTATAAAAATTATCATAATTTTTAATTATTATAGAAAATACCTTATTTTAATAATAAAAAAAAGAGGAAATAATGAAAATTAATGTTAAAAAAGAAATAAAGATAAGCCACATCAGCCACTTATTCCACGGCGCATACCACCATACGATGACTCAAATTACTCTGCAAAAATCTTAGCTCACATTCCATTCATGTTCCTCTAAAAGTTTCTTAACACCTCCATACCATTAAATTTCAAAATTAGTAGGCCATAAATGTAGAACATCAAGAAAAAAATACATAAATATTACATAATTTTATAGGTGTATTTGATAAAAACACTGAAAATACTTTATTAGGTCCGTAAATGTTTGGTTTTATTGATTCTATATTCATAATCATATTATTTCATTAGATGTATCCAACTATCCCAAAAAGTACTTCTCACAATGTAAAATTCTTAAACATATCCTACTTAAAACCATTCTTCAAAACATGTAGATTTGGAAAATAATAATTGGTGGGCTTAAATGCCATGTAAGGGTAAACATATGAGGTATAGATCAATGTATATAAGTGATAATAAAATAAGTGTAATGGTTTGATAACATGATAATAAATTTAAAAAGTCATACTAAACCAATCAAGGATTATTATTCATGAATTAGTCGTAAGGATTTTTTAGGGAAAAAATACAGAAGTCATAATAGTGTAGAATCATCAACAATCAATCATGATATATGAGATCATAGTATAAACATAAAAAATAATTTTTTAGAATAAACATAATAATAGAAAATCATTTTTTTTATTTACGTATCACTAAGAATACTAAAATAGTGTATTAGGATCACTCTTCATTCCATATTTTCCTAAATCAATTTTCACTCCTAAGACTATAATATTGGAAAAAATGACTCACTTGACTGGGATCAGCCATTCAGTATATAATATATCATGATACATAAATAATTACCCCATTTATAATCTAGATATATAATTATGGTCCCACAAATCTCATAATTAGAGCCATTTGTATTTATTCCACAATACTATAAAAAAATCATCATTTCATTATTATATATCCCATGCAATAGAAACAGTTCTAAAAAACATCTCATCATTTCATCATTACATATCCTAGTCAAATTATAATAATTTTATAAAAAATTCACCATTAAATACTTATAATCTAACTGGAGGAAAATATTTATTGAATAATTAGGTCATATCCGTAGTTAAGCTTAAAAGAATCATATGATATTGACATATATGAAAAGTAGAATGAAAATTTTATTTAAAAAAGTTTTTGAAATTTGTGGAAAATTACATATTCCTCATATATATTATGAACTAAAAATATCATGAATATTTAATAAAATAATTTATATAAAAATAACCATTGAATAATATAGACTAATATTCAAATAAATTAATGGTTATGGTGGCAGAAAAATCCAATCATGTGGTCAAAATTAAAACAATGATTCCATTCTAACTTTTTTTTACAAAAAGAAATAAATAACCAATTGAAACTAAATTTTAGAAAATAATTTTCAAACTATATAAAATCAATTTAAATATTTTTTGTAATGCATTTAATAAATAATTGGATCATAGAAAAAAAATCCTAAAAAATAGCATTATCCTGTAATGAAAAGTTCATCAACCAAAGAAGAAATAATCTTTATTTATAAAAAAACTTTTGTCGATCATTTTGAGTACCAAAGAGATGAAAATGATACTATAACTAGAAATGAAAAGAATAAACAGATTATAATAAAATATTGGGATATTTAAAGATAATATATATACAATTTCCATTAATGGAAATATAGCATAGACAATCCAAATGAATAAATGAGATTATTACATAAACCCTTGTCGCATGTCATGTCTTACTCTATACATGTTCAAACATCCTATAAGAATAATATAGTTTTTTATTCATATATTTTAGAACTATATTAACGTATAAATTACTGTGTATCATTAATCTATTATTTCCAATTATTCTTTTATTAATAGTCTCTTCATTAAAATGAATTTTCAGATGAAAATTTGTCTATTTTATATGCATGTTTCAATTGAATAGTTATATTAATTTCACCTTCGAGGTGATTTAATAATCTAAAAAATATAAATCACTCAATAAGTATTATATTTTTTTATTAAATAAACTTTTATAACAATTCATATAGGGTGGTGATGAAAAATTTAGTATATCGCTTCATGGAGGTGGTTGTCCACACATATAAAAATGTGGTCTTACACATTTTGATGGATAGAAATAAAGAGAGGTATATGCTAATTTATCTTTTTATATTAATAATTAAATCATAAATATAATACATATTTATTAAATCTATCTATATAACAATCAATATAAAGAGTTAATGAAGAATTAATCACATTTCCTTATGGGGGTGGTAGTCTATACGTATGCATGAACAATGTTATGATTTTACAATTATTGGGAAGGATATAAAAAAAGGAAATAACATTAAAACAAATTATATTATTATGGAATATCTATTTATTCCGTAATTTTAGTATCATTTTAGAACATTTTTATGTGGTTTAAGAAGAAATAAATATAAAAAATATCAGTAAGAATGTAATCCTATTCTTTGAGAATCCTCCATTAAAAATAACCTTGATACTTTATGGATGGGTATTTAGGGTTTAAATGAAATGAAAAGACATTTATAATTATATTTTGAGAGTATTTTGGTAGATATTGGATAACATAAAGAGGTCAAGTTGGGTAGAGTAGAGAGTTGACAAGGATCCCTTTTATAATTTAGCTGTGTAGAAAACATTTAAATACAAGAAACATCATTATATTATATGTGTTTTACTTTATTAAAGTATATAAAAATACCAAATATTAAATATAAAAAATTATATGTTCCAAATAAAATCATCCAAAAAATAAATAAATCAACTCTTTTGTGATATATTAAACCTTATCTCATATGTGAACCAGTATTTTATCCATTTTAACCCTTATCATGGAAACATGAAAACTACCATGGTAACTATTCATTATAGAAAAAAAATAAATTCATAACTATTAAATTATATTTATTATTATGTTTAAAAACATTAAATACAGTTTTGGATATAAAATTTCTATAATTGGAAAAAAATAATTTTAATGTTATTACGCAAAATCCAACAAAAACTATTTTTTAGAAATATATTTGTATGCTTAAAACTGAATTTATTCATATTTATTTCAAAGAAAACACCATCATATGAAAGATAAAATATTTTATTGAATATATTATATTCATATTTAATTAATGTAATACATGAATAAAGAATAATTAAATATATATATGAAGATAATACATTTCAAGCATAAAAATAGCTTCATATACAAATAACTCTTTTATCCTTAAAATGATTTTATATTAATTTTTAACAAATATATAACCATTGAATTTTTTTATAATGGTATAAATTTTAATTTTTTGTAATTGTTTTGTCTTATTCGTATTTGACAATCCAATTTATGCGAAATATCAATCACATTTTTGTAATAATATTTCAGATGTATACTATTGTTTGTTAAAACGTGGTGTTGCATTTAATGTAAGATACCAAATACATAAATCATATTTAAAGATAAACATCACATAAAATGAAGGGGTTTTTATTTTTACCCACATTATAATAATTTATCCCTTGAAATTCTATCACTCGGATTGTAAAAACATTATATAATTATACATCACCACATCATCAGGTTCCTACATAGCTTCCTTAAATATTATTGATTAACAAAAAATGTTAACTAGGTGAGTAGACTTGTTTTGTAATAAATTATATCTTAAACCTTTAAAATCCAAATATTATTCCTCATAATAGAGGTCATGCGTCATTGGTATGACCTCTAAGTTACATACTTCTAAGGGATCAGATACATAAATTCTCAGGAGAGATACCTGAAACACATCATGTTCTTTGGAGAGATTCAGTAAAATCACTAAGTGTCAGGAAACCATCTCGATATGATCAGGAGTTTATAAACTACCGATATATCGAGGGCTAAAATTTCCATTCTCGAAAATTCCCATAACCATATTGCTGGAGATATTTCTAGGAATACAATGTCTCAAACTTAAAATTATAGACATCATCAATGAATTTCAATAGAATTTTTCTATCAACTCATTGTTGCCCTAATTTGGTACTAAATATATATAATGTTGATTTAAATTTCTTTCGGTAGCTCAATGAACATTAAAATTATTTCTCCAAAATCAATTAAATATATTGGAGATCTACACTTTCTTCCATAGAGGGATGTATATAGATGTGTACAAATACGTTAGTGAAAAATGTTTTAGTAAGAAAACTAGACTAGAGAAAGTTATTGATCCTAAAAACCAATTAAATCCATATAACATGAAATAAATATATGATACATATTTTGAATTTTCCTTTGAGACTGAACATATTTTTGTGGATTATAATTAGTGATAAATCGTAATTCTATATTTTTATCTATTAAGGAATTATCTAGAACATTAATGTAAAGCTTAATATAGAACTAAATTAAACCTTACCACTTACATAATGTATATAATAGATATTTGATTAAGAGGTAAATATTCAATAATTGAAATGTAATTTGTTGACTTCATATCATGATCAACTATAACCTAAATAGTATTATTCCCATTGGATATCTTGGGGAGTCAAATGATGAAATCCATGAAAATGTTTTCCCATGTAAATTATGGTATGTGTAATGGTTTTATCATCCCAGTAGACTTATGTCTCTTCATATGAACTTTTTAAAACACTATTGATCAAGATACATACTCCAGAATATCACTTTTGATTTTATTCCAAAAAATACTATTAAAAATTTATATACATTTTCATACTTCTAGAATGAATTAATAACATAAATATATAAGATTATTCCAACAATTCCTTATGTTTGTTGTTAATGAGACATAAAATCATTTAAAAAATAATCATTCAACCACAATCATGGTTGAAATTATGATCATTTATCACCTTATTATATAGTTCCTCATCCTCCTCATACACCTCTTTAATCCTCACATGGATGGATATTTTTCCTTCATATGAGAAAATATTATATAACCAATTTAATCAATATTTTAATATCCACATCTTGAAAATCCATATGTATCATATCTCTTTAAATTATCATCATTTTAAATGAGAAATGTACTTCCTATAGAGAGCATCAATCAATATTTTAACCATCTAAGGGTGGTAATTAATTGATCATCCATAATCATTAATCAGTTCAAACTATTTCCCTTGACTCATATTTAAATATTTGTAGGATAACATATTCTTCAATATTTTATGATCAATATATATGTATCAAATTTTTTACCATTAATATAGTTCCTCAATATTTTTAATTTAAAATAACCATTTCTATATCCAAATCACGTGTCAATTAATTTTTCCAAAGAATTTCTTATTGGAATGAGGAATAATCTATAAACCTTTTTTTCTCTAAAATATATAATTCTATTTCATTATATGATGTATTTCTAATAATCATAAAACCTTCTCTACTATAGGTTATTATGAGAATATGCGCACTAAACAACATTCTTTTTTTCTCCCTGAAATTTTCCTCACATTCATTTTTCAATGGGTTATTGTATCCATTCCATGCGAAGTCGGTTAGTGGATTATATAGTAATGAAAAAACCCTCAGAAAACATTTTTTAAATCCATCCAACCTAAGAAATTCATAGATTTTGTTTACTATGGTTAGCCTAGGGTATTCCTAATAACTTCCATATTTGAATGATAACCCAATATTCATTACATGTAATTATTTGAACTATTAATAGACATTTCCAAATCCAGAATTCACACTTATTGAATTTGGAATTCAACTTATCCTTTATTAAAACATTCAATACAATATTACAATGATCTTCATGATCTTCCTTTCCCTTGGAATATATAATAATATCATATATAAATACTTCCACAAACTAATTTAAGAAATATCTAAAGACTATATTCATTAAATATTTTAAGATAACATGGGAATTGGTGTGTCCAAATAGAATCGATATAAATTCATAATGACCATACCTTATATGGAAGGATATCTTGGGCATATCCTAGTTTTTTACCCTTAAATTATGATATTTAGGAAGATGTTCCTTATTTGAAAATATTTGATCCATGAAGAAGTGATAAAACAAGTCATTAATATAGTGTAAACAATACTTGTTATAAATATTTATCTTGTTATGTTCTCGATAATTAATGAAAATATAAATTGACCCATTTTCTTCTTGACAAAAATAACTGGTTCACCCCATAGTGACACACTAAAAAATAATCCATTTTAAATTGTTGTAGAGTTTATTCTATAATTATTAAAAATAAATTAGGGCTTTTCTATAAGGGTTATTTAAAATAGGTGCGACTCCATTTATGTTCTTTTGAAAACTCAACATAATTATTTAGAGGAAGTATAGTAATGTATTTGTTAAATAGATCAAAATATTCTTAAATAATAGGTACAACATCAATGTTGAGTTTCTCCCTTACCATTTTAGATACATTTCTCTCATGAGTAAGTAGTAAAACCCATATAAAAAATAATATTTTTTTTTGGATGTTTTGATTCATCCTCATGAAGATAGATAATATTAGGATGATTTAGAACATAAAATGTTACTTCCATTCTCTGAAAATTGATATGGGATATATAAAAATAAATATAATCCATACATAAAATAACATCAAATTATAAAAGAAAAATTATAATAATATTTTCTGGAAGAATATTTCCATGAACAACTATAAGAGAGTAGCTAAAAAATTGAGATGCGATCAATATCTCATTATGAATTTTTACTTCTAACTCAATCTATCATCAATGTGGAGGTGAAGCGATACCCTTAGAAAATTAATTAGATATAAAATAATGCATGGTTATAGAATCAAATAAAATATATATAGTTCAATAGTGGATGATAAGGGTTATTTTAATTATATTGTTCTATATACCCACTTTATTTGTTTTGAAGACATGGTATTTTCCTTTTTCTCAGGGCTTTAGATGTTTTTGATGCTGATTATCAACACTAGCCACTGAATTCAAGGACTAATTTGTATGATGTTCATATTACTTAAAATTATTATATTGTAGTGTGGTTTGCTCATTAAGATCAGATTTATCACCATTCCTTTCAAGAAATGACCTCTCTAAATCACTTTGGAATTATTTCACTCGATGTACTTATTTTCTGCACTTAATAGATTAACCAGACCACATATGGTAGTTCCCCCATTCCTCCTTCCAAACTTGTTACGTAATGTAAAAATCATTTGAATTATTTTATGGGTATTATTATTATAAATTCATTGGAATTAGATATTTCAATTCATATAAATAAAACTATGAGAATAATGGGAGTATTCTATATATATTTAATAATTGACATAAAATGAAATAGTTTCATCATTTCTACCAAAGTCCCATATAGACAATTCCATTCAATGACACAGTTTCAAGACACTCTAGAATCGATCAATTTTTATTTTAGTGTCCATGATAAAACATGGAGCAAAAATTTCAATTCTTGTTTATTTTTCATCATAGGTAATGATGGATACATAATCCTTATACATTATTTATAGTAATTTAGTCTCCATTTTAGTGTGTATATTTCAAGGAAAATACTTATTAAAAATATATTCTTAAATTTATCCCATTTAATGGACTTCATTTCATCATATTGCCTCATATTATTTATAATATTTCACAATTGATCCACTCCACCTTCCAAATGATATACCACAAGGAAAAATTTTTCATTCCTTGAACACTATAGAATAGATAACATCCACTCAATGATACCGATCTATTTCTCATCAACTAATGAATTATGTTACCCAATAAAAATGTGTATTTTACCACATGAAATAATCAATAGTGAATTGGTACCTCCTTTTTCACTTTTAATATTTTCACGTTTCAAATCATGAGAGAGTTTCATGACTATAAGTATAATATATTTCAATCTAGATCCCATGTATCTCAGTTTTTCATTTAATTTTCTATAAAATTAATTATTAGGAAGTTTCCATCTAGTTACATTCACTAAATAAAATTAAAAAGATCATCTTATGAATTAATATATAACATCTCGAGTGAAAAATCATATAATAATGAAAATCATTCCCAAGAAGATCAAAATTCTGACACATTCATATCAAATAACGAAACTTTTAGATTCACCCAATTCCAACTTTATCTCCTCATAGGTTTTATTTTGTAATATTATCATATTTACCATAAATTAATCTCTAAAAATAACTAAAATATTCCTCGAAACCAACTTATGATTATATATCATAACTTAAACAAATATTAAATCATTTTAGTTGAATATTATATACATATCAGAACAATACAATCCCTAGAATTTTCATGGTTCAATTTTATTGGACACAAGATACATTATCATATAATTTAAAAAAAGAGGTTCAAAATATCCCAAAAAAATTATTCTCAATAATAAAACAATTTATTCTTAACCTATATTAAACATTTCTACATAACACAAGGCTATAAACATAATAAAAGTTGAGATCAGATGTCCAATTAGGGTAAACATATATGATCTCAATCGATGATCATAAGTGGGGATAAGATAATTATAGGGGTATGGAAACATGATTATAACTTGTGAAATTCATAACCAAGCACTCAAATTTTATTAATCATCAATCCCAACATATATATTTTCATGAAAAAATACATAATTCATAAGTGTGTGGATCAATAAACAATTAATTATGATCCATGGGAATAAATCCTAAGAATTAATTAGAGGATTGTGGAATACACAAAAGAATATGAAATCATTTATTTTTTCAAGTATCACTTTAAAGACAATAATAGTAGATTGGTTTCACTCAACATTTTATCATTTAATTTTTTATGATTTACTCCCATGATAAAAAAATTGGATATAGTCCCTTATTGAACTTGGATCTCTCCCTATTCCATTCCATGTTATATCACGAGATACCAATCATTACCGAATTCATTATAGGTATATATAATTTAGGGCCCATCCATAACATAATGAAAACCATACATATATGTTCTAAAATTTTATAAAAACATTCATTATTTCATTATATTATAACACATTAAAGGAAATTAGTTTCATTAACATTTCATTATTTCAACATAAAATAACCCATGGAAACGAATATTATTTAAAAATAATTTCATTATAAAATAATTAGAAATTATTCATTGAAATAAAAAGTATTTCATCTATATATCATATACCTATTGAATAATATGAAGCACCAAAGGATGTTGAAATAAAATAAAAGTACCATTTAAGGTTTACAAATTTTTTATAAAATAGTGTGAAATTGGCATTTCCGTCAAGATCATTGAAACTAAAAACTATATGTATATTAAAAATATTTTTCATGAAAATAATAATGTAATATTTTTAAATAAATCTTTAATGAAAATAATGGTTATGAATTATTGAAAATATATTCCTATGGTAAACAACAAATCAAATATTACTTTCACACTTGTTGAAATAAGACACATATAACGAGTTAAGAAAACATTGTAGAAAGAATATATAAAACACTAAAGACAAATTAAAATATGTATGATAATATAAATAAATAACCATTATATAATTGAAAATATCATCCTTTAAGTTATTTTAAATAATGTAGACATGGAAAAAAATCACCGACCAAAGTGAAAATAAAGTTAATTTTTTAAGAATAAATTTTCTAGATTATTTTAAGTAAATAAGAGAAAAAAATGATTCAATTACAAAAAATTTACATAAATAACTATAGTTTAGGAAAATATATGGGTTTTAATAGAATAATATAAATATAATTTTTCTCAAAAATATTTAGATATACAATCCTGAAAATAATTAAGATTGTAACAAAATCCCTTACCTCAATTCCATTCTCGAATCATATGTATAAAAACCTCCTATATAATAAACATTGTTTTATTATAATTTTATTATTGAACCATATTAATACATAACTTAATATTTATCATCTCTTTGTAAATTCAAATTATCTTTTTTGGACATGTTATTATTAAAATGACCATTCAGGTGAAAATTAGATTATTTAACATGTTTGTTTCATATTGATGGTTCATATTTTAGAAACTTGGTTAGGGTTTAATCATTTAAATAATAATAATAATGTCATATGTATAATATTAATTCATTATATACTCATTTATAACCACTCATATAATGAATCAAGTTAAAATTAATTACACTACTTCATCGGCATGGTAGTTCAAATGTATGCATGAGTGATGTTTTAACATTTCGATGGATGAAAAAAATAAAATTACATTATAATTAAAATTTATGTAATAATAATAATATGATTATTATCATTTATATTCATTAAATATATCCTTATAACCTTCCATTTAAGAGGTAATGAAAAAATGAATCACATCACTTCTTGGAGGTTGTAGTTAAAACCCACACACAAGCGACTCTATCATTTTTTAATGGGATGGTAGGAGATAGGAAATGGATATAAAATTAACATAAAAAATATTATTATAATTAAAAAAATTATTCAATAATTTAATTATTATAATAGAACACTTTTATGGGGTTTATTAATAAAGAATTGTGAAAAATATTGGTATAAACATATACCTCATCTTTAGGTATCCTCCTTTGAAGAGAACCTTAAGGATTCTTGGAAGAGAATTTTTGGATGAAAATAACATCATATTCCAAGATAAAGAATTTGGTAGAGTATTTTTGTATATTTTGGTAGAGAAAAATAGATTATGTGGTATGGATAAGAGAGGATAGGATGTTCCCTTTTATAAGTGTGGTCGGTGGAAAACAAGTAAAATCATAAAACATTATTATATTATATATGTCTTACTTAAGTAAAGTGGCTCCAAAATGGAAACTATTTTCATATAATACTATGAAGGTATAGAATAAATTTTAACATATTTAATTTATACATGTGGGAGAAATTAAATTTAATATATGTGTCCAAATTACAACCAAAATTTCTTTTAAAGAAATTCATTTTTTAATACTAAAACAAAATATATTCTTATAGATTTACAAGAAAATACCATTTGGTGAAAGATAAAATATTTATTAAAATTTATTATATTAAAATTTATTTTAATTAATAGTAAAATATATATTTATTTAATTTAATAAGGTAAAAACACAATACCCACATAAAAATAGTGTTTTAGAAAAACATATCTTTTTGAACTTAAAATACTTTTATTTTCATTTATAAGAAACTATTAACCAATGAATTAATTTTTTAAGGTATAATTTTTTAATAATTTAGTTTATAATATTTATTCCCAATAATTGAACAATAAATATATGTCTATCACATTTAATAATAATATATCTATAGTATATCGTAGTTAATCTAATCTTGAGGAGACCATGTAATGAAAGAAATCAAGGAGATGAATCTTATTCAATTAGAGATATATCAAAAAATACAAGGGTTTTATAAGAAAAATATGAGCCATTAAATTAGATACTACTCGAATTATTCTCATACCCATGAATCAAATACTATCCTAGATGGAAAACAACAATTTCCAACCCAAACACTTCCCATAGAGTTTCATCTCAAAAGGAATGAAAGAATTAACAACACTATTCAGAAATGGGCAAACAAAAAACACTAACTATCCATCAATAAGTACAGAAATCAATTAAAAACTGTTCCACAATATACGCCTATTAAATAAAAATATCACCATCAATAGAATCCAAAAATAGAATCAACCACCCTAACTAAAAAGTAATTCTTTTATAGTTACATTTTTCACATTAACTATATTTCAAAATAGATACTCTTCAGAAGCAACTATTTTAATAAATTAATAACATTTGAAAGAAATACATTTGAATCGGAAATTATGATCTAATTTAACATTTAAATCCAAATAAACTCCCAATTTCAAAAAATAGACTGAAAATCTATAATAATATGTTTAGTTAAAGGGGAAATATCACCCTAAGAAATTTCAATAAATGGATTTTCCATGAAAATTGAGCATCATGTTAATTATCATGGTTGTCGTACTAATAATTCCCCATATAATTACATCGTAAAATTTTCAAATAAATAAAATGAATACGAATTTTACTAACTTAAAGGAAACTCCAATCTATTCAAACCAGTCCTCAGCCTTGGGGAATGATTCCCCACTAAGGAACATTACTACATCTTACCACTTAAACTTCAATAATTATCTATCCCATGATTCCAATTTATGTTCCTCGTTCATTGTGTATCGATTATTTTTTTGATTACATATATTCCAATAAAACTATGATAACATTAACATAGGCATAAAAAAACAATCATCACAATGTATACTAATGTTTTATTTAAAAACAAACCATCCTATAGGCTAATATTCCTAACTTGGATTTCTGCACAATACCTCACATGACCACATCAACACTCCCCACCCCATCATTACAACATACAACCACCATAAAAACATCCAAAATAATACTAATATCCCTATATCATGTAAAAAAATAGACAACATATACCATAATATTCATATCACACCATCCCAACCATGGATACCAATCACAATAACCAATACTCATCATTGCTAAAACCACACCATGAAAGCCACAAAGTTAGTTCCAACCCACCAATACATCTATACAACATCAATAATTTCTATAAATGATTATTTCCATGCTAATACCCCATGAAATAGGAAAAACATTTGTAACTGAGGATATTAATCCCAAAATAAAAACTAAAAAGACTAATAGATAATAACACACTATTTAAACAATGAAAAAAATTCTACAACTCCTTTCAAAAATATTACATCTTATTTATTAAACATTATAGAATGATTAATATCATCTTAATTATTTATTTTACAGAATTTATTCAATATCATTATTAAATGATTAACCCTTTTATGGGAAGTGACGTACTCAATCACACCAACATCACATAATCTCACTATTAAGAAACATCACCTTAGAAACTATAACATTATTTCGATTTTAAAAAATTGCATAAAAATAAAATTCATAAATTAAAATATTGGATGATATCATATATCCAACTTTTAGATTATTATTATATTTTTTAGAAAATATATTTTTATGAAAAATAATTAGCACCTATAGGTAATCAGGTATGAACATCATAAAATATTTCAATTTATTTATTTTATTAGAAAAATAATTGTACCATTAATTATAATAATATCAAAAAGATTATTTTATCCAATGGAAAATAAAAATAAAAATATTATTTGCCCTCATGAATCATGCTTTTCATGATCAAACTAAACATTATTGGAACACATCAATACTAATGAAGCGTGATTTAATACTATGTAATGAGTAGCCACATTTTAATTGCATTTATATATTAAACATTCTCAATAGATTGAAATTATTGATGATATATTCACTAATTATTTAAAAAACAATATCCTTGCGATAATAGAAGTCATATATTTCAGTATGATACAACATTTATTCATGAAAATATAATTTAAACATTATAAAATGTTTAAATAAAATCTATATTTTGCCCATTTCCATCCATATGCTCATCAACATTTCAAATAACTAAAAACTGATTGGAATTTATATATAACCCATTGTAATAGAAATATATTGGCATTTAATATATTTTGTAATGATTGAAAATGTATAATATTTTTTCATTAATTTATATATTTTAAAATTTTAATAGGTTGTCACTGAGATTCTGTGTAATATTACAACAAATTCAAAAAACAATTGACCATAATTAAATCTTGTAATAAATCCATAACACATTCATATACAATTCATGAGTTAAAGATAACACATGACACTAATATTCATAAGGGAAATTCATAATTAATGAAGCATGGTTATTAAAAATTTATTATATCCCAAAAAAATAGAATTAATTAAGTGAATATTTATTTATAAAGGAACTTAATTGTTTATATTATATACAATTTTAATATTCTAAAAACCCATTTCAATTAATTATAAAAATAACAGAATGCATGGAAACTACATATTAAAGAATCATCATTTTATTTTTCCTTAAAAAATTACACCCATTTCAGAAGGAGAACATAGAATCATCAATAATTAAAACACAAAAAAACAATCATGGAATTATAAATTTGATCTAGAATGAAAATTCTAATGTAGGCATTGTTAATTACCCATATACCTTCTTTTTATTTTTAGGATACAATGATACCCTTTTACATAAACATCTTTAATAGTTTAACAAATTCCATGAATCAATTCTTAAGGGGACCCATATGACTATGTGGTAGTTGGTATTTATGGTCTATGTCACATAATAAGTTTAAGATTCACCAATAACCAACATATCCCATCATGTATTTAGAAATGTATTACCCTAAACTCCACCATAACACACAAACAAAATATATTATACATGTTTTTCATGACCCACCCCACAAGAACCCCTTCTATGTGATTAACGATGACAAGATTGATCCCCAAAATAATGAATTCAATAGGATATAAGTTAGTGACTAATGTATATGGTACAAAACACCAAAATGGGAGAAACTACCCTAATAAGATACCAATAATAATGAAACAATAGCTCCAAAAAATTCTATTAAATTTCAACTTTTTGAATAAACCCCACGAACCAAATGACATTTATTGAAAAAATACACACACTATATAGAATACAAGTAAAGAAGATCTCAAAAAACTCGAGTTCTTCGAAATATATAACCAGGATATTAAAACAATAAATGTTGTCTCTGTTAGACTATATTGTGATACACTATAAAAATATTTAAGGGGTGAGAAGTTGAGGGTACTTAATTGAATCAACATTCTAAATAAATTAATATAAATGTGAAATATATATGAAATAGTAGTCATGAGAAAAATTAACAGTAAAAATATTACTATATATATAAATAGAATAAAAATAAAAAATATGAATAACCAAACAGCATGTTCCACCTCATTTACAAAAATATCAAAAATTTTCTATAACATCCTCATACATTTACCAAATAAATATTCCAAACATATTCACTATTAAACTAATTTTAAAATTAAACCGCAATATTCAAAAAAATATACATAAATTTAGTATAGTAAAAATAATAAAAATCACCCAATTAAAAGGGTGGAAAATTTACCATCACTCTCATATAAAATCTAAGAGGTTACTGAATCCAAAACTAGTAGTGATCTAGTATTAAAAACTATCACCAACATTCATTGAATTAAATAATTAAATATCACTAATATCACCCCAGCACGCACATATTTTTACCCCAAAATAATAAATTTATGTCATATCCACATGGAAAACAATATTGACCATAACCAAAAATAAATCACCATATACTAGAAAAACACATATATATGCTAAATAACCACATATTAACTTTTCTGAATGACATATTGTTTGGGTAAAAAAAACAAGAATTATTTATACCTCATCCACTCATACTATGTATGCTCCCACTGAGATATGTGTTTCCAAACCTTCATTGTTATAGTTGGATATTATTAACATGTAGGGAATCAACCTCATGACCTCCTATTACTATTCACAAACTGGACTATGTATCAACATCACTACCATATAACCATGTTAGATTTTTATAAATCATACTACACATTTAAGTTATTAAAACACAAATTATTATTTATACATTGAGTATCTAAATCTTGTATATATATTTTTTTCATAATTAGGATCCATTAAATCTTATGAAATTAAACATATCAACCACTTTTAACTCATAATATCCATAAAATCACTCTTAGACTATCAAATTACTACGTGGTAACAATACAAAAAAACACCTTTAACAATAAATAATCATCTTTAATAGCATAACAAAATCTATAGGAATATAAATCCACACATGAAAAAAATTCACATTTCCTCATTATTAACCATTACATGATTTAATATTTACTGTCCTCATTAGATTAATTATCCCATTTATTTACCCATATTAACCCATTACTCAATACTCATCCTATTTCAATCTTTTCATTCATCATAAATCACATTTATCCATTCATTAATCCCGTCACACCAACATCCACTTCACTTCCTTTAATGTTCAGTCTTCATAATCCATCTATTTTTATATTAAAAATACATTAATCCAATTATAGATTACCCCAACACATTATTAATCACTCAATATATACACTCTTCTAATTATATTTATTAATACCAAACGATACCACTGTTTCATTTCAAATCATAATTATCATCCTCAAATCATAAAATTGTTTATTAATGTTTAAATAGAAACATATTATATAATGTAATATCAATATTAACATTATAATACCTTTAATCCAACTAAACCCAGTTCACAACAACCATGAGTAATATTATACAACAAAAAGGCAAATTAAAAAATATGAAAAAAATTACATTTTTTTATTTCCTTGGTTGTAATAGTCCATTTTATGTTACCTTGTTTAAGTAATTATCCATTAATAGAGGTGAAAATGTTATTAAATAATGTAATAATATTAGAAAAAACAATCAATAAAAAATAAAAACAATAAAAATCCTCAATATCCATCAAATATATGTGACTCTCCATTTATTTTCCAATTTCTTATCATCATGTTTATTATATAAATTTAATTTAAATATTACCTGATAAAGTTCAAAAAATTTCCCATTCCCTACCACTAAATACTGAAAAAATACACAATGATTCCAATAATAAATAATTTGATAGAATTCATAGAAAGAATAATAAAATCATGTAAAGAAAATTAATTCACATGATAGAAATGGATTTTTGAAATACCTTACCTCAACCAATGATTAAATAATAAATATGAAATAAAAATGTGGAAGATGACCATAAGGCTCAAAATACACAAATGGGACCTCAATAACATATACTAAATCACTACATATCAAAACCATCAACTAAGGCCACTAAAAAAACATCCACAACCTATACAGACAAGAGGAATAACAATAGAGTCCCTATAAAAGAGAATATAACTTACATCAGATTATAAACAATCAATATAAAGAAGAAAATGTCTGAAAGTAAAAATAGGGAACTGAAAGACGCCCAAATAATTACCTATTATCACTATTTTCTCTTGAAAAATAAAAGAAAATAAAGAGAATATGGAAGATATTTTGAATTTAAACATGTGTAGGATATTTATGGAATTGTGGTGTGATAAGTAATGGACATGCCATGATTGGGATATATTCAGAGAGTTATGAATATACATATCATTATCTTCTATATATCTCCCATTTATATCTCAATTAATATTGTAATCTAATGTTTCCACGAAGGGTTACACTACAATTGATTTATCACAACATGATGATTACTAAAGATCCAAAACATAAAAACTTGATCTCTAGGTTTTCATGATGCGTCCCCTATTTCTATTATTGGATATCCATATCTTGAAATATAAACAAATACCTTAACCCACTTAACTATGTGAATAAACATAACACTTCAACATTAGAAAAATGAAAAAATTAATATAATACGAACAATGACCATATAAACAAGTATTTTTAGAAATTATATGGACTTACAGTTACATAAATTCTCTCCAAAATCCTTCACACTGTGAAGATAAAATCTCAAGTCAAGACGAAAAACATCTCCTTGAAAAATTTTGGTGGTTATTTCTCATGGCCTATACATAGTATATGTGACACCGCTCAACAATATGAGATAACCTCCCAGTATACCTACCATGTCGTGACACATATGGCTACACCATGAATCAAATTACTCAGCTAAATTCTCATCCAGACCTCCACCAATCAACCTATGAATTTTTCAAGTACCAACAAAATCTAACATATTAAAATTAATAGTATATAATAGTATATTTTTATACACTAAAAATTATCTAAGTATGTTTAATGGGAAATTGATTTTGTATAATCCCCACACCCCACTATTTCCATTAAGTATTCTAGTGGGTCGGAACATTTATTTATGTATGTAGCCAGGGTATCTTTAATATGGGTCATTTATCACTCATTCTTAGTTATAAATTTTATATAAGGAAAACTTTTCACCCAATAGTTTTCAATCTTATGGGTCCAGTCATCCATCTCCATTTCTAGGTACAAAAATATGGGAGGTGATTATAGATTTCTTCCCCACATGGTGGAGTTATCCAACCATTATGTTACCATGTTCACCTAAGTGACAAGGATTAAAGGGCCACTAAACCTTTGAAATTAATATTCCTTAACTATACTAAACTATTTTAAAAAATAATAAATGATTAAATCATTTGTAGGTACCATAACCATATTTTTTAAGAACATATAACCCAATGATTTGAGTTGTATGAACATAAACTATAGGTAATGGTGATTTTTCTGACACTATATTTGAATCCACAAAAATGGTTATTTTTTGATGAATTTAAATGTATCTTCATTGATCTAAGACATGTGAATTTTAAAGATGATACAATTTTCATGGGTGCATGAACTTAAAATACAGAATAATGGTCCTTATGACATGAGCATAAATGGTATGATGTTTGAAATTATATTGAACAAAAATATGTTTGTTTTTATTCCACATTTAGTGATATAGAAAAAGGAATTTCATGTGACCAATGTCAAACAAAAACCCCACTTCCCACTTGTAATGAAGAAAAGGGTTTCCTTAGAGAACATTAATCCATCATGGGTTTCACAAAACTCCAACATTATATAAATTATAATCCTTAATGGATACCCTACTATTAAATATAATCATTGACGAAAATTTATAAAATATATATTTACTATTTAAGAATATACAAAAAACACTTAAATCTATATTGGTCATGAGTTAGTGAAGAATTTATAGTGACTATACAATAATCCATTAAATAATCCAAATAATGAACCAATTAATCCTTAATCCCATATGGGGAAGAGAAAATTAACACATAGACCATGTTGGAGATGAGATACGAATCCCTTAAATCCTTATTGGTGACAAGGTAGTGAAGTATTTCTAGGGATAATCAAAAATAACTTAAATTATAATTGGTTATAAACTAAAAAATATTTACAAATCAACAGGGATGACATTAAAAACCCTTAAATCCTCATTGGTGACTAACTAATTAATACATGAATCCATGTTAGGGATGCCCTAGTAGAACCATATATATATGAGTGAAAATATAATAAACCATCATGTCCATAATATTTTATGGTAATAAACCCATAATTATATTATGGTTGACTTAAATAGAAATTTTTCTTTGGATAAGGGAGTAAAATAATAACGATATTTGTGATGATCCAATAGTTCAATTAGATGGGAAAAATATAGTAAAACAATATATTTTTTGACGAAGATTTAGTTGATCTAATCAAGTGGAAATAATATAGTAAACCCATGTCTCAATTATTATACTGAATAGATACATCATGTTCCTTTTTTCCACATTGGAAAACATGAAATTCCACAGACCCCTTATATTTATTTAAACTATATAGTAATCATATATTTATACAACCTTATGTGATGATCATAAGATAGCTTTTTCTATAGGCTCAAGTTAATTTTCCATAATTTCATAATATTTTTGGTTTCTAAATTAGTCTATCCATTTTATAATGAGATATTAAACTACCAAAATGAAAACCAATATAAAATAAACTACCATTTTTCTCAAAATTCATATCATGAACATAAGATGAAATCTAAATCATCAATAGAGTTTTAGTCTAGACACCATGATTATTTTTGGGATGAATAAATCTCTCATTCAACCAATTTTGATGTGAATTCTCTATGGAAATAATAAAAAGGGAATATTGAATGTGGAGAACAGAAAAAAATAAATTATTGTACCAAACATTAAACAATTTTCACCTGAATGAATTTACTCAATATTTTATAATGATGTTATAATAATGGGTATATTTTTTGTTTTTATGACATAACATAGTATCCAAATTTGTATTCAATTGGATTCAATGATACAATGACCCCATATAAGCATTCAGAAATGTGACGGTTGTTGATGGCCTTATAGATTATATGAATCTTTCCATGATTCCCTATACCTATGCCGCAACAACTATAATTACCACTACTACCACTCCAAGATACCACCACCCACTCTATCTATTCAAATTATTCTTCCAATATATTGTCAAAACACATGTTCTTTAGAAAAAGGATTGTGGATAAATCCTAATGTTATATTCTACCATGGGAAACATGGAAGGGATAAAACTACAAATAATTATTCAACTCCAAAGATTTTATAGGTGTCATGCTGTCTATATCACTACTTACAATCACTCAAGGAGTATATCTCCAAAACTAAACAATTATATCCATCTATTAGTTGAAAATTACTATGATTTTTCCGCATATATCTTATCGACAACATTGGGGTTTCCATGTAGATCTCCTATATCACATGCACATCGTCAATGCCAGATTCCCCATGTAGACATAGAATCTATAAAATGAACCATAACCCCTCCTATCATGGAATTTAAACGATGAATGGCGTCCAATAGTAGGCCTACAAAATCCCTAATAAAGTGCTACACTAACTTCCATTATGTTTTTTGTAATATTCTTATATTTAACCATCCAGTTAAAAATCGAGATTGAAGGAGGGTCCAACACCATCCTAGAATGGGGGGCCCAACAACCCCATGAGTAGGTGCTAACATCCCTAAAAACTAACATTATCAAGAGAATTGAGACTCACTGCCATGGTGATGTCTCTATAATTCAGCTTTAATAATGGGTGAATTGATTTTTGTAATTTTTTTTGAATTTTATCCAACTATATAGAACATATAGTTTGGAAGTTATAATTTCATACTTAATCAAAATAAAATAATAATTAAATGTGAATAAATCAATCAATTAAAATGATAGTAATTAATAAATTTAATGAAATTTAATTGAATCCAATAAACAAATATAACATATCAATGTAATGAGGTTGTGGAAGAAAATCCATATTCCACAAAAAATATAATATTAAAATATATCATAGTTATATTTAACAAAACTCTTCAATTTTAATCCAATGTTGTCGACATATCAATACCCATATATAAAGGAAGAAATATATAAATATATTTAACCCGAATGACCTAAAATATAAGAAGAAAAATTCCTATCATGGAATATCATTTATTAAATTCATAAGTAGAATGATCTAACCACAACGATTATCTTCAATCAGGTGATTAGAATCAACAATGTCTTCATCCCTAGAAATTCATTGAAAAATTAATTTAGAAGAACCCGTTACTTCCTCTATAACTATTTCATCACCAAATGATGATAACTAACCAATTAAAATAATTAACTGAGATATTTTACTTGAAAAATCATGAAAATTGAAGTTGTACCATCACACTAAAAGCTAAAAAAATTGATGTCTCTCATATTTTAAGGTAATAAAGTATATTAAAATTTACCACTTCAGCATAAGAAAATATAAATTCCATGAATCCTTGGTATCATATTTATAGTCTAGAGGGGTAAAAGACTCGCCATGAAGAATTCTATAATATTCAAGTTATATTTTTAATTGAATGAAACTCAGACACTGATTGTCAATTTTTTGTGTCTATGAAAATTAAAGAGACATCATGATGTTCTAGAATGAAAAATATTTAAAAAATTTTCATCTAGATCTTGTTAGTTATAAAATGAAATATGATGAAAAAAACAAGCACTTCACATTAACACCAATAGTATATAATGTGTGTTCTGAGTTGTTAAAAAATATATTTAGAAGATGTTATTTTAGGAAAATTACTCAAATATTTATCCATTTTTTAAAATCATAAAACTTTATTAGTATATTAGTTTTCCTAAAAAACTAAATTATAAAAAATTTTATTATTCCATGAAACATACTCCTATAATCTAGAACTTGAAAAATAAGTTAACCTCCCCCCTTAGTGATTTAATAATCATTATTAACATTATTTATTATAATTTTACCTCTAAACTTTCCTATCAAATCACCCCCTTTGGGATCATAAAAAATTCAACAAAAACTTTTATCGTGAATAATTTATTAGTTAATGTTAGATGGATAAGACCAATTAGGAATATTAATTTTTCATATAAGAATAAAAAAATCCTTTGATTATTCTAATAATAGCTCAAAACCATTGAGTAAGCACTGTGTAGTATTAAAGTGAAAACTATGTTATAATAAATTTTACCATAGTAATGTGGAATTAATTATAAAATTTATATCATAACCCATATATATTTAAATTACCTTACATAAGGTGAAATAGATAAAATTCTGACATCTCTTTGAAAATATTCTAGAATATATATAGTACCTTTCTAAAGAGTTATCAAAATTTTATATAAAAATTAAATATACTCCCCCTTGCTCAAAGGGTTTTTCAATATATTGAGAAATATACAAATATATAATGAAATTTAATTAACATAGATCCATCCACTTTTTAATGAATCTGAATATTTTAGAATGTAGTCATTTATTAAATATATTTGAAAGATGTTTTTTACTTTTGTAACAGCCCAAGAATCCACGATACGATTCTCTTTGAATAATACAATAGCGTGTGTTGTATGCAACTTCGAGTTCAAACACACCACATCTAAACAAAGTAGTCATTATGAATAGTAATACCCACTTTTTGAAATTTTATAAATTTTATCTTCAAAAATGGACTTCATATTTAGGATTCGAAATATCGAAATTATCTTAGGGTTAATTTTTGGTATTTTTCTGAAAACATTCCATTTTTGATGAATAGTGAAAACACTGAGTTATAGTTTAAAAACAAATTTTAATTTAAATAATTTTTTATTTTATTTAAATATATTTTAGATCAAAATAGATACATAATACCTATATAAGTTCAATTTAATTCATTGGAGTCACTTTATAATAATTTTAGATATATAATTTTTTTTTTTGAAATTTTTACCGTTTTTAACGCACCTCCTAGGAGTATTTGCAAATTTACATAAAACATAATTTTACCACTTCTATGAGTTGAATATCAAAAATACTAGAGACATGGTTGATATCAGTAAATAAAATGTGGTTCAATAAGATGAAAATAAATTTTTGTGAATAGTAACTTTTTTCTTTTATTTACCACGGTTAAAAGTAAATAGGGCAAGTAAGGGTAAAAATTATATTATTATTACCATAAAATATATCCTAATTCTTCTGGATAAGTTTTATTTCACCAAAAACAACCTTAGGAATAAAATATGATCCTTTAGTTCCACTAGGATTGGATTAGGACATTTATTATTATTTAATTCGAAGAAGAGTTAAAAGTGTTAAATTCAATGATTAATAACTAAACCATTTTTAATATAGGGTTACACATAAGATAAATTTGACTATAAATATTAATTAGAAATATAAAAATATTTCATACATAATGGAATTTTATTCCTAATGTTTAGACATTATATAATAAAATTTATTTATGACACAATGATGATGCAGTAATTACTAAATTAATAAAATAATAAAATATTTGATATTATAAATATCAAAATAAATTAAGTTTGAACTTTTTATGAATTAAAATAAATTTTTAGGTTAATAAGATAAGTTTCGGTTGGTTATATGATTTTTTTTCGAAGTAATAATGCTGTTATGAAATTATAAAAAATAAAATACCAAATAGTGTCAAAATTGATATAAAAGAGTTTTTAAAAAAATATTATATTATTAATTTATATTCTATTATTAAATATCTAATTATCGGAAAAAAGACATTATAATGATAGGTGTATAATTAATGAACCACTTTCGGTTCGCTTGGAAGTATATAGTATGTTTATTAACCATATAATATAAAAATACAAAGAGGCAAGGTAAATGTCAAACTAATTAACTAAGAGTTAAATATAAGAGATAAGGTTAATATAGTGACCCAAACATATCTAAAACCTACTGGTTGAGTGGTTAGCGACCCATACCCACCTTAACCTCGAAATAAATTATTTTGGGGCCATTATAAACTGATAATGATTTTATTATAAAATAATGTTTCAATCTTTTCCTAAGGTGCCCCTCACCCCTCTTATAAAAGGACACTCCCTCTTCTCTCAAAACCACACCATCAAATCCATTTGAATCATCAAAACCCTGCCCAAATAACCTCTAAACTATCCTCCCATCATCCTAGAGGCCTTCCTTTAGTCATAAAGCCACCCTAAATAGCCCTTTTGATCAAATCCAATGGAATAACTCGAAGAAGAGGTAAATATTTCACCCCTCTTTCAAGTTCCTTTCTTCTTCCACAACGTCTTTATTTTTTGTTTCCATTATAAAATAATAAATCTAGTAAATTATATATAATATGATGTTATTATAAATATATTACAACTATATTTATTATTCTATCCATCCTATGAATGACATTTCACCATACTTGCATACGTATGACTTACCGTCTTCACGTCGTGGTGTAATTGTTATTCTATACATTATTATTTGTATGTGTATAATAACGATATGTAATTGATGTAAATAATAAATATAAAATGATAATGAATCTTTATTTATGATATACCATGAAATTATATGTAATTTTAATATCAAAAGATTGATATTTTCACTCGTGCATACGTACGGGTTACCGTCTCCACGAAGGCGATGAGATTCATTCCCCATCATATCCATTAAAGATTAATTTTCATTGGATGATTGAAAATAATGATTAAAGACTTAATATCATTCTGAATATGAATAAGATACATCCGATCCATAACAAACATCACTTATGTATCAAATCATATAAAGTAAAATGAATTAGTTAACACATGAAACGATGATAATACTAAGATATTATTAACAAAGTAGTGGTAAAAGATCATATATGATAACATATTCATGTATATGATTATTGTATAACTTAATAAAAATTATTTCACCATTATATAGGAGTTTAACCTACCCTCAACCAAGGATAATTACAAGGTAAGGGTTATTTCACAATCACTTTATTATCCGAGGTTGATTATACATAATTATCTACTGGGACCTCTTTATCATCCACATCGATGTTTCATAAAAATGTATTTCAAAACATTATTACTATTTTACAGAATATTATTTAATTTCATTTATACCCTTGTTTGACTTTTTATAAGATGTTTATAAAGGAATCTTTCCGTCATTTTCCAAACAAGGTACATTAATCCCTTTTCGACAAAATTAATGTAAAAAGGTTTTTTAACTTATATAGCTGGTACGACTATTTTCTGCCATTATAACATCATCCAAGCATCCCTTACAAGCATATACGAATATTTCCAAAATAAATTTTTTCTTTTATAAGTATAATAATTTTAAATAATTTCAAAATAGAAATATATCTTTCTCTAAATAAGGTTCTGATTTCATTTATGTCAACATCCTTTGATGTATTTTAAGCTTATTTGAAGTTGATTTAATATGATAAAAAATTACATATTGTATTGAAGGTTTTGTGATATGTTTTACTGTGTTTGTGTTATTTTTACCCCATTCATGGGTTATAGATAATGTATTGACATTTCGTATACCGGAATATTTATATTATGTTTAATCCTTTTCATATGATGAATGCATTAGACTTAGTATGTTATGGGTGGAGCCTTCTATAGCTCCTCGATGCATCGGTAGGTCTCATGAGACAAACTAGTTTCATAGAACAATTCCTTGACAAAAACTTATTTGTACTCTTGGAACAAGGACATGACTATGTGGTTATGATTTATGGGATTATGCATTCCATCATTATGAAAGTGGCTATTGATATCGCATGTGATTATTCGACTAGTAGATTATCCATGTGAATTAGTAAAAGGCATTATTTTAATTTATCTTTTCCATATTATGCTGAAGTTCATGTTTAAAAATTATTTTGTTTTAGTCATATACATTGCCCTAAATGTTTATAATTATTTATGAAATTTTCCACTATATTATTACACATACTAAGAATCTGAGCTCTCCCCTTTCTATGTTTTATTTGTCCTAGGATACGAAGAAGTATTTTATGACCGGTCTATAGGGATAGTTTGAGGCAATACGAGTGTGGTTCATGGAAATAATGTTGTTGTAGTTTTCCATTTTATGATGTTATGTAAACCTTATAAATGTATCTAGTGTTTACAAGGAAACTAAACGAATCAGTCATTCGAGAATTAATCATTTGTGATCATGCCAATGATACGTATTAATGGACTGAATCTAGGATTTTGGGGTCAGGGCGTTATATCCGGTATTAGGGGAAGTTTAGTACAAACATTAGAAACTATATTTAGATAAACTCTCATTAGAGAACATATCCCTAAGATAGACTTTGGGGATTAGTATAGAAGAACATCCTAGAATTTTTGTATTGTAGAGTTTTGGTGAGTTTTCCAAGAAATAAATCCTTTTATAGATACGATCAGGTACAGGCGGCTCTGGAAAAGATGTGCCTAGGTGTAAGACCCGAAAATACCACATTGAGGTAGACTCGAACTAAAACTAGTGCACAACAATGGGCCTTGAAGTACTGTTGGTTATGAAACTCATGGGGGATATGCTTAGGAAAATTATGATTTTTTTACAATCCATTATGAAGGGTTTATGAGTATATACTTCCTCAAAGAAAACATTATTATGATTATAAATTATATCCATAAACTGTTCAATTTATGATAAGTGTTTTACAAGTTTGGATTTATGTATTGTGATTCATAAAGTAATCTAGATTATGCCATTGTGTAGAAATGGTGTGTACTGGAAGGAATGGAAACTGTATCAAGGTACTCACTCCATGTAGGGATTTCCCTCCTGATCAAGAAAATAATCATGCAGCTGGTGATACAATTGGTGATGATCAGCTTACCACTATATTGGGACAACTCACTCAGGTTATAAATAATAACCTTACCTGTACAGAGCACCCTGATCCATAGCGTGGTGGATTAATGTTAGATCTCTTCATAAGAAAATAAACACCAACATTAAATGAGGGTAAAAATCCACTAGTATCTATGAAATGGATAAATTCCTTAGAAACAATATTCCACACCTTGGGGAGTAGGGAAAGGGAAAAAGTTTCCATGGCAGTTTAACACCTCACTAGAGATGCTAATCAATGGGGGTCATTGATTCAAAACAAAATCTAAGATGATTAAGTATCAAATATGGAATGGAGGAAGTTTAAAGAGATTTTATTAGAAAAATACTTTCCCCGTGACCATCAAGCATATATAGAAAGACAATTTCTGAGTCTAAGAAAAAAAAGGATGAGAATGTTTCAAAGTATGAATCTAACATTACAAGGTTAGAGAGGCATATTGAAGATTATAAACTTAACCCAAGAAGTAATATGGATAGTTTCTTTTATGGGTTAAAACCATTTATCCATCGATCATTAGTCTCACAATATTTCTCGTCATACAAAGATATTGTCTAATTTTCTATCAAGATAGAAAAAGAATTCTCTAAGTCTTCTGACTTTAAAAAAAAGTGAGAGAAGAAGAGATCTGTTGAACACTCTGGAAATGGAAATAAGGGGAAGAATGGAAAAAGTAGAATATCCATCCTGCCAAAAATCTGTTAAAAACACCTTGGTATTTTTTTGAAGGGAATGTGACTATGTTAAAAGTGTGGTGAAAAAGGCCACCAAGCTCATGATTTCAAGGGGAATAAATAGGTTGTCAATTTTGAATGCAACAATTTTATAGAAAGGGGTCATTATGTTAATGAATATCCTAAGAATTAGGGGAAATTACCTCAGAAAAGGCCTTGGGATCATGGACAAGCTTATGCTATCACTACTGTTGAGGCTGAAGCTCTGAAAGGCGTCGTGGAAGGTAATTTAATGGTTTCCTAAAGTTTAGCCAATGCATTATTTGATTCTAGATCATCAAATTGTTTAAAATATTCCTAGTATGCTAAGAAAATTAGATATTTCCAATTTTATTTAACAAGGGAGTTGTCAGTCAAAACTCTTATGAGAAGTATCATTGCAAAAAAGTTTTGTAAATCAGTCCCCATTAGGTCATATAAATGTTCTTTATCTGCAAATATCATCATCATACCCATTACTAAATTTGATATAATCCTTGGTATGGATTGGCTTTCAGTCCATGATGGGAAAATTTATTGTAAGAAGATGGAGGATACAATTTTGTATGATGATAAGGAGTACCTTATCTTTAGAGAAGAAATGTCACCACCAAATTCTTACCTAGATCCACCCCAATAGCTCAACTAAATTAAATTATCGGAGAGGAAGAGAATGAAATAACTATGGGTGAGGAGAGGAATGTTCAAATAGAGGAAGTACCTATTGTGAAATAATATGTTGATGTGCTTCCAGAAGATTTAATGGAAAATCCTCCAGAATGAGAAATTGAGTTTTCCATTGATTTAAATCCTGGATCAAGGCCCATATATAAGACCACTTATAGAATGGCCATTGTGGAATTAGTGGAACTAATGAAACAACTAGAGGAATTGAGTAATAATGGATTCATTCTCTCTAGTGTTTCTCCATGGGGAGACCATATTATTTTCGTTAAAAATAAAGATGGATCTACGAGGTTGTGCATTTACTATAGGGAGATCAATTATATAACAATAATGAATATGTATCCCCTACCTCGAATTGATGATTTATTCGACTAACTTCATGGATCTCAAAACTTTTCAAAGATTGACATTCGATCAGGATATCATTAGTTGTGTGTGAAGAAGGAAGTAATTCAAAAAAAACATTTCGAACCAGGTACGGGCCTTATGAGTTTACAATAACGCCTTTTGTATTGAATAATGCACCCTATGTCTTCATGGATCTAATGAATAGAGTTTTCAAGGAATATTTTGATGTATTTTTAGTGGTATTTATAGATGATATCTTGTTATACTCCAAAATCTATGAAGATCATGAAAATCACTTTCACATTATCCTGATGACTCTTAGAAGACATAAATTATATGGGAAGTTTAGCAAGTGAGAATTTTTCCTTCAGAAGATTTCTTTTATTGGACATATTGTCTCTAAGGATGGAATCTCTATTGATCCTTCTATGTCCATGGAAATCCAAGAATGTCTAGCACCAATGAGTATAACTAAGGTATACAGTTTAATTGGTTTAGTTGTTTATTATTGATGTTTCTTCTAGAATATTTCCTAGTTGGCTAACCCATTTACAAATCTCACACAAATAAGGGTTAAATTTGTTTTGACAAAATAGTGTGAAGAATGCTTTGAAGAACTGAAGAGAATATTAGTCAATGCTCTTATATTGACTCTACCATTAGGGAATGATGGGTTTGTTATTTATAGTGATGCTTCAAAGAAAGGACTTGGTTGTGTCCTTATGCATAATTATAGTATTTTTGCCTATGCATCAAGATATCTAAAAATTCATGAGAAATACTATACAACTCGTGATCTTGTTTTAGCAGCTGTAATCTTTACTTGGAAGATATGGAGGAATTATCTCTATGGTGAAAAATGTGAGATATATACTGATCACAAGAGTTTGCAGTATATTTTCTCACAGAAATAACTCGACATGATGCAATGGAGATGGCTTGAACTACTCAATAATTATGACTGCATGATACACTACCACCTAGGGAAGGTAAATAATGTGGCAGATGCGTTGAGTACAAAAGATCATGGAGTTTTGAAAAAGATGAGTGTAGAAATGGATCCTATTTTCATGGCTCTAGTAATTATGTATATGGGAATAATAATGGAAGGTGAAACATCAATGATTTTTTTCAATTGGTTTCCAAACTATCATTACTAGAAAGGAGAATAATTTCTCAGGTTGATAATGAGGAGATTCAAAATAATTCTAATGCTATGAATGATGGGAGATTGAATGACTTTGTATATGAAGATGGAATTTTGAAATTTGGGAAGTGACTTTGTGTTCTTGATATACCTAATCTAAAAAGGGAATTTTTGGATGATGAACATAGTTCTAACATATCTATACACCCTGGTAGCACTAAGATGTATAGAGATTTTAAGGAACATTTTTGGTGGGACAACATGAAGAGGAAGATTGATAATTTTGTGTCAATATGTATGGTTTATCAACAAGTGAATGCTTGAAGGAACAGCCTAGACGAGTAATGAAACCTCTTCCCTAACCTGAGTGGAAATGGGATGATATCTTGATGGACTTTGTCAGGGGTATAACAAAGACTCCAAGAAGGGACGCTGCAATATGGGTCATTATTGATCGTGTTACCAAGTAATCATATTTTCTTGCTATAAGGGAAGATTTACCAGTTGAATGTTTTGAAATAATATATATTAATGAAGTTGTAAGACTTCATGGAGTACCACTATCGATTGTTTCTAATCTTCATCCCCATTTTACATCAAGATTTCGGAAAAGTTTTCAAAAATCCATGGATACTGAAGTACGTTTGAGCACTGCCTACCACCCCCAAACTGATGGACAATTAGAACGGACTATTCAAACCTTAGAATACATGTTGAGATCATGCTAACTTGACTTTCAAGGTATGTGGGATCAATATTTACCTACGAAATCATTTTCCTATAATAATCGCTTCCATCAAAGTATTTAGATGGCACCATATAAAGCATTATATAGAAAAAGAAATTGCACAACAACCTATAGGGATGCTGAAGGTGAAAGAAAACTCATAGACCCAGAACATTTGGATGAAATAAGGTAAAAGTTGATGGTAATCCAAAACCACATTAAAGCATCAAAAATTAGGCTAAAGAGCTATACTGCTAACTGAATGAAGGCTTTGGAATTTCTGGAAGGAGATCATGTTTTCATGAAGGTATCTCCCTGGAAGGGTGTTATACATTTTGGTAAGAAGGTAAAATTACGTCCCAGGTACATCAGACCGTTTGAAATTCTAGAACGAATTGGAGCGGTAACATACCATTTGGAAATGCCGCCAAGTCTCTCCAAAGTTCATGATGTGTTCCACGTATCACTATTGAGAAAATACATGCCTGACCCAACACATTTACTCCCCTATGAGGAATTAGAACTAGAATCTGATCAGTCTTATTTCGAAGAGTCTATCAAGATTTTTGATACAAGAGAACAATTGCTGAGAAACCGGATGACTCGTCTGGTAAAAGTTATATGGAGAAACCATAAGATGGAAGAGGCAACATGGGAACCCGAAAAACTTATGATGAATAACCACCCAAGTCTTTTTATGAAGTAATATTCTTGAAATTTTGAGGACAAAATTATTTGAAGGAGGGGAGAATGTATCACCCTAAGCTTCCACGGTACGCTTCTATTTAATTAATACAATAGCATGTGTTGTACACAACATCAAGTTCTAACAAACCACAATCAATCAAACTAGCTGTTATGAATAGTAATACCAACTTTTTCAAATTTTATAAATTTTATCGTTCAAAATGGACTTCATTTTTGGATTTGGAATATCGAAATTAGCTTAGGGTGAAATTTTGGTATTTTTTTTAAAACTTTCAATTTATGATGAATAGTAAAAAACACTGAGTTATAATTTAAATCCGAATTTTTATTTAAATAAATCTTTATTTTATTCAAATTTATTTTAGGTCAAAATAGATGCATAATACCTAAATAAATTCAATGTAAATCATTGGAGTCAGTTTATAATAATTTTAGATATATTAAAAAAATTGAACTTTTTATCCTCTTTTACCCACATCCTAGGAGAATTTGCAAATTTACATAAAACATAATTTTACCACTTG
Organism: Viscum album; assembly: GCA_963277665.1. Classification (NCBI taxonomy): domain Eukaryota; kingdom Viridiplantae; phylum Streptophyta; class Magnoliopsida; order Santalales; family Viscaceae; genus Viscum; species Viscum album. The sequence goes on from OY728119.1 coordinate 2,067,823,197, forward strand.
TGTGAGTTGATTTTCAAAAATCTGAGAGACATGGTTGATATTAGTAAGTAAAATTTGGTTCAATAAGATGAAAATAATTTTTTAAGGTATCTTTTTTACTTTTATTTACCACGGTTAAAATTAAATAGAGTAATTAAGTGTAAAAATGATATTATTATTTCCCTAACACATGTCCTAATATTGTTGGATAAGTGTAATTCGACCAAAAATACCTTAGGAATAAAATATTATCCTTTAGTTCCACTTGGATTAGATTAGGAGATTTATTATTATATAATTCAAAGAAGAGTTAAAAGTGTTAAATTAAAAGTTTAATAAATAAACCATTATTAATATAGGGTTACACAAAATATAAATTATAATATAAATATTAATTAGAAAGATAAAACGATTTCCTAAATAATGGTATTTTATTTATAATTTTTAGATATTAAATAATTATAAATATTTATGACATAATGATGATGGGGTAATTACCTAATTAACAAAGTATTAAAATAATTGATATTATAAATATCCAAATAAATTTAATTTGAGACTTTTTATGAATTAAACTAATTTTATAGGTTAATATGACATTTTAGGGTTGGTTAGATAAATGTTTTTGGAAATAATTGTCACGACCCGCCCTCGGGGTCCGTGTCGTGACTACCCCAAGCCCGCCTTCCATAGGCCAGGGGCTGGCGACTTGCACCAAGGCGTAAATCCCAGTAAAAAGGGAAGGCATTTCCTTTGAAATGTAAACAAACACCACCAAGTAAGTAAGCGGAAAAGTAAACACTGAGTAAAAACAGAGTACAACTGAAGTGCAGAAAAGTAAATGGGCCAGTATACAAACCCAAACTGAAAGTAAAGTACAACTCGAAAGGTAAAACATCAACTGTAAAGTAAAAGCCGCTACACCGAGCTGTCCACTGGAAATACCACCTGAAGGGTGGGTACAGATAGCTCCACTGCTCCTCGGGTCCCGCCGTCCGCTCCGAGCACGTCTCGCCCAGTGGTCCACCATCTGGTACCGTCCTGCTCAGCAAGCCTCAACTACGATCAACGCTGTCTGTTGTTTGCAACCAACACAACGTAGTGCGGGCATAGCCCGTGCAGGTGTGAGTATAAGCTACTCAGTAGAGACCCCGAGACCCCTGATGGTCTCCCAAAATCCACAAAGGATAAACCACAAAGTAAAGATACAATGATGAAGTAACAACCGACACATCTTAGGTATATGCCCATACATATACCGAAGTCATCAATTCCAATACGCTCCATCCTCCGAGCCCAAGTACAACTCAGTCCACACAGGAAAGTATACGTATTCCACACATGAAAGAAAAACGAAATCCACACAGGATAGCACAACACAATCCACACAGGAAAGTAACAGGATTCATCTCACACAGGTATACTTATTCGAAAGACGATAAAGATGATCTCTGATACATCTAAGTCATCGGACCCACGAAGGATCGATAGGTAACTAACCCCCGTAATGACCCACACAGGATCGGGCCCACACAGGACCTGTAGGCGCTGGTTCACACAGGACTGCTGAAAGCAGACCCACACAGGATCGGACCCACACAGGATGGAGCCCACACCGGACCTGTAACACTGATCCACGTAGGATCGCTGAGTGTTGTAGTCGTCGTCGTCGAATCCACTAAGGATCTCGGTACTGTCGTCGTCGCAGTCACAGTAGCAGTAGTAGTAGCAGTCGCAGTCGCAGCCAGCACTAGGGTTCCCGCACCCAGTAGGCTCGTTCGGGAGGGTCCGCTCCACGGGCCGAGAGGCCGATACATCAACTTTCACAAATTCTAAAGATGATGTATCCAAAAGTTCCGTATCGTCAACAGGAAATCAACGTCGTAGACAGCGCGTCAATCGGACGCCCGGTCTGAGAGTTATTGGCTTTTTCGTCCCAGGGGCCCAGTTGGTTTTTAAGGCAAAACCTACCCGACCGTACTCCACCTGCGTCCAAACCTTGGGCAGAGTAAGCCAAAAGATCCGTCTCACTAAGAGGAACTCAACAAAGCTGACGGCACGTCCATCGGACGTCCGTAACTCAAGATATGAGCGTTTCTGCTCCGAGGGCCCGGTTGGTTTCGTGTACGAACCAACCCAGCCGAACACAAAGTATTCCGAAACCTTGAGTGTGATATACCGAAACGACCGCCTCGATCCAAGGATCGCATTACCACTGACGGTTAGCCAATCGGAGGTCCGTAGCTCATGTTATGGGAAACAAACAGAAGTCGATTCGAAAACGTGGGGTCCGGGTCCGGGCCGACCCGACCCAACCCCCCTGGGTCGGCCCGAACCGCATCGACCCGACCCGGGTCCGACCCAGCCCGGCAGGCGGCGCGGTCCGGCATGGCCCAGCGTGGTGGCGCGACCTGGGCGCCGCTCGGGTTCCACGCGCGGGGGGCAAAGCCCCCGCTTTTCTTTAGCTGGCGGCGCGACATCCAACCGCGCCTTGAAAAAACAAACGGCCCCCCCTTCATGTGGGTGGCCTGCCTTCGAGAAAAGGGGGGGGGGGCGCTGCCCCCCCCCCCCTTGAAACCGTGGCCCCCTCCCTTTGGGGGCCAAATAACCAGCTCGGGGGAATTTAATTCCCCCGGTTTTCACAATTCCGGCCGGCCCGACATGGCCGACCGGCTTCTTCTCAACAGGACTGGGAAGGACCAGTCCTCTTCCATCTTCTGACACCGGCGGCCCGGCTGGCCGCCGGTCATCATGTTCCGCCGCGGCCCGGAACCGTCCGCGTCCTTCGTCGTCCGGTGCGGTGTGACGACACCGCGCCCCTCCGCCACGACCCTGCTCCGGCCGCGGCGCCTCTGGTTTCCTTCGACGCGGCGTGACGGCGTCGCGTTCATGATAAATATTTCCACGGCGCAGCGGGACGGCGTCGCGCAATAATTTCCAATTGATTCCCGCGTGGTGTGACGGCACCACGCCATCTCGTTCCATCCACAAGAAAATATTCAAGAACAAAGGAGGGGGGTTCGGCCGTCTTTGTGCGGTCCGGCCCCCCTCTCGTTAAACGATAACACATAAACATTTATCCTCAAGATTGTCATGCTAGAACCAAGAACGAGAATAAATAAATAAATAACAACAAACCACTACCTCGGTTTCAAGAACGATGTTCATCAACGAACCGCGGAAGACAAGCATCGCGGTGGTCGGCGTCGCGGAAAAAGGACGTCGATGTCGCGGGTATGGCGTTGCGGAAGACGGTTTTTGAGAACGTGGCATTCTTCGTCGATGTCCGAATGTTCTTTGCGTTCTTCGTCAATGTTTGAATAAGATGGAGAGAATTCTTCAAAACCTCTCAAGATGGCTAAGGAGACCCACCAAAATAAAATAATCTAAGGCTTATTTTATTCACACAATTAACAATTTGAATTTAAAAGGTTTGAAATTCAAACAACTCAACTCCATTAATTAACCAAGTTGTCTAGTTCATTAAAAGAGGAGTTAAAGGGAGTTTTTTTAAAAATAAGGTGAAGAGTTAGGGTTCGTGTGGGCCCCACGACACTTAATCCTCTCAAGGTATGTTTAGTGGATGTGGGTCCCACCCCTTACTCCCTTTGGGAGAAGTTAACCAACAAGTTAAAAATAAAATGTGTTTCCACATTTTATTTAACATCTTTTAATTTTTCCCAAAACTAACTTTCATTCCGCATAAAACGCAACCTCGGAAAAGGTCTCCTTAAACGAATATCGGCGCTGCGAGTTCATCGGTGTCCTCGGATTTCAATTCTGAGCACCGGATCAAAAGTTAGAAATTCCCGCTCGTTCGTTCACTGAACGTACCCGAGCCAAACTTCGGAAATTTATTCCGGGCACACCGGGCCTCGGAATCAGGTGCCGTTAGAAACCGCGTTCTTGTAAAATTCCAATGAAAATTAAGAAAAAATTTCCCTTTATTTTTACGGGTCTTTACATTACTCCCACCTCAGGGCTTTACGTCCCCGTAAAGATACATCAAAACTAGGGAAACAAATGAGGGTACTGAGCATGCATCTGAGCCTCCCGCTCCCAAGTGCTCTCCTGGAGATTCCTGTGCTGACATCTGATGCGCACAAGAGGAATCGATCACCCACGTAAGACCCGCTCCTGTCGATCCTCTATCTCCACTGGGACCTCCCTAAAAGTAGCCCCATCGTCAACGTCAAGCTCCCCATGGTTAATGATGTGCGTCGGGTCGTGCACGTATCTCCTCAGCTGAGACACGTGGAAGACGTCGTGCACCCGGTGCAACTGAGGTGGTAGAGCCAGGCGATAAGCCACCTCGCCAATCCTGCTGAGAACCTGGAAGGGTCCAATGAATCGCGGAGATAACTTACCGCCTCGGCCAAATCTTTGTATACCATGTCTAGGTGAGACCCGCAAGAAGATGTGGTCACCATCCTCAAACTCTAGTGGCCTCTGCCTCCTGTCAGTGTATGACTTATGCCAGCTCTGAGCTGTCCTCATCTCCTCCTGGATGACCTGGACCTTCTCTGTCGTGGCCTGGACCACCTCCGGTCCCACAAGTGCTGACTCCCCAGGGTCTATCCAGCTCAAAGGAGATCTACAAGGTCGACCGTAAAACGCCTCGTAGGGTTCCATTCCGATGGCGGAGTGGTAGCTGTTGTTGTACGCAAACTCCACCAAGGGTAGGTGGTCCTCCCATCTACGACCAAAGTTGAGGACACATGCACGGAGCATGTCCTCGAGAGTCTGAATGGTCCTCTACGTCTGACCACCCATCTGAGGGTGAAAGGCTGTGCTCAGACGTAGCTGCGTCCCGAACGCCTCCTGTAACCCCTTCCAAAGCCGGGAAGTAAAGCAAGCATCTCGATCGGAGACGATAGATGATGGCACACCGTGGAGCCGCACAATCTCCTGAACATAGAGACGTCCCAAGCTCTCCACTGAGACCTGATCTCTGATAGGTAAGAAGTGGGCCGACTAGATGAGTCTATCAACAATCACCCAGATGGAGTCGTGACCTCTGGAAGTGCGTGGAAGTCAAGTCACGAAGTCCATAGATATCTCGTCCCACTTCCACTCCGGAACCTCCAAGGGCTGTACCAAGCCTGCTGGTACCTGATGCTCTTCCTTCACCTGCTGGCAGGTGAGGAATCAAGAAACGAACTCTGCTACAACCTTCTTCATGCCCGGCCACTAGTGCTGTCGTCTGAGATCCTGGTACATCTTCGCCACTACAGGATGTACCGACAAAGGAGAAGTGTGAAACTCTCTCAGCACCTCCTCTCACAAAGTGACTGGTACCATGGTACGTCCTCTAAAAAGGATGTCGTGCTCTACTCCAAGGGAGAAACCATCAGGTGCCTGTCCCGAGGATATCTGTGCACGCTGTGTCTCACAGTCAGCATCCTCACGCTGTGCCTCTCTGACCCGCTGCAGTAGTGGAGGGGTGACTGTGAGAGACTGAAGGAAGGATGCTCCATCTCTATCCACAAAGGATATCTGCAAAGAGGCTAGCTGCTCCGTCACCTCCTCAAGTAGCTGAATGCCCGTCCTCCTGCTGAGGGCATCGGCTTCCACGTTCCCCTTCCCAGGAGTATAGACTATCCCAAAGTCATAGTCCTGGATGAACTCGAGACATCGCCGTTGTCTCAGGTTCAGGTCCTTATACGAGAATATGTACCTAAGACTCTGATGATTAGAAAAGACTGTAAATCGCTCGCCCATCAGATAGTGTCACCATGTCTTCAGAGCGAAGACCACTGCTGCTAACTCCAGGTCATGGGTAGCGTAGTTCTGCTCATGCGGCCTCAACTGTCGTGATCCATAGGCGATCACTTCCCGCTCCTGCATCAGAACACATCCGAGTCCGGTCCTTGATGCATCGCAGTAGACTACGTACCCTACTCCCTCCTCAGGAAAACTCAAGATAGGTGCGCTGGTCAATCTCTGTCTCAGCTCCTGGAAGCTCAGCTGAGATCTGTCTGACCACACGAAGGGTTTCCCTTTCCTCCTTAATGTTCTGCAAAGATGCAAAGATTTCTCCTTTTCCAAAAAGTGAAATCTGGTCACATCCCCTGGATGAACAACGTTCCTTGCCTAATACAGTCAATCCCGTCATGATTAGTTAATTCATGGCGTGGATGACGTCATTAGGCCTCGACGCTGCTACCAACAGATCCAACCGTTACTCTCGCCTCCAAGGGTTGACTCACACTGTCGGCATCAGTGTGTGGTCACTGGGTCTCCTCTAGTAAAAATCTCGCAAGTGAGGGTCAAGTCAACAGTTTTTAACCGGAACCTCTTAGTAAAAAAAATCAAATACAAGAAAGTAAAAGTCACCAAAGCAAGTGTCTTTTATTACTTCAACTCAAAGTACAAGGACACAAGGCAACACAAACTACGAAGCTAGAGGAATTATGGGCAAAGGACTCTAGGCCTGGAGCTAGTCCCGCACTAGTCAACCTGCTTCCGGAGCTCCATGATCATAAGCTTCAACTGCCTGAAGTTGTGCTCTCCCCTGAGGTCGGGGTGGACCTCCTGGTGGTGGTGGTGGTAGAGCCTCAATGCGTCGCCCACCACCTGCTGCTCGGCCAGCTCCTCTGCCTCGTCCGCCTGCTCCCTACGGACCGCCACAGTTGAACCTCTGCCTCTGCCTAGGTGGTTCCTCAACCGTCTGCTGCTCCTCTGCATGGAGGGTCGGGCAGTCATGAGCCATGTGGCCCTGCCCGCCGCATGAGTAGAACTACCTGCCTCTCCAAAGACTGGCTCCGCGTTGTGTGCCCCGCACTGCTGAGCCAGTGTCCTGAGGTCGTCTGCCTGATTTTCTGGTCTGCCTGGAACCCAGAGTCATCCGTCGACTGCCTGCTACAGATGACTATGCCACGTGCCGCCCGGAGGTGGGTCTCGGCACTGGTGTAGACTCAGCAAGGAAGCTCTCGATCAAAAGGGCTCGCTCCAGTACTCATGTCTGAGTCGTAATGCTGAGGGAGATCAGCGATGCCCTGATCTCGTGTCTCAATCCCTACTCAAAGGTCTGGGCCCGGAAGAATGGGTCCCGTACCATTTCGGTCGAGTAGCGCGAGAGATCGGTAAATCTCACCGAGTACTGAGCGACCGTCATGCTGCCCTGCCGCAGCTGAAGAAGCTCCTGGATACGCACCGCACGGAGGGTGGCTGGGACGAACTCTGAGCGGAAGAGGCTCTCGAAGTCCGTCCAGAGAAGAGATGCCTCATCGTGCACCTGAAGCATCAAGCTCCACCATCATCCTGCTGCTGCGTGCAGTAGGCTCGCCGTGAGAATCACCATGAGGTCTGCTGGTGTCCTCACTAGCCGGAAAACTCGTACCAGTGCCTCCAGCCAGTCCTCTACTGCCTGGGGGTTCGTCTCGCCATGGAACCTAGGCGGTCACTGGCGCTGGAACTCGTGCAGAGCTCCAAGGCGACGTGCATCGTCAGCGGCTGGTGTTGGAAGCATCGGTGGCTCAGCGGGTAGAGCTACCGCTGGTGCCACTGCTGACAAAGGGCCCTGCACCGAGGCCTCGTCGCTCGGTGGGCTGTCGTCACGCCCGACTCTCGGAACCCTAACTGGCTGCCATCGTGGGGCCATCCTGAAAAGGAACAGGTGCGCCACGGTCAACAGTATACCTGGTGAGATGACACAAAGTAATCACAATGAAAACTTGAAACACACACGCAATCAATGTTTTCGTGCATGAAGTCGGAAATCAGAAGTCAGGGTCCTGGTGTACGGATACGTCGTCCGTCGCACCAACACTGGACTCCCTGGACTGATAACCACACTGAATACGCTAAACACTATTGCTTCACATAGAAAAGATCAGATTTTGCGGTAGAACCGAACTCCTCTGATACCAATTTGTCACGACCCGCCCTCGGGGTCCGTGCCATGACTACCCCAAGCCCGCCTTCCATAGGCCAGGGGTTGGCGACTAGCACCAAGGCGTAAATCCCAGTAAAAAGAGAAGGCATTGCCTTTGAAAAGTAAACAAACACCACAGAGTAAGTAAGCGGAAAAGTAAACACTGAGTAAAAACAGAGTACAACTGAAGTGCGGAAAAGTAAATGGGCCAGTATACAAACCCAAACTGAAAGTAAAGTACAACTCGAAAGGGAAAACATCAACTGTAAAGTAAAAGCAGCTACACCGAGCTGTCCAATGGAAATCCCAACTGAAGGGTGGGTATAGATAGCTCCACTGCTCCTCGGGTCCCACCGTCCGCTCCGAGCACGTCTCGCCCAGTGGTCCACCTCCTGGTACCGTCCTGCTCAGCAAGCCTCAACTACGATCAACGCTGTCTGTCGTCTGCAACAAACACAACGTAGTGCGGGCATAGCCCGTGCAGGTGTGAGTATAAGCTACTCAGTAGGGACCCCGAAACCCTGAAGGTCTCCCAAAATCCACAAAGGATAAACCACAAAGGAAAGATAAAATCACGAAGTAACAACCGACACAACTTAGGTATATGCCCATAAATATACCTAAGTCATCAATTCCAATACACTCCATCCTCCGAGCCCAAGTACAACTCGGTCCACACAGTAAAGTATACGTATTCCACACAGGAAAGAAAAAAGAAATCCACACAAGATAGCACAACACAATCCACACAGGAAAGCAACAGGATTCAGCTCACACAGGTATACTTCTTCGAAAGATGATAATGATGATCTCTGATCCATCTAAGTCGTCGGACCCACGAAGGATCGATAGGTAACTAACCCCCGCAAGGACCCACACAGGATCGGGCCCACACAGGACCTGTAGGCGCTGGTTCACACAAAACCGCTGAGCGCAGACCCACACAGGATCAGACCCACACAGGATCGGGCCCACATAGGACCTGTAGCACTGATTCATGTAGGATCGCTGAGTGTTGTAGTCGTCGTCAAATCCACTAAGGATCTCTGTACTTTCGTCGTTGCAGTCACAGTAGCAGTAGCAGTAGTAGTCGCAGTCGCAACCAGCACTAGGGTTCCCGCACACAGCAGACTCATTCAGGAGGGTCCGCTCCACGAGCCGAGAGGCCGATACATCAACTATCACAAAGTCCGAAGTTGATGTATCCAAAAGTTCCGTATCGTCAACAGGAACTCAACGTCGCAGACGGCGCGTCAATCGGACGCACGGTCTGAGAGTTATTGGCTTTTTCGTCCCAGGGGCCCGGTTGGTTTTTAAGGAAAAACCAACCCGACCGTACTCCACCTGCATCCAAAACTCGGGCGGAGTAAGCCAAAAGATCCGTCTCACTATGCGAAACTCAACAAAGCTGACGGCACGTCAATCGGACGTCCATAGCTCAAGATATGAGCATTTCCACACCGAGGGCCCGGTTGGTTTCGTGTACGAACCAACCCGGCTGAACTCAAAGTATTCCGAAACCTTGAGTGCGATATCCCAAAACGACCGTCTCGATCCAAGGATCGCATTACCGCTGACAGTTTTTCAATCGGAGGTCTGTAGCTCAAGTTATGGGAAAAATACCAAAGTCGATTCGAAAACGGGGGGTCCGGGTCCGGGCCGACCCGGGCCGACCCCCCCACCCCTGGGTCGGCCCGACCCGGGTCCGACCCGGCCCGGTGGCGCGGCCCGGCGCGGTGGCGCGGCCTGGGCGCCGCTCCGGTGCCACGCGCGGGGGGCAAAGCCCCCACTTTTTTTCAGCTGGCGGCGCGACATCCAGCCGCGCCTTGGAAAAGAAACGGCCCCCCTTCACGTGGGGGGCCCGCTTTCGAGAAAACTGGGGGGGCGCTGCCCCCCCCCCCTTTGAAACCCTTTCCCCCTCCCTTTGGGGGTCCAAATAACCAGCCCAGGGGAATTTAATTCCCCTGGTTTTTACCATTCCGTCTGGCCCGACTTGGCCGACCGACTTCTTCTCAACAGGACTGGCAAGGACCGGTCCCCTTCCATCTTCCGACACCGGCGGCCCGGCTGGCCGCTGTTCATCACGTTCTGCCGCGGCCCGAAACCGGCCTTGACCTTCTTCGTCCGGCGCGGTGTGACGGCACCGCGCCCCTCCGCCGCGGCCCCTCTCCGGCCGCGGCGCCTCCGGTTTCCTTCGACGTGGCGCGACGGCGTCGCGTTCATGATAAATCTTTCCACGGCGCGGTGCGACGACATCGCGTAATAATTTCCGAGTGATTCCCGCGTGGTGCGACGACACCACGCCATCTTGTTCCATCCGCAAGAAAATATTCAAGAACAAAGGAGGGGGGTTCGGCCGTGTTTGTGCCGTCTGGCCCCCCTCTCGTTAAACGATAACACATAAACATTTATCCTCAAGATTGTCATGCTAGAACCAAGAACAAGAATAAATAAATAAATAACAACAAAACCCTACCTCGGTTTCAAGAACAATGTTCGTCAACGACCCATGGAAGACAAGCGTTGCGGTGGTCGGCGTCGCGGAAAAAGGACGTCGATGTCGCGGGTATGGCATTGCGGAAGACGGTTTCCGAGAACATGGTGTTCTTCGTCGATGTCTGAATTTTCTTCGCGTTCTTCGTCAAAGTTTGAAGAAGATGGAGAGAATTCTTCAAAACCTCTCAAGATGGCTAAGGAGACCAACCAAAATAAAATAAGCTAAGGCTTATTTTATTCACACAATTAACAATTTTAATTTCAAAGGTTTGAAATTCAAACAACTCAACTCCATTAATTAACCAAGTTGTCTAGTTCATTAAAAGAGGAGTTAAAGGGAGTTTTTTTAAAAAAGAAGGTGAAGAGTTAGGGTTCGTGTGGGCCCCACCACACTTAATACTCTCAAGGGAGGTTTAGTGGATGTGGGTCCCACCCCTAACTCCCTTTGGGAGAAGTTAACCAACAAGTTAAAAATAAAATGTGTTTCCACATTTTATTTAACTTCTTTTAATTTTTCCCAAAACTAACATTCATTCCGCATAATACGCAACCTCGGAAAAGGACTCCTTAAACGAATATCGGCGCTGCGAGTTCATCGGTGTCCTTAGATTTCAATTCCGAGCACCGGATCAAAAGTTAGAAATTCCCGCTCGTTTGTTCACTGAACGTACCCGAGCCAAACTTCGGAAATTTATTCCGGGCACACCGGGCCTCGGAATCAGGTGCCGTCAGAAACCGCATTTTTGTAAAATTCCAAAGAAAATTAAGAAAAAATTTCCCTTGATTTTTACGGGTCCTTACAATAATACTGCAGTTATGAATTTAGAAAAAACAAAATACAAAATAGTGTCAAAATTGTCATAAATGTGTTTTAAAAAAAATATTATATTATTAATTGACATTATATTCCATAGAATCATTGGTTCGGAAAAAGACTTATATAATGATATGTGTATCATTAATGAACCACGTGGGGTTTTCCTGGATGTGTATAGTAATTTTATTAACCATATAATATAAAAATACAAAGAGACATGGTAAATGTCAAACAAATTAACTAAGGGTTAAATCTAGAAGATAAGCTTAACATAGTGACCCAAACCTATTTGAAACCTATTTTTTGTGTGGTTTCCTACCCATACCCACCTTATCCCTTAAATAAATCATTTTTGAGCAATTAGAAACTGAAATTTTTTATTATAAAATAGTCTTTTGATCTTTTTACTAAGGTTCCCCTCACCCCTCTTATAAAAGGGAACTCACTTTTCTCTGAAATCGACACCTTCAAGGACATTTTAATTCACCAAAACCTGAAAAAATTCCCCTTTAAACTATCCTACATTCATCCTAGAGGACCTAATTTGGTCATAAATCCACCCTATGGATCCCTTTTGATAAAATCAAAAGGAAGAACCTGAAGAAGAGGTAAATATTTCGTCACCTCTTTCAAGTTTCTTTCTTATCCCACTTCCTCTTTCTTTGTTTTTTCCATTATAAAATTATAACTCCAATACCTTCTATATACTCCGATGTTATTATAAATATGGTACAACCATATGAATTATTCTATCAATACTTTAATTGACATGTCACCATAAGTGCGTATGTATGGCTTACCATCTTCACATCGTGGTGTAATTGTTATTCAATAAATTATTATTTAGATGGGTATAATGATGATATGTAATTGAATTAAATAATAAATATAACATTATAATGATTATGTTAATATGATATACCATCCAATTATATATTATTTTAATATCAAAACGAATGATATTGACATTCGTGCGTACGTACAGATTACCGTCTCCGCGAATGCGATGATATTCATTCCCCATTGTATCTATTGAAGAATAATTTTCATTATATGATTAAAAACAATGTTTAAATACTTAATATAATTCTGAATATGAATAAGATACATCCTATCCATAATATACATTTCTTACGTAATAATGAATATAAAATAAAATGAATCAGTTAACACCCAAAACGACTATAATACAAAGATATTATTAACAAAGCAATGTTGAAAGATCATATATGATGTCATATTAATGTATATGATTCTTTTATAATTAAATAAAAATTATTTCACCATTATACAGTAGGTTAACATACCCTCAAACAAAGAAAATTACCTGTTAAGGGTTAATTTCACAATCTCTTTATTATCCGAGGTTTTTTTATGTAAGTATTTACTGGGACCTCTTTATCATCTACATCCATGTTTTTTAAAAATGTATTTCAAAACATTCTTACTTTTTATAGACTATGGGTTAAAGTCATTTATACCCATGTTTTATTTTTATAAGATGTTTATAAATGAATCCTTACATCATTTTCAAAATAAGGTACTTTATAACCTTTTCGAGAAAATTAAGGTAAGAATGTTTTTTAACCTATACAGCGGGTGTGGATATATTCCACCGTTATAACATCAACAAAGATTACCTTAAAAACTTATAAGAATATTTAAAAAATAACTGTTTTCTTTTATAACTATATGAATTTTAAATAATTTGAAAATATAGAGAGATATTTCTCTAAAAAAGTTTTTGATTTCATCTTTGTCAACGTCCTTTTATGGATTTTAAGCTTATTTGAAGTTGATTTATTATGATACAAAACATCCATATTTTATTTAAGGTTTTGTGATATATTTGACTATGGATTTTTTATTTTTACACCATTCATGGTTTATGGATAAATTATTGACATTTCGTATGCTAGTTTTAATATGAATGTTTATTTTATGTTTAAATGTTTTCATATGAGGAATTCATTGGACTTAGTATACGATGGGTGGAGTCCGCTATAGCTCCTCGATGCATCAGTAGGACTCATGAGACAAACTAGTGTCTTGGCACAAGGCCTTGAGAAAATTTTATTTTTAGTCTTGGCACAAGGCCTTGACTATGTGGTTATGAAGTCTGGAATTATGCATTCCATCATTATGAAAGTGGCTATTGATATCACATGTGATTATTTGACTAGTAGAATATCCATGGGAATAAGTAAATGGAATTATTTATTTTTATCTTTGGCATATTATACTGAAGTTCATGTTTAAAATGGATTTCGTTTTAGTATTATACATTGAATTAAATGTTTATGGCTATTTATGAAAGTTTCCTCTATATTGTTATCCTTACTAAGCATCTGAGCTCGCCCCTTTCTATGTTTTATTTTTTCAAGGATGTGAAGAAGTGTTTTATGACTGGCCTACATGGATAGTCTGAGGGGATATAAGTGTGGTCCATGGAAACAATGTTGTTGTAGTTTTTCTTTTTATGATATAATTTTAACCTTATGAATATATCTAGTACTTCCAAGGCTACTAAAATAATCGGTATTTTGAGACTTGATATTTTGTGATCATGCAAATGTTATGTAATAATGCACCGACTCTGGTCTTCTGGGGTCAGGGCATAAAACTATTGAAAAATATGTCAACAATACACCTTTTTATTATGGACAATAAATTCATAAAAACTAAAGGACAAATAAATTATTATAAACATTATATGGAAAAAAATATTATGGAAATTTCATCATTTTTTAAAATGGTTCATTCAGGAACACACACAAAAAGAAAAGGTCATCCCAGTTTTGAGTACAATGGTTCTAAATATCTCAATTAATTTGTGTGATACTATACATTATTAATGTTTAAAAATAATTATTCATTGAATATAGTTTGTAAGAAATATTATGGAGAAACAACTTTTTAAAATGAGGATTAAAAATATTTCATGATACTATTACCCAATATTTTATCTCGAGATATAATTAAATGTTTGATACATATACTTTCTTAAGCATGGTAAATTTAAAAAACATGACATTTTGAACAAACATTTGTCTAACACCTCAATTTTAAATGGGTGAACATTATTTGGAAATAAAATCTAAATGCTAAATGACTATTTAAAATATACATAACCACCTCTAAAATATGTCACAGATTGTAACTAGTATCATAGAAATCTATCAAATTTTTTATTGATAGAAGTAAAATTATAAAGTGTCTTATTTAGACCCTTAACTTTAGACTTATTCTTTTCATATTCATTCCAATCATTAGGTATTGAAATAGAAATTACATCATCATCCTTAGAAAAATATAAATTTGAGTGGTTATATTATTTCCTCAACTATTTATTTAGTTTTGACCAGGATAGTTACATATCCTAAATTATAATTAAAACTCTAAGTATCATATTCTTTATATATATAATAACAATAATTACCATATTCAGTCATATATTTATTTGATTTCAGAGTTACCTAACCACAAATCCTGAATCATCTTAGGGAATCGTGGTGTTAAAATTGGTTATCTTCCTGATATTATCACAATCAAAATTACAATTATGATTTTTTTATTCAATAATAATAAATCTTCCCATATCCTTTAAAATATTCTTTACCTTGCACTTTGAGGATCATAAATACTTTATATCAAGCATATTCAACCACATACATTCTGGAATGATATTTCCATCCTTCTTACACTCATAAAAATAACAATAAAACCATTATTATCATCTATTATTCAAGACATTTTATATCCATTATTACAATTGTTATTACAATAATCTTTGTTACTAAACATCAATTTTTTTATAATGATAAAATTTACCTCCAAAAAATTGAAAACCATTATCATTTAAATGATTCTTAATACACTTTCTTGTAGTAGTCTTATAAGTATTATATCCAAATGTTTTTAGCTAAATAAATTCATTCATATATTTTCAATTTTATGTATCTCACTAAAATAACTCCTTTAATACATTAAAGTTCTAATAAGATCATCAAGAATTTCCTTGTAATAATATTTATATCATATATATCCATCCTATTTGATTACCACTCCATTATAACTATATACATGTTCAGCTGAACCAACTGATTAATCATTAATTGTCTTATTACAAATAAACTAAATGTTATTAAGGATATTCATAAATATTTACTGTGTTTTGACAATTGATTCTCCCTCTATAAAATTAAAATCATGGTTATCTATATGAAACACAATGCTTAAAATCTCTAGTACCTTGTATTTTTTTAATAGGTAACCTCATTTATCTTTTAATTCCATTGTCCATATCTCAAGATAATATCTAATTATATATACTAAAAGTTACATAATAAATAAATATATTTATAACATTATAATTAGTGTGATATTTAACTCTCCTTCATGATTAATGTTAATATTTTTCCCCATAAAATTTTAATTTTAGATCCACATCTAATGGTTTTATGCACTGGTATTAATCTCAAACATCATCATAATGTCTATATTTTACTCATAATCAGAAAGATAATATATAAGTTCCTAACTAAAATTAATTTTATTTTAATTTTTTAACAGCTAGAGTACCTACCAGAGGAACAATATTTCTCCATTTAATAATTTGTATAATTAAAAAATGTGTAGATTATATCTGATACAATTTTTTTCCAATATGGTAGCATCAAGGGGGTATTAAATTTAATAAAACATAATGATTTCTCAGACTCTAGATAATGTGTTTATATAAATTTATATGATATGAATTAATAAATGATGCATAAAAAGTAATAAAATTGAAAATTAAATAATTCAAAAGATAATAATTTTTCAAATTAATGAATTTTAAATGAATAAATTAGAATAGTAGAACATGAAAATGAAATGAGGTTCCAAATAAAAATTTATAAACATTTAAAAAGATATTATTAAAGGATTTCATAGATATGATAAATATAACTCCTCAATTTTAATCAAATTTAGTATGATAATTAATACCTAGATCCAAAATTACCATGTTCTATATCTCTATAAATTCATTAATCAAAAAAATAAGAACAAGTCATATCCATATAAATTTTCATTAAACACTAAAAGTAAAAATATATTACCTTTTATATCATTTTTGATAAAATGATTAGAAGCATCCAAGACATTATCCGTAAGAAAACCATGTAATAAAAGCATAGAACCAACGTTACCTATCCCTAAAATAATTTAATTATAACTTGATCAGAAAAAAATAATTATAATATGGAACACATATCTTTTACTAGAAATATCACCAAAACAAAATCTCTAATATCACAATAAATCCAAGAACAATGAAAATATCTCATGTCACTATGGGATTAGATAATCTCAATAGTTATGAATCTATCATTATCTAGTATCATTTCCTAAAAGACTCCAAAAGAACTTTATCATAATTTTGATTAATAAGATCAGAATTGTAAATTTTGATATCATTATTTACAACTGTCCCTGGAAACAAACTCAGAACCTCTCACCCAATATTATATAAATAATAAAGTTTAAGTGACTTCATAAGTATTATATAGATTGTGTTTTGATTTATTAAAATCGTTGATCTATAAGTTATAATTTTATAAACATGACTTAAGGTTATCAATCCCATAAGGACATCAATTTTTTTTTGAGAAATAAAAATTCAACAATGATGAAATGATCCTTGGAGGACCACATCACATTTTTCATAAGGAGTCCCAGTATCAGCTGACTCCATTGATTTTTTGTCCTGTAATATATATCAATAGGCTTCTTAGACCAATGGAGGAAATACATCATGATATAAAATTCATCCAAAAACACATATGATTCTATCAAAAATTGAATATCTACCCAGCACTTCTCTAACCTCTAATAATTAGAGTCTATGTTTCTATATCGATTCATTAATCTAGTTTTAAAAATTATAGTTTCCATAAAGTGAAATCACATACTCATGGATTCTATTATAACTAGTTCCTCTATTATAGGGGCCCTATCAATAGTTGATGATGATTGGGATCCAATATCATAAATTCTAGTATGGGGATCCTTATATCATATATCATGGGAAAGTATAAAATTAGGGGTGGTAAAATTTTGTAAAATAAATCTAGAACTACCTAATAAAACAATTGGAAAATAGACACTAAAGGTAGTATAACCTGATAAATCATCTTCCGACATCAAATAATATTCTAAAATATATAAGGAATTGGTAGAGTATAATATAAAAATCATGTAATATCCTATTTAAAATCATTAATATATTGTTCCCCAGAAATTAGAGAAGGACTATACGACTTACATACATCACATCCTATAGGAAGACCTAAATCATATATGTTTCCAACATATAAAAAAATGAGATATATTTTGAACTTAAGGATAATTAATATTTATTATAAAAAATTTATGCTAGTTTTTATTCCAATAGTAGGAAGTCCAATTTCAACTTGGAATCATTAGAATATTTAAAATTTCATACATATAAATCATAAACAATAACAATTGAGTCATTGAAGTGGTCTTCCCCCTGTACACGTTAATAGATTACTGAAATATGGGGCCCATAGCTTCACACTCCTTATTTGATGATGGGAGGATCTGATGAATGTAATCCTAACTTGCTCCTCATGATACCCAATATGATTTGCCTGTATTTTTGGCCTTTAGTAGTACCATAAATTCAATAGTATCTCCCAGCTAGAATGATCTTTTAAATAGTTCAACCATAAATAATCATAATAGGAAATATTGTTCCTTTCATGATATAAAAATAATTATTCATTAGGATATCCTCATTTTAATGGGGAGGATTAATACCTGGAAATCTACTTTGAAAGAATACCACCACCCCTAATAGTCTCATTTTGGCTATTATTGGATTCATTAGATGAACCTCTAGAATATAACCTCTACCTAGAACATTCTAGAATATAATCCCTTATTACGAGGAGATTGGAATACTTGGATACACCAAAAATTTGAGTAAACACTTAGCTCACATGAATAGACTTAATTTATATATAAACCATCAAAACCTCAACCCTTACTAATAGAGGCATGTTTATCATAGAATCCATCACCATCCACACCCTGGGTGAATGTAAATGAAAATTTAATGTTGAAAACACATTCTCATTTGAAGGATGTGTTTTACTGGCTAGAGTAATGGCCATGAAATACTTATCATTTAGCTTCCCTTCCCATTCCTTATTTAGTGGAATTTTTACGGAGTTACATTCAGATTAAATCAAATGTATAATATTATGGAATGCCTTCGAATATTCTTCATTAAGATAAGGAAAAATACAATTAAGGATACAAATACATAAGCTCTTATAATTGGTCAATTGAATGTGTATAATGAGACAACATATAATAATCTTAATTTAATAAAAATGAAGCCTCGTAATTTATTGATTAATATTATGAAATATTGTATTCAAGGAAAGCATTATTGATAATTATTACAATAGAGATCACTATAGACTCTAAATGAAAACACATCTACTATCCATATAGAGAGGACCAAACAATTGAAAATGCCACCACACACTAATGTATTATGATATAGTGCATGAGACCAGTATCAAAGGCATACTCATGATTTTGGTTCTCCCCAATAATTTCCTTTTCCACCTAGCTATCACACATTTAGGAATGAAAATGGAAATGATTTGTTAGGAAAATAACCCACCATCCCCCATGGATTGTTCAGATGAACATAGTCGAAGAAGATCTTATTAACTGTAATATAAAAGCCAAAAGGCTCTAAAACATTGATACTAAAATCTACTATGCAAAATCAACAAATTTAATGACAAATTATGAAAAATATATTTCTTCCCATTGTTGATTCACCTCATAAAAAGTAGAAACTAGTTTAATAAGGGGCGAACATATCCATAAAATATTATATAATACATATTAATATTTCTAGTGGAATAATTCCTCTATGATACACTAGGATTTTATTGTATTGAACTCCATTCCAACTCTAACACCAACGAGTCACCCAGGACACACCTCAATGTTGGTAACATATGTCATAATATTAAATCTATGAAAACATAAATATATACCTAGAGGTAATTAAAGGAAAGTTTTCAATTATAAAGACATAAAAGAATCCAAAAGAAAACTGGGCTAATTTGATGAATTTACCATTAGACATTATAAATCATAACTAATACACATTTTATTAAAGACATTGAGTAGCATCTCTCAATTTATACCTCTTGGTGTAACCTAATGTTGGGAACCTCTATGAAGTAAGTGTTATGAAAACTCATGTGTTATTTATAAACACCGTAAATGCTATCTTTATTTGGTACAATACTCTAGAAACTATGTAAATATCCAAGTGTGAATAACTTTTCCAAAAAATATTCTATCAAATGAACTAAATGTTTAGACGAAAAAATGACATGATATTCTCTTACAGTAAGAATAGTGAGAATTAGAGTGTTGAATATATTACAAAATATAATGGATTAAAATATTAAATCATGATAAAATTACCAAAGGATAATCCTATAAAAATCTATATGGAATCTAATAGGTAAATTAATCATCCTTTTTATTCCAATATAATAACCAAAGATCATTCCTAAAATTTTTTGGTAAGGTGCAATGCATGGAGGATGTGACATTTTTGACAAAGGGAAAATATTTATTGATACCACCACTATAAAAATGTATAAAAAATAATAACAACCATCAGTTATTTATATAAAATCCCTCGATCCCAATCCATTTAGGTTTCAAGTGTAATTTACACTTAAACTATAATCTCAACAACAACACCTAACCTAACAAAAAAACATATGATTCCCATGGGTAATAGACAAGTTTTTAATACAAGTATAGGTTTTACAATTTTTTTTATTTTTAAATTATGTAATTTTATATGGTTATAATATAAAATTTTATGTATAATATTAAAATGTATTTCTAGATTAGAAATTCCTATATGGTAAGAAATTTATAGAAATCCCAATTATTTTACCCTTCATCCAGTGTAAGGGGAACAATTCATGAATAATTTTGAATTTAAGG
The DNA here is from genome assembly GCA_963277665.1 of Viscum album. Taxonomy (NCBI): domain Eukaryota; kingdom Viridiplantae; phylum Streptophyta; class Magnoliopsida; order Santalales; family Viscaceae; genus Viscum; species Viscum album. The sequence goes on from OY728119.1 coordinate 2,067,843,428, forward strand.
GTATTAAATTTAAATTTGTGTATGTTGGTGAATAAAATAAGAATATATCAAGAAAAAGTAGTCCAAAATGGCTTCCACCAATCTTTATGAATAGGGGGTGATTGGAAGTTCCAAATAGGAGAAACAAATTTAATAATTAGATTACACCAAAGCCAGTTAATCATGGTCATGGTATCATCAGGGAATAACTATATAATATAGTTGTTCACCTAATTCTTATTATAGGACCATTATTTTTTAAGATAATATCTACATAATTCAATGAAATAAATGTCCACATCCTATGGATCATAAACAATTACCCATGAGGATTTCCAAATTAGTTTGAAACCTCTTGGATTTCATACTAGTAATAGTAGGAGGATGGGAACCACTATGAAAAATGGAATCCTACATTAATTTAGAGCACTATTATTTAAATATTAATGTTATCTAATTAATGGATTTTTATAAAGGAGAAATATTAGAATAAGTTTTTTTCACCAACACTTTCAATAGAAGATTTTACTAAAGCAATTGAAAACATATCTATATCCCACCAGGAGATGAGACTCTATTCCTAAATCCTCCATTAATGAAATTAAATCTAAAAGAATATAAATTTATGAAGAATATTTTGGTAAATATATTTTTCCATGTCCTCAGTCCTTTCTATGAATAATCCATCTTGCCACCTTTTTTTGTCAAATATTCATCTTCTAGAGATTCTCAAAGCCTTATATTACCTAACCTTACTATCCATAGGGTAATGAAGGAAACATAACGTTTAAATTTTGTGGAATTATATTAATAATACTAAAAACAAGGAATACTAATATCTCAAGATATTTATCAGGGTTGGTCACCCAATCCACTAAGATTTGTTTTTTATTTTTTGAAGCATATTACCCTAGTATGGAAAGGAAACTTAATTTTGGATTTTCTTATAAAATATAAAAAAATAATACATACCATTATAAAAACATAGAAAATCCATAACATTTTTAGATTGATTTGGTTAGAGATGATTTATAACATACTAAGACAGAATTATCCCACTACCATAAAAGGAATTAATTTACAAAGAAGGTTAGGGGTGTAGTGATAAAAGGTAACATCAGAACCCTTTATATTAAAGGATACCAAAATGAGATAGATATTCATTGGGTTATACTGAATAATTGTTCTAAAATAAATTTCATACTCTCTAGGACCCTTATATAAATCAGAATAAAGAAAAAAAATTTAACTCTATTCATAATAATAATTTTGGGTTGTGATAAGAGAATGAAGAATCCCTTTGGAATGATCTTTCTAAGAACCCATTATAGGGATCATTATTCTAATACTCAAATAAAGTCTCTTAGTTATGATACAAAATTCAATGGTTTGTATGATTTATTCTAGGTTCTAAGGAATGTTTAAATTCATTGTTTACACAACTACATCCAAATGTATCCACAAAAAGAAAAATAGGGGAGATTCATCATGACATATCTTTTTTCAATACTTGTGAAACTCATTAAATTGATGTATCATATTATATATGTGATATAATGTTTCCCAAATTGGGGAAATGTAATTGATAACTCTAAATGGATTATAGATTACAACTACTAATCCATGGAATAATGTTAATAAAATTCACTTATTTCATATTAACCACATTAAGGTAATAGATATAGATGTTGGAAGCTAACATGTTCTTGGAATGATTGGGTGAGACACCCTAAAGTGCATCATCACTTATAATGGATAACCATAAATGTTCATTAAATCAACCAATGATACTATAAGACACAAATAGTACATCATTTTTATGTGAGTAGTGTGTCATATGGTGAAATTATTCTCAAATATCACGCTAGCCAATACATTGTGAGTATAACAAGAGATTTTTTATTTCATAATGAAGAAGAAAAAAAGAAAAATGATGAGAGTCTGAGGAAAAACCACAAACATCTATATGATATCCATTGGAATAGAATACCCCCCATTAGTGTCAGATAACAATAAAAATACCCCCAATGATAAATCACCTAACAAAGAATTCAGGGTGGAAACCCCTTTTCTTGAGTCGTAGGAAGACGAAAAATCATCTCCATCATTTATTTTCATAATAGTGGATATTGATGATTCATTAATGTATTTCGATGAAGGTATCCCGTAAACTATTGATGATCTCTTACATGTGAATTTTGTAACTAAGGAGTTCCCATGAATGATGATAAAATTTCAATCACTTCCCACTAATGAGATATTCAAATACATTTTTTTCTCAAGAAACACTGGGATGTCTCCACTTGTAATTACAAAGAGTTTATATTTCTAGAACATCAATTTTTTGTTCATGCCTAGGGAATCCCTAAAAATAATCCTAGAAATAAAACATATTAAAAATTGTTGAATACATCTAATAGATAAATTATTGAGGCTGAGGTAGTAAAATTTATTAAGAATTATTTTACGTGAAGTTTAGAACCCAAAATTCCCATTTAAATTTGTTTCTATGAAAAATAAATGTGGAAAAATAAATGTTTCTATAGATATTTAGGAGTCAAACTACAATTAACAAAATAATAACTCTCTTCCAAAAATATTTAATTTTTAATCCTTCATATATAAGGTTTTGAATCTCTTTTATTTATAGATGGATACTCTAGATATAATAAAAATCCAGATCGATCTAGAATGTAATGAAGCCAAACATTTATGAGTTTTCCTTAGAAGTTTTATACTATAAAGTGTTTCACATTAGCTATACGAATTTTGGATCCACCTAAAAATAATAAACACACCAAATCATTGAAACCATCTTGGGGAAGTAATTTAAAAGAAATAATTTTTTAATTTTTTTCCCCATCACTAGAACAAATTCATTTATGTCGACACGGTTTTCCCCAAACCTTAATGATTCCACATGATGTTAATCCATATTAAATAGGGTTTTGGTGTCATATTTTTGGAATTTATTGGATCCATATTTCATCATTAAGGCATTGATTTCAACCATAAAAAGATAAAATAAATCATTGATATTCCCCCACCTCATAACTGTATGTAGTAAAAAAATACACTATGATAATATCACCTATATCATGATATTTATCACAAACTTCCCATATTAGGTAAATTATTAAACTAATACATGGATGCTCTATACCTCCTTCCAAGTGCACTCACAACCCACTAAACTAATGAAGGAATGCTTAAAAACACTATTTCCTTAGTAAATCATTTTTGGATACTTGGAGATGGTATATATGGATAATAAAAATTGTCTCACCATGATCTTTGTGGTTTAGAATCGTGTAAACTATTTATAACATAATAAATTCAATTTGGTATCACTCATTTATTAGATAAAATATATTCTCAATTTCTCAATGAAAACTAGGAATCTAAAAATATTGGAAAAATTGTATAATAATTTTAAATCTTTTTTGTCTCCCAGAAAACAACCAAAAGGTGCACACTAATATATTTCCCCATTACCCACCGTTGACTAAAAACATTTCCTTCAAACACAGATGTACCTAATGAAGAGGTTTTACTAGTAAATGATTATTTCTAAATAGGGATGATTCATTCTGATAGCACCTACGATAACCGAAATTATATATGAATAGATGAACCCAAATTGAAAATGGGTTAGACTGAGTATTTTCTTCACTTCCCTTGAAATTATCCGCATATCATATTCTTCTATACTTTTAGAGGTAATACTTACAATGAGGTGTAATAAAAGGATTAAATTATTGGTTTGGATTAGGCCTTGAATTGTTTGATCACCTGCTACAATGTTAAGTGTAATTTGGAGATGGTCATTAAAAAAATTTCAAATAATAATCACTTAATAATGTGGAGTTAAAACCTCTAATCAACTATACTTGATAGTTGATGGCACAATTCAAATTGAACAAGTGATATAATATGTTACATAGATAAAAAATATCTTTTTTGTCACATATACCAATATGGTAACTATCCTCATTGAATATAATTATTTTTAAATGATTATATATATGTAGAATCAAATGGTGGTGACCTATTTTTAAAATGAAGAGACCAAGTAAGTGTATGAATTGAATATTGAACCACATCATGCAAAAAATATTCCCAATAAAATAACCCACCAACCAATTCAATATCCCTAATAGTGGATAATTTGTAATTTTTGGGTCTTTAATAGGATTAATAAAAAGGAAAAGAAAATTATTACATGTGTGGTAAATTAGAGGATGAGATACCCATAAGGTAATGAAATAAATTTATTTGTGTAAATGAGAATCTTACCTAACAGCATCCGAAATATCTCACATGGCTAGGTGACTTAGACACTTTTTTCCTTTTGTGAATTCTATAGAATGAAAATTTCACAAATATATGTCCTTCATGATAGATTCACACACAAATAATTCATAAAACCCAAGATTTATTTCATGTTATTAAATATTCCAGGACATTTTACATAAGGGATTATATTTAATGGGATTGGACTCAGTAGAAATCTTCCAAAATAATAAATTTTTCATCACGACTACCGATCACTTCTCTAAATAGGTTGAAGAAATCCCCATAAAGAAATTAAAAACAAAATATATGATCTAATTTATAAAATTAAACATCATTACCACATTAGAATATCCTCACTCTATCCTCATGAGTAATTTCACAATCTTTTTTTTCATATAATTTGAAATGTTTTTGTAAATACTAAAACAACCAATCAAAGTAGTTATCCTACTATCATGAGAATTATAGTGGATAAGTAGAGGTATTAAACCTATTCATATGGATGTTATTGTAAAAAATGATAGATAGTTATAAGTGATCATGTAAAACAATTTCTTAATGGAATTATGGGATTATGATACAACTATACACACCCCTAAAATGAATACATCACATTTCTTAGTGTAATGGATAGAAGATTCAATTATAATTAATGTTTAACTACCCTCACATAGGATAGATATCTCTAATCATGTTAGTTATGCTGAATAATTAACAATATACTATAATGAGTTAGAATGTTTTAATGATCTGAGATCACAAGATCTCAATATCAAAATTCTATAAAAAAATTGCTTAAGACATTAAAAATATAATTCAGCTTTCTAAATTTGTTTAAATAGAGATGGTGTTCGATATAAATATGGAATTTACTACCAAAAAAATCCATTGAAATTGGAACCCAAATTAGAGTGTATTTTTTTATGCACAAGTTTTACTCTAATAGAGAATTCTCATTTTCCACAATAAATAATGAGAATATAATTCATACCACTAATTAGTGATTCCAATTTAAATGATTCATAAAATTCCATATTGGATTTATGTTCTTATCAAAAGACTCTAACTACATTAAATATACTCTCAGTTATAGGAAACGTAACAATATCCAAAATGGTCCACATGTTATGGATAAAACTATATAACAAGAGGTTATTTTCATAAGTTATTAACATGTATAACATATAGTCATAACCTAATGGCCAAACATAGTTGGATATATAGTCCTTACCATAAAACCACATAGTTTTATGTTTGATGGTATGTACGAAATGACCTCAAACATCTCAGATTGGCCTATTTCACATAAAATAGATTAATAAAAATCCCCTACCTAATATCCTAGTAGTTATAAAATTCTTAGTATATGACTTCTCCATTCACATCTAGTTTCCCATGTTAACCCTAAGAACTCCTTATAGATAAATTTTAACTATAAAATGGTATGTACTGAAGAATATACCCCCAATCCATGTCCCAAAAAAAGATTCATTTGTCATTTCTTTTATCAATAAACCATGCTTATTGGGGTTTTCGTAATTCATGTTGGATTGTGAGTCTCTTACCCCTAATCAGGATACCCTTATTTAATCTTGTGAATGATCTGGATATATTTATAGACTAATTTTTATAAATATTATATTGTTTTATTCTTATTAATATTTTATATATAGTTACATCAATAACAATTATCCCGTTACTAACATTCAATTTCAATCGCAGTTCTATCCTCATGTTTGAGATCTCACATGTTCACATTAGGTCTTATTAAAAAACCTAAAATATGATGAAACTATTGAACTTTATCTTATTTCATTAGTATATATATTCAATGAATTAATCTTTTAGAATGATATTTTTTTCATTAAATTATAGGAAACATAGTGATTCCGAAAAATCATACCCCTATCCTAACTAAAACTATTTAAAAAAATCCAACAATATTCAATATTTTTTGGATAAAATAAATTTATAATATTGAAGCCATAAAATTCCATACATCCATGAATACATTTATTCCATTTTCTGAACTCTATGCATTAACTATTTGAATTATCACAAAACAATTATGGAAAATCATAATGTAAATCTCTAATTTCATGGGACAACAAATTTTTGAAGGGTAACTATATAGGTTCAATTTATATAACACACTTATACACATAGAAAGGTATCTGTATGACCTAATTAAAGGATTCCCTAAACCTATACTCCTTTGATAGTATTATAGTGGAATCTACTAATAAGAAAATGTAAGTTGTTATCCTCAGTATATCTATTTTATGGTATAGTTACTAGTCTACCATTAAAAATGGTTTCTAGTTACATTATCCCATATGTTATTTATCTATAATAACAAATTAATTTATTTTTTATTATGATTTATATTATCCCACATTCCTATGATTGCTAATTCCAAATGGTACATCCTTCATGAGATCATATAATTGCTTCCTTGTAATAATTTATCAATATATATTTCAAATTCAACCATTTTTTATGATATTCATATATATAATAAATAAATAAATAACTATGTATACTTATATCCATGTTTTAATATCATTCCCCTTTGGTTTATTCATTTAATTTTTGGAGTTTAGACCTTTTATACTTCATTCTATGCTTCATTATTTAAAACAATGATATAAAATTTGGTCCCCATCACATGAACCTAATTTGTATGATGTTTAATATATCTTATAATTCATCTAAACTAACCTGAGTGGTCAACCCCACATGACCTTAGTTTATGGATATCACATTTAACATATTTTTTTTTAATTTTATTATTACCACACTTATGGAGGTGGAAGTCTGTACACGTGAAACAAGTCGATACCAAAATATAGTTCACTACACCAACATCACTAATAATTAGATATGAAATCACCGTAAAAATAAATGAATTATAGTTACTCTAGATCAAAATTATTTACCTAAAAAGATTATATATGAATAAAAAATGGTGTGATAGATACAAAAATTATGTACATGATGATATAAATAAAGATATGAAATAAAAAAAACCCCACACGAGGGTGAAAATACTCACATATTTTCAGAACTACATATGACTTGATTCATGTTATTATAGAATATGTAGAGATGCATGAATATACTATATTTCGATTATCCAATAACCCCCATATCATTCCACCCTTTTTTGGCCTTGGTATTTAGGCTCTAGTTATTCATAATAGGGAATCATGGAATATTGGTTTCTTGATGTCAGATGATTATAATTTGCATGAATTATTAGTTAAAGATACACGTCATTAAGTTTAATCCACTATTAGTCGCAAAACAAAATATCCTAATAATATAAAAAGGGCCTAAAACTTGTAAGGTTGGAATTTAATAATGGGAAACCTGATTAAAATATGAGTGTATCCTCACTCTGGTGACCAAATTAATTACACAGAAAAATGTAGATGAGAAAAAAAACCAAAATCACAAGGATTAATTTTGGAATTAATAAAATTCAATTCTTACCCTTTATGATAGGTTGATTCAGGTAAAGGATTAATGTTAATTTTTAGACATTTCTCTATGGATTCATAAATCTAGAAAAAATATATAATTCACATTGGGTTTGTTTCAAATATGTTATTTAAGTAACTCAAAGAACATTTTGGTCCAATCTATAAAAAATTAATCTTATACCATATTTAGGTTAATGTTTTATGAATACAAACAAACAAAACTATTTGATTAAAATTATATAAACTATCTTTTATATATTATTTAGTCAAATTTTTATGTCCTTAAACTCTCAATGTTTTTTGGTAAAAAATGTGTGACTGTAAATATTAAGGATAACTTGGTCCAAAATTTAATTCCAATTACCTAAAGATATAATGGGAACATAAATTTAAGATGTTAAATTGAAAAATGAATGAGATTAAAAACATGACTGGTTAAAAAACTAGAAAAGATGAACTAATTAACATTTGAGTGTTCTCTCATTAATCAAATATCATTTGAAGGACTAAAAAATGATAATTTTCATGAAAGGAAGATACATAACGTTTTTACGGTTAACATTTTCCCTCAACAAGAGTTGATCTATTATATCCAGAACCATGGGTCTAGGAAAACATTAGAGAAAAATTAAAATCTCTCGTATAAACATATTTTAATGTTTTAAAAGTAATATTGAAATATTTACCTATGGTTCTAAAACCCTTCTTAAGAAATCCCTATTTTGTATTCAAAGAAAATTTATTTTATTAATTTACTTGATCCTCAAATCCATTCCTACCCAAACAGACAAAACATATCTAGTGATAATTCCCCTCTTTCCTCATATATGTCTTTATTATACTCATCCAAATAAATAAGTCATATATGGAACTATATATATTATTTTTAAAATTTATTGTACTTTTTAATGGTGATTTATTAATCACACATGACCATATAATGCTCGTATAAGAGAACACATATTAGAGGATATTAAAATATAAATATTTATATAAAATATTATCCATATTCATAGTGATGGTGTAATAAAACATGACCATCCAATAACTATTTTGGAATATATTACTGAAGGATAAACACCTTTTAACGCTTATTTTCCATTGAATAATTTTTTTAGCCATAATTAAAAACAAATTGCATCTTCCCTCTGTTTAGGAGAATTCAATTTGTTTTGAAGATTTTATCTTGTGGATATTTATAATCCATTAAGGTGGTTTCCTATTTTCAATCAATTTTTTTCTCCATTATGGGAATTTAAATGGTTGTTATATTTTTCAATCATAATAATTTTTAATTTTCATTATCTCACTACTTTATCAAAGATTGGTATTTTTTATCATTGTATGTTGAAAAATTAGAAATGGTAATTCATAAAATAATGATATTTTTTTCAATGTTTGGGATGGAAAAACCCAATGACTATACAAGAAAATAACATTAATTCCATGAAACCCTTTATATGATCAAATTTATGGGATAAAGAGTTGGTTCCCACATGAAATTAGGAAAAATTTGTGAATTGTTACCTTTTATAGGAATATATTAATAACATTTCCATATTTAATTAATAATTATATTTTTTGGATGTTTTCCACCCTAGATATCAATAATATAGTCTTAGAATCAAGATTTCTCATAAAATAATTGGTTCAAATAATATGATGTTTGTTCTATGAGTTTTATTAGATTTATCTCAACTTCATTTTTATAATGGTTTGAGCATTATGTCGACCATTTCTCATAGGAAATGAAAATTTATGAGGTTGAATGGATTTATCAATCTTAAATATTTTTAGTGCCCAAATTTATAATCATCTACTAAACATCGTCATTTTTTCTTCTAATATCCCCCAAGAGAGTAATCATAACCAAGTCATTTGATGCATGATAGAAATAAATCTCTACTATTGGATGACCATTAGGGGGTTCTAGGTAAACATTTAGATCACCCATTGGAGAAGGTTACTAAGACAAGAATAGATCAACCATGAAATGTGTATCCATAGTTAATATATACTATATAGATTCAATCATTACTTCTATAGGTAATCCATTTGGAGAAGAATTATTGTTATGTTTAGATCCTACACCAATATTAGTTTGATAAGTAGAATGAATATAATAACCCAAAATCATGGGGGATTGAGAGTTTGGATTACCGTATCCTATTTATTTGTACTCTAGAATATTTATCGACCTACCTCACTAGATAATAGAGTTGGTGAGTCTTTATTAGTCATATATGTAATAGTATCATGTATTTTTAGTACTAATTTTAGAGAAAAACAAAATCATTGTAAAAATGGTTATTATTAGGTCATCAGTTATATACATGTTGAGGCATAATTATAGAAAACAATGAGATTAATTAATGAATCCATGAATTTAAATTTATATTTATATCATCAGTCATAAAATCCCAACTAGTCCAATTAACTACCTCAAAACATTTCCCAAGACTATATTAAAAGTTCAACTACGAACCTAATAACAAGTGATATTAAACATTCCATATAATAATTTAGAAACCATATCCATATTTTTAGATAATTTTATGTATAATAATTCTTCAAATACAAACCAAGGATCCTAAAGTCTACTATCTTTGGAAGAGTAGGTATATAAAATAGAAAACATTGAACTGCAATAAAACATATATATGATGATCATTAATAACGAGTTCCTAACTTCATTTAATAGAAAATATCTTCATAGGATATGATGGGGATACCTTAGACAAAAGGGATGAGCAAAAAATCCTAGTTGGGGAATAAAAATAGGAATAAGGCATAAAGAATGGGTTAGAGAGCCTAACATGCAAACATAAAAAAAGAATGAAAGATAAATAAAAATATGTTAGAATAATATATATAACATTGGAATAAAAAATCATTGAATCATAGGAATGTTAAAGAAATATACAATGTTCCATAAACATGAGTCAAATATATTTTCCAATACTGTGTGACATAGTGGATAAAGTCCCATAACAGATTAAGTTTACAACATAATCCCATACATGATGTCTCATGAGACTCAATATTACCCAATATATTGGAGAGAAATATTAGTGCACAAATCATAACATGCCCATGAATATGTGTTCCATGGGAATAATCCATCATAAGGAATACACATAAGGGTTACCAATTAAATGAAATGGGTATCATAATCATGTAATAAGAAGAAACCAAAGGGAGTATTATAATGGTGAATAAGAAATAATTTATTTAAATAACACATGGAAAAAATAAGTGATAATGGGTATATATGATGATAAATTATTTCCAACTAAATTGAACACATGTAAAAATAGTGTTCTAGAATCATTAGAAATGAGCCACCTTAGTGCAGTTTATGTGAAAAGTTTAGATACTTTATAGAGAATTAAGGAATAATTGTCCGCATTAAACCAAAAATTATATAAGATCAACTATAAAAATATAATTGGTTATTTATAAAAATATTTTTGGATTAAAATATATCATTGAGTGTACTTGAGAATTGTTATGAAATTGTAAAGTACCCTTTAATTGAGCTTTCTTATCAGGAAGAATTGAAAATAGAGCCTTTTAGAAATGTATTTCACCATCAGATATAGATTAATTGATTGAGGAAAATAATATTTGACCATATAAAATGAATTGAAAAGATTTCAATAATAATTATTAATAAATAATTTTATTTAAAGTGAGTGAAAGTGTAACCCGAAGAATAAATAATGGTTTAGAGAGATCCCTTACATTCTGTCTGAATGAACTATTCCCTGGTAATTAATATTTAGGGTAATCAAATGAGAATAATTAATAATTTATTTCATAACCTTTTCAACATATTTATGATTTATTTCAATTTTATTAAGTTCATATATTATAATTTAGATGAGTTGTAATGTTTAATTTCGTTGTTTTGGTAGTGTTCATTTCATTCTATTGTGGTGGGATCTCTTGAGTTTAATTACAAAAATTCATGTGAAATGGAATAAAAGCATTATAAGTGGAATGAAATTGTATTAATATACATCCAAAATTTAACATGGTCACATATTTCACTATTTTTTTATATATTAAAAAGATTCATTCGATAAATATTTTATGATAATCAATTGGATTAGTTTGGATACTTTTTGGAGTATCACAAAATATTATCATCTTATTTAATATTATACATACAAATTAGATATATAACATGAAACCAGTTATAATTTCCATATTATAAATTTATTCAACCAATTTAATGGTTTTATTACGATCCATGAAAGTGGTAATGGAAAAAAAGCTCATTGTCATTGAAGGCGGTGAATTGACACCCCACAGACGATGTTTTCATTTTTACAAAAAAAGAAGAAGAGAAGAGATTTGATAATTTATATTAAATTTAAAAAATAAAAATCAAATATATGTATCATACTAGAGTCATCATTTCAGTTTTCATAGTGGTGTAAAGGATGATTTAGAATAAATAAATTTTTTAAAATATAAGGGTGGAGGATTTTACCTCTTGTATATCGTCTTTTTTAGATCCTCATTAAAGGAACGTAGCATTGGAATTTTATTAATAATATAAGGGCCCAAATTTTTGTAAGGGGACTAGGAAGGTAATTGGGATGAATTTAAACAACATTCAATGGATTAGATGTGTCTTTGGAGGGGGTGGTGAGGATGGTATATATATTTGGTTGAGAGGGGTGTTTTTGATTATTTTATTCATTTGTTTGTAAGTTGGGTCAAGACAATAAATAGTTTTTATTAAGATGAAAAAAATATATTAAATGGTTTTCGATATTTTTAACCAATGATTTCTTACCTCAACCATACATCATCCCGGACTCAATAATTCTTGTATTTGGTAAATACCATAAATTACAGAATATCAATATTCTCAAAAAAATTACCTTAAAAATTTTTATATGTGTATATTTAATGCATTAACTCCATTTTATTGAAATAAAATTTTAACTATGATTAATTTAATTTTAAAATAAAATGATTATTTGATCGAAAATATAGAATATAAAAAAATAACCAATTTTATTACACATTGAAAACTTATCCATGGTCTCATAAAATTAACTTATAAATATAATTAAAAAATATGTATTACTATTATATTTTATGAAATTTAAATTTATTTTAAATAATTATATTATTTATACAATTTTAATAAACATTTACACTTCAAAAAATAGAGTACCTTAATTTATTATTTTAAAAACTTTTATTACTTTTTCTATGATATTTATCTATCTTATTATCATTTATATGATGTTAAAATTTTATTTATAATTTCATATATGTGTTTACTATTCTAATAATTATATTACAATTTCTAAAGGTCACATTACTATTCCAACAGTTATGTTACAATTCTATTGGTATATGTTCCATACTATCTATAAATATCTCTTTTTTCCATTCTTGATTTTTTAGAATAATTTTTTTATTGGGTGCTATATTTGATTCATGTTATTTATACTACATGAAATAATTATAAAAAGGGGAATTTCAATAATAAAATTTTGGGTAGTTATATTATTCCCCTTTATGAAATTTCTCCATCAAAAGTTTGTTCTACATACTATGGTGAAAACATGTGAGGTTACTTATCCTTCATCACTTCCCTAATCCCCTTGTTTTCTCTTAATAATTATGGTTCTCCTATAGTAAATTGACTATGTGAGTAGTATTCTTTTCATATACCCTTTTCTCTATGGTCAAATATCGTCACTTGATACTCCTCATAAAGGAGATCATTTTTCAACAATACAACCTTTTAATTTTTTATTTGTGAGGTATATGTTATGAACTTACTCAAGAGGGATATGTGGAATACATCATGTACTTGAGATATGGTTGGTGGATGTTCTAGTCGACAAGACACAACTCAGAAATGATTAACAATCCCAATGGGTATGACATACATAGGACATAACATTACTTTCTTCCAAAATCTCATTATCCTATTCAATGTAGATATGAAGAAGAATAAAATTTATCCAACCTAAATGTCTTTGACATATTTCTGATTTTCATCATTACTCTTCTATCAACATTGACCTACTATAATATGCTACAGAGTGGCCATTTATTGGACTATTTTGGGTTGCATCAACTTACGTTCACTACCTTCATCCCAACATGTATCTATACTATATATTTTCCCATAAAAGGACTCATATGTATATATTTGGTTGATTGAGTGGATACTATTTTTGTAAGATAAATAAACCCATGGTTTATGTTGATCTTATCAACATTTTATGTCCATAGAACATGATCTCAACATGTCTTCTACTCTCTAAATAGTTTGCATAGATTGGAAATCAGTTTGGGGGTGTAAGATGTAGTGAATTTAAGATCAGTATTCAGATCATTTTGGTGTTTTTCAAGAGAATAGATGTAGATCTCAAATTCCCATCATATATAATTAATAATCATATTCCATTAATACTCGCTAATTCTATGAGGTATATCCATTCAATTCTATTGAGTAAAAATTCATTTTGAAATAAAATAATGTGAGTTGTCTTTATTAGATGATCCCTAATGATCCATATAACATTATTTCTTCTATATGTATTCCGAAGTCCAGTGACAATGTCCATAGTTATGTTATACGATTTCCATGTTTTATGATTAATTGTTTCATCATAAACTTATAATTTTTTAGCATTAACATGATAGCATACTAGGAAATTTTATGTATATTAAGGGATATCCTTCTTCATATTGTCCCACCAATAGTTATATTGAAGATCTCGATATATTTTTTCCCCCTTAGTGAATAAGGAATGATGAGCATTGTGCATCATTCAGGATATCATTCTCTATATCTATATTGGATAGTACTCATAGTAATTAATCCTTGCTTATCACACATTTGTTATCAAATTTTATCTTTGAGGATGTCCTCTTTGTTATAGCATTCATTTTTTTTAATTTTCACATCATTTATTTGAGAATCCTTTATTTTAACCATAACGGATGGTTGAGAAATCATTTTTAAAAGTAATGATGATGTCTCTTCATTAATGATTCCCATATCTATTATTTTAATGTATAATAGTATTGGATCCATCTTACTTCCCTTTATTTATAATATTTATATATCATTTTTTACTTAATGCATCTTCCACTTTATTTGCATTACCAAGATTGTAGTGGGCAGAGAATTCCTAACCCTTGATATTCTCTAAACATATTCATTGGTAAATATTAATATAATTATATTTGAATATATATTAGAGGATCTTTTGATCAATATATATCATACAATTCTCCCAATATCATTAATGCCGCCAAATTTTTAGTGGGAAGATTACATCAACCAACAGAAGATATTATGTGGCATAGTTTTTCTCAAGAAAAATAAACTAACATTTCGCATAGTCTATCACCATTGAATTTTGAAATAGTACACAACCTAATACATTATATTAATCATCATTGTATTCCACAAAGAGTTCCCCCCTTAATAGTAGTGTAATTACAGGTGTATAGAATTGCATGTTTTTGAACTCTTTGATGTAGTCTTCACATTTAGTGGTCCTGAAAAACATTACAACCTTCTTGGTCATCATAGATAATGGGTTTTAAAACCATTAGTTGTTATTCAAAAAAAAAATTGTAATACTAAGGATGACCATGGAAATTACAGATATCCATTATAGATTTTGGACTGTGAAACTCTTCAATTGTCTTTGTCATGGAAGGGACTACATATATTCCATTTCATGTGATAACATGACCTAAGAACAATAATAACTCTATACATAAATAAAATTTACTATAGTTTTCATAAATTTTATCACTTCACAATGTCTTTAGCATAGTATTCAAATTATCCTTAGGTTTTTCCTTACTCTTAGAGTATATTAGAATATCATTTATAAAGAATACCAATTTTTAAAGGCAATCACTAAAGACTCTATTAATTATGTCTATGAATAATGTTGGATTATTAGATTTCCCAATGGGAATTTATATGTTCTCATATTGTTCATACCTCATTCATAAGGAAGTATTTGGAATATATTCCTTCCTTATATTTAATTAGTGATATCCTGATCAAAGTTCCACCTTAGAAAAATAATTGGCCCCATGTAGATGACCAAATAATTCATCCATACATGGTTTGGGATAAATTTTAATTATCTTGATTATATTGAGATCATGATAGTCAATATATAGGAACATTATTCCACCATTCTTCTTGAGGAAGAAGACTTATTCACCCTTGGATGAAGAACATGGGGAAATAACTCCCTTGTTTAGATTATCTTGTAATTACTTCTTAGGTTCCACAAACTCAAGTAAATATATTCTATAATAAGTTTTAGGTATAGGTAGAGATCCAAGAATAAGTTCAATTGATAATTAAAACACAAAATCAGGAGTTATACTAGGAAATTGTTCAGGGAACACATCAGTATAGTCACTCATAATGGAAATGTCTTCAAGCGTGATCCTCTCATTTGTCTCAATAACTTAAGCAAGATAAACATTCTTATAAGGAAATATTATCCACATCTGATATGATAATTCTAAATTAGAATCATTACCCTACTTATAATAGTACATGATTGGAGGGTGGCTCAGGATATGAAGAGTGATTTCCCTTTCGTGATAGATGATATTGTTTATGTATAAATATAGCCAATCCATGCCCAATATAGCATCAAAATCCACTAAAGTAACAAATACAAGATTTTATGGGAGGTTTAGTCAACAAAAATTAAGTGGGTTGGAATTATATACTTTGGATGTGATATATTTACAATTCTATATACTCACAGATAACCCAAATTCCATATTTTATGGTGATGTTTGAATTGTTATAATACACTTACATGATATGAAAGAATGTGTAGAACCAGAATGGAAAAGAACATTATCTATTCTTGAATGAATAACCAGCTTACCCTTCACTACACCATTTTATGGCTCTAACTATGAATTAGTTATAGAATATGTGAATCTATTCTTCCTTAGAGGTTGTTGTTGTTGATTTCCCCTAAAAACCATTTCCTTTGGGGATTGGTCTGTATAATGCCCACCTTACTTATAGTTGAAACACTACAAAATATGATAACTATCAAAACAAGCATCCTTTATTCTACCACATTTCTGGGATTACTCATTTATATTTTAGTAATAATTTCACTTATTTCCCTCGCTTCCACATTTGAATCATCTATTGTTCCCTGTAGATGGTTCCCATGATGCTTCTTCCTACACTTTTCACATGTGGGATGTTGGTTTTTCTTTCCATCATGGGATTTATCTATTTATCCTCCCAAATTAAACTCCATTATCATATTTTAATCTCCAGGCCCACGAGACCAATGAGGGTCTCCAATATTTATTTCAACCGTAAAATGACACTAGAAAATCTCCTCAAAAATATCAATTTCTTGAATCACCAATGATTTTTAAATAACTGACTTTAGTCTACTAATGAATTAATCCACCTTTATATCATATTTAATGAAAATTATAGAGGCATATCATGAAATACTTGTAAATTTTTTTCCATACACCTCGATAGATTCACCTTATGTATTATTCAGTCCAAGGAACTCCCCCTCCATATTAAGATAGATATTTCGGGGAAATCAATTATTGGAAAATATTTTATTAGATTCTTCCCAATCCATGATATCCATTTCATCTTGTAATTTGTTTTTTCTATCATCATCCACCATTAACCTAATTCCACATCAAAATTATATACCTCAAGTATGAATTTCACTTCTTCAACGAATTAATGGATATAGAATATCTTCCCAAGAGAGATAATCAATTATTCCACGACAAGAGGATCAGAAGATCCACTAATGATTGGAGTCCTTTATTATATTATGTATTGAACTAAAAATTTACATTTATTATAATAATGGGGGAATTCTATATGAGACATGTTATTATTAATAATATTATCCAATTGATCTTGTATTATCATGATGTTATGGGATCCTAATCTTATTATAGTTTTCATATCATAAGGGAAATTTTCACATTTCCTATCACATTTATTGTTGGAAAGGGTTCTTGTATTTTCATTTGTTAAATAAAAAGTAAATTGCAATTATGAAGTCTTGAATAATTATCTAATAACTATATTAATGAAAACTTTTACCATATAAGTATAACCCTTTAAATGAAATGTATACACTAACTTGTGACTCCTTAACATAAATCTATGTTATACAAAATGATAGAGTTATTTATGGGGTTATTACAAAAAATTTCTAGTACTAATATCAAAAAAAGACAATGTTATAATGCCAAATATATTGAAAAAAATCCCTTTACAAATATTATTAAATTATTTTACAAATAATTATTCACTAACTAAAAACAATGGATTGTAAATTATTGTTTTTTAGGAGGATTAGGTAAATAAAACTGAAAACATTAAACTATAATAAAACATATGTATATTAATCATATATAATGATTTCATAACTTCCTTTATTTTCCTATATATACATAAAATAAACTCAAGAAAACATCGCAAAAAATATACGGGCTAAAATTCCCAGTAAGGGAATAAATATAGGAATAAATAACAAGACATGGTTTAGAAGGAAAAACATGATGGAAAAATTGCTTCGGACATAAATAAGCATATAGAATATGATAGAACATGTATCACGAATAACTAAAAATACTATTTCAATAGGCGGACAATCTCCAATAATGTTTTAGGTTTACTTCTTAATCCCATTTAGGGAATCCCATGAGACAAAACTTTACAAAATTAATTGGATAATTATCTTGTTTCACCTATCATAACATGTTCATTAATATGTGTGACACTTGAATAATCAAACATAATGAATAAACATATGGGTTACACATTGAATGAAATGGGTATCCTAATCATGTCATAAGGTATAACCAAAGGCTGCATCATAATGGTGCACAAGAAAGAATGGATTTAAATAATACATAGTCTTCAATTAGGTCAAATATGAATATATTAAGATAAATAATTTCCAAATTAAGTGAAAAAAATGTAAATATAGTGTATAAAAATATTTATAAATAATCCACTTTATTGGGGAATAAGGGAAAATATTAAATATAATTTAAAGACGATAAATTTATAATAGTTCGCATAAAACATTGAATGAAGAAAAAAATATTTTCATTATAAAATGATTTATTATTAAAAAAAATTGAGGGTGTAAAATTTATTATAGAGTGTACATGAAAATGGGTTAGAAATTGGTAAGTTCCCTCTAATCGGGCTTGCTTATGAGGAGGAGTGGAAAACATAACCATTTGAAATATGTATTTTCCCATGAGATAAGGATGAATTGATTTGGATAAATAATTTTGGAACATATATATTTAACTTAAAATATATATTGAATAATAATGAAGAAATAATTTTAGGTATATAGGGATAAAGCCTAACCCAAATGAAAAATAGAGGTTTGGAGAGATCCCTCACCTTATATCTGAATATGTTATGAACATACACCTAATTTCTGGGATAATCAAATTAGATTCATTAATAATTTATGTCATAAAATATAAAACACATATTTGCTTTATTAAAATTTTATTATGTTCATTTATTTTCTTTTTATCGAGTTATAATATTTAATATCATTATTCTGGGAGTATGTGATTCCTGGTTTTATTTTCGGTTCCTTTGACATTAATTATGTAAGTTCTTGTAAAATGGAAGAAAATATATATATGGGTAATGATATGGTATTAATATACACACATAATTTTCAATGATTTTATATATTATTTTTTTCACATATGATTAAGATTCATTAGATAAAATGTTAATGATAAACATATAGTTTACCTTTTTTTATTTTTTAAAACCACCACAACTAATATCATTTTATTTAACATTATTATTATATATTAGTTCAAGAATATGAAAATATTTGTAATTTAATTATTATAATATTGTTTTATCCTAATAATGTTTTGATGACTATCCATTAATGCAATCATAGAAAATGAAAACTCATCATCCACAAATGTGATAAGTCAACACCTCCGAGACGATGTTTTCAATTTTTAAATAAAAGAAGAAGAAAAGAGATTAGATGATGGGTATTCCATTGAAAATAAAATAAAATTCCATTGTATATATGGTAATGGATTTATCAGGTCACATTGTATAGTGGAAAATGGTCTATTTTGAAGGAAAATGAATTTTAAAGTGATAGGTGGAGGGTTTAATGAGTTTTATATCATCTTCGTGAGAATCTCCTTAAGGAACCTGGGTTTGTTCTTTTTTTAAGACCAGAATATCTTGGATGTGTGGAATAAGTTTGAGAAGGTAAACGGGTATAATTTAGATACTAATAAAGGCTATATATGGGTGTGGATAAGGGGTGGTGAGAGGTGGAATTTATATTGGGAGGGGAGGGGTGTTGTGGATTATTTTATTCAATTTTTTATTATTTTGGGTAAACAGTATAAATAATGTCGATTACCATGACTAAATACATTATATTGTTCAGTATATTTTGAAAAAATAGCTTACTAACTTATCCATACATCATCCATGGCTCAATAATTCATGTATTTGTTAAATTCTGTAACACCACAAGCTTCCACTGTACGCTTCTGTTTGAATAATATAGTAGCGTGTGTTGTATGCAACTTCGAGTTCTATCACATACCATAACCAATCAAACTAGCAGTTATGAATAGTAATACTCACCTTTTGAATTTTTTAACATTTTATATTTCAAAATGGACTTCATTTTTGGATTCAATATATCAAAATTATCTTAGGGTGAATTTTTGGTATTTTTATAAAAACATTCAATTTTTGATGAATAGTGAAAATCACTAAATTTTAATTTATAACAGATTTTTTTATCAAAATAATTAATAGTGAGAAATTATGAATTGGAGTGTTTTTAAATTATATTTATAATATATTTTTACCACTTAATAAAATGTTGGTCATTGGATGAAATTTCAAATTTATACCGGACGTAAACATGTGTCAATCTTTTGTTAGTTATTATTTCTTAAAAACACACATTTTGTTTTGACAGTGGGAATTAATTTTAAATTAATTTCTACCACTTATGTGTTTTGAATTTAGAAAAATGTATTATATATTTATAATCAGGAGGTCCAAATTGTGTATATGTAACTTTAATTTTTAGACATTTTGAATAATTACTTTGGTAAATATTTTATTTACCATGGTTAAACTTTAAATCTAGTAAATAAGGGTATAAATAATATTATAATAATAATAAATTAACCTAAAATGTGTCCTAAATAGATTGGATGATACATTTCAGACCATGGGTATCTTTGGGTCTATTAGGGGACCACATGGATCCACATGCAAATGATAATGACACTTTATATTAATTAAGTTAAAGTAAATACAAAAATGACATAAGCATATATCTTTTAGAAACACAATTTTTACATAGAGCTATATATGTTATATTTTAGACAATAAATATTCATTAGAAATATATAAATATTTCATACATAATCGTATTTTATTTATAATTTTTAGATATTTAATTATTAAATTTATTTATGACACAATAATGATGCAGTATTTTCTTTATTAATGAAAAAAATCAAATAATTGGTCTTATAAATATTAAAATAAATATAATTTTAAAGTTTTGATGACATAGAAGAATTTTATTGGTTAATATGACATGTTAGGATTTCTTAAGTGATTTTTTTTAGAATTTATAATGAAGTTAAGACTTTAAAAAAAATTAATTATTAAATAGTGTCAAAATTGACATAAAAGAGTTTTTAAAACAAATAGTATATTATTAATTGATATTCTATTACTAAAAATCTACGGTTCAGACAAATGACTTAAATCATGATAGGGGTATCATCAAATGACCACCTGGGTGTATATTGTAAGTATATAGTATGCTTATTAATGATATAATATAAAAATTCAAAGAGACATGGTAAATGTCAAACTAATTAACTAATAGTTAAAACTAAAGGATAATGTGAATATAGTGACCGAAACCTATCTAAAATAAATTGGATGAAAGGATTTATACCCATCCCTCACTTAGACTTTTAATAATACACTTTTTATCCATTATAAACGGAATATAAATTTATTATAAATTAATACTTTAAGTTTTTCCTAAAGAGACCCTCATCCCCCTTATAAAAGGACACCACTTCCAACCAATTCTTCACACCTTCAAAGCCTTTTAACTCAGCCAAAACCTACCTAGATATCATCCCAACTTCCATAAATTCAACCTAGAGGCCTTAGTTTGATCTTAAATCCATCCTATGGAGCCCTTTTTATCAAATCAAAATGAACAACCTGAAGAAGAGATAATGATTTCACCAACCTCTTTCAAGTTCCGTTCTTCTTTAACTTCTTCTTTCTTTGTTATTTACATTATAAAATAATTACTAAAGTATCTTCTATATACTATAATTTTATTATAAATATTTTACAACCATATTCAGTATTCTATCCATCCTTTGAATGACATGCCACCATACGTGCGTACGTACGACTTACCGTCTCAACGTCGTGGTGTAATTGTTATTCAAAACATTATTATTTTGATGGGTATGATAATGATGTGTAATTGATGTAAATAATAAATAAAAATTGATAATTATTCTGTATATATGATATACCATTCAACAATATATTATTTTAATATCAAAGGAATGATATTGTCGCTCGTGCGTACGTACGGACTACCGTCTCCATGAACGCGATGAGATTCATTCCCAATCCTATCCATTCAAGAATAATTTTCATTTGATAGTTAGAAATAATTTTTAAGGACTTGATATCATTCTAGATATAAATAAGATAAAATCTATGGATAAAAAACAAGGCTTATGTGAAAAAAAATATAAAAGAAAACGAGTAAGTTAACACCCGAAACGACGATAATACTAAGATATTATTAACAAAGAAATGTTAAACGATCAGATATGATATCATATTAAAGTATATGATTATTTTATAATTTAATAACAATTATTTAACCATTATACAGGCGGTTAACCTACCCTTAACCAAGGAAAAGTACAAGGTAAGGGTTCATTTCACAATCTCTTCATTATCCGAGGTTGTTTATACATAATTATCTACTGGGACCTCTTTATCATCCACATCCATGTTTCTTAAAAATGTATTTCAAATCATTATTACTATTTTATAGACTATGGGTTAAAGTCATTTATAACCTTCTTTGGATTTTTATAAGATCTTTATAAAGGAATCTTTCTGTCAGTTTCCAAACACGGTCCTTTTTAACTTTTTCAACAAAATTAAGGTAAGAATGTCTTTTCTAACATATACGGTGGGTGCAGCTATTTTCTACCATTATAAACTCGTCGAAGCTTCCCTTATAATATTATAGTAATATTTTCAATGTAAATGATTTATTTTATAATTAAGTGACTCTTAAAAGATTTCAAAATAGAAAGAGATATTTCTCTAAAAGGGTTTTTGATTTCATATATGTCAACATCTTTTGATGGTTTTTATGTTTATTGGAAGTTGATTTATTATGATACAAAACATCCATATTGTATTGAAGGACTTGTGATATGTTTTACTGTGAATGTGAAATTTTTATACCATTCATGATTTATGGTTAAAGTATTGACATTTCGTATTCTATTTTTAATACGAATGTTTATGATATGTTTAAGCCTTTTCATATGAGGAATGTATTGGACTTAGTAAGTGACGGTTAGAGCCCGCTATCTCTCCTTGATGCATCGATAGGTCTCATGAGACAACTAGATGTTGAATTGGCCAAGGACATTTCCCAATTTGATTTTTTTTGGCCGAGGACTTAATCATTTTTAGATGTCTTGGTCGAGGCCTTGACAAAATGTTTCAGAATGTACGACATTATACATTCCTTCATTATGGGAATAATATTGACGGTTCATGTGGTAATTCGACTAGTAGAATACCCATGATTATGTTTTATTATGGCATTAATTACTTCTCTCATATTCTTTCCATATAAGTATTGGTGTTTATTATTGGTAAAGGCTTGGGGTTTCAATTATTTACCATGATTAATATTTATGTCATTTTCCATTGTATTACTTACCATTACTGAGCGTTTGAGCTCACACCTTTCTTTTGTTTCATTTTCACAGGATATAAAGAAGATAGTTATGAGTGACCCGCATGAATAATCTAGGAGTCTTGGATGTTTCTAATGAAATAAAATTGTTTTATATTTCCCTTCAAGCTATAAAGTTGACCTTCAGTATGAATCTTGTTTCCAATAATACAAAACTGATCAGTCTTTCGAGACATGATTTCCTTGTTATCGTTTTATAGTAATGTAATAATGCACCGACTCTGGGTAACCAGGGTCGGGGTGTTACAGTTGGAATCATAGGATGTTTAGTACCAACCTTGGAAAATAGATTTAGATAAACTCTAATTAGATCACATAGCCCTAAGATAGACTTTGTGGATTAGTATATAATAATTTCCTAGAATATTGGTATTGTAGAGATTTTGTGAGTTTTCTGAGAAATACATCCATGTCTAGATATGAGTAGGTAGAGGCGGCTCTGGCACATATATGCGTAGGGGTAAAACCCGAAAACACCACTTTGAGCTAGAATCGAACATGAACTGGTGCAAGACAACAGGCCTTGCTGCACTCTTGGTTACGACACTCCTGGGGTATAAGCTTAGGATAATTTTAATTTTCATTAAAACCCATTATTAAGGTTTTATGATTATATATTTCATTAAAGATTTGTTTTTAATTATGAATTATATACATAAACTGTTGAATTTATGTTAAGTGTTTTAGAAGTTTAGAATTATATATTTCGATTCATAAACTAATCTAGTTGATGCCATTGTATAGAAATGGCACTTAGTGGAAGGAATGGAAGTTGTATCAATGCACGTACTACATGTAGGGGTTTCCCTCCTTCTCAAGATAACTATAGAGGATCTAGTGATTCAATTGGTACAGATTAGATAATCACCATACCGGGACCACTCACTCGGGTTATGAATAATAACCATAATTTTATGGAGCACCCATATCCACAGTATGGAGGATCAATGTTAGATCGCTTTATGAGGCAACAACCACTAACATTCAATGGGAATACAAATCCATTAGTGGCTGAGCAATGTATAACTTCCTTGGAGAAAATAGTCCATGCCTTGGGGGTAATGAAAGGGAAAAAGTTATCATAGCAGTTTACTGCCTCACTGGAGATGCTGATTAATGGTGGTCATTGATTCAAAACACAAAGGAAGATGATGATGTATCAAATATGGAATGGAGAGAGTTCAAAGGGATTTTCTTAGAAAAGTACATTCCTCATGACCATCGAGCGGATATGGAAAGGCAATTTCTGAGTCTGAGGAAAAAGGAGGATGATAATGTCACTAAGTATGAGGATAACTTTACAAGGTTATAAAGATATGCTGCAGATTATATACATAACTCAAGAAGTATGATTGGTCGTTTCTTTGATGGGTTAAAACCATTTCTCCATCGAGCATTAGTATAACAATACTTCTCATCATATGAAGATATTGTCTTTTGTGACATCAAGACAAAAAAGGAATTCTATAAGTCTTATGAATTTAAATCAAAGCAAGAGAAGAAGAGATCTATTGAACACTCTTGGAAAGGATATAAGGAAACATGGGAGAAGGTAAGAATTTAATGTCCACCCTATGATAATTGCGGAAGGAACCACCCTGGTGCTTGTCTAAAAGGAAAAGGAGTATGCTACAAATGTGGATAGAAAGGTCATCTAGCTAGTGATTGTAAAGGAAAGAAAGACGCTACCAATGTTCAACAATATAATTGCAGAGATATGGGACATTATTCAAATGAATGTCCTAAGAATTAGGGAAACATACCTCCGAAAAGGCCAAGGGATCAAGGCCAATCTTATGTTATCACTACTACTGAGGTTGAAGCTCCTAAAGACGTGGTGTCAGGTAATTTAAAGGTTTCCTCAAGTTTATCCAATGCTTTATTTGATTCTGGAACATCGCATTGTTTCATATCTTCCCTGTTTTCTAAGAAAATTAGATATTTCCAATTTGATTTAGCAAGGGAGTTGTTAGTCAAAACTCCTAAGGGAATTACCATTACAACAATGTTTAGTGAATCAGTCCCCATTAGTGCACATAAATGATCTTTATCTGTTAATCTCATCATCATACCTAAGTTTGAATTTGATATAATCCTCGGTATCGATTGGATTTTAGACAATGACGCAATAATTTATTATAAGAAGGAGGTTACTATTTTTGATTATGATGAAAAGGAACACCTTATCTTTAGAGAAGAATCTTCACCACCTGATTCTTATCTAGATCCACCCCAGTAGCTCAACTAAATTCAATTATCAGGGAGGAAGATAATGAAATAACTGTGGGAGAGGAAAGGAATTTTCAAATAGAGGATGTACCCGTTGTGAGAGAATATATTGATGTGTTTCTAGAAGATTTACCTGGACATCCTCCAGAACAAGAAATTGAGTTTTCCATTGATTAAATTCCTGGTTCAAGGCCTATATTGAAGACTCTTTATAGAAGGGCCACTGTGGAATTAGTTCAACAAAAGAAATAACTAGAGGAATTTTGTAAAATGGGATTTATTCTCCCTAGTGTTTCTCCATGGGGATCCCCTGTCCTTTTTGTTAAAAAGAAATATGGATCTTTGAGGTTATGTATCGACTATAGGGAAATCATTGCTATAACAATAAAAAACAAGTATCCCCTACCTCACATTGATGATTTATTTGACCAACTACATGGAGCTCAATACTTTTCAAAGATTGAATTTCAATATGGATAACATCAGTTGTGTGTGAAGAAGGACGACATTCCGAAGACAGCATTTTGAACCAGGTACATGCATTACGAGTTTATAGTAATGCCTTTTTGATTGACTAATGAACCCTCTGTATTCATGGATCTAATGAATAGAGTTTTCAAAGAATATCTCGATGATTTTTTGGTGGTATTTATTGATAATATCTTGGTATAATCCAAAAGCTACTAAGATCATGAAAATCACTTGCGCATTATCTTGAAGACTCTTAAAAGTCATGAAGTATATGGGAAGTTCAGTAAGTGTGAATTATGGCATAAGAATATCTCTTTTCTTGGCCATATTGTCTCTAAAGATAGAATCTTCGTTGATCCTTCTAGGAATAGATCAATCCATGAATGGCCATCACCAACGATTATAACTGAGGTATGCAATTTTATTGGCTTAGCAGGTTTTTATCGGTATTTCGTCCAGAACATTGCCCGATTGGCTAACCTACTAACAAAGATCACACGTAAAGTGGATAAATTTGATTGGACAAAATCTTGTGAAGAATGTTTTGAAGAACATAAGATAATATTAGTAAATTCTCCTATATTGACTCAACTATCGGGGAATGATGGGTTTTTTATTTATAGTGATTCTTCAAAGAAATGACATGGTTGTGTCCTTATGCAGAATGATATTGTTATTTCCTATGCATCAAGACCACTGAAAACTCATGAGAAAAACTATCCTACTCATGATATTGAGTTAGTAGCTATGATCTTTTCTTTGAATATTTTTTGACACTACCTCTAGGGTAAAAAATGTGAGATTTATACTGATCACAAGAGTCTGAATTATATTTTCTCACAGAAAGAACTCAACATGAGGTAATTGAGATGGCTTGATCTACTCTAGGATCATGATTGCACCATACACTACAACCCGGGGAAGGAAAATAGGGAGGAAGATGCGTTGGGGAGAAAGGATCATGGAGTTTTGAACAAGATGAGAGTTGAAAAGGATACTATTTATATAGATCTAGTAAAGATGGATATGGGAATAACCATGGAAGGTGAAACATCAATGCCTTTTAAAACCGTGGCAAAACCATCTTTACTAGAAAAGATAAAGAGTTTTCAGACCAGTGATGAAGAGTTTCAAAAGAATATTAAAGCTATGAATGAGGGGAGATTGAGTGACATTTTGTATGAAGATGGAATTTTGATGTTTGGGAAGATACTTTGTGTTATCGATATACCTGATCTAAAAAGGGAATTGTTGGATGATGCTCGTAGTTCTAATTTCTCAATGCACCCTGGGAGCACCAAAATGTATAGATATTTGAAGGAACATTTTTGGTGGGACAACATGAAGAAGGAGATTTCTGATTTTGTGTCAAGATGTATGGTTTGTCAACAATTGAAATCAGGCAGGCAATAGCCTGGATGAGTCATGCAACCTCTTCCCATACCTGAGTGGAAATGGGATAATATCACTATCGACTTTGAAATGGGACTACCAAATACTCCTAGAAGGAATGATGTAATATGGGTCATTGTTGATCGTCTTAAAAAATCAGCACATTTTCATCCTATAAGAGAAGATCTACCACTTGAACATATAGAAAAAATATATATTAATGATGTTCTGAGACTTCATGGAGTACCTCTATCGATTGATTCTTATCGTGATCCCCGTTTTACATCAAAATTCTGTAAAAGCCTTCAGAAAGCCATGGATACTGAACTACTTTTGAGTACTGCCTACCACCCCCAAACTAATGGACAATCAAAATAGACTATTAAAACATTATAAGACATGTTTAGATCTTTCTCACATGACTTTCAGGGTACGTGTGATCAATATTTACCTCTTATTGAATTTTCCTATAA
The DNA here is from genome assembly GCA_963277665.1 of Viscum album. Taxonomy (NCBI): domain Eukaryota; kingdom Viridiplantae; phylum Streptophyta; class Magnoliopsida; order Santalales; family Viscaceae; genus Viscum; species Viscum album. Next base: position 2,067,871,886 of record OY728119.1, read on the forward strand.
CAATAGATTCCATTCAAGTATTCAGATGGCACCATATGATGCGTTATACGGAAAGAGATGTTGTACACCAACCTGTTGGCATGACATTGGTGAGAGAAAACTCATAGGCACATAACTGGTGGAGGAAACGATGGAAAAGGTGATGGTAATCTAAAACCACATCAAAGAAGCTCAAAGTAGGTAGAATAGATATGCTGATAACCGAAGGAAGGATTTGGAATTCCAGGTAGGAGATCATGTTTTCTTGAAGGTATATACATTGAATAGAGTTATAAATTTAATTAAGAAGGTTAAATTGAGTCCCAGGAACATCAGACCTTTCAAAATTCTAGATCGAATTGGGGTTGTAGCTTACCATTTCATAATACCTCCAAGTCTTTCCAAATTTTACGATGTGTTCCACGTATCACTGTTGAGAAAATACATGCCTGACCCAACACATGTACTCACCTATGAAGAATTAGAACAGGAACCTGATCTATCTTATTGCGAAGAGCCCGTGAGGATTCTTGATACTAGAGAACAAGTGCTGAGAAACCGGATGACTCATCTGGTAAAAGTTCTATGGAGAAACCATAAGTTGGAAGAGGCAACGTGTGAACCTGAGGAACTTATGATGAAGAACCACCCGAGTCTTTTCATGCAGTAGTATTCTAGAAATTTCTAGGATGAAATTATTTGAAGGAGGGGAGAATGTAACACCCAAAAATTCCACGGTACGCTTCTCTTTGAATAATATAGTAGCATGTGTTGTACGCAACTTCGAGTTCTAACACAAACCACAACCAATCAAACCTACCGTTATGAAAAGTAATACCCACTTTTTGAAATTTTTTACATTTTATCATTCAAAAAGGACATCATTTTTTGATTAGGAATATTGAAATTAGATTAGGGTGAATTTTTGGTATTTTTATGAAAACATTCAATTTTTGATGAACAGTGAAAATCACTATATTTTAATTAAAAACAACTTTTTAATCAGAATAATTAATAGTGATAAATTATGAATTTTAGTTGTTTTAAATTATATTTAGAATATATTTTTACCACTTAATACAATTTTGGTCAGTGGACGTAATTTTACATTTAAAGCGGACGTAAACAAGTTTCAATCTTTTGATAGTTATTATTTCATAAAAACACGCTTTTTGTTTTGACAACAAGAATTAATTTTAAATTAATTTCTTCCATTTATGTGTTTTTAATTTAGGAAAATGGATTCCATATTTATAATCATGAGGTCCAAAGTGTGTATATAGATAACTTTAATTTTTAGATATTTTGAACAATTACTTCGGTAAATATTTTTTTAACCATGGTTAAAGGGTAAATACGACAAATAAGGTTACAAAATAATATTATAATAATAATAAATTACCCTAAAAAATTTACCAACCATATTTTTTGATACATTTAAGACCATGTTCATCTTTGGTTAGATTTTTTAACCCCATGGATCCACTTGTAATTGATAATGGCACTTTATATTAATTAAGTTAAAGTAAATATAAAAATGACATAAGCATATATCTTTCAGAAAAACAAATTTTACATAGGGTTATATATGTTATATTTTTGACTATAAATATTAATTAGAAAGATAAAAATATTTCCTAAATAATGGTAATTTATATATAATTTTAGGACCTTGAATAATCAACGTTATTTGTGACACAATAATGCTGTCGTATTTTCCTTATTAATGAAAAAATCAAATAATTGGTATTATAAATGTGAAAATAAATATAATTTTACAATTTTGATTATATCCACGAAATTTATTGGTTAATATGACATGTTAGGATTTCTTAAAATAATGTGGTTAGAATTAATAAATATTTTATGCCTTTAACATAAATTAATTATTAAATGGTGTCAAAATTGACAAAAGAGAGTTTTCACAACAAATATTATATTATTAATTAATATTCTATTCCTAAAAATCTACGTTTTGTCCAAAGGACTTATATAATGATAGGTGCATCATTAATGGACCAATTAGGGGTCTCTTAGATGTATATAGTATGTTTATTAACTATATAATATAAAAATACATAGAGAAATGGTAAATGTCACACTAATTAACTAAGAGTTAAAACTAAAAGATAAGGTTAATATATTTACCCAAACCTGACTAAAATCTTTTGGATGAATTTATTTCTACCCATACACACCTTGGACTTTGAATAATCCACTTTGGATCCATTATAAACCGAATATGAATTTATTATAAATTAATACTCAATGTTTTTCCTAAAGATCCCCTCCTCCCCCTTATAAAAGGACACCACTTATAACCAATTATTCACACCTTAAAAGCCTTTTGGCTTGGCCAAAACCTACCCAAATATCCTCCCAACTTCCCTAAATTAAACCTAGAGGCCTTAGATTGATCATAAAGAAGACCTTGGGAGCCCGATTGATAAAATCAAAAGGAAGAACCCGAAACAGAGGTAATGATTTCACCACCCTCTTTCAAGTTACATTCTTTTTCCACTCCTTCATTATTTGTTATTTCCATTATAAAATAATAACTCCAGTATCTTATATATACTGTGATTTTATTATAAATATTTTACAACCATCTCTAGTATTCTATTCATCCTTTTAATGACATGTCACCATACGTGCGTACGTACAGCTTACCGTCTCCACGTCGTGGTGTAATTGTTATTTAAAACATTATTATTTGATGGGTATGATAATGATGTGTAATTATGGTAAATAATAAATAAAACATGGTAATGATTCTTTATATATGATATACCATCCAATTATATATTATTTTATTATCAAATGAATGATATTGTCGCTCATGCGTACGTACGGACTACCGTCTCCACGAACGCGATGAGATTAATTCCACATAGTATCCATTCAAGAATAATTATCATTTGATAGTTAAAAATAATGTTTAAGGACTTGATATAATTCTGGATATAAATAAGATACAATCTATGTATAACAGACATGGCTTATGTAACAAAACTTATAAAAGAAAATGAGTAAGTTAATACCCAAAACTACGATAATACTAAGATATTATTAACAATGAAATGGTAAAAGAGAATATATTATATCATATTAATGTATATGATTCTTGTATAATTTAATTAAAAATATTTCACCATTATACAAGAGGTAAAACTACCGTAAACCAAATAAAAGTACAAGGTAAGGGTTTATTTCACAATCTCTTCATTATCCGAAGTTGTTTATACATAATTATCTACTGGGACCACGTTATCATCCACATCCATATTTCTTAAAAATGTATTTCAAATAATTATTAATATTTTTCAGATTATGGGTTAAAGCCATTTATATCCTTGTTTTACTTTTTATAAGATGTTTATAAAGGAATCTTTCCATCGTTTCCCAAACAAGGTCCTTTTTAGCCTTTTGGACAAAATTAAGGTAAGAATGCCTTTTTTAACTTATACAGAGGGTGTAGATATTTTCTATCATTATAAACTCATCAAAGCTTCCTTTAGAAGATTATAAGAATATTTTCAATGTAAATGTTTTATTTTATAATTATGTGACTCTTAAATGATTTCAAAATAGAAAGTAATATTTCTCTAAAAATGGTTTTTATTTCATCTATGTCAACATCCTTTGATAGATTTGAAGTTTATTTGAAGTTGATTTATTATGATACAAAATGTCCATATTTTATTGAAGGTTTTGTGATATGTTTAACTATGGAAGTGCTATTTTAATACCATTCATGAATAATGGTTAAATTATTAACATTTCGTATGCTAGTTTTAATATTAATATTTATGATATGTTTAAAACTTTTCATATGAGGAATGTATTGGACTTTGTAAGTGATGGGTGGAGACTGTTATAGCTCATAGATGCATCGATATGTCTCATGAGAAAACTATATGTGGAATTGTCTGAGGACTTTTCCCAATTTTATTTACGGTTTTGGCTGAGGCCTTAATCATTTTTAGACGTCTTGGCTGAGGGCTTGACAAAAAGTTTCAGAATGTCCGGCATTAGACATTCCCTCATTATGGAAATAATATTGATGGTTAATGTGGTCATTTGACTAGTAGAATACCCATGATTATGTGTTATTATGGAATTAATTACTCATCTCATATTCTAGCCATAAAAGTATTCATGTTTATTATTGGTAAAGGCTTGTGGTTTCAATTATTTACCATGATTAATATTTTTGTCATTTTCCATTATATTACTTACCCACACCGAGCATTTGAGCTCACCCCTTTCTTATGTTACATTTTTCTATGATATGAAGAAGTTAGTTATGAGAGATCATCAGGCATAACCTAGGAGGCTTGGTTGTTTCTAATGAAATATATTTGTGTTGTATTTCTCTTTAAGCTGTAAAGTTGAACTTATGTATGAATGTTGTCTCCAATAATACTAAACTGATCGGTCTTTCGAGACATTATTTCCTTGTTATCATGAAAAATTTATGTAATAATGCACCGAATCTTGGTAACTACGGTCGGGGTGTTACAAATTCTGTAAATTATGTAATTTAACTATTCAAAAAAATATCAACAATTTTATGAAAAACCAAATAATCCACACTATTCATTTTTTTGATGATTATATTTCAAAAATGAACTGTATTTTATGAAAATAAAATTATTACTCATAGATGTTATTTTAGAAAACCTCATTTATTAAAAAATTAAAAATTTTAGTATTACAACCTATTTTATGACACTTAAAAATTAAATAATGTCTCATAAAATTATATTGTAATTGTAATAAAAAAATAATTTGAATATTTAATTTATGAAAAGTAATTTTAAATTAAATTATTATATTATTTATAAAATTTTAAATAAACACTTATGTTTCATTAAAATACCAACACTTGTTTTTTCAGTTTTAAGTCATTTTATTAATTATTCCTTGATATAAATATATCATATTCTCATTTATATAATACCTATATTTTATATATATATTTTTTAGGTGTCTCTAATATTATAATGTCTATATTACTATTTTTAACTATCAAATTAATTTTCTAATGATCATGTTACTATTCCATCATTATATGTTCCTTAATTTCTATAAGTAGCTTTTATTACATTTTTCGTGTTTGAAAATATTGTTTCTATTGTGTTCTCTATGTTATTTAGGTGATTTATACTACATGAAATAATTATAATAAGGGAAATTTCAATGTCGAAATTCTGGTTCATTAAACCAACCTTGAGGGATCCTATCATAAATAATTGTGGTGTTTATAATTCCATGATCCTATATTTATTGTACTATACCACTACTATCCTCCTAAATTTTCAAAATTATCCAATGATAAAAAAGTATTTATTTAGTAACAATATTAAAATTATTTAATAATAATTTATTATTCACTCACCCAATTAAAATGTTTTTGGTATCTTTCTATACTCTATGGATACTATATCCTCACATTAAATGGGTGAAAGTTAGTAGGAAATTATTATTGTAGGTGATTCACCTGTATCTATAATTGATCCTACAATAAATAATGCTTTATGAGGTCAATATAGACACCTATCTCACTTAACTAGTAAGGTAATTATAAAATGAAATTGGGTCACTACAATATTTTCTAGAGGATTATTATGGTGTATTGGAAATAAAGTTTTGTGTTATAGTATTCCTTAGTCAATGTCCATGTGGATTCAAATTTACCAACATTTGAACTGAATTAGTATGGTAACCAATAATGGGAATAGTTAGTGGAAAATTTTCCAAAGGCTCTATAATAGAGGGGTGATATTGAGGAATTCAAAACCATGAATATATCCCTCCTTCTATGCTAGCCCATCCCTCATTGTCAGCTATATCACCTTTCATTGAGACTTCATCATCCTGAGTTTTTGTAGTTGAAATATCATCTACCTCTTTGGAGAGAAGGATTACAAAATATTAATCATTGGATTTTATTTATTAACTATATAACAAATGAGTTAATCTAATTACAATATTCATATGGATACTATATCTAGGGTTAAAATATATCTTGTATTATTTTGGGATCTCAAATAAATATTTTTTTGGAAATATTATCACATCTTAGAATATGATAAAATGTTTATTAAGACAAAAAATTATTTTTTCTAAATCCCAAATAACAAAAAACAATTTTATTAAAAAATCACTCAAAATATATAAAAATGGTGAAGAGTTATCGAGCCTTATAATATTTTTGAGTACTACACAACCAGTACCGATTCCTGTACATATGATCTTACTTATGTATATATCATTTGATAATTCTTATAATTTTATTCACTGTCAAATTAAAGTTTATTATAAACATCATATGGGTATTCCACTGTGGTTTACAGCATTGATGAATACTTCTCAATAGATACCCTTATTCTAAAAGCAATGGATTAATCAAGGGTTTCCACTCACCTAGTTCCTCTTTTTAATTATGACCTCACCTAGCCCATGGAAACTTATGTATAAGAGGTTTAGGAACCTAGAAGTCTATCCATCTCAATAAATAATCAAGATAACAATTATTCCACTTTTACGTATATTATTAAAGGATTCTTGTATTAATAGAAGATAGGGTCAACGAAATATATAAAATAGTACCTTAATAAGGAATAATAATTTTCATACATAAATATTACATATTTTCATAAAAATAAACAGTATATTTCAAAAAATAGCCTTAAGGACCATCATTTTTTGTGTCTTTGAAGACTAGATACACATTATTCTCATTTCATTGATTTTCATCATGGTATCTCTAAAATTCCTCTCCATTTAGTAATCTTCATAGATATATACTATATAAAAACATTCATCATTACACTACGAAAATAAAAAAAGAAAGGGTGTGTTCATATTTATAATATGGGCATGAAAAGGGGATTTATATTATCACTTAAGAAAAAAATGAACATATGGTTATGAAAAAAAGATATAAAAAATTGAAAATCATACCCCACATAACCTAGATAATAATCTTAAATCATTTCAAAGAAATTGTTATTTTGTAATATATGAATCATAAATGAAACCAATGAACATAATCAATGAGATAATTGTCATAGAAATTTTAATATAGAGAAAACAAAATACATTAATATTGTGATCATATATAAATATAAATATGTTTACTATTGAAATTAATGACATGAAATCATAAACTAACATAAACCTATAGACATTAAACTAGATTCCCATATAACCTTATTGACATGAAAGCTAGTCCATGCATTGCATTATGGACAAGAAAGCATGTCTTCCCATAACAATGTGAATATGAAATCAGGTTCATGAATAACATTTTAGAAATGAAAAGAGTTCATCTTATAATTTTTTTAACATGAATTAAATATTACAAAAAACATTATAGACCTAAAACCTGGTCCACACATAACCTTGAAAGCAATAAATTAGGTTCACACATAACATATTTAAATCATGATTCTTACATATTTACCCAATTAAATTGAGGGATATATATGTCCCACCCATATCATAATCAAATTACATTCATATAAATTTGAGTAAACATTAATCGTATTCATAACCCATGGAAAGGGAATGGGTTTTATAAATATTTTATCAATTCATCATATTATAACACATTGATGATAACTAAATATCATAAAAATCTCATCACAATATTAATAAACATTAAAAATCCATAAAAAATAAGTATTTTACCATTGTATTATATTCCCAGTACAAATAAGTAACACCAATATTTATTGTAATTGATAAAACAAAATTCCAAAAAACGGTCATTAAATATTTCTTGTATAAAACATAATTTCCACTGTGAAATCACATATTTAAAATAAAAAAACTTGCAAAATATCTAATAATAATTTTATTTAAAGAAACATTGATATGTGTAATAAGATCATTTAGAATATATTATGATAATATTTTTCATTCAATACACATTAAAAGGTATTTTACATTTAAATTTTTAGTAAAATCTATAGGCGAATTATTTGGAACCGAAAAGAATAATACATTTGAGACCATTTTAAAAAAATTAATATATGGTAGAAAATAACTCTAAATCATCATATAATAATATTTAAAAAATTATTGAAAATTTAAATGTAAAAAATACCTTTAAAAAAATATGTTATGTGTAAATACATTTCAATCGAGGAGTGAAAAATATGTTATAGAAATATGTTATGTGTAAATACCTTTAAAAATATGTTATGTGTAAATACCTTTATAGAAATATGTTATGTGTAAATACCTTTATAGAAATATGTTATGTGTAAATACCTTTATATAAATATGTTATGTGAAATATGTTATGTGTAAATACCTTTAAAAATATGTTATGTGTAAATACCTTTCAATCAAGGAGTGAAATAAATCCATTCTTCTTTAAAAATATTCTTCTCGAATCATGAATAAATAAATTGAATAAAATTAAAGGAAAAAATATAATTTATAGAAATATCAATAATATATGAAAATTAAAGAGTTTCTTTAGAGTTATACCATAATATCTCATAATTGGAGGTATAATAAAAAAGCCCGTCAAATATTGATTTTGTAACATCATACATTACCAGTTTGGTATCTTTTAAATCATAATCCACAAGAAATAAAGGTCATTTTATTGAAATTTTAATCCCCATAAATATCATGAAAATAATCAAAAAATACATTCAATTTACGTATACACCCCACAAAAAATTAATAAGTAGTTAATATAACATGTGTCATGGAGAAATAAAAGTGTGGAGAAAATCTATAACTACATTGGAACATTTTTAATAATATTTCCTATTAATGAATAAAAAAATGGACCTATAAATATCATAAAAATAGGTATATTTATGGTATACCATTTAAAAGGTTCATTATATACACAACATAAAGGAAATGAGTGGGGAATATGGAATATGTCTTCCAAAAAGTAAGGTAATGTAGAAATCCATTACAGAGTCTCAAAATTATTCATTCACATTCATACCTCCTATAAAAAAAAATGTTTACAATATTTATATTTCATAAATATAGTCATATATATATATATCAAACCATATAATAATTACATATGAACTTTTATTATATGTTAATTAAAAATTGTTAAAATATCATTTTGGGTAATAACTTCTTCAAATTTCATTTATGTTTTTTTGGTATTATCAATAACATTAAATTAATCAGGGATCCATAATATAAATAATGTTAAAAATGATATTAATATTATTGAAATTATTAATATATGTATTTATATTCACCCTTAATATTAAATATACAAAATGAATTACATTGTTCATGGAGAGAGTATACAGTATGTACCCATGGAAGCAGTTACCATATTATAGATGGATGGAACCAATGAAATGTTAATAATATATAAAAATTATAGAATAAATTTTTATCTAACATATATCTTATATATTTACACAATATATCATTATTACAATCCATTTTAAAAAATAAAAATAAAATTATGTCACTTCACAGTGGCAGTAGTCCACACGTACGTACAAGCAATATTATCGCCATCCAAAAGATAGGAAGGTAAAAAGGTAGATGAGATATTATAATTTAACGAGTATAAATATTTCATTAATATAATATAATATTAATAAATATATCATTACACATATTAATGATAGGAGGTGATGGAAAAAATTGCATTTTTTCACGATCAAGAATCGATTTTCCAAAGAAAGGTTCTCATTCGCATAAAAGATTTTTATATCAAAATTTGACATTTTATTGATTCCAATGAACTAAATTGGATTAGTTATAATATATTTAAACTAATTTTATATTTAAATCCATTTTAAAATTCATTTTATCTTTATAAATATATTTAATGAAAAAGATGTCTTAAAACCCACAATTTTTTTATTTTGAGGGTAAAACTAATATTTTATAAAAATTATAAACAATTAAATCCATTAAAATTTTGATATTGTGATTTCAAAAATGAATTTGAATATTTTTTCCTAAAAGTGGAAAATATAAGTTTTAAAATTTGATGCAGAACATGATAAGGCCACTTTTATAAAAAATAATTTTTCAGAAATAGGAATGGATTTATTTTTATCCCATTATAAAATAATATTAGATAAAGGAATGTTTTTTTCAATAAATGAATATTATATAAATTTTACTAAATAAATTCTATTATACTTAACAATTTAATTCATTAATATATAAACACTTCATGCACATAAATATTGTTTTTAGAAAAAAAATTCGATTACTTTGAAATGATTTTTTATCTTTATTTATAATCAATTATAAATAAATGAATTTAATTTATTCATGTGTGAACCATATAATTATAATATTTTATGTATTCATATTCGTACTATATAATTTAACTGATAGGTTATAATGGTTATGTTAAAATAATAATATCTATAGTATAATTTCGCTCGCTAAAACATGGTCTTACACGTAATAGAAGCTATCAAAGAAATTAAATTAATTAGGAAAAATTTTATAAAATATTGGGGTGTTAGGTTCTCCCTACATTAATAAATAGTGTCGTCATAATTCGACATGTGATTGGTGGGTTGTAAAATTTAATATTCCTTCATGTGAAACCCACATCGTAAAAAGTCTCAATAAAACTTCCTCCTGGAAAAAGGGAAAATAATTCCTAAAGGTTACCTAGAATAACACATAAATATTTTTAAAATATGATAGTATTTGTGGGATGTGAAAATATAGATGTGAATCATAAAGTTACACAAAAAAATAAAGTGATAGAGAACAATGTATGAATAAATTTAATGACCAAAATGAAATAAATATGTGATGGGTGAAAAAAATTAATTTATAAGATTTAAAAGAAAAATGTATAATATTTTCATTTCAAGTCCCCTTTCCTATATTTTCGGAATTTTTACAATAATATATTCTTACATGATTTCTTCTATTCCATTAGAATAATATCATCCTATTTGTGTGCTCTGATAAATTCTAACTTTATCTATTACTCCATGAAATAGAGATGATTTTTTCATGCCTAAAATACTATTAGATCAATAGATCTATAATATAAAGATATGTAATTTATTTTATCTCTAGTTACCATCCAAAAAAACTATTATCACAAGTTATCCAACATCACTAAATATTAATATGAAGAAATAGTCTTGAAAACCCCATCCATATATCATCTAAAACCATTCTATAAACGGTTACCTATAAGGCCCTTCCAAAATAAAGAACATTATAAAAAAGGTTTTAAAATTTCCAAAATAAACATAATAATAATAAAAAATATATCATAATGCATATCATAATTGACACATGAGAAATATATCAATAACTTGTTCATATATTTTCCTTAAACATGTTAATAACAAGAATTACCAAAAAAATATTAATGAAAATAATCCATGCCTCCTCATTACTGAAATATTATAATAGATTATTCAATATATTCCATAAATCAAATAAACTTATAAAGTCTATCAATGATAAAAAACAACATTTATATCAAATCATTAATCATTTCATTGATCATCGAGAATATTTTATTTACTTTATCTATATAAATCATCTCTTTATGCCATCTAAATTCTGTTATTTTAAAACCAGGAACATATTAAGGGATATATTTCCCTTAATCATGTGTTTCCATAAAATGTTAAATTTTCATTAAATCACTATTCTTGGTCATCATTTCTATTTATCATATTCCATCAAATCCTTAATGAAAATATATATTAAAAAGACTTATATATTTCATAATTTATATGACATATTTTTTGAGTTATAATGCATAAACAATCCAATATTCCCACTTAATTATTTATCTATTATATAAGAATCACCACTTTAATCCTTAATACCTTCTCCCTTTAATATGTCATTCAAAACCTATTCTTCATCAACAGAAAAACTTTTACTCATACAACCTTGTTGATCCTATTCTTGAACCATCCACCTAGTACATTGATTTTCATAATTCACATTCCTTCCACCTTTAAAATATTAAACCATTGATGATGACTTAGTGAACTCATTATTCTCATTCATTTTAGGAACTGATTTCTTATTCCATAGTGATTACATACACTATTCCCTTATTTTCCACACATAAATAACTTATTATTCCATAGAGACATTCTCCAGAGTGTTCCTTTCAATATTCTAAACTTATAGGAAACTAAATCTTCTTTCCTCGATAATATCCACCCTTGAGATCTTAGTGACCCATATATGTCTCTTCTATAGTGAGTCAGATAGTTGGTTAAGGAGAAAGTTGATAATATTATATCATTGTACTTGAATAGAAATAATAATTATATCCTTCAATCATGTTATCATTCTATTTGGGGTCTCATTAATAAATTGTCTATCATATTCAATGTTAACCATGTTTCATTTGTTTCCATCCATTAAGAAAACTAAAAAGATGAATATGGGAAATAATAATCATTTTGGGAATGCACAAAATTGTGAAAAATAATTTATAGGATATCTAAATTATGATACCATATTTTCATACAATGTGTCCCAATGGTTAACCTAGGTTATATATGATTGTCATCTTATCAAAACCCCTTATAATGGTTCATAAAAAAATTTATATTATCTAAAGAATATCCCACATGAGTTTCATCTAGGTATCTAGAATGGATTATTGTCATTCACTATGTAATGATCATGTAAAATCACAATTCACACTTTTCAAGGTTATTACCACTACACACAAGTATTCCAGATCCATTTCCACTTATATTAACCATTCATGGTTTAATTCTTTGGAATATCAAAAAATAATTTCCTTACCAAAATATTAGTATGTTATTCTATACGTAGACTTATAGAACAGGTTTTCAACAACTTTTGAAACCATAATATCAAATGTATGGATAAACCTATGCTCAGATATGAACAATAATGAGCATGAATTTTCATATATAAACACTACATCTTTTTAGATGAATATTCAATAAATTTAAAAAATAAATTCCTAAAGACAATAATAGTTTAGTGTCTTTGGTGACTTGATATATAGTTTTTTAATTTCATGAAAATTATTAAACATCTCACATCAAGATCTCCCCAATTATTACTCTTCGTAGACATACCCTAGTTAAAAATATTATTCATTTCATTAGGAAAACAAACATAAGAAAGGGTGAGATTATATATAAAGTTTGGGTATGTTTTGGGTATTTAAATAATCATATAAACATATCATGAACATATGATTATGTGATTGAGAGAATAACATTTGGAAACAATATCCTATAAAACATAGATCATAATATTGAATCATATAATAAATATTAGAAATTGATTATACATGTGTCAAAAAGTAATCCAATGATCATAATACATGAAAGAGTAATTATATAAATAGAAATGTTGAAATAATGAAATATTATAAAATTTTCATCCTGTATAAATAGAAACATATTCACCAATTGGATATGTACATGAGATTAGGCTCTCTCATAAACTTATGAACATGAAATCATGCCCCCACATAACCTTATGGACATGAAATATAGTCCACACAAAGATTTATGGACATGGAAGAAGGTCCCCAAAAAACATTATTAAGATATAATCACGTTCAAAATTAACATTATGTACATCAAATAAGATACACACACAACATTATTAATATGAAATCTGGATAATGAATAACATTATGGGCATAAAAGCTAGTGCATAAATAATATTTTGATCAATACATCATGTGGACACATATATTAATTAAATCATGAATCATCCATAATTACCTAATTAATTGGAAGAGGATATAGGTCCAACCCTTAAAAATATCATAATACATTCAAATAAATTCCACAAAACAGTCATTATTATCATGACCTATGAAAAAGCAACAGGTTTGAAAAACATTTTGTTAATTTATGATATCATTTCCCATAAAAGATAAATTTGTTTTATAAAAATAAAATAATCATAAACATAAACAAAATCCATATAGAGAAATAACAAGTATATAACCATTATATTATATCTCAATTAAAAAATATGAAACACCAAAATTTGATTCTATTGATTAATATACATTCCTTAAAAATATCTTTAAAAAAAGGGTGAAAGAAACTGTATCTACATTGAAATAAATTATCTAAAATTTAAAAAATCCTAAATAATTAATATTTTTCTTTATTTAAATAGAACTACGTAAAATTTTATTCCAGTATTTAAATCATCTTGTGGTCATGATAGTGGGAAATACCTTTCATGCCATAAATTTAAAAAAGTATATTTCATTCCCATTTTTAGTAAAATCCAAAAGTGTATTTTTTAGAAACAACATGAAGATTATTTTTTGAAGTACAATATGGCCAAGAATTAATTTAAACCAAATTATTATAATATTAAAAAATTATTGAAAACATTTTTAGAAAACATACATATGGATGAAAAAGTGTTTTTGTTAGATGGGAGAAAAAATCCTGTATTCTGTTAAAACATTCTTTTTGGAATCATGAGAACGTAAATAGAGTAAAGTGACTTGAAAACATTTAATTTCAAGGAATAAATATATGGGAATGAAATTAATAAGTTTCTTAAGAGTTCTGCCGTTATTTCTCATCATGGGAATCAGAATCATAAACAATCCTGACAAATAATGAGATTATAATAGAAAACCCTTACTATTATGATAACTTTGGAATCATAATCCAAATGAATGAAATTAAATTTATATATAAATTTAAATATCCATAAAATTCATAATAATAATCATAATATAATTTTATATATATTATATACGAAAATATAAATAAATGGTTAACATGGCATGTGGATTATAGAAATAAAAGCGAGATGAAAATCCAATACTGTTTCAGATAATTTTGATTTGTTACCCCTATTAAAGAGAAATTTTGAATTAATAATTAAATATAATTAAAATAATTGTATTCATGATATAACATGTAAAAGTGCTAATATATGAACTATATAAAGGAAATAGATGGTGAATATGACATATGTCTTCCAGAAATAAAATAGACACTTGATATCCCATACCTAAATTATACACATTATTGATACATGATTAAAAGTAATATATAAAAAGATATGTTTATTATAAATATATTAATTAATTATAATCTTATATAACCTAAAATAAATTATTTAATTATGACTTTTTATTATAATCTTTTTAAGAAGTCTTTGTTAAAATCATGTTTCAGGTAATAACTCTTTCATTTTTCATGTATTTTTTTAGTTGTTATTATCAATACCTTAACCTTGATTAGGGTAAAACAATATAATAGAAATTAAAAATGATATTAATAATATATAAATTCATTATGAACATATTTAGAGTAATCCATAAATGTTATCCATTTAAAATGAATTACACCATTCATAGAGACAGTACGACGTACATACAGATGAATGAAGGTTCCATTTTCTAAAAATATAGAACATAAGAAAGGTTAATAACAATTAAACCGTAAATAATAAATATTATGTAATATATATATATATATATATTATCTATTCACAAAATCAATCCTCATTACCATAAATAATAGAATAAAATGAAGATGAATCATATTGCTCTATAGAAATGATATTCCAAACCTACGTACGAGTGATGTTATCATTTTACAGAAGATTGTAATATATGATGGTAGATGTGATATTATAGTTCAAGGAGTATAAAAATGTCAAAAATATCATATATAAAATATAAATCTATCATGTTCCCAAACTGTTGGAGGTGGGGAGGTGGTAGTACACAGTAAACATGATCGATGATTTCATTTACCATTTGGTGGTAGAGGATATGAATATAAGTCAATTGGTAAACATAATAAAATATAATTATGTTTTATATAATATTTTTATAATATTTTGATTATGAATAAATTAATGGATGTGGAAAGATATGCTCTTAAAAAATCTTAGTGAAGACAATTAGCTTCGCTTAGAGCAACCTCCTTGGGATATCTCATTAAAGATGCATGTGTCAGTAGTTTGGGAAGTAAAAATGATCATAAATGTGTCTAGTGAAGTTATTTATAGTTTTGGGTTAGTTTTAGCTCTTCCAAATATACTTATAGGTGTATATAAGTGGGGGAGGATGTGCCTTTTCATAATTGAGGAAAATTTGATTTTTGTAAATTCACAAAAGGGTTGAATAATGAGATGTCACTATCAAGTCACGTGACTCTAAAATGAAAAAATATTAGATTTAAGGGGATATATGGTTGAAACAAAACTCAATAAAAACATGATTTAAATATTTTTTCATTTACCTTTATGATTACCTACTTTTTCATTTGGTTTTCACCACATTAATTGGTTTTTTATTTATATATCGTGTCTACAAATAATTTCATACTAAAATTAAATTATCATTATTAGATAATCTGGACCATAAAATTATAATTAATAAATTTTATTTATCAAATAAAAATATTATGGGTTGAGAGAATTAATTTTAACACATGTTCATGCAACATGAAAGACCCCATTTTATCATTAACCACAATAATTAATTTTTTTTTATTGTTTTATCTATTCATTATGAAAATAAATATAATTAAAGTTTTTATATGATATGAGTTATTACAATTAAAAATATTGAATATGTTTTATGAAAATAAATTTACAAAATTGGTGTAACTTATTTTTAAATTAAAATCTCTAAAGCGATGAAAAAGGGGTTTCCAAATAATTTGTTAATATGTTTTTAAGAATTATGGAAAATTTAAACATGAAATTGATTCCAATGAACTAAATAGGATGAATTAAAATAAAATTTATCTCATTTTACATTTAATACAGTTTTTATATATAATTTATATTTGTAAATTATTAAAAAAAAGTAGTTTTTAATAAAAATAAGTAATTTTCACAATCCATTGTAAAATTATTTTTTCATAATGTTACCAAAAAACCACTATAAGATAATTTTTTAATGATATTTTAAATAAATTATGTTTAATTTATCAAAGAAACATACAAAAAGTGGAAATAATTAGTATTAAAAATGTGCACTAGATATGAGGAAATACCATTTTATGTAAATACATTTTTAAACATAAAATTGGATTTATTATAATTGATTTATTATAAATATATTAAATAAATGATTAAAAATTTATTTAGTATATAATCAAAAAATTTCATTAAAATAATTTATGAATAGTGATTAGTACTTGTTATTAAAAAAACTGCATGCGTATAATTTGTTTCACAAAAATAATAATATTACTTTCAAATAATTTTTTGTTCTCATTTTTAATTAATTAAAAATAAATGAATTTACATTATACATATGTAAAACATATACTTTTGATGATTTAGTTATTCATATTCATACCTACCAATTTAAATACATTGTTATAATGACATGGTTAAACTAATAATAGTAATTGTATACTGTGGTTAACTAAAAATCAGTTTTCTATGTAATACATGCTTTTAAAAAATTAAATTTATTATAAAAATATATTTTATAATTTCTCATGTTTTTGCAATGGTCATTGTTGAAAAATATAAATTTATGGTTTACAATATTATGATCATTCTATGAATGGAATTTGTATTAGGACATAAGAATCATCTATTATAACCACTAATACTATAACATCTTGAGTTTTAAAAAGGAAACACAATGTTTGATAGTGTACATGATACACCACATCGAGCTTAAATGAACAACTAAATACTATAATGGTAGTTATTACCTATAAATTATAATATATTGAATGAACAATGATAACTGAATTATGAAAATATGGGTTACAGATATTTGTTTAATGATTCATTGGTTTTCAAATTAACTTGAAATGAAACTAAAAAAAATTGAATATGAAGGTTGTATTCTTATGAAAAACTATTTAAATGTGAATAATTATTTTTATAAATTAATATAATCACTATTTTGGAGTATATTAATTGAATATTAATTCCATTTAGTGTTTAAAATTCATCTTATGTGTTTTCTATAAATTACACAAGCTTAAATATAATTTTATGGATAAAATGAGTGTTTTTATAAAAATACAGCTTTACTACCTTATGATGGGGAACCCATTTAAAAAATATTTTTTAATTTTTTATATGTTATATTTGAGAAAATAAATTACTTATTTTAAATTTGGACATAAAAATTAACATTTTTTGAAATTTTTGTATTTTCATGAATAATGAAATATACTGTATTTTAATTCATCCTTCTTTTTCATCTAATTTATTTATATTAGTAGATTATATTTTTAATTAATTTTAAATTACATTTACGATTTTTTTTTATCATTCAATCCATTTTTAGTCATTGTATGTAACTTCACACTGAAATTAGATATAGACACAAATCAATCTATGGATGGTTTTTATTATTAAAGATATTGTTTTCTCATTTTGACAATGGGGGGTAATTTTAATTAAATACATCAAATTTTATTTTTTGAAATCATAATTTTTTTTCCTATTTTGAATTTGAAGTTTGTAATTATTTATATAGTTCCATTTTATTTTTTTCTATATGAATAGTAACTTTAGTAATAAATTATATTATCACGGTTAAAGGTAAATTAGGTAATTAAAGGTAAAAATTATATTACATTAATATAAAACTATCCCAAAATATTACCTAATAAAATTGAATATGTATATACCAATCATGATCACATTTTGGTCTATTTTAGGACAACTTGGAGCCATATGGATTATATTAATGCATTTTTAATATTATATTCAATTAATTGTCATTTTTTAACATTTTTGTGTTTAAGAAAAATATATTCATGTGAAGTTATTTAGGGGATATCTTCACCCATAAATAGTCATTAGAAAAAAAATAAGATTACCTAGATCATATTAATTTATTTATAATTTTTAGAAATTAAATATTTAAATTTAATTATAAAACAATGATGATGTTGTAATTTCATAATTGATGAAAGAATCAAATAAATGATGTTATAAATATTAAAATAAATATTATATGACATAATTTATGCCATAAAAAATTTATATGGATGGCTATGACATGTTATTATTAAGTTGAGGTATTTTTTTTTTGAAGGAATCAACTTGTTATGTTATTTTTAAAAATGCATAAAATCAATAGTGTTAAAATTGAGATAATTCATATTTTTAAAATATATAATATTTAATTAACTGATAAAAAACTCAAAAAAAATCAAACATTCATCCAAAATTTTAAGATATTTAAAAAAATCATTAATGATTCATTCATTGGTATTTGGCATGATTTGGAAATTATTTTATCCATCTAAATGTAAAATACTTGATTAAATTATAAGAGTTAGAAGGGGTTAAAATAAAATTTTAAGGACTAAGAAAATACTAAAACTTTTCTAATTTTCATTGGATAGTTATATTTAGACCCATAATAATACTATATTCAAAATACTATAGCTTTTACACATTTTAATTTAAAATTGAATTTATATTAATTTAATATTTATGATAACTCCAAGACATCCCTCCCATGCCTTATAAAAAGGTACCCACTCTTTTCTTGAAATCAATCTTCTATAACCTTTTGGATTTTCCAAGATGAGGAAAAACCTATTCTTAGGTTCCCTGCCCATATTCATGTGGCCTTATTTTGGGATGAAACCCCGCTTTATGGGTATTGTGGTATTCTTTAAAGGTGACCAACCATTGATGTGGTATGGCTCTACTTAAGTATTTCAGTTTTATTTATTCTTTTAATTATTTCAAATCACCTCCAACCATGATGAAATAATAAAACCAGTATCCTCAATATAATGATACGTTATTTTGTTAATATCATCACGTAATTCATATCCACTTCCATTAAATGGGAAAAGGTTTAATCATTTGAGCGTATGTGTGAACTATCACCTCCTCAAACTGATCTAGTTCATTTTCAAAAAATCTCTCCCATGACTAGTTATAATAATGGAATAAGTTTTTTAACAGGATATTACTAAAATATTAATAATTATATGATTATAATATATCAATTACCTTCTTAATTCTTGTGCATAAAACTGATAACATCGTTCGTGTGTAGGTGTGAACTGTCACCAACATGAAGTGACGTGACTCATTTTTATTCATTATGTCTCTTTAATGATATATATATAAGTATATATAAATTATTAATATTATATTAAGTATGATATTATCATTATGGAAAGATAATATAATAATAAACGTACTTCTGTAATGATCAATGAATAATGAAGATGTTAATCAAGCGTACGTACGACTAACTGTCTCCATGATTATAACATTGTTCATTTTACAAACCAAAAATAATTGATTTTATTTAAAAGTAGAATTGAATTATATAATATATTATTATGTCACGAATATTATTATAGATATGATGGACTTATGACCACATGGACTATTGACATCAAGTCGAGTTCATTTTCAAATCAAGTATCGAATATTTACTGAACATCCAATATGAACATAAATAATTATGTAATTCTTATAACATGGTAATAAGTGATTTAAAATAATAATTTACATGAAAAAGTTTATAAAGTAAGTATAAATTTACCTTATTTTATTATTCTCAAGGATATAGAACGTATAAGATGATTTAGACTCAACGTATGGGTCATCGTCTCAATCTCCATTTGTTGAGGGATATTTGAATAATATGCACCTCTTTATTTTATACGTTATATAATAAAATCCATTAAATTTTAATTTCATTCAATGGTTTTAAAAATGGATTTTGTTCTATGATGTGTTCTACTAATCATAAAATGGAATGTTTTTAACGTATTCAATGACAATAACATTTTTTCCAACATAAACGTTATTTGATATTTGGCCTCATCTACAAGTCGTAATGTTTTTAAATGGAAAATAAATATGATATTCCATTTTCATGTATTTTTTTATTTAAAATGGTTTGTAGAAAGGATTTATTATGTCAACATGTTGAAAAAATATCTTGTGATTTCAGTGTGGAAATTTTATTTTTCCATTATGCGTATTTTATGTGTTGTGAATATGATTTGGTTCTTGGAAATTTCTTATGTATATGGGTGGTTCCATGATACACATAGTGAGGGTGAGACTGTGATAACCCTCCAATTTATTGGGTAATGAGACAGAGTGAAACAATATGTTTTCTGCTAAGATATTTAGTTAATATGCTGTGATGAGTATTCCAAATGTATCCAAGAAGGTTAATCCCTATCTAGTTGTGAATGCTAAATTTTAAGGATGATATAGATGCCACAAGTTACCTTTAGGATTTTGGTTTTCTAATAATTTTTATCCAAATCATATTATTTAATTAGGTATGTTAAAGAGAATTTGTCTTATGGTTGAAAAGTGTGAATTTGTGGGTTTATAAGTATTCAGGGACTAACGTTCTCTTTCATTCCCTTATTTATATTACAATGATTTTTATGTTCATCCCTTGTTTCTGAAATGTTTTCATAGTGTATAAGTATGGGTAAGAGAAATTTGGATTTCATAATAAATTATATGAATATTTTTACAAAGAAAAAATATATGAGGTTTTATCTTAAGGACGTTTATTTTCTAAAAAAAATGGATAGTGAGTATAAGTCACTTCTTTTAAATTTTTGTGTTGTTATGTAATAGTAATAGACTAATTCTATAGAGCTATAAACATGAAAATATCCTCAATGTGAATTACTGATTTAACTCAAGATTATGTAATGTTAATTTTAGGGGCCTTATAGTTGGTATCATAGGTTAGTTTAGATAACTTTATAGGTTAGGGTATTATTTAAACATAAGTAATAAGTTTTTTATAACCAAAATGGTTAGAATATTTAAAATATTCATAGTAATTTTAGATTAATTTAATGAATTTGAGATAACAAGAATATATATATATCTTAGTTTTGGACCTTTTCATATGATTTTATATGATGTTTTTATTGATATACTCATACTAACCATTTTGGTCTTAGTAAATTGATGTATCCCACATGAACTAAAGTAAAAAATGGATGTGAAGGAAATGTGGTAGTTTATAGGATAAGAAATATAATGAAATGGGTGCATTAATTATAACTCTTTTTGTTATTCTAAACCAACTATCTGGAGTCATGGTTGACCACTTAAACCTTGGTGATTTTTTAATACATCATATTTTAGATAAACAAATCTCTATGGATATTGGTTAATAATCATTAAGGCAATTATATTCAATGAAATATGTGTCATGGATGTTGAATTAAACACCTATGAAAATGATTTAATGGGATGTTAAGATGTTATAAATGTGGTAATGAAGGTCATAAAGCAATAACCTACAAATAAAAAAAAGGAATAATTCCATTAACTCTAGAAAAGGGAAAGAAGTTCTTCTTGTGTTATCAATTAGATGTTTAAATGTGGGGAGTATAGTAATTATGAAAATCAATGTCCCTTATAGAAGGTTTAGGAATGTGATTAGTAAGATTATACAAATACAGGTTTTTGAATATATAATTCCATTATAATTGAATATTGGGGTATGAAAAATGAACTATGAAATGTATTGATTATTATTTATCTCAGGTTTTAAGATTATTAAATCTTAAGGCATGATTCATGATTTTTTTTGTAAAAAATATGTATTAAGGAATAAGGCAGAAAAGCATGGTAAAATAATCATGAAAAATTCTTGATGATTAAGATGTAGACATTTTTTGAATTCAAGAGTTATGTTAGATCTATAGATGATGAAATTATAAAAGTATTAATGCTATTTTGATAATGGGATTCTTTTGGAAGAATTAATTTTTAGTGTTTGTAACATTGAATTTTGTTATCTGAAAATGTTATTCAAGGAAGAACTATCTTTCCATTTGTGGATATAAATATGGATAAACATTTGGGATTATTTATTTTGGAGTTAATTATGGGATGTTAGTTTTTGGGATAAAAAATGAAAGGAATGAGATAACATTTTATGTTAACACATGTTATGGTAATTTTTAAAGACATTATTAAAGAAATTTTATCGGAATTATATAGTTTTTGAAAATGGACAACACGCATACAGTGTGACAACCCCTCACGTCAGAAAAGGCTATGTGAATTAAACCCACAACCGAAGTGCAACATGTATTTATTTCGTACTACTAGCCTACACGAATCCATTTTTAGTATGACTACGTTCTTTTTAGTTATACATTTTTATAGTTCATTTTTGGAACTTATATATTATAAAATTGATATCCTTGGTATTGAATAATGATTTGTTGATTAAGTGATAAATGTTATTTTGTAATATTTTATCTATATTGGGAACATTATATGATTTGTATAAATAGAATACTATTTTATTTTATTATAGTAATAATGGTTGAATTTTATTTTTAAAGAATCAATGATTTTATTTGTGGATTATTTATAATTTGGTAATTAATAGAGATGATTAATCTATATTTGAGAAAATTTCATTAGGTGAAATACTATTTGTTATGTAATTGAAAGAGTCATTTATGTTATTTGAATACAAATATTAAAATTTTTCCAAGAAGACAATGTGATCAAGTCTTTTTTATTTTTTGGTTTCAATCTTAGTTTGGTTTAATTTTATGAATTTTAAGGATAATTGTTTGTTGAATGGTCTATGTAAAACATGGGTATTACTACTGAATTTTGGAGATTAAAATTTGTTTTCATCATACGATTGTATATTCTTTTGGGGAAATTTATTTTATTTTCCAAACCATATTGGTTTTGGTTAATGTTTCAAGACAAGATAATGGATGATAAATTATTTTTTGATTATGTGATTGTATAGCAGTTGATTCAGCTTGAAGACTAATCATTTGGAGAAAAATTTGATTTTGGGGTGGTATTTGATTAAAGGATGAAAATATAATTTTTAATAAATTATGTTTACTTCAATTGTTATTCTAATTAGTTAAATAATTTCTCAAATTTATGAAAAGGTTCAAAAAACAAAAAACAATTTCTGTTTCACTTATTATACTATGAAGTCGAAGACTGTTTAACCCATCACAAATTTATTATTGTGTAATTGTTATCTTTTTTTCCTTATAATGATTTCTATCACTCTCCATCAGAACACGATAGTTAGTTTTTCTTCTATATCTATGTTTTTCTATATTGAATTTTAGTATGTATTATCTCAATTGACCTTCGTACTTTTTTCTTTTATTGTAATGGTTTTATTAATCTTTTTCTTGAAGAGGGGATTCAATAAATGTATTTTGAAGATTAATGCCTTTGTTACCCACACTAAATTCAAATTTAATGGTCATAATTTCCAAAAGGGGTAGAATGAAACACCCCACGTTTTATAAAGGAAACACAATGTTCGATAGCATACATGATACACCACATAGAGTTTAAATGAACAACTAAGTATTATTACGGTAGTTATCACCAATCCATTATAATGGAGGTAATGAACAACGTTAAATTAATTATGAAAATATATTTTTCAAATGTATATATAATTATTCTATTGTTATGAAATTTACATTAAATGAAACTAAAATCCAATTGAATAGAAAATATGTATTTTTATGAAAAAATATTTAATTGTGAATAATTGTGTTAATAAATTATTAAAAACACTCATTTTGGAGTATATTAATGGAATATTAATAAAATATTGTGTTTAAAATACATCTTATCTATTTTCTATATATTACATAAGAACAAATACAATTTTATAGATTACATGAGAGTTTTTCTAAAAAAATAGTTTTACCACCATTTGATGGAGACTCATTTTAAATCTATTTTTTGACAAATAAACTTGTTATTGGTAATTGGGACAAAAAAATTACATTGGTTGAAGTTTTTGTATTTTCATGAAATAATTCATCTTTTAATGAATGGGTAAAAATATTACATTTTAATTCAAAACTCCTATTTCATATAATTTATTTATATTGTTAGATTTTATTTTTAATTGGGTTTAATGTATATTTATATTATGTCTTATCATTTAATTCAATGTTGTTCATTATAATTAATTTCACAATGGAATTAGATATAAGCACACATTAATCATTAAATGGTTTCACTTTGAAAAAACACAATTTCTCATTTTGACAATGGTGATTAATTTTAAAATAACTAATGAAACTTATATGTTTCCAATTTCAAAAAATTGATTCCATATTTAGAATAAGAGGTTAAAAATTTTATAAACATTTCACATTTTGGGGATATTAGGAATATTGACTTTAGTAAAAAAATTATTACCACAGTTAAAGCTAAACTAGGAAATTAATGGTTAAAATAATATTATAATAATATAAAATAAACATAAAAATTATCTAAATTTTATTTGATGACTATTTATCAACCATGATCATACATGGGTAGATTTTCGGACAACATGGAAGAATTTAATTCATTTATAGTATTATACTCAATGAATTGTCATTTTTGTTATACTTTTGTTTTTAAAGAGTAGTGTATTTTAAATTGAGTTATATAAGGGATATATTTGACTATAAATAGTAATTTTAAATTAATCCATATTACCTATATAATGGGTATTTAATTATAATTTTTATAAATTGAATAATTAAATTTAACTATGACATAATGATGATGTAATAATTTTCATAATTAATGAACAAATAAAATTATTGATATTATAAATATTAAAATTTATATATTTCACATAATTTATTCCATACATGAATTTTATGGATGAATATTACATGTTAGTGTTGAGTGAACATATTTATCTTGAAGGAATCAAGTCGATATGATATAGTTAAAAAATTCATCTAATGAATAGTGTAAAAATTGACAAAATTCATTTTTTTAAAATATTAAATATCTAATTTAATGATGTAAAATTCATAAAATTATAAGACGTAACCAAATGGTTAAAATATGTCTAAAAATTCCATTAATTAATCTATCATTGGAATTTTGGGTATGATTTGGTAATTATTTTAACCTCTATGTGTAAATTACATGATAAAATGGTAAGAGTTAAAATGTGTTAAAACAGAAAGATAAGGATTAAAATATATTAAAAGTTGTCTAATATTAATTAGATCATTATATTTCTACCCGTAATCATATTATAATCTAATTAAATTTGTTTGGACTAATCTATAATCCAAATTGAATTTATATTAATTTAATACTGTTTATAATTCTAAGAGTGCCCCTCCCCTCTATTATATAAGGTACCCAGTATTTTCTAATACTCACACTTGTAAAACCTTTATGTTTATAAAATATCTACCCAAACCTTCTCCATTGGATCTTCCCCACATTCTTGTGGCTTATTTTAGGCATAAAACCCTCCTTAGATTTATTATGTTGTTCTTTAATGGGGATCAACCATAGAAAATGCTTTCTATTCCTTAGGTATTTCAATTTTATTTTTTCATACAAATCATTAAATTCTCCTCCAACAATGATGAAATAAAAAAAATATCCTCAATATACTGAGATGTTATTATGTTAATATCATTACTAAAATCCACCTCAACTTCCATTAAATTGGAAAAGGATTAATCGTTCATGCAAAAGTGTAAACTATTACTTCTACGAATCGATCTAATTATTTTTCTATAACCTTCTCCCATGAGTGGTTATAATAATGGAATTAATTTCCATATGTTATATTCATGATATATTATTCATTATAATATTATAATATATCTATTATTATTTTACCTTAATGCGCATAAAAATGATAACGTTGTTCATGCGTACATTTGAACTATCACCTCCACAAAGCTATGTGACATGATTTATTCATTATATCAATTGTATGATATATATAAGTATATTTAAATGATTAATATTTTATTAATGAACATATTATTATCACGGAAAGGAAAAATAATAATAACCTTACATCCATTGTTGACCTCACCTATTTTGATAATCTCAATTATGTTTCAATATACTTTGATAATCCCAAATAATGTTTATCCTTATATTAATTATTCCTTAAATCTATAATCATCATATTATTATGTTGATAAAATATCAAAATGATGATTGGAATTTTCTAAATAAATTTTTATCTATGTTTATACTTGTTTAGAAATGTTACTGACTCAATCTGAATATGATTTTCATAGAAAATATAAGTATTAAGTGTTGAGTCACTAATACAGAACTATCGGTACATAGTCTACCGATAAGTAAAGGTCACTGATAGACCAAGCCTCCCGTGAGACAAGGTCACAGATACATAGTTACCGACACAAGCTACCGATACTAATAGACAGACATGTAACACAAGGTCACTGGTACGTAGTTATTGATACAATCAACTAATACATACAGACAGACAAAGTCCATCGATACAGATAGACAAAGTACACCGATACAGATATACATCTACCGATATGAAGAGCCACTGATACAGACAGCTACTGATAAGAAGAGCCACTGGTACAGGCAGTTACTGATATAAGCGAGTTACTGATAGAAAAGAGCCACTGATACAAGTCTACTGATATAGAATGACAGCTACCGCTACAAAGTCTACCGATACAAGAATGCCACCAGTACAAAAGAGCTATCGATAAAAGGATCCACTGATGGGAAGAGCTACTGATACATAGATCTACTGTTATAAAAAATAACAGCTACCGACACAAGACACACTGACTCAAGTCCACCGTTACAAGCTCACTGATAATAAGATCTACTGATGGAAACTAATCACTATAACTTTAAAATCGATTACTATTGTTTTTTAGCAACAGTCATATTTGTTGTTTTTATTGATTCTGCTATTAATTAATGATTGTTGTTGGCATGTCAGGAAACCGTACCTCATACCTAAAGAAGTAATCATACCTTCTGTCGGACCACATGAGCAAAAAAAGGGATCCACAAACAACAAATGAAAAGGAGGGATTCGATCTGTTTTTTCATGCACATACGAGACGCTATTTTGGGAGATACTCATGGACTTACATGCATAGAAGAAGAAGGAAGAATAAATACTGAATCTGGATATCATGAACATTCAAGCTGTAAAGAGCTTCAATAATTTCAATTGCACTCTATCTGATTAGACTGATCAACTTAAACCTGGAAGTAAAATAAAAAAACAACAATCTATTTATGGAAAAAAAACTAGAGAAGGACTCAAAGAATCATCTTCTTCAATCGAAGGATTCCAGTGCTTCACTCAAAACACATAGAGAATTATAAAAAAATATCTATTAGTTTAACTCTATTGTGTTTCATTTATTTAAATTTTGAGTAGTGTGTGTGCTCTGTATATTTAGGCACACAGTGTCGCCTATTCTAAACTACAATAATTATAAATCCTCACTCAATCATTCCTGTACTCTCTTGTATGCCACTGTGGATAGTGGTAGAGGTCAAGTGTGACCTGGATAGCCTGTGTGCTATTGTTTATGTTCTCCCATGTAGTACTGTGGTAGAGGTCTTAGTACCTGGATGGTCTTTTTAATGTTGTTAACCCCGATCCAGGGTGTGGATCAATGTTTATATAAACTATTTGAGAGGACTAAGTCTCGCCTTGAGACTGATCCTATTGGTTATATATATTGTGCAACTTATTTTTAGTTTAAGTTATTTTAAATTCCACTACTATGTACTTTAAATATAAATCCATTTTAAAGTAACTATGATAGTTAAACTAGAAAGTGTTTATAAATTTTGTTAGCCAGTAAGTTACTTTCAAAAGTTAATTAATCCTTAGATTGAGTTAACTGAGAAATAATCAATCTCCTGAGAAACTAATTGAAAACATATAATATTTATAAATTCACTACAGTTTATTTTTTATTTAATTTGGGGGATTTTTTAATCATAAATTATTTAACAGAAATTTTAATTGGAACTCAATTCACCCCCCTCTTGAGTGTCTACTCTGACTAACATTTGGTATTAGAGGATAGTTAATTTTAAAGGATTTACAAATAATTTTTTTCAACTGTTATTTTAGTTGTATCTTAAAGATCTTAAATTTCTGTTCATTCTAAATTTTATCACATTAAATATATTTTTTAAAATATAATTATGGATAATAGACAAGAAGGTGTTACTAAAAATTTCCCAACTTTCTTAATGGTGTTAATTATGACCAATGGAAACTTAAAATAAAAATTCACTTAGAAAGTATGGGATTTGATATCTAGAATACTATAGAGAATCATTATATGATTCCCGAAACTAAAAGAACTACTTTGGATGAACCTATGAAAACTGCTTACAATAATAATTGTAAAGAAGTGAATTCCTTGTATTGTGCTTCGGGAGATGAAGAATTTAATAAAATATATTCTTGTAAGATTTCTTATGAAATCTTGGATACTATGGCTATTTCCAGTGAGGGAACAACCAATATTAAGGAAATGAGACTGAATAACTACACTATTAAGTATTATAATTTTCAAATGATGCCTGATGAACCTATTTCTGACATGTATCTCAGGTTCAAAAAAATTTAAATACAATAAGCTCACATGGAAAAGTTGTTCCTGCAAAAGAACAAATCATGAGGATACTAATATGTCTACTAGATAGATGGAGAGGCACATCAGTCTCATTAAGAGAATTGTGTGACATAAGTTCACTAACTGTTAATTAGTTAATTGGAATGTTGATGATGTATGAAGAATAGCTAAAATTAAAAAAGAGGAAGATGATGAACAAAAGAGGTAGTGAGTGGAATTTAAGTCTACTACCTCAAAGAGAAAGGACAAGGAGAAAACACATATACCTACTGAAAGCTCCAAAAGTGAAGGTTCAGATTCTGACAGCGATGAAGAGATGGATCAAATAGCCAAGAGATTCAATAAATTCTATAGGAAGAAGAAATTTTTCAGAAAAATCAAATCATAAAGGTAAGTATGACCAACGACGTGATTGGAAGAAATATTTCAATAAATCTAATAAGGATGGTGAGATAATGTTTTATGAATTAAAAAGGAAAGGACACATTAAGGCTGACAGTCCAAAATTGATGTTCAAGAAGAAACATGATTATAAGAACAAAAAATATAAGAAAGATATAATGGAAACATGGAGTGCTTCAGAATATATCACAAGTGAGTCTGTGGTTTAGGGTTCTGAAACGAATCATGCCAACATGTGTTTCATGACTAATACTTCGGAGGTACCTGTTTCCCCTATGATGAATTATTATTATTCTGGAGATGATTCAGATTCAGAAACTATTTCCAAAGATGAATTATTTTAATACTGTAATATGTTAGAAGATACTTGAAATGATCATACGAATAAGTACAAATCATTAAAGAAACAGTATGCCTTGTCCATTACTATTAAATCTGATCATTGTATAGAAAAGTAAAAGAATGCACAACTTTTAAAGGAGAACACTCAACATAAATTGTTTAATGAGAAACTTAGAATATATTTGGATAAGTTCACTAATGGAAAGAACACTCTAACACTAATTCTAGGAAAAAAAGTAGCAAAAAAATATATTACTAGTTTAGGCTATCAGCTTGGACAAAGACAGATTACAAAGAATAGATTTATTCCTAAATCTGGACAGTATGCTACTAGCTCCAGCTCTGGAAACTACTATGACTCAACCATATATTAACATAGTTATATATTAAAAAAAATTACCTTTCAAAATATCTTGAATCTATTGATTATATGAAACCCATTAGACAAATATGGCTACCAAAATATTTTATTGCTAACCTGTCTGGACCAAAAAAAATCTGGGTACCAAAATAATTTTCTGTTTAAACCTAATTTTTAACAAACTTTCTTGAAGATTTCCTATAGAAAGACATGGTACTCGGACAGTGGATGTTCAAGACGCATGACAATATATTTTTCATGCTTCAAGATCTTAATAAAGGTTTATGGATGGCATCTCACCTTTGGTGATAATTCAAAAGGAAAAATCGTCAGCTTAGCCTAGATTGGTAAAACTGATTCAATTTTAATTTCTAATGTATTATTTGTTGATGGATTAAAATACAACCTGTTAAGCATTTCTCAGTTTTGTGATGATGGTTTCAATGTTAAATTTTAAAATTATGCTTTTAGGGTATTTGATTCTAAAAATGTTTTGGTATTTACTGCCTTCAGAAATGAAAATGTATATGTTGTAGATTTAAAATCTTTAACCAAACCAAAGGTTACTTGTTTAAATTCTTTTTATAAAGATTATTGGCTATGGTACAGAAGATTAAGACACTAAAATTTACACTCACTTAAGAAACTAAATAAGAAAAAATTATTTATAGACCTACCACAACTAAAATTCCCATTAGAAAAAGTTTTCACTCCCTGTCAAAAGGGAAAGAAACATAAAGTTTCATTATAATTAAGGAAAGAAGTTTCAACTTCTCAACATCTCCAGTTGGTTCACATGTACTTGTTTGGACCCTCTAGAGTTTCTAGTTTAAATGTGAAGTACTATATTTATGCTCTAGTAGATTTCTTTTCTAGATATACATGGGTATACTTTTTAGATCAAAAAACTGAAGCTTGCTCTTATTTTACGAAATATTCCAAGTCTGTAGAGAAATATAGTGGACTTAAGATTATGACCCTGAGAAGTGATCATGGCCGTGAGTTTGAAAATAATTATTTTGAAACCTATTGCTCACATAATGGATACAATCATAATTTCTCTTCCCCAAGGACACCTCAACAAGATAGTGTAGTAGAAAGAAGTAATAGAACCCTTCATGAAATTTCAATAACTATGCTTAGTGAGTATGAACTAACTATTTACTTCTGGGAAGAAGCTATAAATAAATCTTGTTATATTATAAATAGAGTCTTTATTTGACCTATTCTTAAGAAGACCCATTATGAACTGTCGAATAATAGGAAACCTAAAATTATTTAATTTAGATTTTTTTGGTTGCAATGTATTTATTCTCAATAATAAGGATAATATTGACATGCTTGCTTATAAAAGTGATGAGATAATATTTCTAGGCAACTCTATAACCAGTAAGTCTTATAGAGTCTTCAATAAAAGAACCAAATGTGTGGAAGAATCAATACATATCAAATCTGATGAAACTGATCCGCATGAACCTAAGTCTTCTCTTGAAAATCTTGAAGAAGATCTATCTATTCTGGACTTTAATGAGAAAAATAGTGACCATGCTGTAATGCCAAGAAAATCTAGAAATATTCCAGAATCTACTACTAGTGAACCCGAACCTATAGGGGAACCTGAAATTTCGAGTCCTACCTTTACCAGATCAACTAGGATTCTAAAGAATAATCTTTTAGATGTTGTTGTAGGTAATCCTAATAGAGGGACACATACTAGAGCTTCTCTAAGAAACCACGTTGAACATCAAGACATTCTTTCATAGTTAGAACCTAAAAATATCAATGATTCAATCAATGATGAATTTTGGGTAAAGTCTAAGCAAGAAGAATTAAATCAATTTGAAAGAAACAAAGCCTGTGACTTTTTTGATAGACCTAAGGAAACTTTTACCATGGGCACTAAATGGGTTTTTAGAATCAAAGTTGATGAATTCGGGAATATAATTAGAAACAAAGCAAGGCTAGTTGCACAAGGGTATAGTCAAGAGGAAATAATATACTATGAGGAATCCTTTTCACTTGTAGATAGATTATAATCTATTAGGACTCTACTTTCCTATGATGCTCATATGAATTTCAAGTTATATCAAATGGATGTTAAAAGTTCTTTTATAAATGGTTTTATAGTTGAATATTTTTTTGTTGAACAACCACCTGTATTTATTAATCCTCATTTTCCAAATCAAGTTTTTAAGCTCTCTAAATCATTATATGATTTAGAACAATCCCCACGAGCTCGTTATGATAGAATTTGTCATTTTTTTATATCAAAAAGGTTTTTCTAAAGGAATTTATAATCAAACTCTCATTGTTAAAAGAATTTCCAAAGATGTTTTGATAGTAAAAATCTATGTTGATGATATTATTTTTGGATCCTCTAATAATGTTTTTTGTAATGATTTTTCAAAGAGTATGAAAAATTAATTTGAAATGAGTTTAATGGGAGAACGTAAATATTTTTCTTGGATTTCATGTTTTTCAAAACAAAAATGGTATAATCTTAAATCAAAGTAAATATACAAAGTATCTTTTAAAACGTTTTGGTTTGGATAGTATTAAGGAATGTGATACAGCTATGAGTAATATTTTTCAGTTGGATCCGGATGAAACTGGAAAACCAGCGGATAAAACCAACTACATAGGTATGATTGGGAGCCTACTCTACCTTACTGATAGTTGACCTAATATTATATTTAGTGTGTGTACGTGTGGAAGATTTAAATCTAATAGAAAAGAGTCACACTTGCTTGCTATTAAAGGAATTTTCAAATATCTTAAACGTACTACTAACATAGGATTATTTTATCCAAATGGACAATAATTCGACTTAATAAGTTATTTAGATGCTGACTTTGCTGGTTTCAAGTTAGATAGAAAGAGAACATCTGAAACATGTCATATTCTAGGTAAATCCTTAGTATCTTGGTGTAGTAAAAAGAAGAACTCTGTTGCATTGTCTACTGCTAAAGTAGAATATATTGCTGCTGGTAGTTGTTGTGCAAAAATTCTATGGATGAAACATACTTTACTAGACTATGGATATCAATTTAGAAATTCATATATAAACTGTCATAACACTAGTGCAATTAATTCCTCAATGATCCCTGTATATCACTATAGGACCAAGAACATTGATGTAAGGCACCACTTTTGGAGAGATAATTTCCATAAATGTAATATTACTCTTGAATTTATAGGTACTGAACATCAATTAGCTGACATATTCACCAAGCCATTATGTTTAGATCGGTTAAGTTACATTAGACTTGATTTAGTAATGATTGACTTTGTAGTGCCAAAGCCTCGCCCTTAGACAAATCCTCACCGTTAGACAAAACCTCACCATTAGCCAATACCTCACCGTTTTCCAAAACCTCACCATTAGGCCAAACCCCAGTATTAGCCAAGACCTCACCGTTATCCAAAACCTCACCGTTAGCCAAAACCTCACCGTCAGCCAAAACCTCACCTTTAGACAAAACCTCACCATTAGCCAAACCCTCACCATTAGCCAAAACCTCACTATTAGCCAAAACCTCACTGTTAGCCAGAACCTCACTGTTATACCTCACTGGTATAAACCTCACTATTATACCTCACCGATAATAATACCTCACCGTTTTGAATCCTCACTGGTATGTATTACTGTTAGGTTGCGTTGTTTATAAAATTGTGTATCTTTAGTTTCCAGAATTTGTATAGCCTATACTATACTAATTATTCATTATTTATCTATTTTGTGATTCCTAAATGATAAATCATAAGTCTTGACCTCATCTCAATCCACCTCAAACCCTTTACCATGAATCATTATTTCCCAAACCATATATTCTCTCAAACCCTAAACATCGTGATTCCTAGAATGGAAAGAGTGAAGAGGCCATCAGTCAGCGGAAAGTATGATGATCTGAATTCCAAGAGACTCAAAGGAGAGTCTAGTAGTGGCAGTGATGTGATGAAACCTACAAATACTCATCTAATTAAAATGGAAATAGAAGTTGAGAAAGAAATTATCCTAGAATTGTTGATGACTTGCAAGTCTTTAGATCTAGAAGTGTTGGAAGACCAAAAATGGGTAGAGTGATTCTCGAATAAATATTGTCCTTATTATCCGAAGCTGGTAAAAGAATTCTATGTGTTTGTTTGTTTTGAGAAATCAGAATTTGAAAACAGAATGATATCACTACTGAATGGCATGAAAATATTCTTTTAGTCTATTGAGTGGTCTGAGTGCCTGAGAGTTCCATATGAAGGAGATTGTGGGGTTTTTTCGAAATTAGTACCTCCTGATAGTAACATATTTGAATATGAAACTGCATTGGAAGAATTAACAAGTGATAGAACACCTAGGAATGTAGTGGTTGCAAATATAGATGGAGAAAATATATTGCTTTTCAAGTTCATCCATCCTGTGATAAGTCCAATAAGAGGGAACTTTGAAAATTTGAAGTACCAAGATATCTATTTGTCGAATCTGTTAAGACATGGTGTCAAGGTAAATTTGGGTAGGCTTCTGATGATTCAAATTGAGGATATGACCAGGACCAAATAAATGTTCAATGCTTTATTATTTGCCAAGTAAATTTCGATTAATATCAAAGTGAAGGGAGTAGCTGAGTTTCAGGATGAGACAATGGAGGTAAGGAACAATTATTGCATCACAAGCACAGTTTGAAAATACATGATGATCAATTGGAATATGTGGAATAGAGAATGGGTCAGTAATGAAGGGAAGATGTATGATAAGTTTTACCTTGTGGATCATCTTTCAAAGTCTACGGATGTGAGGGATCCAGGTCGAGGACCTGATGAAGAGGAACCTTAGTATAGTGATAATACTGATGAGGAGGATATCTCTATAACTGATGAAAGGGTTACAGGCATGCCTCCAAGTCCTATTGCTAAAGTTGTATCGTCTAGAAAGGAAAAAT
Source organism: Viscum album (assembly GCA_963277665.1). Lineage (NCBI taxonomy): Eukaryota > Viridiplantae > Streptophyta > Magnoliopsida > Santalales > Viscaceae > Viscum > Viscum album. The sequence continues at coordinate 2,067,907,288 of OY728119.1, forward strand.
TGTTTGGATTAAGCAATGAAGAATCCATGATTGTTGAGGAAGACTATCCTACTCCAGAGAATGAGGAAGAATAAGAATCTGAAATTGAAGCGTCTGTTTCTGCCTGCATGAGTGTTAGTCCACTGATTGGGCACTCCTCAATGCCTACTGAAAAATGTGATGAAGTAGATAGACCTTCACCTATTCCTGAGTAGCCTCCTTCAGTTGAATTAGAGATGATTGTGGTGGAATCTTCCGAGGATGACCGAGTTGATGAGGGTGCTATTGCTATACAAGAGAATGCACAGATTGAGGGGGAGCATCCTACCAGACATGGTACTGTTTGAGTTTCTCATGGGATTGAAGACTGTGATAAAGACCTAGGTTTTGTAGTGTTTGGGTTGGACTATCATGATTCAGAATATGAGACATCCATCAATAAACCTCCTATCTCTTATAATCTCCTTTATGAAACTTTACATGGGGAAATAAAAAGAAAATATGATTTAAACCAGTTGATGTCTGATCTACATGACAGTTTTGTGGAAGAAATGAAATTAATGGAAACCTCTTTAATATCTTCTATTCAGTCTGTGATGACTGAATCGGTCCCTGGTGTTTTGGATGATTTCAATACCATCCAAAATCAAATTTCAAGCTTGGAAGAATATGTTGAATCTCTATCATAGTCAATTGTCTCTATGTAGTCTTATATGAGATCCAAATCTCATGCAGACAAAGACTTGGATTTTGTGAAGAGTGTAGTTGGATAGATGGTATCAGTTTTTGAGGAATTTAAGACTTCCATAGAACAACATGTCAGTACCCAGGACTCTCTTGTGAAAAATCTCATAAGTGGGATGACTAAATCCTATAATGAAACAGTTTCCTTTACTATTGCACCTATGAGTAATAACAAGCCTTCTTTGTATATTTATCATATTCGAGATGTGATGAGAGAAGAGATTGTATAGTCTTCTACCGGTGGCTATGTAGACTCTACTGCTTTGAAAAATGTGGTGACTAACACTAGGGATATAGGGAAAATTGTTCAGAATTTTATGAGAGAGGCCACTGCTTCACAAAAAGAGGTCAAATAAAAAGTGGATTTCTATTTCCAAAGGATCTACACTAGGAATCAGTTAAAAAATCATTTCATGCTTCAGTTAGAAAAACGGAGACATCCTCCAGTCAATCAAGATTTCATGGAACAAGTAAAAAAGCTTAGGGACTTGAATCTTGCTCTAGATAAATTTATGGAGAACTAGGATGACTTCATTTCTGTTATGGAAAGAGGAGTAGGGATCATAATGGACTAGGAATCTATTGCTACCATTTTTTCAGGTGGACAATATTCAAATTATTGTTCCTCCAACACTTCTTACCTCTGCTCAGTCTGCCTCCATTCCTTAGATGACACCAGCTCAAGAAATCAGTTATCTCAATATTATGATCACCCAAAGAGCTACAAATTATAGTCCAGGCATTGTATAAGTAGCTCATCATCCACTGATCATCTCTAGGGTTCATAAGCTTCCACCTGCATCCACCAAGCATGAAACCTCTTTTGATCCCAAGGTAAAATCACAGGCTGAGGGGGTGGATTGATGAGTGGATAGGAAATTTGATAGGAATCCCTTGTATTTGTTTTTGCTTCAATTATGTATTTCTCTGTATTTTGGCCTCAAGTGATATATACATTCTTTTAATATCTCTTACTTTCTGTTACATTTCTCATCTCTCTTTCCTTCCTTTTTCTAATCACAAAATGAGAAGAATCATATGGAAATGATAGAAATTATATTGAAAAATATGGTTAAGACAAAAGATGAGAACAATGATATGAAGAACCATTACATTTTACCTCTGATACATGTTTCTTATAATTATAGTAAATTTTTTAACTCTTATACAATTGCATTTAATACTATATCCTCTGATACATTTAAAATCTCATAGTTGAAAATGTCATTACGGACACTGAGAAATTAAAACCACTGTATTTTATACTGATACATTACTAATTATTTAGGATTATAATTTCATAATATGTGATTATCATAAAGGGGGAGATTGTTTACCTAACTTGTTTTGATAATCTCAATTATGATTGAATATACTTTGTTAATCCCAAATAATTTTTATCCTTATATTAATTATTCTTTCAATCTATAATCATCATATTATTATTTTAATAATATATCAAAATGATCATTAGAATTTTCTAGATCAACGTTTATCTATGTTTATACTTGTTTAGAAATGTTGCTGACTCAATATGAATATGATTTTCATAGAACAGATATTTATTAAGTGTTGAGTCACTAATACAGACCTACTGGTACATAGTCTACCGATAAGTAAAGGTCACTGTTAGACCAAGCCTCCTGTGACAGAAGGTCACTGGTATATAGTTACCGATACAAACAGACAGACACGTGACACAAGGTAACTATATCATAGTTACTAATACAAGCTACCGATACATACAGAAAAACAATGTCCCCCGATACAGACAGATAAAGTCCCCCGATACAGATAGTCAACTACCGATATGAATATCCATCGATATAGGAAGCTACCGATAAGAAGAGAAACCGATACAGGAAGCTACCGATATAAGCGAGTTACCGATAGAAAAGAGCCACCAATACAAGTCTACTGATACAGACAGACGACTACCTCTACAAAGTCTACCGATACAATAATGCCACCAGTACAAAAGAGCTACAGATAAAAGGAGATACTGATGGAATGGGTTACTTATACATAGAGCTACTGTTATAAAGAATAACAGCTACCGACACAAGACATGCTGATTCAAGTCCACTGTTACAAGATCCCTGATACTAAGAGCTACCGATGGAAACCAATCATTATATATCTAAATTCTATTACTATTTTTTTATTTACCAACAGTCATATTTGTTTTTTTAATGCTTCTTCCATTAATTAATAATTGTTTTTGGCATGTTAGGAAATCGTACATCATAACTGCAAAATTAATCATACTGTTTGTCAGAAAACATGATCTATAAAAGGGAACATCGAACTTGTAAAGAAAATGAGGGATTCGATCAATTTTTCCATGGATATGTGAGAAAATATTTTGGGAGATACTCAAGGACATACATTCATAGAAGAAGAAGGAATAATACATATTGAATCTGTATATATTGAACATTCATGGTGTAAAGAGCTTCAACAATTTCAACTGCACTCAAGCTGATCAGACTGATCAACCTGAACCTGGAAGGTAAATACAGAAACGACACTCTGTTTCTTGACAAAAACCATAGAAGGACTCAAAGATTCATATGCATCAATCGAAGGAGTCCAGAGCTTCACTCAAAACACATAGAGCATTATAAACTCATCTCTATTTGTTTAGATATATTTTGTTTCATTTATTTTCATTTTGAGCAGTGTGTTTGCTCTAAATATTTAGGCACACACTGTCACCTATGCAAAACTGGAGGATTTATAAATCCTCACTCAATCTTTCTCGTACTCTCGTGTATCCCACTGTGGATAGTGGAAGAGGTCAAGTGTGACCTAGATAGCCTGTGTGCTATGGTTTTTGTTTTCCCATATGGAATTGTGGTAGAGGTCTTAGTACCTGGACAGTCATTGTACTATTGTTAACCCTAATCCAGGGTGTGGATCAATGTTTATATAAATTGTTTGAGAAGAATAATTCTCAAATTGAGACCAAACCTCTTGGTTATATCTGTTGTGCATCTTATTTTTAGTTTAAGTTACTTTCTATTCTGCTGCTAAGTAAATTAAATATAAATCCATTTTAAAGTAACTCTTATAGTTAAACTAGAAAGTGTTTATATCTTTTGATAGCCAGTAAGTTAGTTTTCATAGTTAATTAATCCTCAGATTGAGTTAACTGAGAAATAATAAATCTCTTGAGAAACTAATTGAAAACTTACAATCTTTATAAATTCAATACAGTTAAATTTTTATTTAATTTGGGGGATTTTGTAATAATATTGTTTTTGACAGAAATTTAAATTGGAACTCAATTCACCCCCCTATTCAGTGTCCACTCTGACCAACATCCATAATGATCAATGAAAAATTGAGGTGTTACTCATGTGTATGTATGACTTACCCTCTCCATGATTATAACATTGTTCATTTTTAATACCATAAAAAATTGGCTTGATTTAAAATTAAAATTTATTTATAGATGTGCTTATTATGTCATTAATGATATTTTTGAGATGAATAACTTATTACTTCATGGACTATTGAGATCACGTCAAGTTCATTTTCGACTCAAGTACCGAATATTGACTAAATGTCTAATATGAAATTAAATAATTATGTAATTATTATAACATTGTAATAAGTGATATAAAAATAATAATGAACACGAAAAAGGTTCTCTAGAAAGTAAAAATCAGCCTAATTTTATTATTCATGATGTTAAATAATGTAGAAGATTATTCATACTCGAGTTAAGGGACTTAGTCTCAATCTCCTTTCATTGATGCATATTTTGATAATATACACCACCTTATTTTATACACTGTTTAATAAAAACCTTTGAATTTTATTATCATTCAATGGTTTCCAAAAGGGATATTTTTATACAAATATTTTTAATAAATTAAAAAAGGAAATTTGTTTTTAACGTATGCACCGAAAATGAAATTTCCACCGACATAACCATTATTTGATATTTAGATTCCTCTACAAGCAGTAATGTTTTTAAAAGAAAAATTAATACCATAATTATAAAGACCCATATATTACATACATTATTAATAATTCAAAATTGAAGGATACTTATTACAACATATAACACAACCATGGAAGGACCGTATAGGTATAGTGTCTTTAGAAACTGGGAAACATAAACAACTGGTTCATAAAGAGTCTACATTGTCTCCCATTTATTTCATCATATATAGAGTCTATTTTTGGAATATCCTACTTAATAAACTTCTTCCTGACCTCAGGAAATAAAACATACAAAAGGGTGAGCTCAAATGCTCAGTAAGGGTAAACAAAAGAAATATCAATCAAATCATAAGAACATAACTTTTGGAAATCTTAACCTGCAAAAGAAATCATAATTTCATAACATGGGATAAATCATAGTAGTGAAATGTAATCCCAATAACCATAAATTAAAACATGAAACTTTGTGGCATACACACATAATCATAGAGAATCATTTCTGATTAGTCAAGACTCATTTCCAAGATTATCTTAGTGGACAAAGTCCATTTCTGAACCGAGTTCACTCCTTGTTTCAGTCCTGTTTCACTGAACTGGTTTAACCTGCCGTTCCAGCCATGTCTATCTCATGAGATATAAAATCTTTACCTAATTCATTGGAGGGAGATATAGGTCACACCCATCTCATAATTATACCATTCATATGTGTGCCACAAAATCATAAATCATACATCATTGCATAACCCATGTAACAAAAATGGGATTCTTAAACAACATGACATCATAAAACAATTCATATAAGATAAAGGAATTCATAAAAATAATTCATTACAACATAATCAAATCAATGTAATAATAGGGATAGAAATAGAATCCTATATTATCTTAGATGGAAAATAATTTTTATAAAACACTTGAACTCCATTCTTGAGGAAAATATCCTTTCTACTTCAAAAAAAATTTCCTTTATTAACATGTCATACAATTTTAAACTAAAATAAGTTGAATAAAAATAAACTTTAAAACTTATAAATTAATCTTCTTGGAAATAATTTTTTAAAAATCCATTCATGTCGATAAGTTAAAAAAACTATTCTTCTCGTACTTTTGTCGGAAAAGTCAAAAAGTACCTCGTACGAAAAGCGACAAAAGATTCCTTTCATATCTTTTACTAAAAACTCACCGAAGGGTAAAATTGGATTTAAAAAATTGTAGGTGGATGTAAATAATATTACATATTAAGGAATCATGGATTTGGATGATAAAATACACCCCAGTAAATACCAAAGTATAAACAATCTCGGATAAAAATGAGATTGTGATATTTCCCTTACCTTAGGTCCGATTTGCCTCGTAAGTATCCGAACCTCCTATATAATGATTTAAATAATGTTATTGACTTATTCTAGAATCATAATTATTGTTATGATATCATATATGGTCATATTCCTAGCTTCTTAGTAGTAATATTTCATTGCTACTTGTTATTCGGTTGTTTATAACTTTTTGTTCTTATGCATGTTTTGTCAAATAATTTATTATTATTCTCTTTAGGTTATAGATAAATCATTTCCAGAATGGTATTAATGTACTATATATCATATTTATTCATTCAATTCATTTATATAATCATTATTCAATGATGAGCATGTAGAACGAATCGCATCACATCGTGGAGACGATATTCCGTACGTACACACGAGCGATGATATCGTTCCCATGATCGTGGAATTGTATTGGGGTGTATGTATACTTTTTCAGAATCAATATCACTTTACAATAATCATATATAGTAATTATTTACACCATTATACCCATCCAAGTAAGGTGGTGGCGGAAAATAGATTACACCACGGCGTGGAGAAGGTATTCCGTAAGTACGCACGCGCGGGGATTTCGTTTTCCGTAGGATGGATAGATGTTGAAATAGGGTTGTTTCATACTTATAATAAAATATCATTATATGACTGATACTGATGTTATTACTTCATAATTAAACAACTAAAGAATAAGAATTTTAAGAATAAAGAATTTGGAAAGGATCGGTAATGGATATTACTTCTTTTTGACGCGCCTCTTCTTAACCTCATCTTAGGGCATTAGGGTTGGTCTTTGAAGAAGACCAGAACCTCTAGGATGATTCTAGGGAAGTGGGGAAGTGAAATGGTCAGGTTTTGGCCGAGCTTGACGACTCAAATTGGTGTGAGGTGGAGAGGGAGGAGGTTCCCTTTTATAAGGGAGGAGAGGGGCACCATTTGAAATATAAGAAATATTAGTTTATATTAAACCCAGCCCCACATAAAAACTTCAAAAATGACTCATATCCGAAGATTAGATGATATAGGGTTGTAATATCATCAACCAATAAAATTTAGACATGTTAGGAATTTATTTTAAACATTATCAACTTGATTAATCCTTATTTATCAATTTAATTATATTTGTGGTAATAATATTCTAAATTTTAAATTGTTAATAATAATTACGTATGTGTTGTGAATTTTCCATAATTTGAAACTTTTTTACATTGTAGAACATATAAATTTTAATTTATAATTTTTAAATATTTTTTTGATTTTTAAACAATTTTATAATATGTTATTTTTATAAAATAACAATAGTGTCAATTTTGACACTATTCATTTATTTGAATTTAAATAAAATATATACAGAGGATATGTTCAAAATAAAAGCTTTAATAGATTAATAAAATGTCATATGTATCTATAAAATTATTGGATCACATTAAATAGTGCATATAATAATTATTTTAATATTTTTAAAACCATTTATTTGATATTTTAATTAATAAAATAATTTCAACATCACTATTGTGTCATAATTAATGATAATTATTTAATCCACAAAAATCCTAAATAAATTCCTATGATGTAGATAATTGTATTATCTTTCTTGAGACAATTAATTTTCGAAGTTTCATTAAGTTTATCACCAAATTAAAATTATTATACTTATAAGATTTAAGAAAGTGACATGTTGTCAAATTCTTTGGTTTTAATAATAATTAAATTATTTTCATTGAACAAAGTCTATTAAATGAACATAATCCGACCTTTAGGTGATATAGATCTACTTTTAGTCATCCAATAGTATTTTGGCAGATGTTAGGGTAATTTTATAATCATATATTTACCCTTAATTACCCGATTTACCTTTAACTAGGGTAAATAAAATTTACCGTAGTTACTATTCATAATGCCCAAAAATAAAAAGTATCCTATTAACATAATTTGGACCCGCTGATTCTAAATATGGAATCCATTTTTCAAAATTCAAAACATTTAAGTTGCATTAATTAATTTAAAATAAATCTCGTTGTTAAGAAAACGGGTTTTAGAAGATAAAACATTGCCAAAGATTGAAATGTTTTTACCTATGAATTAATTGTGAAATTAATGCTAATGCCATACATTATATTAAAAGGTAAAAATATATTCTATCTATACTATAAAACCATTCAATATTATAATTTAACCATATGAATTATCTCAATGAAAAAAGTTGTTTTTAATTAAAAATTAGTGTATTTTTACTATTCATCAAAATATGAAAGTTAACAGAAAAATATCAACAATTTATCCAAAGTAAATTTTTATATCCTGATTCAAAAGAAGAATTTTATTTTGTCAAATTGAACTTATAAACGTGTCAAAAACTAAATTTAATGTGGGTGCGCCATCAAAAGGCGGCAAAACTGCATTTTTTTATAAATACTTATTTACCCAAAAATATTTATTTTGTTCTCTTACCATGTTCTAGAAAGTGTGTAAGATGAATAATAATGTTGAAAAATTTTAAATTCAGTTAATACTATTCATAACGGCTAGTTTATAATATTATAATAATATATCGTTGTTTAGTGGAACTCGGTATTGCGTACTACACACGCTATCGAGGAAGGTCACGATTGCGTGTAGCAAAAGATTCCTTTGATGATTTATATAACATAAAAAAAAATAATTATCATAAAAGTCTCGGGTGTTACATTCTACCCCCCTTAAAATGAATTTCTCCCTCAAAATTTGTTACTTTGTAACAAATAGATGAGGATACCTCTCCCTCATCATATCCTCAAGCTCCCATGTAGCTTCATCTAATTGGTGGTTCCTCCATAAAAATTTCACCAAGTGAGTGGTCTTGTTTCATAGGACATTTTCACTACGATCCAGAATCTCTATCGGCTGTTCTTCATAAGAAAGATCTTGCTCCAGCGGTACAACTTCTGAGCTGAGTACATGTGAAGGATCAGGTATGTACTTTCTCAGGAGAGATACATGGAACACATCGTGAACATGAGAGAGATTCGGTGGAAGCGCCAATCAGTAAGCTACCTTCCCAACTCGATCCAGTATTTCGAAAGGACCGATATATCTTGGGATCAACTTCCCCTTCATTTCAAATCTCATGACCCTCTTCCAGGGAGATATTCTTAAGAACACTTTATCACCCACTTCAAACTCTAGTTCTTTTATTCAGTTGTCGGCATAACTTTACTGTCGACTCTGAGCTGCTCTTATGTGTTGTTGAATAGATCAGACCTTTTCCGCCATCTCATCAACAATATCAGGTCCTAATAGCTTTTTTTCCCCAACTTCATCCCAGCAAGTTGGAGTCCTGCATTTCATTCCATAGAGAGCTTCATAAGGAGCCATCTGAATACTGGAGTGAAAGCTATTATTATAAGAAAATTCCACCAAAGGTAGGTGTTGGTCCCAACCACCATTGAAATCAATAGAGCAAGCTATCAACATATCTTCTAGAGTTTGAATTGTTCTCTCAGAATGACCGTCTGTCTGAGGATGATAAGAAGTGTTGAAACTCATCTCTATATCCAGAGTATGTTGAAGACTTCGCCAGAACTTTGAGGTAAACCTCGGATCCCGATTAGATATAATAGAAAGTGGTACTCTATGCAATCTTTCCACTTCCTTTACATATATCCTGGCAAGCTGATCCAGAGGGAAATCCTCTCTAATAGCGATGAAGTGTGCAGACTTTGTAAGACGATCAACTATGACCTAGATAGAATTATTGCCTTTGGATGTTTTAGGAAGTCCTGTGACAAAGTCCATAGTGATGTTTTCCCATTTCCATTCTGGTATGGGTAATGGTTGTAACATCCCCTTAGACTTCGGTCTCTCTGCTTTAACTTGCTGACAAACCAAGCATCGAGAGACATATTCAGCAACATCTCTTTTCATGCCATCCCACCAGAAGTACTCTTTCAGGTCCCTATACATCTTTGTGCTTCCAGGATGAATAGAGAATAAAGAACTATGAGACTCATCCAGCAGCTCCTTCTTTAATTCAGGGATGGTAGGAACACAAACCTGATTCCTGAACTTTATTATCCCATCACAATCAAGGTTGAATTCAGGAACATTTCTCACCTTCTTTTGTAACTCGACATATTCTTTCTGTGCCTCTTTAATATTCACATGTATAGATGGTTGAACATTCATTTGAGAAAGATACGATTTCCCCCTTCCATTATAATTCCAAGATCCATCCTTTGTAAATCCATAAATATTGGATCTTTTGTGATCCTCATCATGGATAAACTGGCATGGTCTTGTCGACTTAATGGATCTGCCACCTTGTTTTCATTCTCAGGGTGGTAATGAATTGAGCAGTCGTAATCCTTAATCAGCTCCAACCATCTTCTCTGGTGCATATTCAGCTCCTTTTGTGTGAAAATATACTTTAGACTTTTATGATCAGTATAAATATCACACCTTTCACCATAAAGGTAATGAATCCAAATCTTTAATGCAAAGATTACCGTAGCTAACTCCAAATCATGTGTTGGGTAATTTTGCTCATGTATTTTCAACTGTCATGAGGCATAAGCTATCACCATATCATTTTTCATGAGAACACATCCCAGTCCCTTCTTGGATGCATCACTGTAGATCACAAACCTTTCTCCACTACAAGGCAGTGTAAGCACAAGTGCATTAGATAACCTTCTTTTAAACTCCTTGAAATTCTCTTCACATTCCTCCATCCAGACAAACTTAACTCCTTTATGAGTCAATTTGGTGAGTGGATTAGATAATCGTGAAAAATCATTCACAAAACGTCGATAATATCCAGCCAAACTAAGAAAACTTCGGATCTCAATTATTGTTGCTGGTCTCGACCATCTTTCGATAACCTCTGTTTTTGCGGGATCCACAGATATCCCCTCATATGAGATTATGTGACCCAAAAATGAAACTCTTTGAAGCAAAAATTCACATTTGGTAAATTTGGGATAAACCTTATCCTTTCTCAGGGTCTTCAATATAATTCTCAAGTGATCTTCATGTTCTTCCTTGCTCTTTGAATATACAAGAATATCGTCTATAAAGACTACCACAAACTGATCAAGATAGTCTCTAAAGAGTCTATTCATCAGATCCATGAAGATAGCAGGGGCATTAGTAAGACCAAATGGCATCACTATAAATTCATAGTGTCCATACCTTGTACGGAAAGCCGTCTTTGGTATATCCTCCCTTTTGACCCTTAATTGATGATACCATGAATGAAGATCAATCTTGGAAAAGTATTGAGCTCCGCGTAGTTGATCAAATAATTCATCAATGCGTGGTAGAGGATATTTGTTCTTGATAGTGATCTTTTTAAGTTCTCGGTAATCAATGCAGAGTCTCATTGATCCATCTTTCTTCTTAACAAACAGAACAGGTGCTCCCTAAGGTGACGCAATAGGGCGTATGAATCCTTTGTCAAGATTCTCTTGGAGTTTCTTCTTCAATTCCTGCAACTCAATTGTGGTCATTCTCTAAGGTGTCTTTTAAATAGGCAAATCACCCGGTACGAGTTCTACTGAAAACTCAACATCACGATTTGGTGGAAGACCCAGAAATTCCTCTGGAAAGACATCATAAAACTCCCGTACAATGAGAATATTATTAATTGTGAGTTTCTCACCAACCATTTGAGATAAATAACCTTCATTAATTGGAATCAAGACCCATAAGATGGTTGAAATTTCCACTGGAAGGTTATGTTCATCCTTGCATCGATAGACGATCAAAGATTGATCTAGAATATGAAATGTGACTTCCCTTCATTGGAAATTGATATGAGCTCCATATAAAGAAATACAATCCATGCCAAGAATCACATCAAATTCTACTATAGGAAGGATCACAAGATTTGCAGGAAGCACTTTCCTACAAACATCAATCGGATAATAATTATAAACTTTTGATGCGACTGTTGTGCCATTAGGGGTTGTCACAGCTAACTCAACATCTAATTGTTGAGGTAATATGGTGATATACTTAGAAAATGCTTCAGAAATAAAGGATTGGGTGGATCCAAAATCAAATAAAACATTTTCTACTTTAGAGTGGATGGTAAGTGTACCTTTCACCACATCGCTATCGTACTCCACATCGCTGATAGAAATTGCATGTGACTTTCCTTTGTCTTTAGCCTTAAGAGTTTGTTGACGTCGACCATCATCATCAACCCTTGGATTTGGGCATTGATTGGAATAATGCCCCATCTCCTTGCACTTGAAACATTGAAGTGTAGTAGGTTCATTCTGTGTGTCCCTTCCTTTGTTTTCATCATTAGACATCTTCTTCAAATCATTGCGGCATTCAAATGCCTGATGACCTTCCTTTTCCACATTTTCAACAGTTACTTGTCCCTTTAAGACAACTCCCTCCATGTTTCTTTCAACACATTGAGCATAAGGGAATGATCATCTTCTTTTCAGTGTGCTCTTTAGATTTTCCTTTGAATTCCATTTTCCTATTCTTATCAAACCCATATGAGTGATGGGTTACTCCAGTCTCCATATCGACTTTGAGAGCACATCGAACGATTTCCTCATAGCTATTGAAGTCCCTTATCGATAACGACCTTCGAAGACTTGGTTTTGAGCCACTAAATAATCGATCGATCTTACTCTAAGGTTGGATAATAATACCAGAAGCGTACCTTGCAAGTCTTGTAAAATTTTCTTCATATGTACCAACAGATTCATCATCCTTTTTCTTCAGTTCAAGAAACTATTTCTCCATCTTTGTTCAGTGAATACGAGGGAAGTACTTATTGAAAAATAAGTTCTCAAACTTGTCCCATTCCATGGACTCAATTTAATCCCTTTGCCTCATATTCTTAATAAGATTCCACCATTGATCAGCATCTCCTTCCAAACGATACACTACTAGGATAACTTTATCATGTTCAGAACATTAAAGAACTGAAAATATTTTTTCAGTAGTACTAATCCATTGTTCAGCAACTAATGGATCAATAGACCCGCTGAAAGAAGGTGGACGATGCCTCATGAAGGATTCAATAGAATGTTTCTCCTTCCTTTGCTCGTTTGGAAGTCCTGCATGATTCATAGCTTGAGAAAGTTGTGTGAGCATGGCTAGAAGATTTTGCATTCCAGCTCCCATAACGTTTGGTTGCTCAGGGGGGCATTCATTGCATTGGTCGTCGCATTCTACATTAACACGGTTCCTTCGGGTTCCAGCCATTGACTAAAACCAAGAATAATAGTGTGAGCAACACTAATTATAATAGGAAAACCACATAATCATGAATAAAATTTCAGACTTAAGGTCTTATCAATGGTTGTTCATGGCCATTTCTAAAACACTAAGATTGTGTTCTATGCTTAGACTTATCCTTAGGATTCTTAATAAGGCTTTCACATCCTAGTTTCCAAAGGTTGACTATACCTTTCCTCTGATACCAACTATAATGACCCATACTTTACATACATTGTTAATACTTCAAAATTGAAGCATACTTATTACAACATATAACAAAACCATGGAAGGAACGTATAGGTATAGTTTCTTTAGAAACTGGGAAACATAAACAACTTGTTCATAAAGCATATACACTGTCTCCCATTTATTTCATAATATATAGAGTCCCTTTTTGGAATATCCTACTTAATAAACTTCTTCCTAACCTGGGGAAATAAAACATACAAAAGGGTTAGCTCAAATTCTCAGTAAGGGTAAACAAAAGAAATATCAATCAAATCATAAGAACATAACTTTTGGAAATCTTAACCTGCAAAAGAAATCATAATTTCATAACATGGGATAAATCATAGTAGTGAAATCTAATCCCAATAATCATAACTTAAAACATGAAACTTTGTGGCATACACACATAATCATAGAGAATCATTTCTGGTTAGTCAAGACTCATTTCCAAGACTATCTTAGTGGACAAAGTCCATTTCTGAACCGAGTTCACTCCTCGTTTCAGTCCTGTTTCACTAAACCGGTTTAACCTGCCGTTACAGCCATGTCTATCTCATGAGATATAAAATAGTAACCCAATGCATTGGAGGGAGATATTGGTCCCACCCATATCATAATGATACCATTCATATGTGTGCCACAAAATCATAAATCATACATCATTTCATAACCCATGTAATAAAAATGGGATTCTTAAACAACATGACATCATAAAACAATTCATATAAGATAAAGGAATTCATAAAAATAATTCCATCACAACATAATCAAATCAATGTAATAATAGGGATAGAAACAGAATCCTATATTATCATAGATGGAAAATAATTTTTATAAAACACTTGAACTCCACTCTTGAGGAAAATATCCTTTCTACTTCAAAAACATTTTCCTTTCTTAACATGTCATACAATTTTAAACTAAAAGAAGTTGATTAAAAATAAAATTGAAAACTTGTAAATGAAGCTTCTTGGAAATAATGTTTTAAAAATACATTCATGTCGTATAAGTTAAAAAAACATTCTTCTCGTACTTTTTTTTGGAAAAGTCAAAAAGTACCTCGTATGAAAAGCGACAAAAGATTACTTTCATATATTTTACTAAAAACTCACCGAAGGGTAAAATTGGATTTAAACAATTGTAGGTGGATTTAAATAATATTACATATTGAGGAAACATGGATGTTGATGATAAAATACACCATAGTAAATACCAAAGTATAAACAATCTCAGATAAAAATTAGATTGTGATATTTCCCTTACCTTAGGTCCGATTTGCCTCGTAAGTGTCCGAACCTCCTGTATAATGATTTAAATAATGTTATTTACTTATTATAGAAACATAATTATTGTTATGATATCATATATGGTCATATTCTTAGCTTCTTAGTAGTAATATTTCATTCATACTTGTTATTCTGGTGTTTATAACTTTTTGTTCTTATGCGTGTTTTGTCGAACAAATTATTATTCTTCTCTTTAGGTTATAGATACATCATTTCCAGAATGGTATTAATGTACTATATATCATATTTATTCATTAAATTAATTTATATAATCATTATGCAATGAAGATCATGTAGAACGAATCACATCACATCGTGGAGGCGGTATTCCGTACGTACGCACGAGCGATGACATCGTTCCCATGATCGTGGAATTGTATTGGAGTGTATGTATACTATTTCAGAATCAATATCACTTTACAATAATCATATATAGTAATTATTTACACCATTATACCCATCCAAGTAAGTTGGTGGTGGAAAATAGATTACACCACGGCGTGGAGACGGTATTTCGTACGTACGCACGAGCGGTGATTTCGTTTTTCGTAGGATGGATAGATGTTGAAATAGGGTTGTTTCATACTTATAATAACATATCAGTATATGAGTGATACTGATGTTATTATTTCATAATGAAACAACTAAAGAAGAAGAAGTTGAAGAACAAAGAATTTGGAAAGGATCGGTAATGGATATTACCTCTTTTTGACGCGCCTCTTCTTAACCTCCTCTTAGGGCACAAGGGTTGGTCTTTGAAGAAGACCAGAACCTATTGGAGGATTCTAGGGAAGTGGGTAAGTGAAATGGGTAGGGTTTGGCCCAGCATGAAGGCTCAAATTGGTGTGAGGAGGAGATGGAGGAGGTGTCCTTTTATAAGGGAGGAGAGGGGCACATTTGGAAATATAAGAAATATTAGTTTATATTAAATTCCAACCCCACATAAAAACTTCTAAAATGACTCATATCAGAAGATTAGATATTATAGGGTTTTAATATCATCAACCAATAAAATTTATACATGTTAGGAATTTATTTTAAACATTATCAACTTGATTTATCCTTATTTATCAATTTAATTTTATTTGTGGTAATAATATTCTATATTTTAAATTATTATTAATAATTACATATCTATTGTGAATTTTCCATAATTTGAAACTTCATGACGTTTTCGACCATATAAATTTTAATTTATAATTTTTAAATATTTTTGTGATTTTTAAACAATTTTATTTTATGTTATTTTTATAAAATAACAATAGTATCAATTTTGACCCTATTCAATTATATGAATTTAAATAAAATATATACAGAGGATATTTTCTATCTAAATTAATAAATAGATTAATAAAATGTCATATGTATATATAAAATTAGTGGAGCACATTAAATAGTGCATATAATAATTATTTTAATATTTTTAAAACCATTTATTTGATATTTTAATTAATAAAATAATTTCCACATCACTATTGTGTCATAATTAATGATAATTATTTAATCCCTAAAAATTATAAATATATTCTTATGATGTATATAATTGTATTATCTTTCTGTAGACTATTCATGTTCGAAGTTTCATTAAGTTTATCACCAAATTAAAATTATTATACTTATAAGATTTAAGAAAGTGGCATGTTGTCACATTCTTTGGTTTTAATAATAATTAAGTTATTTTCATGGAAAAAAGTCTATTAAATGAATCTAATCCTACCCTTAGATGATATGGGTCGACTTTTAGTCATCCAATAGGTTTTTGGCAAGTGTTAGGGTAATTTTATAATCTTATATTTACCCTTAATTACACGATTTACCTTTAATTAGGGTAAATAAAATTTACCGTAGTTACTATTCATAATGCCCAAAAATAAAAAGTAGTCTATTAACAAAATTTGGACCCACTAATTCTAAATATGGAATCCATTTTTCAAAATTCAAAACATATAAGTTGTAGTAATTAATTTAACATAAATCCCATTGTTAAGAAAACGGGTTTTAGAAGTTAAAACATTTCCAAAGATTGAAATGTTTTTACCTATGAATTCAATGTGAAATTAATGCTAATTACATACATTATATTAAATGGTAAAAATATATTCTATCTATACTTTAAAACCATTCAATATTATAATTTAACCATATAAATTACCTCAATGAAAAAAGTTGTTTTTAATTAAAAATTAGTGTATTTTTACTATTCATCAAAATATGAAAGTTATCCGAAAAATTTCAAAAATTTATCCAAAGTAAATTTTTTTTATCCTGATACAAAATAAGAATTCTATTTTGTCAAATTGAACTTATAAATGTGTCAAAAACTAGATTTAATGTGGGTGCACCATCAAAAGGTGGCAAAACTGCATTTTTTATAAATACTTATTTTACCCAAAAAAATTTATTTTGTTCTCTTACCATGTTCTAGAAAATGTTTATGATGAATAATAATGTTGAAAAATTTAAAATTCAGTTAGTACTATTCATAACGGCTAGTTAATAATATTATAATAATATATTGTTGTTTAGTGGAACTCGGTATTGCGTACTACACACGCTATCGAGGAAGGTCGCGATTGCGTGTAGCGAAAGATTCCTTTGATTATTTATATAATATAAAAACAAAATATCTCTCATAAAAGTCTCGGGTGTTACAATAATCCCTTTACATTTATTTTCATATTTATACTTGTTTTTGAGAATATATTCATTATTTCAATATCTTGAAATTATATCTTGTGATTACAATGTTAAAATGTTATTTATACCTTATGCATGTTTTATGTGTTGTGCTTATGTTTTATTCCTGGTAATTTATTATGTATACGAGTTGTTCTGTGAAATAAATGTGGGTGGGTGATCCCACGATAGCTGTATAATACATTTCATAGTGAGATACGATTAAACAATAAATTTTCTCCTAATATATTTAGGGAATATACTATGATGAGTATTCTAAATATAACTAGCAAGGTTATTCCCTATGTATCTATGAAAGCTAAAATGTCAATATGATATGGATGCCACAAGTTACCTTTATGATTTATGTTGGCTGTGAAATTATAAATTAATCTTATGATTTCATGATGGATGTTAAAGATCTTATGTCTTACGGGTGAAAAGTGTGATTTCATGGTTTTATAAGTATTGATAGACTAATGTTTTCTTTACCTATGTTATTTCCCTTAATGATCTTTTTATGCTCATCTCATATTTTTAAAATGTTTTCATAGGATATAAGTATGGGTAAGAGAAATTTCGATTTAAATATTAATGATATGAATATTTTTATCAATAAAAATAAATCAAGATTTATTAAAAAGTACTTTTGTGAAACAATTGATAGTTACTAGAATTATATACTTTGTAATATTTGATTTGTTATGTAATAGTTATATCCTAATTATCTATATCTCTAATCATGAATGTATCCTCAATGGGAATTATTTAATTAAATAAAGATTATGTAATGTTGAATGTTGTGGCCTTCTTTATAATATTTTGAAAATTGGAATTGTGCATAAGGGTCACACACTATTTCTCCTTCAATACAAGATTCAGGCCCATTATCATAAAATTCTAAAAAAATGAATTATTTTCAATACTCATTCAATGATTTTACAGTAGGATACCAATTCGTGCATCATATTTAGTGAAATATAAGTCCTTTTAATGACTAAACAAACCAATATGTGCTTCTCCGGCCATTGAGATGGGTCTAACAATGAAGTTATTTAAAAGTAATGAAATTAGTTATGAATGTGGAATAGTGGTAGCATATAAAAACTCGTAACCTATAATATAAACATCTATCCATACATATATAAATTATATGTGAGTGTATACCTAAGTTGGCTATTCTCCATAACTAATAAATCATAATAACCTATATAATCTAGTTAGAGGTGGAAAATCATGATTGAATTGGTAGTTATCAGACAACCTCTCATTCATGATGAATGTGGAAGGATGGGCATCCAAATTGAAATATTTGACTAAAAATAAGAATCTAAATAGGAATATTGATAGAAATTGGACTAATGATAGGTATCATGTTATTTGTGGATAGACTAAAAATAACTAGTTGGTTTAATAACCTCCTTATATTCAATATTAAAATGTGTCCTCCTTCCAATAATTTGGATAATCTAGATAAATCATAATATTTCATTTATTTGTGTCTTCCCCATGATAATCTATCAAGTGATAAATATAATCAATTAATTAATTTTTTAGAGGAAGTTAAATTTTTTTTCATAAATCAACACATTATCCAGTACGGTAGTAATTTTTTATATTCTATAGTTGTATAATTTCCCTCATAAACAATTTTAATTTGAAGGAATTAATAAAAAATATACCCCAAATATAGTAAATTTAGACATCTTATAATTGTACTAGAGTTTTATACCCACTTCCTCACACATGAGGTAGTGGTTTTTCATATTAGGAATTATTTATTAATGAGTTTCAAAATGAATTATAAATAATGATAGACAATAAATTGTGAAGCATATATAGTTTCATATAAAAATAAAACCTTAATGTGGGACCTATACTCATTGTAGTTATTATGGACCCACAATTACCATACCCATTCAATAAAAAATTTACCCTCAGTTCATAAATCACATTCTTAGTTCAAAAAAATATCAATGACTTTCAAGATCGATATGGTAATTTTTTTGGAATCATTGCTTAATGATCCGAACTTGCTTAAGTGACTATTTTATTGTAATGGTACTACTAATAAGTCACAGAAGAATTATTTTCATGGACAATGTTCACATTTGAAAATAATTTGAATTGTTCATGGATGAAATATTATATAAACAACTAAATATCATGAGTATTTATGAATGTGGGAATAAAAATTTCACCTAAAATACTATATGAATATAATGAAAGCCTTTGAGATCCTCGATAACACTGTACCTATTCTTCATTAAATCCTAATTTCTTTAATGTCAGGGAAGAGAAAACATTATTGAACTAGTACTAACATTCTGGACCATCACTTCCATCATTTTAGAAAATATTTAAGATATTTATTTACCTAAACATATATTAATTTCTTGAGTAATATAATAAAATATTGGTCTAATTTTCATTGAAATAAAAAATTGAGAAAAATTCCTCAAAGTATTAAATTATACGAAATTGTTTAACTCACACCATACTAATAATTCATCCCAAAGCAATGGTCACTGACAAAATATCTAGGACTAAAAAACTAATGATAATGTACTTACACTAAAATCATTCCAATATGATTTTATCAGTATAATTGTATTTTCATAAAATTTAAATAAACTTAATAGAAAAATGGAATCCACTAAAGGGTTATCTAGAATGAATGTGAGTCACTGAAGGATTTGATGACCCTTATATATAATGGGAATATAGAGTTTTATCTTCGAAATCATCACACAAAAGAAGAAAATACCCTAAAAATATCTATTTTCATTATAATTAGATTCATTAAATCTCAACAAGATCTTTGTTGGATGTAGATAATTTATAGCTATTGAAAATATTCTCAAATATAAAATTTTGTAACATAAGTAGGGATCCATAAAAAAATGAAGACAAGAAATAATATATTCCTTGGAGATAAGAAAAAACTCAATTACTTACATATAATAAAAATGTCTTCATTCCCAATTTCAAATGGTATAAAGAACACTACATGCTTGAATAACACTGCATTTATAGTCGATCCATTGAATAAATGTTTATTCATAAAGATAATATGCACATCCAAAATTAGGTACCATTAATAGAGTAACCATAAATGTATTTGTAGCCTTAAATAATCTAATGTATATACCTTATACTATGACCACACAATATAAAAGGGATCTTATGTGTACACTTAAAAATATGACATTTATAATTCTTATAAACAAACATAAAATATAATTTTAAAGCTAGAATGTTTACATCCATCTAGAAAGTGAAATATATTTTTCATGTAAGATAAGATACCCACATTATCATGATATAAACCTCAACATGACTACATAGAAATTAAATATTATTGGTTAACTCGCATCAGCCTCAGGTACATTTTAACCAATGAATGAAGAAATATTAGGTTACTGTCACCCAATGCATGGTTCTTGTCTCAAAATGAGACTGGAGTTCTATGTTCCTATTGAAAGTAATCAATATATGAAAACATGAGGCACCCACATATATAAATGTGATTCCCCATGAATAGATATGCATTGTCCATCTCTATAAGGACTCGTCCTTTAACATTACATAATATTGAATTAAATAGATAATTCACATTGAGGATCTTTTCAGGTTTAGAGTTTTAGAGAATTAGGTCATAACATTTACATAACAACATTAATATTAAATGTAGAGAATTCTAACCAGAATCCATTTCATCCATAAAATAAAAACTCTTAAAAAAAGAGTCATGTCTCATTCCATGTTTTAGATAGAATGAATTTTCCTTGATCTCATCCTTGACCATTACTCATCATTAAGTCATGTGGAAAACATTTCAAAAACATGGGATGAGCATAAAAAGATCATTAAGGGATATAAAATAAGGAATGGAAACATTATCCCATCAATAAAAACAATACAATGAAACCATACTTTTCAATCACAACATACCTCATAATATCATAAGATTTATGAATAACACAGAGAAATCATAAATCATAAAGGTAACTTTTGGAATCCATATCAAACTTACATTTTAGCTATCATAGCTACATAGGTAGTCATATTTTTAATACCCATCATATTATATTCCCTAAATCTCTTCATAGAAACATTCATGTTTACGTCTGTCACGTTTCCCAATGCATTGGAGAGCTATGTCGGGCTCACCCGCCCTAGGTTTATCACAGAACCACCCTTATACGTAAAAAATACCCAATAGCCATAAAATATTGATAACCAAAAAAGACAAACATAATTAAAATAAACATTTCCACATTGAAATCACAATATATCTTTTCAAAATATTGACAAAATCAACACTTTTATCAAACCATTTTCAAAATCATTTAAAATATTTAGTAAAAGGATTTTATAATCAAAGTGTCCCATACCACTTTGATTATTTTTAAAGAAATTTTAATTTCAAAATATTCATTTCCATATGACGAAATCCGTAAAAACATTTTTAAAACATGGACATTAAAGCGAAAGATTTAGAATAATAATCCTTTAAAACATTTAAAATGATATTTTAGTTAGAGAGTTTTTAACAAAATGAGAGACCCTAAAATACACATAATTATGGAATAAAATTTTATAATAACTTAATAATATCATGAGAATAATGGTATTCATGATTTAATATTCCAATGGACAGTATATACACCATATAAGAGTGAATTGATGCATATCAATAATGAATTCTCAATGGAAATGTAAATTGAGACGAAATCCGTTATAAAGACGATATCCTTAGATTAAGGATAAATCAATTACATAATTATGTGTGAAAAATATAAATACACCCTATATAATTGGATATTAAGTGAAAATAAATCTATATATTATTCACACATATTTATAGAACGTCATAATCAAGAAGTACATGTTTAACCCAAAAATTGAAAGTATGTTAAGAAGTTTTTCTTACAGAAATTCGAAAGCCTAGAGGTGTCACTTTAAAATTAAAAATTTAAGTTGATGAGAGAGAGAAGGATATCTCATCACATGGACATAAAATTTTCATCAATAAGGATATAGAAAAACATATCTAAACATAATAATATGTACATTATAATACATAACAAAAATAAGTCTATTAAAAAGAGGATGGTGAAAGGTTTGATTACCGATTTGGTAACTTATGAAACATTCACCCCATGAAAGAAATATCACACAGTGAATATTTAAACATCCATAAATTATATTATATTACACAAATAATACATTCTTGGGCAGTAAATTAACCACACAAAAGGAAATAGTGGATAATATAGCATGAATCTCACGGGAATAAAAAGTGAGATAAAAACCCTTACCACGTTGTAATCAATCAAGTTGTATGAGAAAAGTTAATAACCACCAAATGAATCACAGAATACCAAGAATATAAATAGAATCATGATAATATATTTCAAATGGAATTACACAATACACCACATGAAATAAATATGTGGTGAACAATGGAAATCTCACGGAATTAAATGTGAGATAAGAAATCCCTTACTTCATGTCCAACTTGACTTGTATGTTCCTTGTTCTTCCTGAATAATAAACATAAGTTAATTTATACTTGATTAATTACCCTTATAATGTTTATTATTACTTTTATATCACTTATTACCTTTCATCAACAGTTAGTAAATTATTTAAGTTTATATCGGATATTTTGTTGATGTTCAGAATTTAAGTTAAAAATGAACTTGTTATAATTTCAATTTGTCCATGTGGTCAAATATTCATTATCTCCAGAATGATATTAATGATTTAGATATCATATATATCATATATATCCAGTGTATAAATATATATATATATATATTTATAATAGAACACAATTTTTGGAGATAAGAAATGAAATGCACCGTTCATGGAGACGGTAACCTGTACGTACGTATGAATGCTACTTTCATTTATATTTAAAATTTAATGGAATGAAAAAATAATGATAAATAGGTATATTATAATTCCAGTATAATATCATATGATATATATATATATATATATATGTTTCATAATTTCTTTAACTCCATATTTATACGTTCCATGTATGTAAAGAACGAATCATATCACCTTGAGAGGGCGGTAGTCCGCACTTCCTCAATGAAATTGTCGTGTTTCCCCATAATGGAATCTATAAAGGTATGATATAAATGGAAAATACATAAGCATAAAGAAAACAAAAACATAATATATATCTTATATATATATAGTTCCATCATAATGGCCACCATGAGGGGCATTAGAAGATAATAGAACATTCATCTCTTCGTGTGGCGTTAGTTTTCCATCCCCAGAAACAGTATCTTCTTCACCCATTAGACAGAGGTGTGAGTATATGTAGTTAGAATAATTCTCCTAAAATCATCCTATTATATTTAGGATGCTTTTTTTGTTACAAAAGAAAGAAATGAAATGATTTTATGGGGTTGGAGAAGTAAAATAAAACAGAATAACTTAAGAGGATATGTTACCTTTAAATTTAGTAACTCCCCTTGGTTTGAACATAATGGGTTTCTTGAAGAGTTTTTTTTGCTAAGGTAAGGATTCTAGGATAAATAGAGGGATCTTTGGAGATCATTGGAGTAGAGGTAGCACAAGCCAAAGGCTTGAGAAGTGTGAGAAATGGGTGAGAAGTGAGGTATTTTCATAAGGGAGAGGAGGGGATCTTTGGGAAAGTTTGAAACAATTATTTTATTATAACCTCATCTTCGGTTTCAAAAGGTTAAATATAAATTAATATAAAAGTTTTTACGACTCATGGTAGAACTAAAATAATAAAATAAGAATATGATAGGTTTTAGATATTGTTTTAATATTTAAAATCTTATTTATTTAAATCATTTATTAATGAGGTAAATATTGTATCATTATTGTTACATAAATAAATAAATTTATTTGATGTCCAAAAATTATAAATAACACCATTATGTAGTAAATAATTATATATTTGAGTGTGTTTATATATATATAAATATATATATATTCAACGTATAAATGAAATATGGTTGTATTCTGTTATACACAACAACAAAGGAGTCTTTCACTACACATAACCCTGACTTGGCTTGTGTTACACACAATCGCGACCTTCCTCAACAGCGTGTGTAGTTCGCAACACCGGGTTTCACTAAACAACGGTATATGGTTATAATATTATTATAAACTAGAATTTGTGAATAATAGTAAATAAATTTCTAATTTTATGACATTATAATTCATCTTACACATTTTGTAGAACATGTTATGAGAAAAAAATAAATTTTTCTCGTAAAATAATTATTTTACAAAAAAATGCAGTTTTTCCGCCTTTTGATGGCGCACCAATTTTAAATATAATTTTTGACAAGTTTATAAGTTATATTTTACAAAATAAACTTCTTCTTTTGAATCAGTATATAAAAATTTACATTGGATAAAGATTTGATGTTTTTCTGATAACTTTCATATTTTAATGAATAGTAAAAACACGTTATATTTTAATTCAAAACAACTTTTTTCATCGTAATAATTTATATGGTTAAATTATAATAATTAATGGTATTAAATTATAAATAGAATATATTTTTACCATTTAATATAATTTATGTCATTAGCATTGACTTTACATTGAATTTATAGGTAAAATCAATTCAATCTTTTGCAATGTTTTAACTTTTAAAACTCGTTTTCTTAAAAACGGTATTAATTTTAAATTAATTTCTGAAAATTTTGTGTATTGAATTTAGAAAAATGGATTCCATATTTGGAATCATTAGATTTAAATTATGTTAATAGGATACTGTTTATTTTTGGGCACTATGAATAGTAACTACGGTAATTTTTATTTACTTCATTTAAAGATAAATCGGGTAATTATGGGTAAACCTAAGATTATAAAATTACCCTAACACATGAAATAATTATATTGGATGACTAAAAGTAGACCCATATCGCCTAAGAGTCGGATTAGATTCTTTTTATGGACTTTTTACCATGAAAATAATTTAATTATTATTAAAACCAAAGAAAGTGACAACATGTCACTCTCTTAAATCTTATAGTATAATAATTTTAATTTAGTGATAAACTTCAGGAAACATCGATCATGAATAGTATCTAGAAATATAAAAAAATTATCTACATCATGAAAATTTATTTAGAATATTTAGAGATTAAATAATTGTCATTAATGGTGACACAATAGTGATGCAGAAATTGTTTATTTAGTCAAAAATAAATAATATAGTTTTTATTAAAATTAAAATACCTATTAAAAGGACCATAAACTTTACCAAACATTATTGGTCCAGTATATCTATACCCTAATCATCCTAGGGTCGATTTTTGGACCATTTTGAGCCTTATAAAACCGATTATGACATTTATATTATATTATTTTAAATGATATCAAAGATGTCACATTCAAAATTTAATAAATACAAAAATTTAAATGTTGTGATTTTAAGATGATAAATTCATATAAGAATATTATTATGAAAGGTATTATATATATCTTAATAATAGGATTTTATTTTAAATTTTTATGCAACAAATAAGTATAATAAATAATTATACAAAAATGTTGTAGTAATTATTTTATTAAGAGATATACCAAATAAAAGGTTTTAAAAATATTAAAATAAATATTATAGGAACTCTGTAATGTTATCCACTAATTATATAGATATATATGACATGTTATGAATCTATTAAATCTTTTAGTTCTAACATATCTTCTGTATATATTTTATTTAAATTCAAATAAATGAATAGTGTAAAAATTGACACTATTGTTATTTTATAAAAATTACATATTATAAAATTGTTTAAAAATCACAAAAATATTTAAAATTTATAAATTAAAATTTATATGATCGAAAAGGTAATAAATCATACAATTGTGGACAATTCACAACATCTAAATAATTATTTATAATAATTTAAAATTAAAATTTTATTACCACAAATAAAATTAAATAGATTATATAAGGATAAATCAAGTTGATAATGTTTAAAATAAATTCCCAACTTGTCTAAATTGTATATGTTTATTAGATTTCAACCCTATCTCATATAATATTCGGATTTTAGTCATTTAGGTGGTTTTTATGTGGGGTTGGAATTTATTATAAATTAATATTTCTTATAATTCCAAAGGTGCCTCTCTCCTCCCTTATAAAAGGGCACCTCCTCCCTCTCCTATTTACACAATTTAGAGCCTTCATGCTCGGAAAAAACCTGCCCATTTATCTTATCCACTTCCCTAGAAACATCCTAGATGTCTTTTTCTTCTTCAATGTCCAATCTTAGTGCCCTAAGAGGAGGTTTCAAAGAGGCGTGTCAAAGAAGATGTAATATCCGTTACCGATTCTTTCAAATTTATTTCTTCTTCTACTTATTCTTCTGTAGTTGTTTAATTATGAAGTAATAACATCAATATTATTATAAATATGAAACAACAATAATTCAGCTTTTATCCATCCTATGGAAAATGAAATCACTGCGCGTGCATACGTACCGAATACCGTCTCTAGGACGTGGTGTAATCTGTTTTTCCACCACCACCTTACTTGGATGGGTATAATGGTGTAACGAATAAATACATATGATTATTATAAAATCATACTGGTTCTAATATATTATATCATTCACTCCAATTCCATTCAATAAATATGGGAACGATACTATCGCTCGTGCGTACGTACAAATTACCGTCTCCACGACGCGATACGATTCATTTTCCATGTTAACAATTCAAGAATGATTATAAAGTATATATAATAAGTAATCATGAAATATATTACATAATAATGCTACTGGATTATTGTATATATATATATATGTATGTCATTTACTTAACTCCATTCAATTCAATAAGGAAACGAAAACAGCGTTCATGCGTACGTACGGCCTACCGTCTCCATGAAAAGTGTATTTCGTTCCATTTATCGATCTATTATATATATGTATATTCTGAATATATATTATATAATTTTCTATATTATGTAATTAAGTAATCATTATCTAAGTAATCAAATTAATAATTACAAGTCATAACACGGATGATAAATGAAACGATTTTTCCCAAAACTCTATTTTAACATGAATTTACAAAAGAACAGGTAATATAAAGTCATAAGTGAACCATATATGATATCATAAAAATTAATATGATTCTGTAATAGTTCAATGACATTATTTAAATCATTATACTGGTGGTTCAGATACGAACGAATCATATCAGACCTAAGGTAAGCGATAATTTTTCAATCTCATTTTTATCCAAGATTGTTTATTCATAAGTATTTACTGGGGTTATATTTTTCATCCATGTCCATAAAAATGTTTCCATAAAGTGTTTAATATTATTCCATTTATGTTTAAAGTCATTTTTACCAATCTTTACTTTTACTTTGTGTTATGTAAGGAATCATTCTTTTGTTTACCATATATAGTACTTTTATAATTTTCTGTTAAAAGTACGAGGAGAATGTTTTCTTTACCTTATATGGCATGAATGTATTTTTACGGTTTTATAACTAATTATTTTCATGAAGAATAATCTAAAAGATATCATGAATATTTTAAACAAAATACTTTTCTTTTAAAAATTCATGTCATTTTGAGAAAAGAAAATGATTTTGAAGGAGAAAGGATATTTTCACCAAGAATTCATTTCAAGTGTTTTATAAAAACCATTTTCCATCTAGGATGAAATTATTTCATATGTTTATGTTTCAAGTATAATGTCTCTATGATTTATATGGATTCAATTTTCTTATGATGAAATTATATCCATTTGTTTTATATGGATTATGTTATGAGGGGATGATGTTTATGAAACCCATTTTATTCTTTGGGTTATGATGAATGATTTATGTTTATGTTGTGGAACAAGTAAGAATGATTTCATTATGAGATGGGTGGGAACTATATAATACTCCAATTAATTGGGTAATGATTTATATCTCATGATATAGACATGGCTGGAATGGTATGTTAATCTGGTTCAGTGTTACAGGACTGAAACAAGGAGTGAACTCGATTCAGAAAGGGACTTTGTCCACTAAGATGGTCTTTATAGTGATGCCTTGGCTACTATGGAAATAATAACATGTGATGAATGGTTTCCATAATTACATGTTTTATTCCCATTATATTTTATCAGGGTTTATGTTCCATTAAGATATATGCCTTACGTACTTCCACGATTTATGTCTTTTCTCACGATTTTGATGTTTAAATTTCATGTTTATGTTTTTTGCTTTCAAATGTTTGTGGATTGTTTTATGTGCTATATGTTTTCCCTTACTGGGCATTTGAGCTCACCATTTTTCTATTTTCTTTTCCCGAGGATATAAAAAAATGTTTTAGGTTAGAAAACAAAAAGCGGAATATCGTTATGGGAGATGTTGAAGATATTTCAACAGGATTAGAAGTTTATATTCCATTTTTCCAAAGACACGAAACTATTACGGTCCTTTGGTTTCTGTTTTTGTTATGTATTAGATATTCCGAAAAGTAATGTAATGTTTATGTACATCATGATTTTGGTATCTACAGTTGGTATCATAGGAAATGTTTAGTTAACCTTTGGAAACTAGGATGTGAAAACTTTAGTGAGATCCCTAGATATATTTCTAAGGTATGTCTAGGGATGTCCCTAAAGATAAGTATACGTATAGGTTATAGTCCTATAATTACAGTAACAATATTTGAATTAAACCTTAGATGTTATATATTGAAGGTACTCCACCTTGATTATCATTTTTTCCTCTCACACTATTCTTTTTTGTTTTTAGAAAATGGATGAAAATCAAAAGATTCTAGATAATGGAGAATATGATGGACAATGGAATAATATTATTCATGAGAAACCATATGAAATTGGATTAGGAAGTCCATATATCATTATTATTCCAAATCATCATTCTCATAATATGATCAATAATATCAACTTTGGTAAGTATCATGACTCATATAATAAGAGAAAGATTGAGTTTCATTATGATCATAGAGGAATGAAAGTTCAATTCCCATCATGTAAATCATGTGGGAAGAGGCATCAGGGAGAATGTTTCAAAGGAACTGGAAGATTATTTGGGTGTAGAAAAGAAGGACACAAAGCCAGTAATTGCAATGGAAAAGTTTTAGTTAACACCATGGACAAGGATAATGGTATTTCTAAGACATCAACAACGGTTAAATGTTTTAAATATAGAATGTATGGGAATTATGCAAACCAATGCCCTAAGGGAAAGTCTCATGAAAAGAATCATCATGGTCATATGGGTAGTATTTATATTGATTATAATGAAGAGACTACAAATGATATGTGAGATAAAAGAATTTTTGAAACTCGGTCAATGGTTTAAGAAGGTAGTGTAATGATTGTATGTTTATTAAGAATAATGTATGGTACTATGGAATAAAGAAAAAAATCTAAGGATTGTTACACTGTTGCCTTTGCTTGAGTTTTGAAAGTATATGATGAATGGTACCAGTAACCATGAAAGGTTATTCAAATATTTTTGGAAGGTAGATGATATGTACATAATGAAAGGATAAGGGGATAATGAGTTGTTTGACAGTATTAATGAGCTCATTGCTGGTATAAGGACAAAGTGATATCATGGATTGAGTATATAGAAATTTTGGGATTTTGGTATGTGGAAAGTGTTAAATTTCGACAGCACTCATGTTTTCACTAAGGTTATATGGTAATTCATGTTTCAAAAGAATACATGATTAAGGTATTCACATGTTTTGACTGTGACCAACAAAATATATCATATGATATATGTGGGATAAATGATGGTATTCACATCCTCAATAGATGTAATATCTAGTAATCGTTTTATTTATACTATGAGATTAGACATATGTATAAGCCTAATGATTGGAAGGGATTATGTTTGACATAAGATAGTAGTGTTTAAGGATAGAATTTTTTTTTTGATATTATTTATGGAATGTTATAATAATATTGTTTTAGAAAAAGGACTACCTGCAGGACGGGAGACAACCCGTCGCGTCAGACAATGTTGTGGGAATGAAACCCACAACCGATGTGCAACATGCCTTTAGCGCCTACCACTGGCATACAGGAAGTCCCTTGTTAGTAGAAAATAGTTCTATTTTATTAAACGGTATGATAGATGAAGTATACGTCCATTATTTGAATCATATATGATTAACCACCCCATAGATGGACTTATGTATATTGGATAATTTTTTCTAACATTTTTTTTTGAAATAGATGGAATGACTCATCATTCTATCACATTATCTTCTAACACTTCACAAATGACAAAATCAACTTAATTTCTTTAAGAGGTGAAGTGGAAATTGTTCAAGGCACAAACAACGGTGAGATTGTACCAAAATCAAGTAAGTATTTCTTTTGATTAGAAAATTATTCAACATTTGGAAAATGATCCTGAAAACCAAAAATGTTGTCCTGGTGCCCTAATATCTGATGAATCAGATGTTACCATATAACAACACAAATTTATGGGTTTGTGATTGTTGGCTTTTTCATAACCATGTTCTCTACCAATCTCCATCAGAACTTGATGGTTAGATTTTTCTTCCATATCCATATTTTCACATATGTTCTCCTATATGGAAACCCAGTGATGAGTTACTTTGGGTAATCGTTACGTTTCATACATTAGTTTTTGAAATTAAGTTTTAGTATTCCTTTTTATGATGTGGGTTTCTATGAATAGTAAAAGATTTATAACCCCGAGGAATTTCAAGGGAGAAATTAATTTTAAGGGGGTAGAATGTAAGAACTAGAGATTTTATAAGATATATTATTTTTAATTTATTTCATATCATCTATTTT
The DNA here is from genome assembly GCA_963277665.1 of Viscum album. Taxonomy (NCBI): domain Eukaryota; kingdom Viridiplantae; phylum Streptophyta; class Magnoliopsida; order Santalales; family Viscaceae; genus Viscum; species Viscum album. The sequence continues at coordinate 2,067,938,535 of OY728119.1, forward strand.
ATGCTACACCAAGATTATCTTGAGCTATAGGCAACACCGTATTAGCTTGCAGTATACGCAACACTAATCTTGGATTGTGTTTACACAATTTCAAGTTCGTTTCATAGTAGTTATTCTACGCAACATTGAGTGTGTGTGTGTATATATATATATACATATATATTAAATGTATAAATGATTTATGGTTGGATTCTGATATACGCAACAACAAAAGAGTATTTCATTACACGCAACCCTAACTTGGCTTGCCTTACACGCAATCACGACCTTCCTCAATAGCGTGTCTAGTACGCAATACTGGGTTTCACTAAAAAATGATATATGGTTATAATATTATTATAAACTAGACATTATGAATAGTAGTAAATAAATTTTGAATTTTATGAAATTATAAATAATCTTAAACATTTTATAGAACATGGTATGATAACAAAATAATTTTTTTGGGTAAAATAAGTATTTTTCAAAAAAATGCAGTTTTGCAACCTTTTGATGGCGCACCCATTTTAAATATAATTTTTGACAGGTTTATTAGTTAAATTTTACAAAATAAAATTCTTCTTTTAAATAAATATAGAAAAATTTACATTGGATAATGATTTGATATTTTTCTGATAACATTCATATTTTAATGAATAGTAAAAACACTCTATATTTTAATTTAAAAAAAAATTTCATCATAATAATTTATATGGTTAAATTATAATAGAAAATTGTTTTAAAGTTTAAATAGAATAAATTTTTAGCATTTAATATAATTTATGTCATTGTCATTGATTTTACATTGAATTCATAGGTTAATTCATTTCAATCTTTTGCAATGTTTTAACTTTTAAAACTCGTTTTCTTAACAACGAGATTAATTTTAAATTAATTTCTGCAACTTTTGTGTATTGAATTTAGAAAAATGGATTCCATATTTGGAATCATAAGGTTCAAATTATGTTAATAGGCTACTTTTTATTTTTGGGCACTATGAATAGTAACTATAGTAATTTTTATTTACTCCAGTTAAAGATAAATCGGGTAATTAAGGGTAAACCTAAGATTATAAGATACCCTAACACATGGAAAAATTATATTGGATGAAAAAAAGTCGACCCATATCACCTAATGGTCGGATTAGATTCATTTTATGGGCTTTTGAACATTAAAATAATTTAATTATTATTAAAACCAAAGAAAGTGAAAACATGTCACTCTCTTAAGTCTTATAAGTATACTAATTTTAATTTAGTTATAAACTTCATGAAACATTGAACATGAATAGTCTAAAAAAATATAAAGAAAATATCTACATCATGAGAATTTATTTAGAATTTTTAGGGATTATATAATTGTCATTAATGGTGACATAATAGTGATGTAGAAATATATTATTTAGTGAAAAATCAATAATATAGTTTTTATTAAAACAACAATACCTATTAAAAGGACCGGAAAATTGACCAAACATTATTGGTCGAGTATATATATACCCTAATCATCCTAGGGTCGATTTGGGGACCAATTTGATCCTTATAAAACTGATTATGACATTTATATTATTTTATTTTAAATGATATGAATGATGTCACCTTCATAATTTAATAAATATAACAATTTAAATGTTGTGATTTTAAGATGATAAATTCAGGTATAAATATTATTATGAAATTTATTATATTTATCTTCATCATAGGATTTTATTTTAAATTTTTATGAAACAAATAAGTGTATTAAATAATTATACAAAAATGTTGTAGTAAATATTTTATTATGAGATATACCAAATTAATGTTTTTAAAAATATTAAAATAAATATTATATGTACTATTTAATGTTCTAATATAATTTTATAAATAAATATGGCATGTTATGAATCTATTAAATCTTTTAGTTCTAACATATCTTCTGTATATATTTTATTTAAATTCAAACAAATGAATTGTGTCAAAATTTACACTATTGTTATTTTATAAATATTACATATTATAAAATTGTTTATAAATCCCAAAAATATTTAAAAATTATAAATTAAAATTTATATGGTCGAAAATGTAATGAAGCATACAATTAAGGAAAATTCACAATATATAAGTAATTATTTATAATAATTTATAATTAAAATTTTATTACAACAAATAAAATTAAATAGATTATATAAGGATAAATCAAGTTGATAATGTTTAAAATAAATTCCCAACTTTTATAAATTTTATTGGTTGTTGAGATTTCAACCCTATCTCATCTCATATTAGGATTTTAGTCATTTTGGAGGTTTTTAATTGGGTTTGGAATTTATTATAAATTAATATTTCTTATAATTCCAAAGGTGCCCCTCTCCTCCCTTATAAAAGGGAACCTCCTCCCTCTCCTCTTTACACAATTTAGAGCCTTCAATCTCAGAAAAAACCAAACCATTCATCTTATACACTTCCCTATAAACATCCTAGAGGTCCTGGGATTCTTCAAAGTCCAATCATAGTGCCCTAAGAGGAGGTTTCAAAGAGGCGTGTTGAAGAAGAGGCAATATCTGTTACCGATTCTTTCGAATTTATTTCTTCTTCTAATTATTCTTCATTAGTTGTTTCATTATGAAGTCATAACATAAGTATCACTCATATACTGATATGTTATTTTAAATATGAAACAACCCTAATTCACCTTATATTCATCCTATGGAAAATGAAATCACCGCGCATGCGTACGTACGGAATACCGTCTCCACGCCGTGGTGTAATCTGTTTTTCCACCACCACGTTACATGGATGGGTATAATGGTGTAAATAATAACTACATATGATTATTATAAAATATTACAGATTCTATGATATTATATCATTTAATCCAATTCCAATCAATAATTATGGGACTGATATCATCGCTCATGCGTACGTACGGATAACCGTCTCCACAACGCGATGAGATTCATTTTCCATGTTAACAATTCAAGAATGATTATAAAGTATATATAATAATTAATCATGAAATATAAGACATAATAATGAAACTGGATTAATTTATATATATATATGTATGTATGTATTTCATCTACTTAATTCCATTCAATTCAATAAGGAAACGAAAACATCGTTCATGTGTACGTACAGCCTACCATCTCCATGAACGGTGTATTTATTTCCATTTATCATTTTATTATATATATGTATATTCTGAATATATATTATATAATATTTTATATTCTGGGATTATGTAATCATGATCTAAGTAATCATATTAATAATTACATGTCAAAACACAGACGATAAATGAAACGATTTTACCCAAAACACTATTTTAACATGAATTTACAAAAGAACTGTTAATATAAAGTCATAAGTGAACCATATATGATATCATAACAATGAAGATGATTTTTTAATAGTTCAATGACATTATTTTAATCATTATACAGGAGGATCGGATATGTACGAAGCATATCGGAACTAAGGTAAGGGATAATTTTGAAATCTCATTTTTAACCGAGATTGCTTATTCGTATGTATTTATTGGGGTTATTTTTTTCATCTATGTCCATAAAAATGTTTTCATAAAGTGTATAATAGTCTTCCAAGTATGTTTAAAGTCATTTTTACCCATCTTGAATTTTACTTTGTGTTATGGATGGAATCTGGCATTTGTTTAACATATGTAGTACTTTTTAAATTTTATGTTAAAAGAATGAGGAGAATGTTTTCTTTACCTTATACGAAATGAATGGAGTTTTACGGATTTATAACGCCATATTCTCATTAAGACTAATCTACAAGATTTCATGAATATTTTCAACAAAATCCATTTCTTTTAAAATTACATTGAATTTTCAGAAAAGAAAATGATTTTGAAGAAGAAAGGATATTTTCACCAAGAATTCATTTCAAGTGTTTTATCAAAACCATTTTCCATCTAAGATTACATTATTTCATATGTCAATGTTTCAAGTATAATGTCTCTATGATTTACATGGTTTCACTTTTCTTATTATGAAATGATATCCATTTTTTTTATAAGGATTATGTTATGATGGGATGATGCTTATGAAACCCATTGTATTCTCCGGGTTATGATGAATGATTTATGTTTATGTTATGGCAAAAGTAATAATGATTTCATTATGAGATGGGTAGGACCTATACCTCCCTCCAATGCATTGGGTAATGATTTAAATCTCATGAGATAGACATGGCTGGAATGGTAAGTTAATCTAGTTCAGTGTTACAGGACTGAAACGAGGAGTGAACTCGATTCAGAAAGGGACTTTGTCCACTAAGATGGTCTTGGCAGCAATTCCTTGGCTACTGTGGAAATAATAACATTTGGTGAATGGTTTCCACAATTACATGTTTTATTACCATTATATTTTATCATGGTTGATGTTCCATTATGATATATGCCTTACATACTTCCACGATTTATGTCTTTTCTCAAGATTTTGATGTTTAAATTTCATGTTCATGTTTTTTATTTCAAATGTTTATGGATTTTCTTATGTTCTCTATGTTTTCCCTTATTGAGTATTTGAGCTCAACCTTTTTATGTTTTCTTTTCCCCAGGATATAAATAAATCTTTTAGGTAATAAAACAAAATGGGGAAGATTGTTAAGGGAGATATTCCAGATCATTCAACAGGATTAGAAGTTTATATTCCAAGTATCCAAGGACACTAAACTATTATGGTCCTTTGGTGTCTGTTTTTGTTATGTATTAGATATTCCGCAAAAATAATGTAATGTCTATGTACATCAATATTTGGGTCTCTACATTTCATTTTCACCTAAACATCTTATATATAGTCATTTTTTCACCTACATATTATAAACTAAAACTATTCCAAAAAATTAGCAACATCATACGTTGATCATGGTGTCCCCATGGTTTCATCATTATTTTGTTCACATGGGTAGAACGTCCATGCATTGCAACAAATATTTTGAGATCCTTCAAAATCATTTGCATCATTAATCAAAATACACCTTGTACAACATGGTTCATATGGGTGTTTAATGAAATATAGTTTCATAAAATAATCATGTGTGACATATAATTTCAAAACATCGGATAAAACATGATTTCTATAAAATATTCGGACTGAATTTGAGTGGAAAATTTCAATTAACGGTCCTTTTAAAATACCACAAGTATGTGTTGAGAGACTATATTGTAAAAGAAAATACAAATATGTTTCACAATGGTCTCATTCTTCAGCACCTATTTCAAAATCATAATATGCTTCAAAATCTTGTGATAAGGTAAAATATTTGAAAATTCCTTGAAAATATTATCCTTTCTTGAAATTATGAGAAAATTGAAAAAATAGGATTCGATTAAATAAAACCCATGATCCATGATGATATCGGGGTATAGTGGAGGTGTTTGATATCTCAAACAATTTCTTAGAAGTGAGTAGTATTTTAGAAAAAGATTCAAAATCATCCGAACAAGGATTTGCAATAATTATTGCAAGCAAGTCATCTGGAAAAGATAGAAACGACATTTTAGATCATCCTCCTCTTATTTGTAACATACTTTCCTTGATCTGCACAAAGTATTAAAACAAGGATTTAACTGAAATAATAGACATAGGGACTGACCATGTGTTTAATGAAAACTCTTAATCCATAAATTTTTCTATACCGACCTATGATACCAAATATAAGGACCCGACCTTAAACATTACATAATATTGAATTAAATGGATAATTGATATTGAGTATCATTTCAGTTTTAGAGTTTTAGAGAATTTGGTCATAACATTTATATAACAACATGAATTTTAAATGTATACAATTCTACTCAGTATCAATTTTTTCATAAAATAAATACTGTTCAAAAAAAGAGTCATGTATAGTTCTTTGTTTTAGACATCATGAATTTTCCTTGATATTATCCTTGACCCTTAATAATATTTATGTCTCGTGGAAAACATTTCAAAAAAATTGGATGAGCATATAAATCTCATTAAGGGATATAAAATAAGGAATTTAAACATTATCCCATCAATAAATACAACACAATGAAACCATACTATTCAATCATATCATATCTCATGAAATCATAAGATTTATGAATAACACACAGAAATCAAAAATCATAAAGGTAACTTGTGGAATCTATATCAAAGTTACATTGTAACTATCATAGCTACATAGGGTGTAACATTTGGAAAAAAAATCGTAGTATATTCCCTAAATCTCATAGGAGAAACATTCAGGTTTACCTCCATCACGTTACCCAATGCATTGGAGAGCTATCTCAGGCTCACCCGCCCTAGGTTTATCAAGGAACAACCCGTATACATAAACAATTCCCAATTGACATAACATATTCATTACCCATAAAACAAACATAATGGAAATATAACATTTCCACATTGAAATCACAATAAATCATTTCAAAATATTGACAAAATCAATGCTTTTATCAAACCATTTTCAAAAACATTTAAAATATTAAATAAAGATTTTCTTAATCAAAGTGTCATGTACCAAATTGAATCTTTTGAAAGGAGTTTTAATTTCAAAACATTCATGTCAATATGAATAAATCCCTAAAACCATTTTTAGACATGTATATTAACGTATAAGATTTAGAAAAATAAGCCTTTAAAATATTTAAAATGATATTTTAGATAAAGAGATTTCAACAAAATGAGAGACCCTAGAATTAAAATAATTGAGGAATAACATTTACTCGGAACATAATAATATCATGTGAATAATGGTATCCATGATTTAATTTTCCAAAGGACAGTATATACACTATATGAGAGTGAATTGGTGCATATCAATATTGAAGTCTCAATGGAAATGTAAATTGAGACAAAATCCCTTATAAAGATGGTATCCTTAGATTAAGGATAAATCAATAACATAATTTTGTGTGAAAAATATAAATACACCCAATATATTTGGATTTTATGTCTAAAAAAATCATAGGTTATTCACACATATTTATAGCACGACATAATCAAGAAGTAGATGTTTAACCCAAAAATTGAAATTGGGTTAAGACGTTTTTTTACAGAAATTCGACAGCCAAATGACGTCACATTAAAATTCAGAAAATAAGTTGATGAGAGAGAAAAGGATATATCATCACATGAACATAAAATTTACATCAATAAGGATATATAATAACATATCCCAATATAATAAGATGTAAATTAAAATAAAAAACAAAAATAAGTCTTTTAAAAAGAGGAGGGTGAATGGTTCCCTTACCGATTTGGTAACATACAAAACATGCACCCAATTAAAGAAAGATCACACATTGAATATGTAAACCACCATAAATTAAAGTATATTACACAAATAATACAATCATGGGAAGTACATCCACCACAAAAAAGGAAATAGTGGCTAATATAGCATGAATCACACGGGAATAAAATGTGAGATGAAAAACCCTTTCCACGTTGTAATCAATCAAGTCGTTTGAGAAAAGTTAATAACCACATAATGAATCAAAAAATAAAATGAACATAGATATAATCATGATAATATATATCAAATGTAAGTACACAATGCACCACATGCAACAAATAAGTGCTGAACAATGGAAATCTCACAAAATTAAAAGTGAGATAAAAAATCCCTTACCTCATGTCCAACTTGACTTGTATGTTCCTTGTTCTTCCTGAATAATAAACTTAAGTTAATTTATACAAGATTAATAAAATTGTTAATTCTTATTATTACTTTTATATCACTTTATACGTTGTAATAACAGTTATTTAATTAATTTAGTTCATATTGGACATTTTGTCGATGTTCAGAATTTTAGTTAAAAATGAACTAGTTATAATTACAATTTGTCCATGAGGTGAAAACTCCATTATCTATAGAATGATATTAATGATATAGATATCATATAAATCATATATATAATTTGTGTTTATATTTATATATATATATATATTTATAATAGTACACAAATTTTGGAGATAATAAATGAAATGCATTGTTCATAGAGACGGTAAGCCCTACGTACGCATGAATGCTACATTAATTTATATTTAATATTTAATGGAATGAAAACATAATGATACATAGGTATATTATAATACCATTATAATATCATATGATATATATATGTTACATAATTTCATTAACTCCATCTTTATACGTTCTATGAATGTCAAGAACGAATCATAGCACCTTGAGGGGGCGGTTGTCCCCACTTCCTCAATGAAATTATCGTGTTTAGACATAATGGAAATTATAAAGTTATGATATAAATGTAAAATACAGAAGAGTAAAGAAAACATAAACATAATAAATATCATATATAAATACAGTTCCATCATAATGTCCACCATGATAGGTGGTAGGAGATAATCGAACAATCATCACTTCCTAAGGCGTTCGTTTTCTATCCACAGAAACAGTATGTTCTTCACCCATTAGATTACGGAGTGTTTACGTGTAGTCAGAATCACTATCATAACAATATACTAGTATATTTTGGATAATGTTTTGTTACAAAATAAAGGAATAAAAAGATTTTATGGGGTTGGAGAAGTAAAATAAAAAAAGAACTTAAGAGGAGAAGTTACCTTTAAATTGAGTAACTCTCCCTAGTTTGAACCAAAAGAGTTTCTTGAAAATTTTTAGGCCTAATGTAAGGCTTCTAGGATGAATAGAGGGATTTTGGGAGCTTATTGGAGTAGATTTTTCATTATCCCACATCTTGAGAAGTGTGAGAAATGGGTTAGAAGTGAGGGATTTTTATAAGGAAGAGGAGGGGCTCTTTAGGGATGTTTGAAACAATTATTTTATTATAAACTCATCTTCGGTTTAAAAAGGTAAAATATTTGTCAATATCTAATTTAAGATTACATATAGTCAAAATAAAATAATCCAATAATAATTTTACAGGTTATGGATACTGTATTAATATTTATAATCTTATTTATTTAAATAATTTATTAATGAGGTAAATATTGCAACATTATTGTGTCATAAATAATTTAATTTATTTGATGTAAAAAAATTATAAAACAAATACCATGATTTATGAGATATTTTTGAATTTTAAAATAATATTGATAGTTAAAAGGATAACATATATAACTCTATGTAAAAATTTATTTACTAAAAGATATTTGTTTATGTCATGTTTTCCTTTACTTTAAATAAATTAATATAAAATGACATTATTACTCCCATGTGGGTCAATGGGGTCCGAAAATCAACCCAAGGATTCCCATGGTTGTATATGTATCAGAATATAATATTAGGACACATGTTAAGGTAATTTAGGATTATTAATATATTATATTTTACCCTTATTTATCATTTTTAGCTTTTAATCATGGTAAATAAAATATTTACTCAAGTAAATATTTAAATGTCTAAAAAAAGTTACCTATTTAAACAATTTGGACCTCCTAATTCCAAACATGGAATCCATTTTTCTAAATTCAAAATAAATAAGTGGAAGAAATTAATTTAAAATTAATTCCCACTGTTAAAACAGAGAGCGTGTTTTTATGAAATAATAACTATCAATAGATTGACAGTTGTTTATGTCAAATTTCATAATTAAATTACTTCCAATGACCAACATTATATTAAATGGTAAAATTATATTCCAATTAAACATTAAAACCAATTAAAAAGATAATATATCCATATAATTAAATTAGATTAAAAGGCACTTATGAATTAAAATACAGTATTTTTCACAATTCATTAAAAATGAACTTTATTAGAAAAATACCAAGATTTCATCAAAAGTAATTTTTAGTGCCCTGATTATAAATAAGAATTTTTTTTTTCAAATAGAACATATAAAAGGGTTGAAAACTAGACTTAAAGAGGGTTCACCGTTAAAAGGCAGTAAATCAGCCGTTTAGTGAATATTAGAGTATTTATGCCTAAATTCGAATTCTTTACGTATTTTAAGCCTCAATATTTTATTGGATAAATGTAAAAATATTAAACGTACATGTATAATAATATTTTCTTTATTTATAGTTATTACTGCCAATACAATGTATAGGTGTTAACTACCATTTATAATAATAATATTATATTATTAGTGTGCAACGTAGGATTTCAAAGAAACTCATTTTTGCGTATCGGGTACACCATCGAACATAGAATCCCATTTAATGTAGAATTAATATTTAATTCACAAATATTAATAAATTTGAAAATTTTCATGTTCTTTATTTACTTGGGATGTTACATTCTCTCTATACATCACATCCAAATTCCAATTCTCATGAATGAACACAACATATATTTAAAGTATCTATTATCCATAAGGACTAACTGTTTAATCCAAGAGTATATAGGGTTTCTTCTGAATATAGGTCCCACATTATATAAAATTATGAGAAACCTTGGAACATAAATGTTACCACAATATCAAAGGGATGAAACCTCTTATATGATATTTCACTCGTTTTTTTCTACCACATATGTAATAAAGAGTACTATCGATTATTTGTGAGTAGGCTCTAAACTGTTTCCCAAGACCATTAATTGAAACCAAACTCTTGGTGGATTTTTTATTATCCCCGCACATAATATATTATCACTTAATGTGGCTAGTCACCATATATCTATTAAAATTTGGGATCCAACTCATATTGGGTCCACCCTACATAAGTCCCAATAAAGGGACTTTGGTTTTTTAAACTTACCCATCCATTGAGAAAATCAAGAAATTGGGGTATGTAAGTCAAATTTGACACCAATATGGAATAATATATATATCCCTCACTATCACATAAAAATTATAGTATCTATATAGCTTTTTGAGTGTAACACCTGATGTTGTCAATCATTGAGGTTCCTAGTCACCCATTTAACCTTAATTACCATTACAATTTTCAAAATCATCTCCCATTGTTTCACAATCCAATGGAATAGATCATCATTCCTCCTATTCTACATAAAAATAGACATGTGGTGACTAAAAAAGGGAAATCACACTGATGTAAGCCATAAATAAGTTAACTTGAGGATTTGGGAGGTATGAACCTTTGACCTAGTATCAGACACATTCCTACAATTTACTCATCTATCAGGAATATACATAAATGGACCACTGATTCATAAGTCCCATTCTATATCCATTATATTTATTTTTCTCCTAAGGGTTCTAGTTATATGAACATAATATTAACACACAATGGTCCATGTTTCATTAAATTATATGGTATAATAATAGTCCTAGTAGCATAAATATAACAGGCACATTAATGGTTCAAGATTCATTACCATAAAAGGGAAAATAATGGATGCAGATTTATAACCATAAATGGAACAATAATAGTCCATATCACATGAAATTAATAGATATTGTGTTCCCCATTATATTGAATTAACTATATATAACTTTTTATTAATTTTATATGAATACATACTAATATCATTTCATGTGTCCCATATTAATAATACACCACCTCATATTAATGAAGAGACAAATAATTTTCTATCAAGGATTTAATCCTTCCAAGATGACATGAAACAATGGTGTATTATTTGATATCCTTAAGAATGGATACCCTCTTTCTATGTATCTTTATTGATGATGTGTTAATAAATCCTTTAGACAAAATATTAATGATTCATGACCCTTTAAATTCATTATTAAAAATGAGAAAATGAGTCATTATTCATGAAAGGATAAAAAAATTATAAGTAGTTTTCATAAGATAGGGAATACATTAATATAAATGGTTACATGCCAATGAATCCTTAAATCTCATTAGAAATGAGTGAACAGACATTAAACCATCCATACTGAAGTAGTGTTGGTGATGAGCTAAACAAATTAAAGAAACACTGGTGATGATCCAATGAATCTATAAAATCAATTTGTAACGATATAGTAACTCTATAAATAATTAATGTTTTCCAACCAATGAATACATAAATTTGTGCTGGTGATGAGTCCATAAAACCATGTATTTAATGATTATAAGGAAATAAACCTATATATATTATGGTAATGATCTAGTAAACCTATAATTATACCGATTCTTAACCAATATATAGTTATTCTTGTAATGAACTTGTAAACCCATACTTCTTTTAATGATGATCCAATAAATAAATTTATGTGTGAAAAACAACTAAAACTATATCTATGTTTGTGATGGGAAACCATATAAAATACATTATTAAGGTGCTAGTAAGACCATGTACTTGTGTTTGTGTTGAGTGTACACTTTATATTTCATTAATCCTATTTGAATGTCATTAAATTCCATATTACCCACCTATATTTCATTAAATTTTATAAAAATCATATAAATATGCATCATTATGAAATGGGTGGAAGATGATTTACGCCATAATTATATAAGGATTAACCAAAATTTTAGTGCATGTTTAGTTTTTAAACCAATCATCATATTCATAATTTTTGTTCACCACACTGAAGAATAAAATGATGTAAAATAAGTTGGTATTCTCATCAGGATGGATCTCAGAAACACACACGTTATCCAAAGTCTTTATGAGTGCCTCTAACTAGGAAACTGTCTCCTTAGTCAGATGATTCAAATTACCATCCTCTTGATTTTGATTTATATTCCCTAAAAAAATGATAAAATTATGTCCAAATAAGTAGGGACTATTGGAAACACTCCAATTATATTATAAACTCATTTATTCTTATAATTTAACATTAACATTAAATTTCAACCAAACTTCAACAAATGTATTAAATAAAAAAATAAAATATTTAATTTTAAATGAAAATACAACTTGAAATTTTATTCTCATAACTTCTCATCATATAGAGAATTTATTGAATAATTTGATAATTCCATGAATCATAAAATATATAAAAAATATAAAATCTCCCATAATATATATAAAATAGGTATTATTATCTATTAACTCTATGTATTTCCAAAAGATACACTTTCTCAAAATATTCTCAAAACCAACACCAACGGATTATTGTTACATCATGAACCCATAGAAAATTAGTCTACCACTTACTAGATCATAATAAAAAAATACCACCTAGGGACCATGATATTTATCCATTATTTTTATTAAATAAAATGATAACTCAAGCACATTCACTATATAAAATGGTAGTAAACTAGTTTATTAAAAACATGGTTTATGATTTCAATTAACAAGGATTTATAAAATGATACTAAATTATTTTTTATTTCATAATTTTTTTATTTTAGAAAAATTTACAAAACATAATAAAATAAACCATATTTTAATAGGATTAAATTATTCTAGATGGAGGGTATCAATATTCTTGAATTTAAAAATAATAAAGTCCATTAACCCTCAAAATATTTAGTGTATATGATTTTCTACTCCCATGAAAATTAGATAAATATCTTCATAAGGACACTTGGTTTTTTCCCATATGTTTTTTCTTCTCATTCCATACGGTTTTATCGATATTTATTTAAAAGAAAATAGATTTCAGAGTGGAGGATAAATTGAATCATTGGGGATTTCTATGATCAATATTATTCAATAACATTACTATATGGTGCTCTAAATGTGACACCCACCATGTCACTAAATCATGTTTGACTCATTATTCTATCATTGGGTGGAATCACGTAGTGTTTAGGGTCCCATTTGAGGGTGTTGGGATATTCTTCAGGTCACATTATTTGAGCATGATTTTCCCATACTGTATAACACACACCTATATTTTGAAAATATTTTCCCCACTATGTTCAAATATTATGTGCCATGTTTACTAAAAAATACAACAAAAAAATGAATCCCATTTGACTGTTAATAACCTTTATTTTAATAAATTAATACAAGTGATTCTATCTCCCATTTCACCCCCTCTTATTCAAGTATCGACTATATGGTTACCCCAATCATTATACATTTTATTTGTGCCATTTTTTGTGATTTCTTAATAACGTGTAGTGATTCTTCATTATATGTTCATAAAATCATTCCCTTTCATCTTATCCTCTATTATCCTCTTAGGTTTCTGAATTTCTCTTAATTTTTCACTGATAATAGTGGACATTTTTTCTATCCTTCATTCCTTGGGATTTTTAATTTGGGTATTGGTTTATAGAGGTTTTAAAACATCTCTTATTAACTATTCTAGGATCTTTCATTGATGTCGTCATGATTTATATTATGGTGGGTGTTTCTATTACATTTACTTTTATTGAATATTTTTTTTCATTTCTTGAATATTTTTTTTGAAATAAACTAATAAGGTATATAATACATTGTTTATTATGATTAATGTTCTTCCATGTTTTTTTTTGTTTTTATTTTGAAAAAATGGTTAAATTTATATATTTCAACGACGCCTTTGTTTTATGTTGTATTTTTTGAAATCAAGGGGTTTATTAAAATTTCATTAACATTTTTATATAAGAAAAGTAATTGGTTCATAGTGAATTCTACAATTGGGATTTTTAAAGAGAAGTTTTCTTTGTGTAAAAGTAGTTTTATTATTTTAATAGTTTCACTTGTTTTTAAATATAGCTTCCTTGTTTATAAATGGGGTTTCTGTGCTTTTATAAATTTGTTTCCTTATTTCAAAGAAAACTTTTTATTTTAGTGAAAGAGTTTTTTTTATTTTAAAGGATTTGATTATTTGTAATAGTGGTGTGTGTGAGTCCTATTATGTATTTTTATTTTGATTAAACTCATTACTTGATATAAAAAATTATTTTTTGTAATTTTTTTTGATATATTAGAATTTATCATGTTTTTAAGGAGATTTGAAACTTGATTTCCAAATTGGTTTATTTTGTTACGTTTTATCTTTACTATGACTTATATTTTGTTTTATTGTATTCCATGTGGTTTTTAAAGGGGACTCCCAAGACACATTATCCTTATTTATAATGAGAATGTCTAGTTTTTACTTTATGATATTGTACATGTTTGTGAATTGTTTACACCCTAGTTGGACCCTATTTTCCCATGTTGTTTATGGTTGTAATTATGTGATTGGTTAAAAGAATTATTGTTCATGTTTCTATGTTTTTTGGGGATCATGACGGAAGGGGGTGTTTAATGGAGTTTCAAATATTATTTGATTGAAAATTAATTATTCTATAGGGTGATGTTTGTGTCGCATGGTAACATTATCCAGATTATAATCACTTCCTTTAGACATGATATAGGGAACCAAGGCTACTATGTCTAAAACTAAGTGATGTTTCCTTATTAGTTTACTGAGATATAAATTCTAGTAACCCCTAGTTGTGTGTAACACCTTTATATGGTGTGTTCCAGTAATGATTCTAGAGTGACAGTGATTTGGATGATGATTTCATGATAATTAACATATCATAAGTTTGTTCCAACTTTTAACATCAATAAAATTTAACCATTAGACCATAGATTTTTTTCCTGAAGAGTGTGTTCTATGTTGTGCTTATCTATTTTTGTGGAATAATGACTTCCCCATTTCATGATTTGTTCCTACATCAATTTTTTATGTTTGAGAGTCATTGGAGTGAGGAATGAATTTTGTGATTATTTTCATTTGATAATGAATCATCATGTATTTTCATTATATCATTATTTAACTTTCTTATCCTCTATTTTAGTGTGTGTGTGTGTGTGTGTGTTGTGTTCGGAAATTATAAAATTGGAGTTCATTTAAAATTCATGCATTGGAAAAGTATTTCCCTTGGATTTTTTTTAAACCATTTACAGGTTTTGATTGAAAGTAAAATTTTTAAAATAAAACAATAAGTTTATCTTGATTCATTTTGAATAATTTTTTTTTATGTTTTTTAAAATGTAAGTGGTTGGTTTTAGAAAAAACACATTAACTAGCTATTTACTTTTTGATTCATTTTAAAAAAGGTCATATTTTTGAAAAAAATCATATGTGATATGGTATGTTTATTTATATTATGTATAATTGAAAATAAATCCTATTTCAATATTTTTTTCTATTTTAAAAATATATATCTTCATTTCTTTCTAAATTTAATGTAATTTTCTCACAGTGGTATCATACTTACTTATGTCTTACACCATGCATGCTCATAGTTATGTGTATACAATCTTTATGTTTTCTGTAGGATATAATGATATAACATACATGCCATACTAATGTAGTTCTCTATTAGGAAACATGTTGTTATTGGGTTATAATGATTACATGAGAGTCAAAAGTATACATTGGTGGTGTTGGCCGATTTTTTTCATACAATTTTATTTCATGTGGTGTATTAGAATTTTCTACCTCTTGATTTTGTTTTACTTCAATTTTGTTTCTATTTTTTAGTGTCATAATTATTTTTAATAATAAATAACATTTTATAAAATATTTTCTTTATTTTTTTGTAATTTTTTCATGGACCAAAAATTAATTATATGGAATTATGAGGGAAAATTTCTAAAGTCAGGTTTTTACAAAGTAGTGCTATGAAAACTGTAACGGGTGCACCACAAAAAATATAAGGAATAAAGTACACCGAAAGATTGAATTTCACGTGAGGATTGATGCTTATAAGAGGCTCATTTTTTTCTCCTAAGATATATTGATTTTTTTATGGAAGGCAATAGATGTTGAAAAGAATGAAAAGCACTATGTGTACCACAGAGGAAAAATGGTTCATAGGAGTAGCACAGTTTGTAGTGAAGGATTTCCCACATCAAATGTATGGGTAAATAGGATTAGTGAGGTTTGTATATTTATTGTACTATATAAAATACCCCAATTCCATCATTAAGTGAGTACTAATTTTATTAGAGAAAATAACAATTATGGGAAGAAATTTGGGGATGTATGAATAATTTCACAGGGGAGAATTCAGTGAATGAGAAGATTTCATAGAGAATAGATTCTATAAAGGAAGAAGTTGTCTATAGAAGGTGTTTAAATGGAATGATATCATGAAATGAAAAAGTGGGTGTGTGAATAATCAATAGTCTATGAGGAATCTATCATCAATGGAAGAAGAAGTTGTCGACAAATTCCAAGTTGTCCGTAAAAGAATATTTCAGTGTTTGGTAACTCGTAAAGGAAAGGAAACTAATAGAGAAGGTAGTCCGTGAAGCATCTGAAGTTCACAAGGAATCAACCATCCACAATGAATAGGTGGTCTATAGAAGAAAAATATTTTCTACGAAACACCCACTCCACACTTTTAAATAAGGTTTATAGAGGGTTGTTTCACAATGTGTAACCATGTGTGTACACCGATGATACACAATGGACTGAGGAGAGAAAACATGAAAATTTGTTTTTGTGTGAAGAAGATTAATATGTACATCTAATTTCATATTTTCACAATAAAGAAGACAAGTAAACCGATACACTAATTTGATAGTATTGAGTGTGGAAGAAAATGAATAATACACTACTACATTATTTCACATTATTGTGTGTCCAAGAAGATTGGAGTGTTAACATATAAAGATTGATTATTATTTTGGGAAGATTACTGATGATGATGAAAAATTGGTAGAATATTCATTGATTTAAAAATCACAATGGAAGTGTTTGATTCCAACATGAAGAAGATGAGATATTAGTGCAGCTGGTATTTCACTGAAGAATAAAGATAAAAGTAGAGTAGAAGATATGGTGACCAAGTTGATATCAGTTTATTATAATATAGATCATAGAAAATTTAGGGTTCATCCGTCCACCACACATTCATATTATTGTGACTAATAGAAGAAGTAGGTTTTTCAGTTATCATGTTTTCTAATGGGAAGAGATAATAGGAGTTTATTTCATTTAGTTGGGTAAGTAACAAAGTGAAGTAAAATTCTATAGAAAAATAAAGAAAAAACATGACATCAAACATGAATCAACAGGTGGAGTACTTTCTTGGTGTTACAAACCCTCATAAATAAGTAAAAGACTTTCTAGGGAGGCAGTATAAATATCTTATAATGTGATTTAAAACAAGAAATATTGTATTGTTTTGAATGTGATACATGAATTACCTATTGGATTGTTTAAATATTATCATATGCGTATAATGGAATACGTACTAATTTTATTCAACAATATAGGATTGTTTCCTAGTGGATTATGTGGTCAGGATTATTTCTCACCATGCCAAGGACTAGCTATTATTATTCATTCTTTAACCTTGTAAAAATATTTTATGGTGTCTTTAATGATTTCAAATAAATATATAAGACATGGAAATAAGAATTGTAGATTCAAGATCCCAGTAGGTCAATTAGTTAAAGGGGAAAAATTAAATTGTATTAAAAACTCCCCAATAATGATTCACCCATCTCAATGTTTGTCATATCCCAAGATGGTCCTCAAACATCCTACACCCTAACATTTACCATATCAAATAATATAAAACTTTATAGAAAAACAACATGTATCCATTTTAATTAACTATAAAATAGTTTTAACCTAGTAAAATCATTGTTTACACATGTTATAGACCCCTTAAATATATGGACTTAATTCCAAGGTGAAGCATATACCTATGGATAGATTTATGTTACATTTTTTTCACATATTGAAAAAAATATCCAATGTCATGATGATAAATATAGGGTGAAAATCATATACATTGAACATAAAGATATAGAGGTTGAATAAGGCTGATTAACCACATTTTTTGAAACGTTTCATTTGGTAATGCTTTAGTGAAGATACATTCTATTTTTTCTGTTTCTGAAATAAACATCATCATTATTTGATTTGTTTCTGCATTTTCTTCGATGAAGTGTTATTTAATATCAATGTTATTAGATAAATACATTTATAGTATAAACTAGGTGAGATTTTTTGCACTATCAATATCTAATCCAAAAGAATGGGAAACATAACATTAACCAATAAATAATCTAAATGTGCATTTTTCCTTAACTACTATGATTCATATTATGTTTTGGCCATATACATAGCTTCTCCAATTCACAGGAACATTAATTTTTTCCTCATGTTATTGCTGACAGATTTCTTTCCAAAATATCCCCATCTTTTGTGGATCTTATATATTTAGCACATCCTTTCCAATCTATATTCGTCTATCGAAATAGTTCATTGTATCTTATTATATTTAATTTTGACCAAAAGATAATAGATTCTTTAATATATATGAAAATGATATATTTTTAATCCATAATATGAGTGTCTTTTAGTGTACATTTATCTATAAAAAATCAGAAACAATATAAATAAGACGTACCATTTATTCCATTAGTTATAACATGATTCCAATAAAATTTCGAATTTTTTTTGTTTAACATATTTTCTTTTCCTATCCCTTTTCATGTTTTTTTCCTTTGAGATGTGTTTGGAAGTAATATTTAAATATTCCATTCCAATATTTTTATGATTTTCCTTGTCATAATTCCCTTGATAATAGAAAAAGGAATTTTAATTTTGAGAGATTTATAATACAAGAATGTGTTTCAATTGATATAGATATTAAATTTCAAACAACGTCTTCATATCCTCAATAATATTTTCACACATTTCTTCATCATTGTATTAAAAATATAATTTCATCAATGTAAAAAGAATAACGAGGAAAAAATATAGATTTTATTTTTTATATAGGTTTCAATGAGTTTTTAATTTTTTGAAATTCATCTTCATCAAGTATATATCAAATTTAGAATACAATACTCTCAGTGGTTATATAAATCCATTTAAACACTTGTTCAAATTGAAGACATGACATTTAATTTGGCCCAAAATGAATCCATATGGTTATTCAATAGAAAAATTTAAATATATCTCCCCATTGATAAAATATCAATTGACATACATCAAAAATAATTTATATCATCATTGTGTAATAATAACAAGAATATTTTGATGGTTTCAAGTCTTCTTCTTGGAAAAATATCGTATCAAGATCAATTCCATCAACCCATGAATGGCCTTTACACACAAATAATTACCTGTTTTTTTATGAATTCAAAAATTTCATTCAAATTATTTACAAATAATCATATTTTATAAAAAACATTATTTTATTTTGGTTTGGTAATAGGATATCATGTATAATTCTTTTATATATGATTAAATTATTAATTCATGAAGTCAATCCAATATTGATTCCTAAATACTTCTTCAACATATTATTTATAAAACAATGAATCTAAATAATTATGAGAAACTTCTCTTAGTGTTCATATGAATTGAATATATTATCCTTGATATCCATTCATATTTTTTTACTTCTATATACTTCCTCATCCTTGTAAGAGAGGAATGTAGTTGTTCCTCGTCACTAGAGATTGCTGAGTCAATATCATTATTTTATATATCTTCTTAATTATCACTTATATTCTAAACATTGATATGTTTCTTATTAGAAGAAAATTATCACCACCTTCTATTATATCTATATATGACTATGATGTTCTGATATTAGAATATTTTATAACTTTACATCTATATAATTAATAATCATTTTTGATAATTTTCAATAAGGCCTATAACTTATACCATTATGGGGGTATCCAAGAAATATTCCATCAAAACCTATTTGATTAAATATTCCAAGATTTTCTATAAGGACATAACCTTAAACATTTCATAATCTTTTGTTAACTCAATAATTCACATTGATGATTTTTTAGGTTTATATTTTTAGTGAATTAGGCTGTAACTATTACAAAAAAACTAAAATATTTCTAAGTAGACACTTCTACTCACTATCCTTTTTTTCAAAACATAAAATTCCTTTAAATAAAAAATGATTTATTTTTAATGATAAAAATATTCATATCATTCATCTTGACATCCACATTCCTCATACCCATCATTATACCCTATGAAAACATTTTAAAAACATGTTATAAGTATAAAATGTTCAGTTAGGGAAATAAGGTAAGGAAAAAAATGTTAGTCCATAAATACTTATAAACCCATTAATTCACACTTTTGACCCATAAGAAAAAAGATCTTTAACATACCTCAAGAAATAATAATATTACTATAACACATCTCAATATATTCCATAAATAATGAATCCACATCTCAATATATTCCATGCTACATAGGGAGTATCCTTCACGGATACATTGTAGCTTTCAATGCTACATAGGGAGTATCCTTCACGGATACATTTTGAATCCACATCTCAATATATTCCATAAATAATGTTGTATAAAACTTATTGTTTCACTAAATATCATAAAAATATTCATTGGAGATCTATAAAAGGCTCACCTTCCCTCAGTTTATCACAGAACCACCCATATACATAAGCAATTACCCAAAACCAAAACATAATCACAACACATAAAACATGGATAAGGGAAAAACATTTCCACATTGCAATAAAAAGATATAATTTCAAGATATTTACATAAAAAATAATGTATAAAAAGAATTTAAAAAACCAAAATACATGAAAAGGGAATATTGTATTTTTTTTAACATTTCGGCTTGTAGAGGATGAAAAATATCAAATAATGGTCACGTTGATTAAAATTTCTTTGTCACTGCATACATTAATTTTTGTTCCTTAACTCATTTAGTGAAAAAATTCATAGATAAAGATTCCTTTTTAAATATTTGGAATGAAATTAAAATTAATATGGGATTATTATACACTTTTTAAAATAACGTGGTGTATATTATCAAAATATGCCTCAATGAAAAGAGATTGAGATGAAGTTCCTTACCTCGAGTCTGAATCATCTAGTACATTCATATCTTCATTAATAATAAACATGGGTTAATTTATAATTTACTGAGAACCATTTTCATGTTCATTATTTTTTTACCACTTATCACCATGTAATTTAAATGAAATGATTGCTTAAACTTATATCGGATGTTCAGTCATTACCTGGTTATTGAGTCAACAATGAACTTTTCTTGATAATAATTTTCCATGTACTTATAAGTACATAATCACATGTTTAAAATTCATGAAATATTAATATATTTTATAAATAAATTATAATTTTAAATGAAGTCAATTATTTATGTTGGAAAAAATTAACAATGTTATAATTAGAGATACAGAAATCCCTACGTACACATGAGTAACATCTTAATTTTTATTTGATAATAATGGATGTTAGGTAATTGTTATTTTATCTTTAAATAATTATAATATAATCATTAATATCATATTATTCATTTAAATATTCTTATATATTTATATATATCATACAAATGATATAATGAATAAAAACAAGTCACATAACTTAATGGAGGTGATAGTTCACACTTACACACGAACGACACAATCATTTTTATGCACAAGGAAGTAAGAAAGTAATTGACATTTTATTATGTTTTAATTATTAATATGTAATGAATATCACATATAAAAATTAATTCTATTATTATAACCATACATTAGGGACAGATATGGAAAAATGAATTAGATCTCTTCATGGAGGCGATACTTCACACGTACACACAAACACTTAATCCATTTCAAATTTAATGGATGTGGGGATGGATTTAGGAGGAGATATTAACATAATAAAATATCAGTATATTGAGGGTTCTAGATTTATTATTTCCTCAGGGTTGGAGGATATTTAATTTCAATTATTGAAGAAATAAAATAGAAATACTTATAGAAAATGATACCTCTTTTATGGATGATCACATTTGATTAACACATTAAAACCTATAAGGAGGGTGTTATTCCATAACTATGTCCAAAATAGTGGGAGGGGGTAATAGGGTGATTTTTGGGTAGTTAATGATTGAACCAAAGTGTTTTAGATGTGTTAGTATTATAGAAGAGTGGGTACCTTTTTTAGAAGAGTGGAGGGGAACTCTTAGAAATATTAAAAGTTCTAAATTAATATAAATTAACTTCTTATTCCAAATTGGTCAAAAATAATTTTATTAGAATAAATGAAAATTTTGACTTGAGATATAATTAACCAATAAAAATTAGATAAGTTTTAGTATTTTTTCAATCCTTATATTTTTGTTTTAACACCTTTTAACTCTTACCATTTTATTAGGTAATTTACACTTAGATGGCCAAAATAATTACAAAATAATTCCAATTGTGAAATGAAATATTTGGTAATCGAATTTTTAGACATATCATAAGAATTAAGATGAATCTTATTAATTGAATAAATTTATATCATTTAATTATATATTTTATATTTTATAAATATTAATTATGTTAGTTCTAAAAATCTTCATTATATTAATTTTTTAAAATATTATATCAACTTGATTACTTATAACTAAATGAATTAACTCAATAATAACATTTCATAGTCATGCATTAAATTATTTTATTTCATTAATTTTTTTAAATATTATTTATTTCAATATTTATAATATTATTTATATGATTAATTCAATAATTCAAAAATCACTACATCATCATTTGTTCATAATTAAATTTAAAAATTCAATTTGGAAAACCAATAAATAAATTACCTTGATGTAGGTAATATATTTATCTTTCCATCGACTATTTGTAGTTGAAGCTATCACCTGTATAACTCCATATTAAAATACATTACTATTAAAAAACAAAAGTGCAAAAAATGTCAATTCATTGAATTTAATGTTAGAAATGCATTAAAGTCATCGAAGTGGCTCCATGTTGTCCTAAAATCACCACAAGGATGCTCATGGTTGAGATACACTAATAAAAGTAAATTAGGACAAGTGTTATTGTATTTATATATTATTATACTATTATTTTTACATTTAATTACCTGATTTCTCTTTAACTATGTTAATAAAATTTATTAATAAATTTACTATTGATAATGTCCAAAAATAAAAGGAATCAATTTACATAACATTTAAATTATAATTAATAATATGGAATTCATTTTTCATTCTTAAAAATTTTGAAGATGAATTAATAAATTTGAAAATAATCCCTATTTTCATTATTGGAAAACTAGTTTTTTTAAAAGTAAAAAACTGTCAAAAGATTGACATGGTTTACATATAATTTCAATGTGAAATTAATTATAATGAACATAAGTGGATAAAACGATATAAAAAGTATATATTATAAAAAATTAATTAAAATGATAATCTAAGAATATAAATAAATTAGGTGAAAAATATGTTTTGAATTAAAATGCAGTATTTTCCCAACTCATTAAAATTTTAATTTAATCCTAAAGATGCCCAAATTTCATCCAATGTAAAATTTTTATCACTCTTCATAATATGATTTATTTTCAAATATATCATATAAATTAGTAAAAAACTATATTTAAATTTGGTTCACTATCAATAGGTGGTAAATTGTTTTTTAGAAAAATACTTATTTTATCCTTAAAATTATATTTGTTCTTATATAATTTATAGAAAACACTTATATTGAATTTTAAACACTATATTTAATTTATATTAAATTTATATAATTTAGAAAGATGTATTTTAATAGTTTTTAAACAAAATTATTCACATTTAAATAGATTTCATAAAAATACATCCTTCATATTCAATTGTTTTTATGTTTATTTTGATATTAATTTAGTAACAAATGAATAATTTTATAAACATTTTTAAATGATATATTCATATTTTAGTTAACATTGTTCATTCCTTCCATTCTAATATCTAGGTGATGACTACTATAATAACATTTATTTGTTCATTTAAACTCAATTTGTTGTATCATGTATGCTATCCTACATTGTGCTTCTTTTAAAAAACTATAGATGTTAAATTCTTCCCTCGTTTTGAAACTTCCATCTCGAAATATGATTTTTAGATAGGTAAATATGGTATAAATTTTAGAAATACCTTTTTTGTATTCCCATATAAGAAAAAGGATTAATAAAACATTAAATTTTAATTAAAAAAAGATTATACAATGGTAATATGAGATAACAAATACACGGATTCTAGGAAGAAAAACATGGATATGGAAGAAAAACTAATAATCATATTCGGATAGAGAGTGATAATGAAAATTTTCTCAAAAAAAAGTTAAAAATCACACAACTAAAAATTTTTGATTGGTAAAATGGTCTTTGACATTGTAGTAGTAAAAGTAAACCTAAATTTTTATGTTTTAAGATCCATTTGATAAAGTTGAGGAATTATTTTACTAAATAGAATAAGAACATAGGGAAATATAATTTACGGAAATTTATATTTTCATCATTTAATAAAATTCCACCAGAAACTCATCTTTTTCTCTAAATGATTAGTATATAGAATAATCATCTTCTAGAGAATCACATAACCCACAGAAGAGTAACTATCAATTTCTATTATCTCAAATAATTATCCAAATACAATATAGTAAGGATAAGGGAATAAAATTCCCTAAAAGAACAGTACATTATAATATAAAACACTACTTTTAGTCCCCAAAATTAAAAAGTAATTCCCAAAGATCCAAATAGACAATTCCACAAATAACTATCCTTAAAATTCCTCATAATAATCAAAATGAATATTGAACCCCCAAATTTAAAAGAATTTGATCACAATCTTCCATGATTAATTTTAATATTTGTCTCCAAATACCATAAATCATTAATAATGTCTCAAACCAAACAACAATTAACCTAATCCCCTATTCTCAAATATATGTTAATAATTTCCATAGATAACCTGATTCACCATAATTCCAAAAATTAAATCATAGATTGTTCCAAACTAAAATTCATCCATTATTCCACAAATAAAATATCATATTATTCTATTTATCATAATCATATAATGTTCCAAAAATGTTGATCATCTTTCGAAATAAATTTTATCACCCAATCAATAAATTATTCTCCAATACCATAAATATTAATTTGATAAAACATAAGTTCCCAAAAGAAACTTATCAAATAACTAAACAAAAAATAATGAAGTTCATACTAACCATGGACTTCACATAGGCTAGTGGTAAGAAATATATCTGTATTGCACTTTGGTTGTGGGTTCGATTCCCACAACCTGGTCTGACGTGATGGGTTATCACCCGGTATGTATTTTTTACTTTTTCAAAAACAATATATTTATTATAAAATTACCAAAATAAAATCGTTAAAAAATAACCATAACATGATTTAACCTCAAATATTTTCTCATACCTTTAATTTTGTATCCAGAAATATAAAGAACCATAATTAACTTCAAAATATGAAAACCCTAATTATTATGAATAATTATGTCTGAAAATGAATGATAATTATTTCTATAATAACATTTGCACATAGTCATCTGTAGGGTTACGCACTCTAAAAATAAATAGTCTTATAATGTAATCTCATTATAAAAAAACATTAACACTTTTATAATTTTATCATCCATAGATCTAACATAACCCTTGAATTCATAAATTTTTTACATATTAATCTTCCATAATTATTCATGATCCATTTACCATGATTTTCCGTTATATTACTCAATATGTATTTCCTATAAACAAAATAATGAATCCTTCTCTAAGATTTAATAATGTCAAAACAAGAGCAATGAAAAAATCTAGACCATTCATAGATCATTTTTAGTTTTCTCATATTCAATTAGAATGGAATTAGGTATTGATAATCCTGTATTTTTATAGTCTTTCAGATCTTATTCACAAAACTTCTTCGTAGGAAATTGATTTTTATAATGACCATACTCCCAAAATTTAAAACAATCAATTGATAAATAGGAATTATTTTCTTTCCCTTTATTAGAGTCAACTGAACACTTCCTTTTTAGTGGAAGTTTATTGCTTTATGTCCTTCATTACCTCATTTATAACATATTTCCATCCCTTTAAAACATTTTCATCGGTGTTTATTTCCACTTCAGTGACACATATTTTATTGAATATATTTACTTTCATGATTATTACCAGAACATCCATAGATATTCCTTTCTCTCGTATACGATTTTATAGAAAATTTATCATGGATAAAGTGGTCATTAATGACTCCAAATTGTTAGTGTAGAATCAACAGCAGATTTCTCATTGAAACTCCAGTTTCAATCCATTTCTTATTCCGATAACCACCAAATTGTCCTTCACCTCCATTGATAAATTAGTGATTATGGGATCCAATCATTTACTCAAACTAAAAAGGATACAGTGAGTATATCAATAAAATCATCATATACAATCTTATGGGGAGGGTAAATAGTAAGATATACTTATTCATGTTATATAAAAATCATTAAATTTATCTAAAATAACTAAGACTCTTTCTAATATTCTAAACATTATAGTTTTAAACATCTTTCCACTTATGCATAAATAACACTCTGACCTATAAAATTATTTAGAACGACCTCTGATACCAACTATAACGCCCAGACATTAAATTTTTTATAATTGTGAGATTGGACAAGTATTAAAATTGAGGGTCTTTTCAGGTTTTGAGTTTTAGATAATTAGGCCATAACTATTACATAAAAACTCAAAAATTACAAAGTAGACACTTCTACTCACTATCTTTTTTTTTCTCAAAAAATAGAACTCCTTAAAATAAAACATGATATATTTTTCTTGATAAAAATTCTCATATCATTCATCATGATAAACAACTATCTCTTACACATCGTTATACACTATGAAAACATTTTAACAATACAAGATGAGTATAAAAAGATCAATAAGGGAAATAAGATAAGGAAATAAAATGTTAGTCCATGATTACCTATAAACCAATAAAATAATTTTTTTCACCCAAAAGATACAATCAATTTAACATACCTCATTAAATCATAAAATTCCTATAAGACATCTTAGAAAACATAAATCACAAAGGTAACATGTGGAATCCATAACATTCATCAAATTATATATTTCACAGCTATACAAGGACTAACCTTTATGGCTACATTTGAAATACCCAAGACATTATATTCCCAAATTATCTTAGGAGAAAAAATATTGTTTAACTCAATATCTTTTCCCAATTCATTGGGGATATATCATGGGCTCACCCTCCCTTGGATTATCATGAAACCACTTATATGCATAAGAAATTCCCATGAATCAAAACAAAATCACAACATTTAAAACACGCATAAAAGGAAAAAAATAAAAATTCTATATTTCGACCATAAGAAATAATTTTAAATATTTACATAATAAATCCCTTCTCAAAAGACTATTAAATACCAAAAAACATCAAAATTGAATATGGTATTTATTTTTCTTTTAAAAACACCACTTCTTATAGAGGAATCTAAATATCAAAAAATGCTCATGCCAGCATAAATCTCATTGTTGCGGCTTGTGTTAAAGAAAATATTTTTTTCATTTACTAAAAAACATCATAGAAAAAGATTCCTTTTGAAATATTTTCATTTAATTAAATTTCAAAGGGGTTTATTATAACCCATATATAATAAGGTGGTGTATATTATCATGATATGCCTCAATGAAAGGATATTGGGACGATGTTCCTTACCTCAAGTCTAAATCATCTTGTACAATATTTATATTTCTGAATAATAAAATGAGTTCAATTCATACTTTCATAAAAACCATTTTCATGCGAATTTTTATTTTTATATCACGTATAAGCATGTTATCATAATTACATAATTATTTATGTTCATATCATACATTTAGTCGATATTTGGTACATGAGTCAAAAATAAACATGGCTTGATGTCAATAATTATGCGATCATAAGCCCATAATCTTCAAAATAACATTCTTGACAAAATAATAAACTTTATAAATCAATTATACTTTTAAATCAAACTAATTGTTTATGGTATTAAAAATGAAAAGCATTATAATCTTGTAGATGGTAACCCGTATATACGAAGGAGTAACGTCTAAATTTTTCATTAATTGTTATGGAAGTAAGGTAATTATTATTTTTCAAGTACATAATTATAATATTATAATTTATATCATGTTAATAAATTAAATATACTTATAGATATCATAAATGTGATATAATGAATAAAAACGTGTCACATTGCTTCAAGGAGGTCATAGTTCACAAGTACGCACGAACAACGTCATCATTTTTATGTGTCAGGAAGTAACAATTAAATTGATATATTATTATAATATAATGAATAATATGTCATGAATGTCACATATTAACATTAATTACACTATTATAAGTAGTCATGAGATTAAGTTATGGAAAATGAATTAGATCGGTTCGTGGAGGTGACAGTTAACACGTATGCACGAACGATTAATATTTTTCCCATTTAATGGAAGTGGAGATATATTTTGGTGATGATATTAACATAAATAAATCACAGTATGTTAAGGGCATATGATTTTTTATTTTATCATGTATGGAGGATATTTTGTAAAATTGAATGTATAAATATAATATGAATACTTAAAAAACGATGCATCTTATACGATTGATCACCATTGATGAACAACTTAATACCACTAAAAAGGTTTTTATGACAATAATATGGACTAAAAAATGTGGGGAGGGATACTAGGATGGGTTTAGAGTAGATATTGGTCTAACCAAATGGGTTTTTATTTTTAGCAGTAGAGAAGAGTGGGTACCTTTTATAGGGGAGGGGAGGGGAACTCTTAGAATTATTAAAAGTGTTAAATTAATATAAATGAAATTTCATTAAAAATTGGTTCCCAAACAAATAATTTAGAACATAATATTATTATTGGTTGAAATATAATTTTCTAACGAAAACTATACAATTTTTAGTATTTTATTTGTCCTTGTCTTTTTGTTTTAACTGATTTTAACTCTTAGCATTTTGTGAAGTTATTTTCACTTATAGGGTCAAAATATTTACCAAATAATACCAAAAGTCTTCTTAAAGAATAATTTATAGACATTTTAGACATATAATAACCATTTGGATGAATTTTCAATTTTTTTTGAATTTAATATTTTTATAATAAATATTTTATATCTTAAAAATATTAATTTTATCTATGTTTACACTTTTCACAGGATGTATTTTTTAAAATACCATAACAACTTGATTCCCTTAAAAAAAATTACTAACATGTCATAGTCATCAAAAAAATTATTATCTGGCACTAATTATGTCAAATGATATTTATTTTAACAATTATAATGTCATTTATCTGAATCATTCATTAATTAAGAAAATATTATTTCATCATTATATCGTAATTAAATTTAATTATTTATTTTATCAAAATTATAAATAAATTACCATGATGTAGGAAATATTATTATGGTTATAATGAATATATGTATTCTAATATATCCCATGTATAAATCTACATTAATATAATTTACTTTTTTTTTAAAAATGTGTAACAATACTGACTATACATTGAATAAAATATTATAAATGCATTAACATCATCCAAGTGGCTCCAAGTGGTTCTAAAATAGACCCAAGGACACCCATGGACATGATACCCTGATCCAATTAAATTGGAACATGTTTCAGTGTAGTTTTATATGATTATAATATTATTTTTAACTTTAATTAGAATATTTACAATTAAAAGTTGTAATAAATTTATTACAAAAGTTACAATTACTAGAAACCAAAAATAAAATGGAAAATTTTAAATAATTTGGAAATATTAATTCCAAATATGGAATCCATTTTTCCAAATTCAATACACACAGTTTACAGTAATTAATTTATCAACAATCCCCATAGTCAAAATGGGAAAACATGCATTTTAAAAGTAAAAACCATCAAAATATAATTGTGTGTTTATTTCTATTTTCATTGTAAAATTATTTCCAATTAACTAAATTTGATTAAATTATAAAAAAATAATTTAAATATATTTAAAAAAATTAAGATGATAATATAACAATATAAATAAATTAGATAAAAATTAAGTTTGGAATTTAAAAAAGTAATTTTCACTATTCATTAAAATGTTAATTTTATTATACAAATACAAAAATTTTAACCAACGTAAATTTTTATGCCTCAAATCAAAAGAAAAATTTTAATTTTTCAAACAAAATATATAAAAATGTAAAAACTAGATTTAAAATGTGTTCACCATCAAAAGGCTGTAAAACCATTCTTTTATAAAAACACTCCTTTAATTTGTAAAATTGTATTGGTTCTTATATAATTTATTGAAAACAAAGATGATAAAATTTATATAATATAATGAATTATTATTCCATTAATATTGTCCAATAAGAGTGATTTTTTTTATAAACATAATTATTAACATTTAAATTTTTTTCATAAATATACGTCATTTATATACAATATATTTTTTGTTTATTTTCAAGTTTATTTGGTGACCAATAAATCATTATATAATCATTATTAAACCATATTTTTATAATTTAATTAACATTGATCATTACCTACATTCTAATGTCTAGGTAATAACTACCATAATAATATTTAGGGGCTGATGATAACTCTTAAGTATTTTAAACTTTTTTTATCATTGATATATATCCCATAATGATTCATATCAGGGTTCATTATTAGAAAAATTATGTTGAATATGAAATACTTATCCACTATATTTTCTTCAAAATAATTGAGAAGGATCATTTTAAATCATAATAGTTCAATCCAAAACAACTAAACATATAGTTTATATTTTAGAAACAACATTATTATGTGGTGTGTACATAAAACCAGACATATTTTGTATTCCATATATCAAAATATAGAATTTAAAAATACCATTTTTTTCAACCCAATTTTAAGTACCAATATTCTTCAGATAATATCCACATTCAATTTTAGAAATTTTCAATAATTTCATAACAGTTTTTACGTCAATTAATTTTTTTAAAAGAATAATATGTGGAATATTAGTAAAATCATCGATAAAATAATCATGTAATATTCTCTATTAGTTTATTTCTTTATCATGGTACCGTATATATCAAAGTGAATAAGTTTTATAGGCTAAGTTAAATTCATCTCGGCTCACTTATATAGTGATTTTGTGATATTACCTTACAAATATAACAACACCAATATCTTCTTCTTATCTTGTTAGGAATATCATTATTAGTTTTTCCCTTTGATAGATTTATCATCTTTCTTGTGTATAAATTCCCTCTCTTATTATACTACAATATGTTTTATTCTATCATGCTCAAAGAAGATGATCCTAATGCCTCTAAAACCTGAATTAAGATTCCTATTGTTTATTATAGTTAGAACTGAGAAATGTGTTTAGTGATGGATAAAATTCTGGAAAATTAAATCCAGGAACATAGTCTATTTCCCATTCATCAATTTTTCTAGTCCTAGATCCCATATGGGATTAAGGATGAAATTTTATGGATGTTAGAAGTTAGACTTTTGAAAACAGGATGACAGGAAAATGATGGAGAAATGAATGGAATTGTGCACAACCACTTCACTTTTACACATCCATGTTGTGGGAGAAATGTGATGTAAGACATTGATGATCTATGCCTAAAATATTTGACCTCTAGAAATAAATTTATTTTCAAAAAACTCTACAAATGTTTTTAATATAGTATATGTTGTGAGACACAACCAAAATACATAAAAATATAGAACAACCTGTCAATTTTAGGTAGGACCTGTAGGATTTGACTACTAAATAACTTTTTTTGTGAAACATGAGGATATGTGCTTCTCACAACCATACAATCAAAAACATGTGGGATACTACCTCATTAAGTCCCTCAACTATTGTGATTTTTCTTACGATATGTTTGAATAAATTTCTAAATGGGGTAACCAATTTCACGTAATGTCAGAAATTTCATGAAACACAATTTCTTTAATACTCAAAACTCTCATGATATAGTGTTATCTAGAAATTTTTCTTATAGCTCGTGCCTCATTAAAAATCTTTTCAGTTTGACATGAAAAATTATACGGAACATATTCATGTTTTGAACAACAATTCATTTTTATGTGACCTAGTGCATATGTTTGCGAGATAGTTTTCATACATGCACTCAATAGTCTATAATATGGATGTTATTCCACTTAGAAACCATTAATATTAGTTCTAGGACACAATATGAGTCTCTACCCTTGTCCTTTATCTACCTTCACTAACCCTAATGAAAAATATAGATTCACTCCACATATATTTTTGGACAGTTCAAGGATGTTTTTAGTTATGACATATAGAGCCCCACCTCCCATCTTGGGTTTTACTAGTAGTTGATATAATCCCCATGAATCCCTAAAATACCATGACTTTATATAGTCATATTCATACCTTTCCCATTCTATGAGTTCATATTCTCAACTTGGTTTCATCATGTACTTTGAGTTTAAATACACCTCAAGTAATTACCAAAACCACCTCACATGAATCCTATGCTAGGTTGAAATAGAAAGGTATATCTTTACCATGTCCCACACCATCCATTTCTAGGAATCTTCTGCGTTTTAATCCAAACAACATGATGTTAAAGTGTGGTATACCCTGTGTGTATTATATAAGACACCTTGGGTGGAATGTATGAGATACCATACATATGTAGAATAATATTCTTCCTGGAATGATCATGAGACATCATCCATCACCCTCACTAAATGATATTAAATAGCAGTATAACCTATATGAAAAGCATTTGATTCCACCTATGATAAACAAGAGTTGCATTATGCATTAATTATAATATTATATATGCAATGATCATGAGATTTCTCCAAAATAATCCCCATGGGCCTCCCCCATAGTTTTAATCCCCAATCATATATACTAGTCCATCAATGGGTCAAGATTATCACATTGATTATTATAAGGAAGAATGAAATGGAAGCTCAATGTGTAATCCCCAAACAAAATAATAATTAATAAGATGTTGAAACTATGACCTTACCCTATGAAATGAACATGGTATGCCCTATAAAATAAGTGTAGGATTCCTCATGGAACAAGAATGAGATTCCCCATGTGATATATGTGAGATAAGACCTCTATACTCATGGGTATCTCCCACACATATGGCCCAACCAAACTATCTCTACTCCTATAATTACATGAAAATATCCCATGTATATGCCCCAATAATAGCATCACTGCTCCAAGTTGTACCAGAGATTCTTCCATGTGTAATCCTTAATCATTCCATTTTCACACCTTAAAAACATATGGGAAAATATATAAGAAACAATAATTATATCACTTGAGGTTCCATTCTTATAATGATATCATATAGTATAAAACACATAAAATCACATTAAAAACCCTATATAGACTTTATAAATGAATAATTAATGAAATAAGAGAAATTAAGGAACTTTTATGGATTGAATAGTAACTTGAACCATAGAATAGTAACTTGAAAATAGAGAATAGTAATACAGACCATAGAATATTAACCTCGCCTATGAAACTATAAATAAAATTTAAGAATCTTATGAATGAAAATTTTATATATTTATATCATTGTATAAGTAAATCAATGTTTATAATCTAATTAATGTAGTGTTATAATTTTTATATGTCATGGATAACTAATTACAATTTTATAATAATAATTTGAAATAAAATATATTTTCATAAAATAGATTCATAAATTAATATTTTTTTCTCTTGATTATAAGATAATTTTAAGACAACTTAACAATTTATTCAAATTTTCAAAAAATCGGTTATAATTTTAAAATCAGCGTTTTTCTAATATATGATGATTTTAATTAAAAAATAAAATTTTCATAATTATTAAAAAAATTTCATAAATTAGAATTTATTTTTGAATTATACACATCAAAGAAAATGAGGTTGAATTTTTTATATTTTTCTAAAATAGTGGAATTTTTTGGTAAATACTAAAATATGATAATTGATGGTATATAACAATATAATTTAAATTAGTTGTTTCTTGAGTCATTGATGATGTAATTCATATAATATAGAATAATTATTTTCTCTTGAATATATTTTGTGATAAGTTTCAAAGTATTCATCTTCTTGAGCCAAAATAACAAACTTATGAATAATATAATTAACAAACACCCATCTCCTCCCTTATAAATTACACTATCACCACCTATTCGCATCAAACCTATAATGCCTAGAAAAAATTCTTAATAATCCTCTTCCCAAAATTCTCCCCACTTCTAGGATCCATTTATCTCAACAAAATAAAAAATTCATTTTCCCTAAGGTGATTTTCATGGAGAAGAAGTCAAGAGGTAAAATCCTCTTTCATTTTCATTTAATTTATGTTCAATTTACTTTAATTTCTTATTCTCTCATCACCTCCTCATATTTAAGTGGAATTATACCTCATGTATCTTATATATACATTAATGCTATTAAGTTACAAGAATAATATTTCATCAAAACTCTTCCCCTATCTCTTTTATTCTAAAAAATTAAAACATTATCCCTCATGTGTTAATTTATCGCTTTTGAGGAATACAATTTTCATTTTATTTTACAGCCTTCAAGGACTGTCATAAAACTATTTTAATGGTTGAAAATATATTTTCAAATTAATTTTTTACCTATTTTTTTGTTCTTTAAAATATATATCTACATAATAATAATAATAATAATAATAAATGATAAAATAAAATTATCCCATGATGATCGAAAAACAAAAAAATTAATCTAAATGATTTTCATTAACATGTAATCTAATGAATATTCCTTCTATCATGAAACAATATAATAAATAACTACATTAAAACTTTTTTAAGTTAACTAGTTACAAATAATAATAATTCAAGATAATTATTCTCATTTAACAAGATTTTCTATTCGTATATAAAAGTTAATCGATCTTGAAAACCATGAGAACCAACACTATCAAATGAAGAAATTGAAATTTATAACTCATTAAAATTCCCATTAACGAAAATAATAAAATTATAATGAAATAAATAAATATAAATGAGATTATAGATTATGAAATTAATGAATCAATCTTTATTATCCATGATGTAAATGTGAATAATTCATCCATTCATAAGGTAAGAGGATTATCAAACCCAATGTTCGTTCTTTGGGTAAATCCTTTTTGAAGCAAAATTTTAGTGTTGGTATACTTTAATATTTCATAGATATAATTTAATTATTCTTACCTTTTAGTTTCTTGGATATACCTATTTATAATATAGTTTTATGTCAAATGTAACGATTTTTCCAAAAGAACAATTTTTTATTATAAACACATCTTTTAATTCTCTTGGGATAGTATTTTTCACTCAAGATTGATGATTCATATACCAAAATAGTTAGACCATTTTTATTTAGAGAACACCAATTATAATTCATGAAATTATTCTTTATAAATTTTCATGAAACACGTTTCCTTTCAAATGGTGATTTTTTGTAAAAATTATTATACATTCGACATGGAATTCAGGATCAGCATTAGAAATTTAGGATATAGCCATGGTTTGGAATCATGGTTATAAGCCAAAAAACCATGGACATAGGTTATATCCATAGGTCATTGAACCATGGATGGTATTTGGCATAATTATAACGATTTATCCATGGTTTGTAACAGTGGCAATAGCCCTTCCCATTACATAAAAAACCACCCCTGGATAGACTTCCCTACCCCCCAGCACACCCCCTCCCTCTACACACCCCTCCCCCTATAGAACCCCTTACAACCCTGGACACACCATGTTGCACCCTGGACATACAATCCATACACACATGGACAATCCCCTTTCCCTCTACAGACCCCAACCCTCCCAACCCCCCTGTGCACCGCTAGACACCCCCCCCCCTTAAACTCTAGACAGACCCCAATTGCACCCTTGCAGAACCCCCTTGCACCCCTGGACATACCCCCTTGCACTCTTGGAGAGACTCTCCTTTCACCCTGGACAAACCCCGCTTTCACCCCTAGAAATCCCCCCTAGACAGACTCCCCTACACACCACCTACACATAGGATAAACCCCTCGTACACCATAGAATAGACCCCCATGAACCCCTGGACATACCCCTTTCGCCCTAGACAGATCCCCCTTGCACCACTTCAGAACCCCCTTGCATCCTGGGAAAGACTCTCTTGATCATCGAAAAAACCCTCTTACCCCTTTTACTGACCCCTTACACCCTAGATAGACCCCCCTTACACCATTGAAAAATGAACCCTTTCACCCCTGTAAAACCCCCTTACACCCTGGACAACCCTACTGTGCACCCCAGAAAGACCCCCCAACACCCAAGGGCAGACCCCCCTGCAAACCACTTTGCACACCCCCTGTAGACGCTCCCCTTCCCTACTATAGACCCCGTCCAGACCCCCTCCCCCTACAAACCCCCATGCTTTAGTGTGATAATTATATTTTAAATAGGTGAGAATATTTGGTGAGACCAAATCGTGAAGAAATAACTGAGTTAGATATGGATTATAATTGTTATTCAATCTTATCTAAGATTAAAGAATCCTATAGAAATTAACTAAACATCGTTCCCCACTACCCAACCCCCTTGAACCCCCTTCCCCACCCCTCCCCCCTTGAACCCATCAAACACCCTCTCCCCTTCCCTACAGACCCCCTACAGAGTTATCATAAATGTATAAACTTATAGAGTATAACTGATCTGACTGCCCCACCCCCTTGGACCCCTACCCCACTCCAATTTCACCCCTTGCACTCCTCCCCATGTCCCCTCCCCCCTACACCCTCCCAACTGATATTTTACCTCACCCACTACCCCCTTCCCCCACTGCCCCACTCCCCACTCCCTTGCACCCATGCCCTATAGACCCCCCTGTAGACCACCACCCTCTCCACCCTTGTATCCCACGAGAACCCATTACTGTGCAGACCCCCTACAGACCACCTCCTACCCCATGCCCTATAGAACGCCCCCTACACCTCTTCTACCCTGATGACCTCCCCCATTACCCACTTCCCCAACCCTTGCACCCCCGACCCGACTGCCCCACCCCATTGCACCCCATATCCCCTATTGCACCTCACCTTCACCCTCCACACTACCCTAAAGACCCCTTCGCAGAACACATTCCCCCCTGCACCCTCCCCCCACCATTCCCCCACACCACTACCCCCTAGCACCACATACCCCACTGCCCCATCCCCTTGAACCCCTACCCTGCATACCCCTCGACAGACCACCCCCTCCCCCTTGCATCCCACCAGCACACCCTCATCTATAGACCCCCCTTCAGACCACCCCCTGCCCTGAAGACCATCCAACACCCCCTGCCCCTACTCTACAAAACTCCCCCCTCCCCTACCCCATTCCCCCCCACCCCACCCATATCCTCCCTCCCCTTCCCCAGCCCCCTGCCCTGCAGACCACCCCCCTCCCCCCTCCCCCTTCCCATGACCCCTCACCCTACCCTTTCCTCCCACCCAAACCCTCTACCCCCTCCACAATACCCTCCCCCTACCCTATAGACCCCCTACAGACCACCCCCAGATAACCCCATTTAGACCACCCCATTACTAGTTTTGCATCCCCTTCCCATTTTTCCTCCCCATTGCAGACCCTCGTACACCCTCCCTCATCCACCCCACCTGCATGGATTTGATGAAAGAAATCCAAGGGAAAGAAAAATCCATTAAAAATATATAATTTTGGTGCCATACATATATAAAAATAGTTGTTCTCATGAAAATTGAACTGGAGGTCAATGAAAATAATATTAAATAGTTTGACCATCTATTATAGGAAAAGAACTAAATTCTTGATAATGAAGTTGATAAAATCTAGAAGCCCCATTAATTCAAGAAAAAAATTGATGGTGAAAGAAAAATATTCAATCTGAAATTTTTATAAATTGAAGTTAGACATAAAATTATATAAGTAAAAATTTTAATTTATTGGACATTGGAATAATTGTTCTTCCGCACATTGTTCAAAGGGATAATTTTAAGAAATATGATCTACAAATGGTTCCAAAAAACAATCCCCCAATATAGAGGACCACCACTTGGAGTATGTAGGATGGTGTTAAAATCATATAAAGAATATATAGGAAGTAAATATTGTAATAAGTATGTTTGTATGATCGTATAATACATTATATATAATTATGAGGTACCGTTCCATGTCACTAGAATATCTCTTATGGAGTACAAAAACCTGTGCCAGCTCTGATTAAGATGTCCAAACCTATTTGTCTCCTTTAGAGAGAAAATAATATCAAACAAATTAAGATTTATCATAAACATTATATTGTGTGTAATATGATAATACCATAATTATCTAAATAAAAAATTACTCTAAATATAATATCTAATTTTGGGATGTTGACACATAGGTGAGATGAAATGTGATAAATATGAAGTCACATTGTATACTGAATGTAAATTTCCTAACATGGTTTGTGAGTCCCAATAAAAGACTAGGCATGTAAGGTTTTCATATATACATGTTGAGTTAACTATATATTCTATCTCAATAGTGTACATGGCATATGTTACTGAGAAGTTACTTAGGCATCTACCGACAGTATAGATCGAGCCAATCTAACCTAACATAAATGTCATGTATCCTTTACACACAGTGTATGAATAATTATGGTTAATAGGTGTGTCATCTTGTAATAACTATGTGATTTAATATATATTATACATGGAATATACCATAGAACACACAACATGTGTGATTGGGTGCCAAATCAGGGTTTGTACACCTATACATGCTGAGTTATGTTGTTCGAAAAACACAATATGTGTCCCCTAGGTATACACCATTTAATATTGCAATGAAATAACATCAATAATGATTTGTATAAATTTATTAAAAATATATAAACAGTACAAAAAATAATAACAAAATATTTAGTTTTATTTGGTCCCTTCAAGGCCAATGTGCATGGAACGAACACCTACCAAATGAAACCCATTTTATTAATCTCAAAAAAATGTTACAAGCAAAAAACCAGTAGTACGAACAATAAGAAAACAAAAATGATAAAAATATTTTATTTTCAACTCATACATTAATTTATTTTGAATTATATTTATGTTTGTATGGTATTGGCATGTAACCATAGAAGAAAATAAAACCCTCTAAATATCTCAACACCTTGAGTAGCGCCATCAATAACTAACAGTGATCGATACATGATGAATACCGGTAATTGGTTTCATTATCTTAGCTACCAAGATATTTTTTTTAGAAATTCAGGACCCATACACTAATAATGTATGTTTTCACCAACAATGTATCGGGTACTGAAAATTTGCTTCACTGATTGAACTAAAAGTACTTGAAGGTCACCATTTCTAGCCACACTAGATTCCACTTGATTAACTGTATCAAGGAAAAGAGGTAATACTTTAAATCTTCATCTTGATTTTAATTTTTCTAGATAATGTGTGATGGGATATCTCTAATTACTTTAATTTCAGTTTTCATTTAGGAAAATTAAATATTCAATACAGAATGATCAAAAAATCAATCGATAAACCAGAATTTTACTCCACAAACATGATCAGATTAATTATTTCAACTTGCCAAATTGTACTTGAGAGGACTTAAGAAATATATCCTACAAAAATTAATAAACCATACATATAATATAAGAACAATCATACTCATTGAATGATGTTTTTCTTTAAATTGCATTGAAATGATGGGGGAAACTAGGATAACTACAACATCCGAGCATTTTAGTCCTAATAACCCTCCACAAGTTTGGTTGAAGATGCAGTTCATATGACCCTAAATTGAAGGTGAAATGGGAAATGGTTACTAATCCATTTCCTAAAATATTAATTATTATGCTATAAATGAACATAATGATACATGATCTGTAAATGGACATTAATATATCAATAGAATGACATGATAGGATGAGATATAGATAAATTCCTATTTTATACATGATAGTATACAACATTGGTTATACGGTTGGATAACAAGCTCTCAAAAATAAATTTTTGTAGAACTAACATTAAGGGATTTGGTGACCCCATATATCAAATAGACATTCAATTTAGAAAAATAAATTGAATGTATTGAACAGTTCGATTGGACCGTGACTCAGACCCACAAATAAATTGGAGTTATGAATATGAAGTTCATTTTATACTATGATGGGATTTTAAAAACACTTCTCCATATTTTTCAAGACTAGACATCCACTAAACCTAACCCATCAGGATTCATCCCGTATTTGCCCACCAAACCACGGTTTGAGCCTCCCAAGACACAGCCCAACCTTGTGACCACTTCCACCTCACCCCTCCTGTAGCTGTGCATCCTTCTCCAGGCGTGGACCTTAGCCTAACCCTTACACCAACCCCCATAACACACATGCACCCCACCTCCCCCTATACTATAATCCCCGCTAAACTAGTCCCCTACCCAATAACTATCCCCTAACCCCCAAAATCCCTCTAACCTACACCAGCCCCACCCCAAGCCTACACCAGCGCCAACCCCCTGATCCATTCACCAGCCCCCTAACCCCCACCCATGTACTAGCCTCTCGCAAACCAATACCATCCCCCTCCCCTCCCCCTTTCTGTACCCTACCCTAGACCACTATCCTTCACCAGCCCCCAAACCCCATTCACCACCCAACCTCATCCCCTATACTAGCCCCCCTAACTAACCCCTTTCTCCCAAACCAGTCCTCTCCCCCACAACTATACCCTAACCCCCCCCCCCCCCCCGACACACACCACCACCCAAACCCCCTAACCACCCTGCACCCCGGTACCAGCATCCCCCCAAACAATTCCCCTCCCTCCCAAACAAGTTCCCTCCCCCACAAGCATCCCCTAACCCCCCCCCCCCCCCGACACCACCCCCTAGCATTCACCAGCCCCCTAATTCGAAGGTGTTAAAATAGACCTGTCTTTTTTCCTTATTTCTATAGTAGTGTATCATTAATTGATCATTAACCTCCATATCCCTAAAAAGTATATAATTGATAAAGTGACCAATTTATATAATTTAATCAATAATTGAAGTATAGTAATTTCCTCAATTATTTTTTAAAAAATATTCAAAAGAATAGTTCAACATGGGTATTATTATGTAAATAGAAGATAAAAACATGAATACATAAACAATATCAATCATTAAATGTACTACAATAAAATTAAATCTATACATATAAATTCAAAATTAAAAACTCACAAGAACATTATATTATATGGAATAGATTCATTTAAAAATTATAGCATCTTACCATGTTGAACTGAAAATAAAATCACCATTTTGATTAACACCAAATCAAAAATCACGATTAGTATGAGAAAAAAAATCAAACAGAAGTGATCTACAATAACACTAATCAATATAATGTAGTAAATAAATCAAAAAATGGAAACTATAATTTTTATGTGCTTCACTGAATTGGAAAGAAATAATCACCTTAACACGGTTTCTCCAAAAACAATAGACGAAAAAATGTTAACCTCATGGACCCTAAGTGGTGTTTTAGTTCCTCTTCTTAACCTCTTATTCATCATCGATAACTCATAATTTTATATCAAACATGTATGAGGTTTAACAACATATCAATTAAAAAGTTGATCTTTTACAAGGAGACAATCAGAAGTTGAAATTCCCCTTTTGAAGCTAGCAAGGAAAATCATAGGCCACATGCTACACAACACCCATTTAAGATCACTATTTCTGATAGATAAACATTCCCTTAAAAATGAAAAAACTACAATAGTGAATAAAGGAATGAGTTGGTTTTCCAACCCATACCTCGAGAAAAAAATTTAAGGTTCAAGATAAAGTGAAAACATGAGGTGCAAGGAGCATGCACAATCATGTAATTGAATAAAGATATAAACCTGAATTATTATACAACATCATATAATGAGGAAAATGATTCACCGTATGATCCAGAGAGCACAAATAAACTGCATACAGAAAATCCTAATGCAACATCAACATTTTTTTCTTTTCCATAATAAGAAGTGTTTCACTTCATTAACAAAAATACTTCATATTCCTCTCGAACCACCCTGAAAAATAATTAAATAAGCACTTTCCATCCCTATGTCCATGTTAATAAAATTCAGATTCAACCAAGTTGGATTATATGAAATAAAAGTTTAAATCAGTTGTCATATAGGAATTAACAGATAGTCTTCAATAAGAATGTCCTTAAACAAAATAATGAATACAAAAGGTTGATCAATGTGCCGCATAAAAACAAGAGTGATTTATAATTCAATAGGTATATCTGATTATGACCTCAAAACATTATTTCCAATAATTTTAAACTCCAATATGGAAATGTAATACTATTGAAAATTAGAAACAATACATTTTATAGTGAAAAGTTATAGGGAACCAAAATTTCATGGAAGGACATATGCATTCATTATACTCACACATACACTAATATAACAATATTAATTTTAGAAAAATTTAATAATGAAGGATTTAAAGAACAAGTGCATGTAATAAATGAAATAAAATTGAAAAATGATTAATATAATGAAGGGTGACCTTATATAATTCTCTCATAAAATATATAATAATATTATATAAAATAAATTCAACCCTATAAATAATACCCTAGAATGACCCATGTTCTAAATCCATTCACTAACTATTTAGTGTGTTAGGTTAGGTAGTGAAAAAAATGATTTTCGATACACTACTATCATCTACCGATGGTAATTCATAATGCTTAATCACTCATTTATCGCCCCAAAATCCCCTCCATCAGATTATAAATGAATGAAAATTGTGGTTGTATTATGTATAAGAAAAATTAATAGATAAAACCTTGATAAAATTTAAAGGTGCATGGATAATAATCTACCACTCATATGGAAGAAATTAGATTTCATGAAAATCACACTAGAGAAATGAAAATATAAATTCATTTAAATACATGTATTTTTATTGGGGAATGTATCCTCAACTACACCATATTAGTCTAAAATCCATCGCTATATAAAACAATTATCTAATCAAAACCCATTATGATATATTATAAT
Organism: Viscum album; assembly: GCA_963277665.1. Lineage (NCBI taxonomy): Eukaryota > Viridiplantae > Streptophyta > Magnoliopsida > Santalales > Viscaceae > Viscum > Viscum album. The sequence goes on from OY728119.1 coordinate 2,067,982,160, forward strand.
TTTGTTGGAGATCAATCTGTTTTTAAGTGGGAATGAGGATATTTATCTAATGGCCACATCAAGACCATCTTCTACCTATTATTTCAGTGTCGATAAGAATGTTCAATCTCATTATTTATTGGATGGGTTACATGTGTCTATCTTTGAGGGTTATTATGACTTTATCGAAACACTTGGATCTCCTATATTTTCATTAGACACTCCTATAAATAATAAATTAATATGAAGGGAAATCTTTACAAGATTTTAATTTTCTCTCATTTGAATATAGAAATCACTTTTCTATAGATTTTAACACCCATCAACAATTTCATCATATTCCTTTGGTTGAATTTCAATATTCCCTAACCAAATCAATCAATATCCAGCTCTGATTGTTTAGTTTCTAATGCTATCTTATTCTGTATTTTCCTATGATTTTGAAGACTCTAATTGTTTAGGAATCAATGGTTTTGGTGTCAAAATAGTTTCCCATTCTTTGTAATAGTCACAACATTGATTTATTGATGAGAGGTTTGTGCGTAACAAGAGTTTTATAAGATATTGTGGAAGGGTAAACCAGAGCTGGAATGGGTTCCATAACCATTTCCATGTTTTATATATCTAATATCATTAAGGAAAATTGATAATTAATTTTCAATAATTATTTCAAAATTTATTCTAATATTTCATATGGAAAATATTGGATTCTATGTTGAGTTGGTTTTGATTGAAAATGGTAATGGGTTGGATAATTTTCTATATGGTTTGGATTTAGACCATGTAGTTGACTGGATAATTGATAATCTAACCAATTGAATTTAGTATTTTCATTATACATGAGATGAAAATTGTTTTACTCATAATTCTATTGAGTATTAAGATAATTCTCCTACTTTGATAGAACCCCTAGAATAACTTCCTTGATTGATGTAATAGTTGAGAAATTAGCAGTCACTCAAGAAGAACCTTTTATTGGAAAATATTTCACTTTGGGAGTCTAAAGTGGTTAATACTAAGGGTTTCACCACTAAAACTAATTTCCTAGTAATGTGGAAGAACCCCTACTATATGATAGATAACAAGAATCTCATAAGTTATGTTTTTACAAGAAATATGTTATGTAGAAAACGTACCCTCCCTTCAAGAATTAAATATATTTGTGCCTTGAACGACGGGGGACCTACACATCCTAATATTATAAACTGAATACCAAGGAGCACTTGCATCATTATTTTGGATTCTTAAAAGAATCTTGGAGTTCTTCTGAAACATACAAATATAGAGGTTATCTACCCTCCAAATTTAATGTCCACTCAATAAATATCTTTTCGTCACCCATATAGAATTACCTATTATATAAATGGAATTATATTTGGAAACCATAGATCCCCTGAAATCATGCACAATTCTTTTTCATAACTCCCTATTTACTGGACCCATTCAAATTATGTTTTAGTTTATCTTTGGGGGGTATCCACTTGACCCACCACTCTAGAGGATCTATATCATTTGTGATGACGTCCTTAGGTTGGATCCATTTACAATTAGTCATTCTTTTTTCAATAGGAAAATGGAACCTAGTTTTTCCATGAGAGAGATCACATGAACATGAATGAATATAGGGAGATATTCTTGCCATCACGACCCATGTTCCTTGTTTCAAAATCACCCAACACACCACTGAAAACACTATTACATGAACAATAACCATCTTAAAATTTTTTCAACATATTGAAATAATGTACACAAAAAGTCAAAGATGTATCCCCCCTAAATTGGAATCCCAAAAGATTCCCAATTAGAGACCATGCAAAGAGGGCCCATTATAGATAAAAAATAATTTATAGACTAACTCAGATTTTATCCTCTCAAAACACATACATAGTGAGGGTATCTAAATTACTTTTCTATGGATATTAATTTTAGTTCGTATTCCATTATTAGAGAACCTACATAAATGTATGTTCTAATAAACTAGGATTTATTTATACAATACATTGCTCACACACTCATCATGATCCTTGTTGGATCTTAATGACAACTGAAACTCCTAATCATTAAATTATCCAAAGGAAAATATTGAGAATGATAACATATATGGTTCATCAAGAATATAAATCTAATAAAAAATCCTTATGATCCTTGTCCAGGGATGCTAATATAAACCTATGGTTTATTCTCTCATTCCTAAAGAAAATGAGAGGGGTTGAGAATCCCGTGATGAAATGAAAATGAACTAAAAAAATTTCTTTCTAGTAATTGATGTCCCTCCACCTACAAACCAAAACACTAAGTTTGGGATCATCTATGCTATTTTTTTGAATATCAGGAATGTGAATTGATTTTAGGATGTCTTATTCAATTTTTTGGTATTCTAGATTTTAATACCCATGGTCAACCATACCTAGAAACTTTTGTATATGTGGGATCAAACCTAGATAGTGTACCATTGAAATAAAAAATAGAAAAATGCAACTTATTCATGGATCCATCACATGTATGTTGGGGATCCTTGGATGTGGGTTGGCTATGTCAAATGAAGAGGATTCCATGAGGTGGGGTGGCCATGTCGGAACCGTGCCAAAGCTGCGTCAGAACTGTGCCAGATCCATGTTAGGATGGAGGGTCTTGTGGAGGTGGGTTGTCCACATCAGAGACATTGGGAGAGGAGGAGGAACATAAGGGGTGGCCATGTCAGAACCGTTCCCGAACCGTGTTGGAGAAGGACGGTCGCAGGGAGGTGGGGTTGGCATATTAGAAATGTTGAGAGAGGAGGAGGATCATGGGAGGTAGGAGGATCATGGGGGAAGTGGGGATGGAAAACTCATGAGGGTGGTGGGGGGGGGTCCCGTGGGGTGCTAGTACCATAGACAACAAAACATGAATGGGTATAAGTGACATATAGCCACTGGTTTTATTGTTATTGGCTATAGATATGTGGTTAGAGGTCCATATTCTATTAGTGGATTATGTATATGTAATGATTTGATGGGTGAACCAAGAATTATATAACACTCCAATGTGTTTGGGAATGCGATGAACTTAATTAGATAATGTGAAATGTGCATGAACATGATGATATATTTGTTCACAATGATTACATTATGATTATGCACACATGTTACGTGTAAACCTGATGTTAGATTTGTTGAAAATCAAGTGTGGTATTAGATCACTATGACATGATATTCCATTTTTATGAAAATCCACATTCTGTTTCTATATATAGTTATTACTATCATTATTATTATAGTAATCCCATTATTATGTAATTATAATTGTGATTATGCTCACCTATGTTATACTAATTTATATTCTTATCTACCCTCTTACGATGCATTTAGCATACCCTTTATTTTATTAGTATCCCTTGGTGACTACTTATACTATGGAGTACATGAGGGACACTTAGAATCTATAGATTATGGAAATAAATAATATTTATGTTTTCTTATGTAAATGTTATATTTGGTCCTAATTTTTCCAAGACACCAAACCTTTGGATCATGGTTTTTTAACAAATTTATGTTTGGTTTAATTATAAGAATATAATAGTAAGGTAGGAAAAATTTGGGTCACTATAGTTTGTAATAGAGAAATATTTAGTTAATAAGGGAAATAGGATTACAGAACATTAGTGAAAACCCTTAGTATGTGACTGTGTAAATGTTGGCACCCAAGAAGAATGGATTTAGAAAAATAATAAACATAGAGATCCAAAAAGACAAGAATTTAGTGTTAATTTTGTATATACACAAATTAAATATTCATTACTTTTTGAATTATGTTTCAGAAAAATATTTTCTATTGTACAAAAATGGAGGGAACTACGAGAAACTAGGCTAGAAACCCATTTTAAGGACACTACTACGATTTCCCAAATGACATCTGAATCATCTTGGGAGGTGGAGTTAAAAATTTCATAGTGATTCTTATCATACTATCTCATGATGTAAATTATAACATTAATATATTTGAAATTTCAAAATTCACCCAAGAGGGATTGACTGGTTATCATGTATTTTATGCAGAAATGTCCAACGATGTTTAGTGGATCTTCTGATCCATTAGTTTTAAAATAGTTGGGAAACTAAATGGAGAAGATATTTTATATTCATCACTATTATACGACAAAGAAGGTATCTTGGGATGTTTATCATTTAGTTAGAGAGGCCGATCAATGATGGGTGTTGATTAAGAACACCAAGACAACATATGAAATTGAAGATATGGAGTTGAAAGAATTATGAAAATATTTATTATTGAGTATTTCCCTCAAATTGTTTGTACAATTATTGAGTGAGAATTATTAGATCTGAAGAAAAAGGATTGTGAATATTTCAGGTCTTATGAACACTATTTCACAAGGCTTGAAAGGCAAGCCTTTAGTTTTTTATCAAGAATTTTATAAAAGCAGATTGATTATTTGGAGATTTATAACCACACCTTCAATACGATCTACCTTTTTGGGACTTTTGAAATTATTAATAAGTTTTTCTATGTGATCTCATAGTGGATATGGATTTTTAATAAGGTTCAAATGGATATCGAGATAATAAAAAAGATGGAGTTTCAGGCTGGATGATCAAATGGTAAATATGGAAATAAATCCCAACCACTCACACGTCAAAAAATGGGGGAGGAAGCATCATGGGAATTTCCACAAAGGGATTAGGAAATGATTCAAGTGTGATATTGAAGTCCACTAAGCTCAGGAAGATAAATGAGAAATGAGGAAGATATATACTGTTGTTGAGGAAAAGAGAGAACCTCCCATGGTTCAATGTTTCAATTATAGGGACAAAGGGAACTATGCGTGCCAGTGCACTAATATTTGACTACTTGAGGGTAATCAAAATTAGAAACCACCAAAGGAAAAATTTAAAGGTAAGAATTATTCCATCACTACTACTAAGGATGATCTCATCATTGATGTGGTGATAGGTATGAATGTTATTTATTCAAGAATAGCAAACATACAATTTGATTCCAGTTCTATGAAGTCCTTACTATCTTTCAATTTTAGTAGAACTTTTTAGACACCACCTCTAAATATAGATGATATGTTTAATTTGAGAAAAACCTATTAAAAAGTTATTGAATCAAAATTTTATAACTATTATCTAGTTAATGTTCTTGGACATAACCTTCCATTAATTCTTTTCTTACTTAAATTATTGTATTTTGATGCTTTATTGGGAATCGATTGGCTATCTTCATACAAAGAAAACATCAAATATTAAGAATGGGATATCACTCTTCCCATCCTGATTCATCCTCCAATTCTATACAAGGATAAGGAGGAGGATGAATCTCATTTATGGACATCATATCATATATGAATATTATTTCCTTAGGATAAAGTATATCTAGCTCAATTGATTCAGACTTAGGAGAGAATCATGATCAATGATATTCCTATTTTGAGGGACTACACTGATGTGTTCCTTGAAGAATTTTTAGGTCTTCCTCCGGACTAAGAAGTTGAGTTATCCATTCAAATTATTCTTGGATCGTTTCCTATATAAAAAAACTCACAGAATTATCACTATTTAGTTGGAGGAATTGTAGAAGTTGTTATAAGAGAATTTGGATTAAGGATTTATATGAACGTGTGCTTCACCATGGGATGCGCTAGTCATCTTTTTCAAGAATAAGGGTGGATCAATGTGCATATGAATTGGTTATTGTTATCTCAAAAAAATCATGACAATGAACATGTATCTATATCCAGAAATAAATGAATTGTTTAATCAACTTCATTGGGACACGTATTTCTATTTAGTGGACCTTCGTCCCGGATATATCCAATTAAAGGTGAGGAAAGAAGATATTCCAAAGACTGCATTTCAAATGATGTACATACACTAGTAGGTCATAGTTAATCCTTTTATACTCACTAATTGCCTATAAATATTTATGAAGATAATGTATAGAGTCTATAGATATTACATCGAGAAATTTTTGGCATTCTTTATCGATGATATTATGATATACTCAAAGAGAATTAAAGAACGTGAGGAGTGTTCGAATGATATGTTAAATACCTTGGAAAAGGATAATCTATATGAAATGTAAAATTAATGTGCGTTATAGATGGAGGATGCATCCTATATGGTCCATGTTATCACCATCAAAAGAATATCTATGGTCCCTTCTATCAAAAAGATAATTAAAGAGTGTCCCATGATAATATCAGTAATGGAGATCCATAGATAACTTGGTCTATCTGGTCATTTCCAGAATTTTTTAAATAAATAATAATTTTTTTTAAAACAAACCAATTATCTCAGAAATGATAAATATTTTTATGGACAAGTTAATGTGGAGAAATTATTGCTGAGTTGAAAATGAGGCTTATCACTAAACCAATACACACAGTACTAACAAGTGGGTAGCTCATTGTGGTATACAAAAAGAATCAAAGATGGGTTTAGACTATGTGATGATGGAAAAAGATAAAGAGATATTATACACCTTAATGTAGTTAATCATTATTAAGAAAAAATCATAAACATGATTTGGAGTTGGTGGTTGTGATCTATGCATCAAAAAATGCCGCATTATCTTTGGGGGAGATTTGTGTGATATATATTGATCATAAGATAATCAAATATCTATTCCCACTCAAGGAGATTAATATTCTCCAGTGATAATTGTTAGATATCATAAAAAATTATGGATGCTCAATCAACTACAATGGTTTAAATGTGGAAAATTGGGGGATTATCAATGTAGAAATGGTGTTGCAACATTATCAATGATGATAATTGAGAAGAATCCAATACTCATAGATTAGAAAGGGGTGGACATAGGGATCATTGGAGAAGGAATATAATTAATCCTTTCTAAAATTATTTCTCTACCACCAGTTATAGAGAAAAAAAGGATTCTCAATGGAATGTTGTAAAAATTCATAAAAAGTGAGAAGATATCCGAAATGGGAAATACTCAAAGTTAAAAATTTATGAGTAAGGATTTATAAGATTTGGGTCAAAAATATTTTTACCATCAAATCTAAAGATTGATAAGGAGCTTCAGAATGACACAAATAGCTCAAACTTCTTTATTTACCAAGGGATCAAAATGATGCATCAATATCTCTGAGAAGAATTTTGGTGCGACAATATGATATGTGAGATTATTGAATATACATCAATGTTCTAGGAATGTTATAATGTAAATAAGGGAAGTAAAAATTATAAGGGGATGATGCAACTATTTACCATACCAACAAGGAAGTGATAAATAATCACCGCAAACCTTGTCACTAGACATCCAAAGACATCCATAGGAAAGAATTATATATGGGTTGTTATGGATCATCTGACAAAGAAATATCACATTATCACAATACGAGAGGATTTATCACTAGATAAAATCACATAGATATATGTTATATACATGGTACATATTTTGGTAGTATGACTATCCATTTTATCATATTGATATATGAGATTCACCTCCATGTTAGGGAAAATGCTACAAAATTCTCTAAAGACTTATATGAAATTTAGTATGGATGGGCATCCTTAAACTAATTGAAAATATGAAACTACTATTCCTACAAAAGAAGACATATTGATATTAAATTGGATAAACTTTATAGGAGGATGATACAAACATCTACCTTTGGTTTAGTTCTTTTATAACAACATTTTACCATCGAGTATACAAATGGATCCATATAATTTCCTTTATGGGAAAAGATATAAAACTCCAATATACTGGGATAATGTTGGTGAACAGAAGCAATTGGGACCTGAAATAGTCGAAGAAATGTTAGAAAATGTTAAAATTGTTTAACAATATATCTATGAATCCCAGTGTATATAGAAGAGATATGCATAAAATTATTGAGGTGAAATGAAGATTATGGTTTGAGATATGGTATTCCTCCACATATCACAATGGAAGGTGATGAAGACATTTTGGAAGAAATTAATGTTAGTTCTTAGGTACATCATCCCCTTTCAGATTCCTGGTCATGTTGATGGATTGGCCTATCAAATTTCCCATCCACCTACCACAACTCACGTACATGATGTATTCCATGTAACTCTATTGAAGAAATACATACCAAATCCCTCACATATACTATATTCATAAGTGGATCAATTGGAAATTTTTTATCTTATGATGACTACCTAGTGAAGATCTTAGAACATAGATATAATGTTATCTGTAACAAGACTACTAACCTAGTAAAAGTAATATAGGAAAACCATAAATAAAATGAGGCAACATGGGAATTGGAGGAAGTGGTAAAGGATAAGTACCCTCTCTTTTTCCCACCATAGTTTGTAAAATGAAATTTCAGGTGTGAAATTATATAAGGGGGAAGAATGTAACAACCCATAATTTTCTCAATTCAATTTCCAATCATATAGTTTTTCCATATAGTATAAATAAAAAAATCACATTATGAACACAATAAAATATTTATAAAGGAATGGAGAATGAAATAATGAAAATGAAGGAACTTTTACCGATGTAATAGTATCATGACCCATGGAATAATAACATGACCATAAGGAATATATATCCTACCAATAGAATAATGACCACAACTATGAATGTATAAATAAAATTTTGGTATCTTATGAATGAAAATATGATATAGTTATATAATGGTATATGTAAATAAATATTTTAAAAATGATAAATTATGTGTTAATATTTTTGAAAGTATAATATATTTAATTACAATTTTATAATAATAATTTAATGGAAAATAAATAACCCTAAAATATATTCAAAAATTAATATTTTTTTCTTATTATTATAAGATAATATTTTGAGTCAATAACTATTTTTCAATGTTTCATAAAATCGACCATAATTTTAAAATCATGATTTTTGTTACAAATTATGATTTTAATTAGAAATTAAATGTCACATTTTTATAAAATTATTTTCATAAAATGGTGTTTTGTTTGGAAATCTACTTGTCAAAAAAATATATTTTTTAATATTTGAGATTTTTTTAAAATAATTCATTTTTTGGTGAATTGTGAAATACGATAATTTACAGTATATAAAAATATAAATTATATTCAATTTTTCTTGATTCATGGATGGAGTAAGAACCATAATTTTTTATAATCAATATTTATTTTATATATTTAGTGATACTAGTTGTAAGTTAGATAGAAAAAGCACCTCTGAAACATGTCACCTTTTAGGCAAGTCACCAGAATCATGGTGTAGAAAGAAACAAAATTTTGTTGCATTTTCTACTCCAGAAGCTAAATACATAGCTGTTGGCAGTTGTTGTGCACAAATTTTTTGGATGAAAGACACTTTAATAGACTATGGATATCAATTCAGACATGTCCCAATAAATTGTGACAACACAAGTGCTACTAACATTTCAAAGAATCCTATTTCACATTCTAGGACAAAACATATTGATGTAGGAAATCACTTTTTGAGTGATCATTACCTAAAAGGTGATATAACTTTAGAATTCATTCGTATTGAATACCAACTTGCTGATATATTCACCAAACCATTAAATTCTGAGAGATTAGACTACATCATACATGATCTTGGTATGATTAACCATAAATATACATCTTATAGATCTTACTGTTTACTATTTTTACTATATTACTTTACGATTTCATTTTCACTATTTCTCAGTTAGTATTTCATGTTTATGGTCTAACAGTTAACATATTTTTTTCACAGTCTATCACCTCAGTATCTCACCGTGACAGAACAGTTCACTCATTGTCTCATCGTGACTGCACAGAATGGTCATTGACTCACCGTGACGACCACCAACTGTCTCACTGTGGCGACTGTTTTTCATCCCACCATAACGCCTACTCAGGGTCTCACTGTGAAGAATCATTATATATTTATTTTAACCCACATCACGGTAATTTGTTTTTCACCACTGATTACTTTCCCATGTTTTTGTTTTTATGACGCTTGAAATTCCCAAATGATAAAAGATAAGGGTTTTTACTCGATTCCTTACCCGAGCTCTCTCTTTCTCACTCTCTGGAACCCTATTTACCTTGAAAACCATCTCTCCTTCTCTCTCGCTCAAATTTATAGTGGATGACTATGATGAAGCGTTCATATTCACCCTCATGTGAGAAGCGTCGCATGAAGAAATAGAAAAGAGCACAGAATATTGCACCCGAAGGACCTATAAATCTGAACCTACTAAGCCGTACTATAGTACCTGAAAAAGAGATTTTCCCTAAATTTCTTCCATCTAGTAGGTATTTGGTTCTAAAAGTCATAAGAGAACAAGAATGGATCAAATTGTTTTCTCGAAAATATAGACCTATATACCCGAGGGTGGTATCTCAGTTTTACCAGTATGTAAATTTTTCCTTTGATGTTGGAGAATGTTTAATGGTGACAAGATGGATCAATAGACAAAAGTGTTCATTCTCTTCAAGGTTATGGGTTGCATGTCTGAGAATTACTCATGAAGGGATTTGTGATGATTACCAGAGAGACCCTCCTCCAACAACTGACATATTTGATCTGGAAAATGCAATAGAGATCCTGATTGGAAATGGAACCAAGCGATGGGCCATTGCAGTTGAATTGGATGGGGAGACAAGACTTTTGTTCAAATTTGTTCAGAATTTGATTAGTCCAAGAAAAGGAGATTTTTCTTTGATGAATTATCAAGATGTGTTCTTGATTCACCTGTTTAAGAATGTCCATAATAACAATCTTTGCAAATATGACATTAACCATATATGTGAGCTAATTAAAGTCACTTCCAATTCCACCTCCTTTATTTACTCAAAGATTATTTCAGGAATGTTAGTTTCCAAGGGAGTAGTTGGACCGAATGAATAAAATCTAGAAGATTTTGATTTCTGTTTATCCCGGCCTATCATCAAAAGGATGAAGATTAATTGGAACCCCTGGAAGAAGCAGTGGGTTGAGGATAATGATCAACTTTATAAGAAGTATAATCCTGTTGATTATCCAAGAAGTCCCAAGAATATAATTGATCCTGGTGTGGAACCAGATGATGTGTTTGAGTACCCGGAATAGGCTAAAATACCACAAGAGGAAGAATCTTCTGTTGATAAAGAAAGGACGGTTGTCCCTACTGATGTTCCTGCTGAAATACCTTCTAGAGAGGATGTTTCTGTTGTTTTTAGAGAAGAATATTCTGCTTCTAGAGATGATGTGGATTTGGAAATTCAACCTGAGGATGCAAGAGATTTTATTATTCCTATTTTAGAGAAGAAAGACATGGAAGAGTCTGGTGGTGCAGAAGACCTCCCTGTCCTGAAAGAAGTTGATCTAGGAGAAATCCCTTCTAGAGAAAATGTTAATCAAGAGGATCTCCCTATTGAAAAATAAGCAAGTCTAAAATCACAACCAGTGGAACAGTCGATTCTTGAGTACATACCCTATGCTGAAGAGAGGATATAAATTTCACTTCAGTTGGAATGGAAAGAATTTGCTGAAGAGATTAGAGGTGATTTTCTGGATCTTAACCCAATTCCAGAGCCTCAAGAATCTAAAATGGAAGCACATTTTGAGGGGGAGGAACCTCAAAACCTTGAGATTGATGAATCCGGACCTGCTGAAACCTCTCAACCAACTATCACTTATTCTATGTACACTCGGTATGAGTTTCCATGTTTTTATGATGTGAGTGAACCACAGAAAGTGACTGCAACTGGTATATATCTTTCTTCTTTGTTTCAACTGAAGTCAGTAGCTCACCCAGAACAAGAACCTCAACCTCAATCTGAATCTGAATCTGAAACTAATTTTGAACCACAACCAGAATCTGCATCAGAACCTGTACCACTACCTTCATCTAATCTCTTATCCTATCAACAATCATATGCAACTAAGTATGACTTGAAATTCTTTGGAGAGACTATCTTGGCTAGAGTTGAGAATATTATATCCTATCAACCTCGTCCAGTGACTCAACTAAGTCATGAATATGCCTCGATTATTTTGGAAAACATAATTCTATATATTTAACCAAGGATGATCTGAGAAATACAAGAATTCAGAGTTGAAAATAAATTTCTTAGTGCTGATGTTGAAAATTTTAAAGGTTTGGGGGAAAACAGGCAAACAAAATTGTCTTCATGATCAGAGATTGCTCTTGTTTCTGTTGCTGCACCTGTTGCAGATTCTCCTGAACCAGATGTTTCCAACCTTTATATAGAGATTGTGCCACATGTAAATCTTTATCTACTATCGTTTGATGAGAAGATTGGTGTAAGACACACCAAGATGCTGCAATGCTTGGGAGATCTTGTAGAAAATCTGAATAAGCTCACAGATGAGTACACTGGATGTCTGCAAAAAGTATTGAAACAGCTCAAAGTTCTCACCGAAGCTGTCAAGGATTCTTCTCCCTCTAGTCAGACTTATGTTCCATCTTTGGAAGATTTTCTACTGAGATCCATAATCAAGGATGAAATTCAGAATGACCTTAGTGGTTTAGATCTGTATCCTTTGTCAAAAAGTGGTTAAGAACAGTGATCGAGCTTTGGACCTGGTTAGAATTCATTCTAAGATTTCCAATGATTCTCAACAGCAGTTCACCAAGAAGATATACTTTTATCTCACTTGGATTTTTTCTAACAGTGACATGAAAAATCACTTTATGTATCTTGTGGAGAATTTAAAAATCTCTCCAGTGAATCAAGCTTTTAAAGCTGAAGTTCAGAAGCTTACAGAGTTCACCAGATTGTTGGAAAAATTCATGGAAAATAAGGATGATTTTAAAAAGGATATACAATATGGTAGAGAAATCATTACTGATTTCATCAATCTTTTGAAGCCATGTATTCATGTGCAGAGTACTGCTATAGTTTCTCCAGTTTCTGCACCCCTTTGACCTGGTTAACCTGCCCTAGCATCAACTGCCATATCAGTCAGCCAAGCCATTTCTCAGATCAGACCAGTCGTTCTTGATCAACCATAGACTAGATCTTCTACAGCTCATACTTTGGATCCCTCCATATTTGAAGGTCTACCTTAACCTTATTTGTCTTCTAACTCCATGCCTTCTTCTACATCAGCTCCATCTTCTGCTGATAAAGGAAAAGAGAAAGCCAATCCGTGATGCCTACCAATGTTTCTTAATTTTTGATGGGATGTCTTTTGTTGTTTACTATTTGTATTTCTCCTGTATGTTTTATTATGAACATTCTTAATGACAAATGCAGTCTTTTGACTCCCTTATCTCTACTTTTTGATAATCCCAAAAGGGGGAGAAAATAGTGAGAATTCTTTTATCTATTCTTGTTATATATGTTATTTTCTCTAACGTTGCATTTCCTTTATATTTTAACTATACATGATTTGTGATCATCAAAAAGGGGGAGATTGTTAGACTCCTCTTGTATTAATCATGTTTTAATGATCACAAATCTCAATAATAATTACACATCATTTTTTAATGATTGAAAATCATATTACTGTCAATTAAACTCATTTTTATTTACAAATCTTTTGCATGATCAGATCTCTAACTTATCTTATCAAACCCTTGTATTTATGTTTCAAGTTCTCTTATTTGATAATGGTTAAGATTAATTCATATTCTTCATATTACTATTTAAGTTTCAATACAGTTAATTGTCTATGTATTCAGACACCGTGAAAGATAGACACCGTAATCCTGACACCGTGACCGAGACACTGTGAAGGACACACCGTGACCCAGACACCGTGAAGGACACACTGTGACCCAGACACCGTGAAGGACACACTATGACCCAGACACCGTGAAGGACACACCGTGAGTCAGACACTGTGACTCAGACACCATGAGCTAGACACCGTGACATGGACACACCGTGAAGCACATACTATGAAGGACATACCGATTCTTGGAGACACCGTTTACATAATCACTGTGACACTATTTCTTAACCTTTTTGTCAATATTATTTAAATAATACTAACGGTCATATTTGATGTTTTTAATGCAATTAATGTTATTTAATGATAGTTGTTGGTCTGTCAGGAAACCATACCTCGTACCTATGGAAAGGAAATCATTCCTATTGCCGGAGCTCGTGGAATATAACAAATTTTTAGCTGCAGTAGAGGAGAGGATCACGCTTGACACGTCTCGACACACATACTACAATACACGCGAGCTATGTACCGAACCGAAGAACAATCCTAAGAACAAATTTGAAGAGCACATTGAACGATCCTCAAAAAAGTTCCATTCATGAAATCCTACATTATTGAAGAACACAGGAATTACTCTAGAGTCAAGAGAACATCTTCTCTCCTGGAGAAACAAAAGATGAACGACAACACTCTATTTTTCAACAGAAAAACCAGAGAAGGACTCAAAAGCATTTATGGTGAATCCAACGAGTCCAGAGCTGCACTGTCAATCACTAGAGATTTATACACTTCCATATACTATCTCTGAGTGATTTATTATTTACTTTCGAGTAGTGTGTGTATCCTGTTCATTTTACACACACGCTATCCCAGGTGCTGAGATGGAGGACATCACAATCCTCACACCAAAACTACTTACTCTTTTTTACCCACAACAATTGTGGATGAGGTCCTTGTGTGTCATGATCTTTATTTTCATATCCCACAAAGAACAGTGGTAGAGGTCCCTGTGTGGCATGGACAGTCTTGTATTGTTTCTAACCCCGATCCAGGGTGTGGATCAATTATATATATAAATTTGAGAGTACTAAGTCTCAGCTTGAGACTAAACCTCTTGGTTATATCTGCTGTGCATTTTTAGTTTAAGTTCAAAATATATAGTATCTAATTTATATTCTTCTGCCTATTACATTGAAATACAAATATGTTTTAAAGTTACTTTTATAGTTTTTCTAGAAAGTGTTTGTATCTATTGTAAATTAGTAGGTTATTTTCAAAAGCTAATTTAATCTTCTGATTAGATTAATTGAGAACTAATAAATCTTTTGAGAATCTAATTGAACCTTTACAGTTTTACAACTTCACTATAGTTTAACTTGTTTTTAATTTGTGGAATTTTAATAGAAAATATTTTAACAGAAATTTTAATTGGAACACAATTCACCCCCCCTGAGTGTCCAATCCGACCAACACTCTCCCAATCCTTTTCCCAAGCCCCTCCCAAACATTCAGGAGACATTTTTGTCAATATAAATTCCAAATATAATTTCACTATGAAGGATCTAACGGAGAATAATTCATGTGTTAAAATTAAATT
This sequence comes from Viscum album, assembly GCA_963277665.1. Lineage (NCBI taxonomy): Eukaryota > Viridiplantae > Streptophyta > Magnoliopsida > Santalales > Viscaceae > Viscum > Viscum album. Next base: position 2,067,997,344 of record OY728119.1, read on the forward strand.
TCACTTCCTTTTAATTTCATTTCCATTTTTTTAATTTTTATTTTATGCCCACATACCCCTGTACAAGTGTAGTTATATCTATAGTATCTTATATATAATATAATTTTATTTTGTTAAAGGAATAATCTATCATCAAACCATGTATCAAATCCATTTTATTATAAAAATAAAAACATCATCCATGAGGTGTTAATTTGTTGCTTACGAGGCTGAAATGTTTCCATTTTCCATTAATTCGTTCATGTATGGTCATAAAACCATTATAATGGTTGAAAAAAATTATAAAATGAATTTAATAACTTTTTTTAATGTTCTATATCTAACATACATATGTAATACTAAATGAGAAAACAAAACTATTTTGTGATGATCGAAAAACCGAATAATTAATTAAAATGATTATCATTAACATATAATATAATGAATTGTCCAAATTTATGAAAAGTATATATAAGACCATTTAAATTTTTTGAAGTAAATTAATAACATATAATTTGAATTTTGGATAATTATTATCAGTTCACATGATCTTCAATACATATGTATAAGTAAATCGATCTTGAAAACCATGAAAATGAACACTTCCGAATAATGAAATTGAACTCTATATCTCATCATTATTGATAAATAAGAACATAATAAAATTATAATGAAAGAAATACATATAAATTAGGTTTTCTAATTATAATTTAATGAATGAAATTTTATTTTATATCCCATTTAAGTGAATAAATCATTCAAACATTAGGTCAAGGGACTATCAAACCAAATTTCTTTTCTTTGGTTTATTCCACTTTCAAGAACAGATTTAGAGTCAATTTTGTTTTCAAATTCCTCAGATATAATTTCATTTTTCATGCCTTTTCTTTTTTGGGATATACAATTTTCTGATTTGGTTTTATGAAAAATTTTAGGATTATTTGAAAAGGTCAATTCTTTATAAAATACCCATCTTTTAATAATCTTTAGATTGTTTTTTATTCAATCAAGATTGATGATTCTTATACCAGTAATGTTATGCCCTTTTTATTTTGAGAACTGATATTTATTTTCATGAATGTATGATTTAGGAAATTTTCATGAAACCCATTCCATTTTCTGGTGTTATTTTATGCAAAATATTTTTATACATTATATGTGGCATGAAAGATTATCAAAATGTTATGTTTTGATACGTAAAACCAAAATTATATAGAATTTCAATGCATTGGGTAATGTGATGTATCTCATGATATAATGTGCAATATGGATGAAAATGATGCTAGATTTTTTCGCAATTATGATGTTATGATTATGAAGATATGTTATTCTTGAACAAGAAAATAGTTTTATTCACAACTATATATGGTATTTTACTGATAATACATGACATTTCATTTCTATGAATTTCCATATTCCATGCCTATATTTAATGCTCCCTCTCAAGATTATAATCATGATACCATGATTATGTTATGAGGTGATTATTATGCTCAGTCATTTTATATTGATCTATCTTCATATCTATCCCCTTTATGGGATTTTATCTCAACCCTTTATTTGATGTATATCCTTAGGTGACTACATATATTAAATAGTACATGAGGGCCACTAAGAATCTATAGAATAAGGAATTGAAGGATTTATATGTTTTATTATGTAAATGTGATGTTTGGACCTAATTAACCTAAGAAAATATACCTACATATCTAAGTTTTGTAATGATTTTTTGTTTTTTTCATTAAATTTATATAATAGTAATATAAAAAAAATCGGGGTCCCTAAGAACTCCCATTCATAAGAACCATTCATACCATCTTTTACCCTAGTAGAACATAACAATCCTAGATGAATGGGACCACTCATACTCAATTTCTAAGTTGTATGTCATGATACTAAATAACCCACCATCTTATATTTTTGACATGAAAATTCCTGAATAATCATCAACATGTGACATTAATCTATATCATTACCCATTTTGGTGAGCACGAGATACACCATATATCATCTTCATGGGATTCCACCTTCTCTTTCACCAAGGGATAAGCCTACCACTTTGGGAAGCATCAAAACATAATCCCGACATCATATATCCACACCATGGGATTATCCTCCTCTTTAGTTAGCCATCATGTGTAATCCCCACACAAGCCCTTACTGATAATCCTTCGATGAAAGAAGATTCCTTAACACATGACATTAGACTACATAGACTTGCCCTATCACATGACGATAAAATTCGGTATCAATCGATGAAGGTTTGTATCCATGTCGCATAAAAAGGTTTTATAGGACACCTATATGAGGTTCAATCTGAAAATACCTTCAAATCTAGGGTACCTCCCCACAGATCAATCCTAACTCCCAAAAATCACCATCAAATCATTAAGTGTAACCATATCCCTGATTAAAAAACATTTTACCTCATCACCATCGAATATCAAGTGTGAAATATTTTCCCCTAGGGACACGCTTAACCAAATACCATGTGTGATACATTCACCACTAGGGGAACAAATAACTAAACCCCTAAGTGTGAAATATTCGTGATTAGGGACTTAATCTACCAAATCCCAAGTATAAAATCTTCCCTTATGGGGACACACTCAACTAAATCCCAAATGTAAAATATTTCCCCTAAGGACACACTTTAGAAAATCCTAATTGTGAATTCTTCCAACTATGAGGGTATAATGAACAAACCCACAAGTGTGAAATATTACCCATAGGGACTCGGTCGACAAAATACCATTTTTGAAATCTTCCTTCTGAGAGACACACTTAAGCAAATAACAACTATTAAATATTCCCCTTGTAGAAATACATAACAAAATACTGAGTGTGAAATATTCTCCTAGGGAACACACTTAAGAAAAACCTCAATTTTGAAATCGTTCCCTCTTAAGAGAACACTACACCAAATCACATGTGTGAAATCCTACCACCTAGGGATAGACTATACTAAATTCCATGTGTGAAATGTTCCCCCTAGGAAAAAACATAACCAAATCACATGTGTGAAATATCATCCCTAGGGAAACACTTAACCAAAACCTCAAGTGTAAAGTATCCACCCTGAGGAAAAACTTATCCAAACACTCATGTGTGATCATCTTTCCCCGAGAGACACACATAACCAAATCCCAATTGTGAATTCCTAACCCTAGGGGAAAAAATTAACCATAAACCTATGCCCATAAGAAAATTAACCTAAAACCCACCTATACCCACAAGACCTTTAACGTATGACCTGATTCATATTTTCATACCCATAAAATAAACTAGGGATTAATTAGTTAAAACTCCATGGAATAAATATGGTTCTAGAATTAAATACCTCATTTTCGACACATGATTCCTTTTTTTCAAAAACTAATACATAATATCCATTTGATTCACTAGAATTTGAAAAGTAGATGACATTACAGGTTCCCTTCTACCATAATATCTAGAGTTTCCCAGATATTAACAAAATTAATATTATCTATAACAAAATGGTTATTAACTATTACAAAAAAAACAAAGAAATCAACTAGATTCCTCCTTGATATGAGACTAGGAACAATTTTCATGAACAAGCCTTAAATCTATGAGGGAGAGGTATACTAGTAAATGATCTCTAAAGTGGAATTCATGGTAGGATGAACTGTTATCCCGTCATCCCATTTCAATTTAATATCATTCATCCCTAATTATAGTGATGAAATTTACCACATTTGGAATGTTTGAATGTTATGAAATAAGTAGTGCATTGAAAATAGATAGAAGGATGATTCATAACCCTAAAAGAAAGTGAAAAAAAAACAATTTCTCTCCCATCATAACTCTGCCATATTAAATACTTTAAACAAAAAAGTCATATATTCCAAATAAACATCATTACCTTCAGAAACAAGTAATGAATCACTCAAAACATTGTGTTTTATCTCTTTAACAAACAAAGCCCTTATAGATTTTAATATTTATTTTCTAATGATAGTCGATCAAACAACATTGATTCTTAGTCTCTACTCACATAAAAAATTCATTTTTCCTACTTTTACTCATTCACATTATTCATAAATTTAAATTATCCATTCATATGTTAGTAAAACCCACTATCCAATATTTGTGTTCCATCTCCATTGGTATCTTTGTGAGAGTTTACAGAAACTAAGAATTATCATTACCCTTTTATTCCTTTACATGAGACTTTTTATATTTTCCTTATTAACAATTATGATTTAGAAACATAACAAGTCATTAATTAATAATATTTATACGCTACTGACATATCAAACATATAATATGGAGATGTTTAAATATATTTTAGATCTTTATAATGGATTTTTTTGGTTTCCTTTCATTATTGGGTTGACTACCTTCAAGAATTTCATCCAATACCTACTCGATTCAGTGTAGTGTTGAATATTGAACCAACACATTTTTTTCTATGTGTCCAAAGGATATGCATTACCAGAAATATCCATAGAAATCATAATTTTCTCTATAACTAACATTTTTAAGAAAACCATTTACTTGATTTCAATTATATTTTTTACCAAAAAAACATTTCTATTTATTATAAAAAATGTATTTCAGTAGATACTATAAATATACAACATTATCTTATAATTATTATCATCCATTATAGATTCTCCAATTGTATCTATTTCTTTATCCAGACTCTGATACATTAGAAATTTCAAAATATTAGGCTACATTTATTTTGGTTACATACATGTAATTATAGAATTTAGTTTTATTATAAATATTTTTAATCCTATTTTTAACTTCTGGTGGTGTTTATATTAGTCCTTTAGAGTTTTACAGTACTTATAGATTTGACATACTTATCAAACCATAGTTTGTAATTTTGTTCTGCGTTCTAGATTGTACATGTATTTTTTGAAGAATATCATGTTCCTTATCCTTTAAACTTTTATTCTCTACAGGATGTACGTTTTGTTTTTTCACATCATCAGTTGACTTTTTTGAGATCGTCAATCTATTTTTGAACATCAATTTTTCACATTAGTAATATATTCATGAATGTATACAGAAGGATCATATTTATTGTAACGTTTTTTTCTTTTTGAATTATAACAATATTTGAAAGGAATTATCTAAATACATTTTTGGGAACAAACTCTACCTGAGACTTATCTTATTCATCCTTAGATATTATAATTTTATCATTTGTAATATTCTCCTCACTCACTTTTTAAATAAAAAAACTCTCTGAAACATCATCACTAGAGTTTTCAACTTCCACTTCACTATCATCATATACTTCACATTTGGTTATGATAACAAAAACAGTTCAAATACATTGAGTGGGGGGTGTCATGGTGTGACATATTAAAACCAATGTATCTTTGAATCTTGTTTTAGTACTAGAAAATAATCCCTTCTCTCACTCTTCCCCATTGTATATTGATGATGAAAATTAAACCATGCACAAGACCCTAAAATTTTACTTGGTTCACCATCATTGGGATAGTTACAAGGAGAATACAAAGAAAATTTTCAGAAGTTACAAATCCAAAAAACCTCACACCCATTAAAATTTTTAGTGAAGACTTACTATACCAATACGTTTAAAACTATTCACAATATGAAATTGCACTTTTCTCTCTCTAATGTGAACACATTGTTCCAAAAATAGACTCTTTAGAAACCCATTTCTCAGTTGATTCAGACATGTGTGTTTATTTATGAATTTTTATAATGAATTATATGAAAATAAATTTTTTATGGGAGTCATTTCTAAGGCCCCAGTACCATACCCTACCACATCAACACTAATATGAAATGTTGGCATGCAAACCTAGCGTGAGATCCTGCTATGAGACCCATTGCATGAGATCCTTGCATGAGACCCAGTGAGAATGATATTGGAGTGATAATTTTTTCATGAGATCCTAGAATGAAATTATTGTCATGATAACTTCAAATCATATGGATCACAAGACATTGTTCTGATCTAGTAGACTGTGAGGCCTTTTTCAGATCATGCAGATCGTAAGATATTATGAGGTCTTCTTCTTCACACAAACACATTGTATATAATTAAATTCTTGAAATGTATTCACTAAATATTTTTCCAATAAATTATTCTGATTACATGGATTATAAGATTATAGTTTACATCTTTATTCAGGTCATGACAAATTCTTTTACCTCAAATCAAATCAATCAGGAAAACATATTAAATTCATAAGAGTAGGTTTCAGTGTATTTATTGGAATAATTCCACCACCGTAACTACAAAAATTGATCTTATCCATTAATTACACCACCTCATCAATCAAAATAATGAACATCAAAATATTATTTCCTATGATCACATAATTCAGGTCACAAGTGCTTAGTGTGATCATCATCATTTTCTTTGAGTGTGTCACATAATCCTAATGAAAGATCCAATGACTAACATACTACCAAGTAAATTTTATTTTAGAAATTGGTGAGATACCATCACAAGATCCACTAACCATGATGTGCTTAAAATTATCCCATCAATGGATCTGAAGACAATCAAGTTTCTAGTGCCATTTTCTTTTGGCAATTTTAGCACCCCCATCTAGATATCCTCTATCAATCATTATTTTTCTTCATTTTCTTATAATAATATCTTCATAAGATCCTATAAAAATGATTTTTTGTATTTAGGTTCATTTCATAATCTCAATTTGAAATATTTTGAAAATAATACAAGGATTCATGATATTAGTTTAGATAATCACAGTCTATGAGATTAGTTGAAACATTAACACTCTACGAGATTAGTTCAGAAATTCACACCATGTGAGATTAGTTCAAACATTCATGCTTCATGAGATCTGTTCAGATATTTGTAATCTATGATAATGTTTGAAACATTTTCTTTATATGATATATTTCATATATTCTTTAATAGGATTAAACATCTCACTGTCCATGATATTATTCATTTCAGGCTTCTGGGAGATCTTATATTTCATGATATCATGAGGGAAGAAGTGTTGTGCTCCACGAGATCAGACGTGTCATGCTCTCTCTTAATTTATTCTATGATAACCAGCCTTTATCAACAGTCTCAATCACTGTCCAAAAATATAATCAACCCAAAGTCACTATCATGGGTTATTTTTCACAACAAATCTTTGTTAACAATTATTTAAAATACTTATAATCATCAAGAATGAACTTAATGTAATTTCATGCTCATAAAAATCCATTTTCATCATAAAACCCTAGATTGTGGTCAAATAAATACATAACAAATAATTTAATCACACATGAGTCAATATGGCCACGTGAAAGATGATTTAAATGAAAATTTCTTCAATAAATCACATTATTCTCCAACCTTCTTTTAGAATCCTTCTCAATACCAAAAGATAGAACACGGCCAACCTTCGATGTCACTTCTTAACTATAACATGTCTATTTCTTGTATTATATATCTAAATGAAAATATTTCATGATTATTCATCATTGATAGACCAGTTTTATCTTCATTGGAATTAAAACTCCCCCTGTTTCAGAACTCCCAATGTTATCATATCCCCTATCTTGAATAATACATTTCTCACCATTGTCAATGGACCAAAAGGTCACTCCATTGTAGACTTCAGGTTTTTAAATAAAAAATTTCAGTATATATAGAAAAACACACCATATATCATTAAGAGGGGTTCATATCCACATTATTAATGTTTTGAAATTTGATTGAACTCTAAGAGATAGTCTATATTGTTTAAAATATTATTTACATTTGTCTTTTTTCAGGATATCTACATATGATAGTTCAGTAGGCACATACTTCAACGTCACAATACTCTGATCCATTTACATATAATAATGTTATTTATAATGTCAATTTTCTTTATCCTTGAGTGATGGAGTGGATTTTTTTATGATTTGTTGAACTTTGATAATCATAATGAGTTTTTATTAGAGACTTCACTTAAACTCCCATATCACCAAGCTATTGCTTCATCCACAGTAACTACATAAAAGGTTTAGTTTATATAAAGTAATAACCTTATTCAGTGCTCAAATTAATAAATATTGTATATTTATTAATAAAAAATTAAATATTATATAAAGGTAGAATGAACCACATGATTTTTTCTTTTGATGATCTGTGGAGACAGCCCAATATATATGTAAATACCATTTTCACAGGTAGATATGTTTAATTATATAGTAAGAGAAAATACATTATCCATTTGACATATTGAAGTATTATTTCTTCTTATAGTAACTGGATATACTTGGGAGTAATTTAATACTATGACACATTTCATGTGGAAGAATCAATATCAGGTCTAGTCACTATTAAGTATAATAGAATCTCAAATATTTTACTGTATTATATGATATTGACTCATTTTTCTTCATCAACACTTTACAATTTTATTATAGTATTAATGGAATTATTCATTTCATTGGAATCTTCCATGAACATATTCTCAAAAACATATTGGAATATTTTCTTGAGTAAAAATTCACCATTAATTGTTTAAATTACATATAATACAAGGAAAAACACCGTCTCTCCCATCATTGACATTTTTAACATGAAATACATAAATTCTAAAAACATTTTTTATTGTACTTCATTTGAATGAGAAATGATTATTTAAATGACATTTACTAGAACCATTACCTTTTTATTACTCTCATTATTAACATAGAGATAGTAATCAACTACACCTTAATGGAAATCTTGTTTCCTGAAATACATGTCAAGTCATGAATACCATGCTCTTGGTTTCTTCTTCAAACCAAATAGAGCCGCCTTTAAAATAAAATTTTTGTTTCCATCTTTATGAATGACAAAACCCTCCAGATGTTAAATATAAAATTCTTATTACTAAATTAAATTCAACAATACTAATGAGATTACATCTAAAACACCTTGAATTTCATTTGAATTGTAGTGACCAGGAATAATCATATTATCTCCATGCTTTCAATAGGTTAAAATATTTCATAAACATTAATACCCTATTTCTAGGAGTATCTGTTTCCCACAAGTAATGATTTGTTAATAATTATTGATCGATATTCATTTTTCTTTATTATGTAAAAATCATTTCTTTCTAATTCCATTGTTATCTATTGTCTTTGAAATAATCTCCCATTTTTTATTATTTTCAATTTGGTCATGTTATTACTTCATTTCTTCAAAACCAATCCCATATAATGAATATTTTTCAAAACAAATTGTCTATACCATTGATAAGAGATATTTCCTTTATAGATTCTTCATCCACCTCATCTGAACCAGAGCTATCTGATCCCCAATGAAATTTTTCATATCAATTTATACTCATCTCTTTGGTTTCATTATTGGTTTTTTTCTCATCATCAGAATCTTCATCTGAATAACCATTTGGTACTTTTACTCCCCCAAATATTCTCTCATATTTGTAAATATAATATTAAATTTTTTCATATATTTGTTGAATATACTTTTCATTTTCCACCACATAAACATCATTTCTTACTATAACTTCTCCCATTGGCCTATTGAATCATTTATATGAATATATTTTTCTTTAGTAACTGACAGATATCCATTCTTCTCCATGAAAATCAAGAATCTTGTATTTATCCTTATAATGAATTAAACACTAACTTCTAAAGAATAAAAAGTTTTTAAATTTTTGATTATTTCCATAAAACAACTAGTTTGGACTCTTTTCATCATTCAGAAACATTAATATCTATTATAAATGGGGAATGACATCAGCACTACATGTTTACAAAACTTATTTGGTTGGTCATTAAAGACTAGTATTGTTTTTTCTATATTGATGATAATCTAATTCTTTCTCCCAACCAATTTATTACACAATAAAGTTATTTATACTGAAAAAAAGTTTCCTTATCTGATACATTTTGAGGTAATCCTCTACATTTTTATTTGTGACCTCTATTCCATTATCTATTCAAAACCTCTAGATATTTTGATCTTTTATTTTTTCAAGTTCCCTTTGATTACCTGTTATACAAATAAACACTTCGTACTTGTATGTGATAAATGATACCCATGTTATTCTACAAAAATAATCTATAAAAAGGAGATAATATTTATTCCCATGAATAAAAATTGCTGAAATAGGCTGACATGCATCAATATTTTCCAGTTCAAGAACTCTTTATGACCTTGGATAGTAGCCCTTATTAATATCATGAGTAATATTCTAATTTTCAAAATAATTGAATGTGCGAGTATGATCACATGATATCATAGGGAGATATCCAAAGGCGTCAAATTTAACCAAATCTCCCAATGATGTTTGTTGTCGATGACTAAGATTATTATTCCCAAATCTGTTCTCTTCGTACATCGATATAATTCCCTTGTCTTCTTCTCCTGTAAAAATGGATAAATTCCCCTTTAGGAAATTTAATTTTAAAAAACACCTCCATATTTTATCTTAATGATACATAATTTTTTTTATGTTATAGCATGTACTGAGTTATACAATTGACTGAATCATATCACGTTTTGACTAATACCTTCAATTTTCAAGACATTTTAATGTCTCATGTCTCTACCCCCGAACTCAACTATTCTCAATCCAATAATCATCAGAACATCATTATTTACCAATAATTAAACAACTTCATTGTCATTACAAATTCATTTTATGATAGTATTATTTACTTTATTATGGGAGGTGTATCAACATTCAGTTATCCATGTTCCAGTTTGATCTGATGCTACAACAAAAATCCTTACAACCAATGAATTCTCATCCCTTTTATTTATGATCCATATCATAGACTTCATAATTGATGTTGACTAATATCCTCGATCTTACTGAAATTATGATGGTGCAACCTCATATTTATTATATTAATGTTATTTTCTCTAAACCAAATATTTATATGTTATCTCTAACTGCTTCTAGAAACTACATTGGTTCTGATGCAGTACATTAATTCATATTTTCGATGAAATTAACAAAAAAAATTCTTTAATCCTCCATGAAAAAATAGTGACCATCAAAATAATTTTATAACATTTTAATATTTCTGTAATCCAATTTTTTCTATTACCCTTATATGTATCTCTTTGTAAAAAATAAACATATTTAGAATGTACCATATTTCCAAATCAATAACATATAATATGAGGTATATTCGTGTGTATTATTTCTATACCACTGATTAACCATTGAGTTCTTGGAATATTCTAATTCATATTCATGTCAAAATATAACTTCAACCAAGGAGTTTGGTATTATGGTATAACATAAACCATTATATCTTTCACTTATGTTCAACAACCATTCATACAGTTTCAATTAGATGTGACACCTTCATCTCAAAAAATTCCATTGATTTTTTTACAAATCCACTAAATTGAAATGTAAATTTTTTGTGACATATGAAACCGTCATTCCTAATATCATATCAAGAGTCAATATTTTTTCATTATATTTTATCTTTAGTTACAGTCATAAAAATTCCTCTAGTTCTTCAACACATTTCAGCTGATATTTTACTATGTTAGTCAACCTATCAATAATTATGGTTTATTCATCAACCATGATACTGAACTCAAAAACATTCACTATGTTTTTTTATTTCATGATATGAACATTTAAATTTAATTCTCCAAATAAAACTAATAGTCTTCATACTAAAACATATATAATTTTTCATCAAATTCCACACATTTTTGTTTCTTTATTTTATCTCTTGAATAATCTATCTCCTCAAGAGAGGATTCTACTTCAACTAAGAGGTAAACTCTTCCTTACATTTATCCTTAATCATCATTTCATTTACTCTATTTCTAGGAGTTTCTTACAACTTCCAACATAGTATCTTCACTATGGCCTTTATAGCCTTACATTTAATTTTCATCATATTATTTTAAATTTTCATTTTATTATGAAATATTATTATTTTTTTTTAAGATTTATCCTTAGCAATTTTCCAAGATTTAACATTATTTGAAGACTTCTTCATGGTAGATTCATCATCATCCTCATCATCATCTGGAAATATCATAAACCACTTTCAGATAATATTTCAACTCGTCCACAGTTTATGCATTCAAGTGAATGTTTCCCTATAAACATGCATTTCCCTCTTTGATGATTTGAGAAAAAATAACATAAAATCATCCAAAAATCATTATTCCTGACCGTCATCTACAGAAAACTTCGGTGTGGCCATGAAAGCCATCCCTTTGGGCATTCTGTTTTCCATAAACTCATTACCATTATTTCTCATCTCATAACTGAAAATATTACTATAAAAAATATCCAATTTTAGATACTATGGTTATTATCCTCTAGTATATAGACTTTAATATTGAACCAAGGTGTAATGATTATAAATAATTTCATTAAAATATTTTACACATTCGCGAATTTTTAAAAGGACAAGCATGTATTCCATAGTAATATTCTCCCAATCAAAATATTCATCTAAAATATTATTGGGGTTTCATTATAAGGTAATTATAATTTTTCCATAGAACCTTAATATATAGATTCTTGGAATTTATAATCACCTTCAAAGATAATTAGAATCCTTTCCAACATATCCTGCAAGGACATACATTACATTACTTTGTATAGATTAAGTTGGATAACACTCCCCACCTAAGAAATTGAGTCCTTTATAATTATCATACAATTATATATATTTATCTTTTGATAAAAATACAATATAATTATTGTAATAAATACAATAAATTGGAACTCTAAACAAATTTCCTCCTAATAATTGAAAGAAGTGTTGCATTAAATTCTCTTAAACCTAAAAATTATTTCAATAGAATATCATGATTTTTTAATATATAAATCTTCAATTGATTTTGCTAAGATATAATCTATAAACATAACCCTTGGTTTTGATACCAAATGTTATCCCCACTAGGTTAAATACACTATTGGGGGGGGGGGGTGAATCATGGTATGAAGGATTAAGACTAATTTCTCTTCATATCTTGTTACATCATTATAAAGAATATATTTTCTCTCCACTTATATATAAAGTATTAATGGAAATTAAAATATGCCCATGACACAAAACATTAAATGGTTAACAAAATTTGGGCTATGTATAATATTAATAAAAAGGATATGTTTGATGTACAAAAGTAACTATATCTAACTACTATTACATTTTTGTAGCAGTTTCACTATCCCTCCTCATTTACAACAATTCCCTATTTGAATTATCACTACACTCTTTATAATGTGAACATAATTATCCCCTAGTAGACTCTTCTAAATACATATATTTATTTGATTGAAACTTGATAATGTGTTTATTTTATTATTCCATCAAATAGATGAAAACCGTTTTGGTATAGGAGTCATCCACAAGACTCTTCTAAAAGACCATATAATGTCACCCCTTTAACAGATCTTAGCATGTGACCCTTTCACAAGAATCTAGTTTGAGACCCCATTTTCAAGATCCTGGAAAGAGACCTCGTGCGCATGATCCTAATATGACACCCCTTGAGAGAGATCATGGCATGAGAAAATTTTCATGATATCCAACCACAAAACCTTTTCATGATTCCATTAGATCATGTGGATCACGAGACTCTATTAAAAGCATGGGTATTATGATAACGTTTTTATATCATGCGGACCATGAGATATCTATAGGACTGTTTATTTTTGTAGACACTTTGAGTATAATTCACTTTGCAAGACTTATTCCTGATATAATTTCATGTTAACTTCAACTAATTTTGTGGATTACATGAATATAGTGCAACACTTTCTTTAGGGTATGAAAAATAAATTTTTCAGAATAGACCTCATAAGAATAGTTCATACCTTCATAAGGATGGGTTAGGGGTAATTATTTCTCTAAATAAAATAACATAACTCCAAAAATCAGAGATATAAATTCATCTCATTGCCTCATCAATAATCATCATGCGATTCATGTGATTTATTCCTATAATCATCTGATGCTTGTAGAAATTTCCTTCTGTGATCATCATCATTTTCTTTGAGTGTGGCACATGATCCCATCACGAGATCTAATGACAATCATACAGTCGGTGGAATTTTTTTCTGTGCTTCACAGGATACCATCATGAGATCCACTAGCAATTTGAACTTCTCATTATACCATCACGATATCAGTAGAAAATCATATGGCCTTCACCATGATCATCTGGTGATTCTTGTGACCCCATTACAAGATCTTCTTAAAATCATACTTTGTATTCATGAACATCATACGATCTCTCCATGAGATCCAATGATAATAATATAATGACTTCTTTATGTTCACATAATATCAATATGACATATTTCAAAAATCATAAAGTGCATCATGAGACCAATTCAGATATTAATGCTCTCTATGATTAGTTCAATCATTTGATCTACGTGATTTCATTTCAGACATTCTCATTTGGCATGATCAGTTCACACATCCATGCTCCACAATATTAGTTCAAGCATTAACACTCCAAAATATCAGTTTATACATCCATGCTTTATAAGACCAAACATATCTCCCTCTAAGTGATCACACCTCTATCCCTCAATAATATAATTTATTTTTCACTTCCATGAGATCCACCATTTTTCAATTTCACAAAATCAATCATCATGTGATTTAGGATATTAGACACCTCACATTAACTCTTCATGTTATATCCCATGATTTCATAGTACATTATTTCTTCAAAGCAATTCAATAACTTTCATTACATGAAACAGCGAGTTCGAGCGCACCACGACTTACCAAACTAGCCATTAAAAAGATGTTATGAATATTATTAACTATATTTTGAATTTTATATAATCCATATAATTTTAACTTATGAATTATGTGTTTCTTAGACATATTATAAGAACAAATCAATTTTTCTGATAAAAAATGTATTTTTTTAAAAAATCAACTTTACCACATTTTCATGGAGAACACTTTCTAAATATAATATTTGACTCTTTTACATATTCAATTTGACAATATAAAATTTTTCTTCACAATAAGGATATCAAAATTTACTTTGGATGAAATTTTGGTATTTTTCTAATAATATTGATTTTATTTATGAATAGTGAGAAATAATGTATATTAATTCAAAACTTCCTTTTAATATAATTTATTTATAAGGATAGATTATATTTTAAATTGGTTTGAAGTGTAATTAGATTATATTTTTACCCTTTAATCTGATTTTGTTTATTGGAATTAATTTCACTATGAAATTATACATAAACAAGTGTCAATCTATTGATAGTTATTGTTTCTTAAAAAAAAACTATTTTTTGACAATGGGAATTAATTTTAAATTAATAAAAGAAAAATATATGGTTTTAATTTGGTAAAATGGAATTAATTTTTGAATTCATAATATCAAAATTATCTTACGGTGAATTTTTTTTATTTTTCTGAAAACTTTCAATTTTTGATGAATAGTGATAAACATTGAGTTATAGTTTGAAACCGAATTTTTATTTAAATAATTATTTATTTTATTTATATTTATTTTATGTCAAAATAGATACATAATAACTATATAAGTTCAATGTGATTCATTCGAGTCAGTTTATAATAATTTTAGATATATAAAATTTTTATTGAACTTTTTACTGTCTTTTACCCACCTCCTAAGAGAATTTGAAAATTCACATAAAACATAATTTTACCACTTCCGGGAGTGGAATTTCAAAAATTTGAGAGACATGGTTGATATGTTTATGTAAAATGTGTTTCAATTAGAAGAAAATAATTTTTTTGAATAGTAACTTTTTACTTTTATTTACAACGGTTAAAATAAAATAGGGTAATTAAGGGTAAAAATGATATTATTATTACCCGAACACATGTCCTAATTCAATTGGATAAGTGTAATTCGACCAAAAGAAACATTAGGAATAAAATATGAACCGCTTTGGTCCACTTGGATTATATTAGGACACTTATTATTATTTTATTTAAAGAATAGTTAAAAGAGTAAAAATCAATGTTTAATAACTAAAACATTTTTAATATAGGGCTATACATATGATAAATTCGACTATAAATATTCAATAGAAATATTAAAATATTTTCGACATAATGGTATTTTATGTATATTTTTTATACATTAAATAATTTAATTTATTTATGACACAATGATGATGTAGTAATTACCTAATTAATGAAATATGAAAATAATTGATATTATAAATATCCAAATAAATGTAATTTGAGACTTTTTATTAATTCCTCTAATTTTTTAGATTAATATGACATATTAGGGTTAGTTAGATTAATTTTGTAGGAATTAATACTGCAGTTATGAATTTAGAAAAAAAATACAAAATAGTGTCAAAATTGACGTAAATTTTTTTTAAACAAATATTATATTATTAATTGATATTATATTCCTAATAATCTATGGATAATCCAGAGGACATATATAATTATATTTGTATTATTAATGAACCACTTCGTGTTTGGTTGGATGTATATAGTATGTCTATTAACCATATAATATAAAAATACCAAGAGACATGGTAAATGTCCAACTATTTAACTAAGAGTTAAATCTAAATTATAAAGTTAATATAGTGACAGAAAACTATCTAAAACCTATTTTTTGAGTGGTTTTAGACCCATCCCCATCTTATACTTTAAATAATCCATTTTAGCCATTATAAACCGATTCTGATTTTATTATAAAATAATATTTCTTGCTTTTCCTAAGGTACCCTTCACCCCTCTTATAAAAGGGGACTCCACCATCTCTCTAATTCAAACCTTAATAGAAATTCGGATCGGCCATCCCCTTCCAAATAACCTCTAAAATTTCATCCCTTCATCCTATATGCCTTTTTTTATTCATAAAGACAATATATGGAGCTCTTTTGATCAAATCAAAAGGAAGAACCTGAAAAAAGGTAAATATTTCATCACCTCTTTCATGTTCCTTTCTTCTTCCACTTCCCTTTTCTTTGTTGTCTCCATAATAAAATAATAATTCCAATATAATCTATATATTGTGATGTTATTTTAAATATTTTATAACCAAATTCATTATTCTATCCTTCCTTTGAATGACATGTCACCATATGTGCGTACGTACGGCTTACCGTCTCCAGGTCGTGTTGTAATTGTTATTAAATGCATTATTATTTGTATGGGTATAATAATGATGTGTAATTATTGTAAATAATAAATATAACATGATAATTATTATGTATATATATGATATACCATCCAATTATATATTATTTTAATGTCAAAAGAATAATATTATCACTTGTGCATACGTCTGGATTACCATCTCCATGAACGCGATGAGATTCATTCCCCATTGTATCCATTCAAGACTATTTTCATTTGATGATTAAAAATAAGGTTTAAATACTTGATATCATACTGGATATGAATAAGATACATTCCATATATAAAAAATATTATTAAAAAAAGGAAAATGAATCCGTTAACACCTGAAATGATGATAAAACTAAGATGTTATTAACAAAGAAATGTTAAAAGATCATATAAGATATCAAATTAATGTGTATGATTCTTGTATAATTTAATAACAATTATTTCACCATTATAGAGGAGGTTAACCTACCCTTGACCAAGGAAAAGTACATCTTAAGGTTTAATTTCACAATCTCTTTATTATCTGAGGTTGATTTTACATAAGTATCTACTAGGACATATTTATTATCCATGTCCATGTTTCATAAAAGTGTTTTCAAAGGGATTAATGTTTAGGTACTTTGTAATGTTACATCATTTTAAATGTTTTAAATATTTATTCTTCTAAATTGTTCTCATTAATTTCTATGTTTTCAAAATCATTTTAAGGATTTATTTATATGGGCATGAATTTTTTTAAAATGTTGATTCCTTTGAAAAGTTTCAAAGTTGTATGAACACTTTCATTCAAAAATGTATTTAAATGTCTTCCTTTTTAAATTGTTTTACTTTTAAATGTTTTCATGAAAAGGGATATTTCCCTCAAAGAGTTTTACAAATCATTTTCATTTATTTCAACATCATTTGATGGATTCTAAAATTCTTTAACATTGATTTATTATGATACAAATCTTCCATATTGTAATGAAGGTTTTGTGGTATGTTAGACTGTGGATGTGTTATTTTTATACCATTCATGGTTTATGGATAATGTATTTACATTTTGTATGATAGTTTTAATACCAATGTTTATGTTATTTTAAACCCTTTCCATATGAGGAATGCACTGGACTTAGTAAGTGACAGGTGCAGCCTGCTATAGCTCCTTGATGCATCGGTAGGTCTCATGAGACAAACTAGTGTCTTCGCACAAGGCCTTGACAAAATCTTATTTGTAGTCTTGGCACAAGGGATTGACTATGTGGTTATGAATGTCTGGAATTATGAATTCCATCATTATGAAAGTGGCTATTGATATTAAATATGAGTATTCGACTAGTAGAATATCCATGTTCATAAGTAAATTGCGTTATTTGATTTTATCTTTTCCATATTATAATGAGGTTCAAGTTTAAAAGGATTCTGTTTTGGTCCTATACATTACTTTAAATGTTTATGCTTATTTATGAATATTTTAGATATATTTTTATCCTTACTAAGCATATGAGCTCACCCCTTTATATGTTTTATTTTTTCCAAGATGCGAAGAATTATTTTATGAATGACCTGCAGGAATAGTCTGAGGGGATATGAGTGTGGTCTATGGAAACAATGTTGTTGTAGTTTTTCATTTTATGATGTAATTTAAAACTTATGAACGAATCTATTACATCCAAAGATACTAAACTAATTGGTCTTTCAAGACTTGATCTTTTGTGATCATGCCAATGTAATATATTAATTCACCAACTATGGGTAACTGGGGTCGGGGCGTTACCCTTCATATCCTTTTTAACACCCATCCTATATCAACAACCAATAACCTTGTCAACAAATAAAATCAACCAAAAAGAAGTATTATGATGATGTTTATCCAATTAATTAAAATGTTTAGATTCTTATATTTAGAGTTTTTTTAAATTTCCTTTAGAAAATTTATTATTATTTCCTACATTTTTAATTTTAGATCTCATTTACATTATATATTATTCAACACTATTTACGGTTTCCTCATGCCATGGAAAATTTACAGAAATAGATCTAATAGCTCTATAGCTAAATCACATTGAAATAACATTCCTTTATACTTATCTACTCGAATTTTCATTTCCCTATTGACTTAATACATAAATTCATCAATTTTTTTAATTAATTAATCTTAATTTATAGATACGCTGACTTCTTATTCATCAAAAAATATTTTAATCCTTCATTTCATATAGCCTTTCAAAGATATTTCTCAATATTATATTTATTTATTTTTGGTGATATCCTGCAATCTTCTCTTTTCAGAATTTTATAGAATACTTTAAAAATCATCATTTGTTAGAGTTTCATGATCATTATATATTTTGGATGATACCTTACCAATTATATTTTTAGGAATAATTATTTAAATATTAGAAATATTGTTTTAATCTTTGAAGATTATACCAAAAACATTTATGGTGCTCACAATATCATTTATTAATTTAATGAAGTTACT
Organism: Viscum album; assembly: GCA_963277665.1. Lineage (NCBI taxonomy): Eukaryota > Viridiplantae > Streptophyta > Magnoliopsida > Santalales > Viscaceae > Viscum > Viscum album. Next base: position 2,068,016,875 of record OY728119.1, read on the forward strand.
ATTCAACTCATTATCTTCCATATTAAGGACATGATACTTAAATATCAATATCATTACCATAGTTTTGGTCATTTTCATAATTCATTCATAGATATTCTTCATATATGCAACGATGTATTTAATTTTTCCTATTCATATAATCCTAAAAAATCACTTTAATAGAGGGAGGAAATTATAACATTAATAGATCACATACCATTATCGAGATAATTATTATCCATAAATATTAATGGAGTAACCTTAAGAGGAATTTGAAAATGATCTATCATAGCATCAATAACTTCATAACTAATAGATATAAGAGAGCATAATATTATATCATTCAATATATGATAATTAGGTACACTAATAAAATGAATTACCATAAAATTAAAAATGTTCTCAATATCCCAAGAATCACTCATATTCATCCAAATTAAACAATGATTCAATGAACAGAACTAGGTTATGATACCAATTGAAAGTGCCAATTAGGATTTGGGTGATCAGTGAGAGGGGTTGGGGAAAATCATTAATCTTTTCATTTTTTATGTTCTCTTACATAAGAAATAACCATAAACATCGATTAGATAGAATAAAATCTATTATAAAATAATATACACGCACAGCCATAAGAATACATGTTTTTAAATGTTAGGGTTGGATTATATTAAAATGTACATTGGGGGTGTACATTTACATATAAAAAAATAATATGAAGATAAATATAGTCTAATTTTTTCCAATGAAATAATAAATAAATCAAAACGTTTTAAAGATGAAAAAATGGAATCAATGTTGAATGTTGAACAAAATAAATTAATTGAATAATATAAGTGGAATAATAAAACAAAAAGAGATGCGAGAATAAATCAATTATGCAGGTTTATGGGATTAAATAACCGAATAATTAAATAATTGAAATTGATAAATAATGGAAGTCTTTATAGTAAAAAAATCAAAATTAGGGGTAATTAAATTCATTAATATCTCAAAAATAGTCCCTATATCACCTTCCAAAATCTCTTGGGGATAAAATTTATTATTGCACTGTATTTGTTACTAGACATTATAACAAATAATTCCCTTTCACTTTAATGTTTTAGAAGGAAACCAGATACAATAGATATGACATTTTTATAGGGAAATGTTTATACCTTAAAATGGTTAGTCACTATTATTTCAACTGATATTGAATGAAAATTATAGTCCCTTAATTTAATGATATTGATAACATAAATTTTAAGAAATAATAATATGAGATGATTCCTAGGATGAAATCAATTTCACAATACAACTAATTTCTATAAAATAAATTTGAAAAAAGGATAGAATGATAATAAAACTAGATTCAGAAAATATTACAGTTTGAACAAACACCTGGTTATAAGAATAAGTTGATATATAAAAAGAGAGAATATAAGATATGTATTTAAATTTTACCACATTAACATTGATAATATATTCTACTTTTTTATGAATTTCCAAGGACACCCAGTGGATTTATTTATATTGTCAATAGGTTCATAAATATTATATAATTCTCCACGAATTAATGAAGTCTATAAAGAATGGATTTGGTTATATTTTACCATCATTAAATCATGTCTTCAACTACTAAGTGGATGAAACAACTGGAACGATTTCAGGAAATAATGAAATATCCATTTTTATCTTAAATAACCCAACACCTAATAAAACACATCATGGAATAAGTAATATTGATCATGATGTTCATCTTTGAAAACTCTTAGCCCTAACACACTCTGGTGGAAATCATTCTGGCAGTTTTGCATAGAAATTTCATGAAGTGGATCCTCCACTTGATTGAATGATCTTATTAAGTATTTTTATAATCCATCCAATGATTAATTACACAATATAGAACCTATTTATGTATATTTCAATGATCTAAATATAATATAACAATATTTCATAAAAAATAAATACAAATCACTCAAATTATATATTAAAATAACTTATGTTTTTTATGTTATATTTAAAACAAATGATGGTAAGAATGACACTAATATCCACCTTGTTGGTTATAGCAACACCTTAATAATTATTGAAAAAATAAGAATATAATAAGATAAGCAAGATAAGACAAAAAAATATAATATTTTTTACCTTACAAAGATACAATGAAATATCCCACTTAAGAGGACATTAAAAACATCTCTCCCATAAACACAATACATCTACCACATAAAAAATATATTAATGAAAAAAAAATTATTCCCCAAACAAAAAAATATCCCCCTTTTAGAAAAATAATAAATATTATCACCCTATGAGAATATCCAAAAGGATCCCTATGAAGGGTCAAATAATTAAGGGGTATAAACATTTGATCTATGTTTATCATCATTAATGATTATTCAAGAGAGATAAAAAATTTTTTTCAAAAAAATTTGAAAATAGTTAAATATTTTAAAGAGATATCTTCAATAAATATCAATATAAAATAAAACATAAAATCTAAATTCAAAAAAAAGTTCAAGTGAGAAATAAAACATTTAAAAATGTATTTAATAAGGGAGTCGCATCAAGGATCATTTCAATTTTCAGAATATTGGCTCCCCCTCAAATAGTGTGTTTGTTGAGATAAATATATCTTAACCTACATAAAAATCTAAATAAAAAAACACTGAAAATATATTTAAAAAATACTAGTATTATGTTTTATAAATTATTGTATTAATATTCCATAGAAAATTTTATAGGTGTTCCAAACCAAGTGTGTGCTAAAGGCCCACTACTCATGCCCAGGGTGATGATAGAATTAAAAATATATCTGGACCATTGTGAGGTATAAACTATAGGTATATCAACAATATAAACACATAAAATTGTTCATATCTTGAAATACATGTTTTTCATGGGGTATTATACTCACTTTACTGTACCAAAACTGTGAAAAGTTTTAATTTTTTAAAATTTATATCCATTATCAAAACTAAATTTAAAAAAGAAAAAAATGATAAATTCCACTCTAATTTAACGGTTAATAGATAAGAATAAAAATACAATCATCCCCATCCATCCATTAATAAATTCAATGCATAAACGAGTAATAAAAACAAAATTTTACTTCTTAATACACTTTGTTAAATGGTATTTTCTTAGTAGATTACATGTTTCATTAGTAATTGTCCTATCTATGTGGCGTCCTTTAAAATTAGTATTGGAATAAAAGAATGATCAAAATATGTATCCTTTTCACAAAGTCAATTAGGCTTTATAGTATATTTTATATAATAATAAATTATTTTATGGGGTTTTAAATAATATTCATTTGGTTTTCACTGAAAATCAGAAAAATGAATTGCACTAAACATGATGTCTAGATTAGTCTCCATAAGATATTGTAAACTTCTAGTAATACTTCGATAAAGCATATTGTCCCAATTTTTGCTGTATTCATCCAAATTTATCTTACAAGTTGAAATCATGGGTGTTTTAATTTTGAATAATGATCAATATAAATATTATTTAAAATTTCTTTAATGTATTTAATTTTTTAAAAAATGTTTAATAATAATTTTAGGGAATTTTAAAACTAAGGAAATTATGATTTCTCCATTAACACTCATTTCAAAATTATTACACATTAAATTGTAAAAATAATCGTAAATATTATTTTTAGTTTATCTAGAGAAATATTATATGTAACACCACAATCATCCACGATATGCTTCTCTGTGAATAATACAGTAGCGTGTGTTGCATGCAACTTCGAGTTCTAACACAAACCACAACCAATCAAACTAGCCGTTATGAATAGTAATACCCAATTTTTAAAATTTTATACATTTTATCATTCACAATGGACTTGATTTTTGGATTTGTAATATCAAAATTATCTTTGGGTGAATTTTTGGTACATTTCTGATAACTTTCATATTTTGATGAATAGTAAAAATTACGAAATTTTAATTAAAAACAACTTTTTTGATCAAAATAATTAATAGTGATAAATTATGAATTTTAGTGGAATTAAAGAAATTTTAGAATATATTTTTACCCTTTAATAAAATTTTGGTCATTGGACGTAATTTTACATTTAATTAAAAACAACATTTTTAATGGAAATAATTAATAGTGATAAATTATGAATTTTAGTGGTCTTAAAAACACGTTTTTTGTTTTGGCGGTGGGAATTAATTTTAATTTAATTTATTCCAAATCTGTGTATTGAATTTAGAAAAATGGATTACATATTTAAAATCATGAGGACCAAATTTTGTAAATAGGTAACTTTTATTTTTAGACATTTTGAATAATTACTTCGGTAAATATTTTAATTACCATGGTTAAAGGGTAAATTTGGTAAATAAGGGTAAACAAATAATAATATAATAATAATAAATTACCATAAAACGTGTCCTAAACCTATTGGTTGATACATTTCTGACCATGGGAATCTTTGTGTAGATTTTGGGGCCCCATGGATCCACTTATAAGTGATAATGACACAATATATTAATTAAGTTAAAGTAAATACAAAAATGACATAAGCATATATCTTTTAAAAAACAATTTTTACATAAGGTTATATATGTTATATTTTAAACTATAAATATTTATTAGAAACCTGAAAATATTTTCTACATAATGGTATTTTATTTATAATTTTTAAAAATTGAATAATTAAATTTATTTATGACACAATAATGATGCAGTATTTTTCTTATTAATTAAAGAATAACACAATTAGTATTATAAATGTTAAAATATATATAATTTGAATGTTTTTATGACATAAAAAAATTTTATTGGTCAATATGACATGTTAGGATTTCTTAAATGAATTTTTTTCGAATTAATAATGTTGTTATGACTTTAACAAAAATCAATTATTAAATAGTGTCAAAATTGAAATAAAGGAGTTTTTAAAACAAATATTATATTATTAATTGATATTCTATTCCTAAAAATATGAGGATAGGACAACGGAATTATATAATAGTATATTTATTATTAATTGACCACATGGGGGGTCTCTTGGAAGTTTATAGTAATTTTATTAACTATATAATATAAAAATACAAAGAGACATGGTAAATGTAAAACTATTTAACATAGAGTTAAATCTAAAAGTTAAAGTTAATATAGTGACCGAAACCTATCTAAAACCTATTGATTGAGTTTTTTTAGACCTATCCCCACCTTAAAATTTAAATAATCAGCTTTGGAGCCATTACAAACCGAATATGAATTTATTATAAAATAATATTTCGTGCTTTTCCTAAGGTGCCCCTCACCCCTCTTATAAAATGGCACTACCCCTTCTCTCAATTTCCCACATTCAAAGCCATTTGTCTCGGCCAAACCCTGCCCAAATATCCTCTCAACTTCCCTAAATTCATCCTAGAGGCCCTCCTTTGGCCATAAATCCATCTTAAGGATCCATTTTGATCAAATAAAAAGGAAGAACCCGAAGAAGAGGTAATGATTTCACCACCCTCTTTCAAGTTCCATTCTTCTTCCACTTCTTCCTTCATTTTTATTTCCATTATAAAATAATAAATCCAGTATCTTCTATATACTGTGATGTTATTATAAATATGGTACAACCATATTCATTATTCAATCTATCATTTGAATGACATGTCACCATACGTTCGTACGTACGACCTACTGTCTCCATGTCGTGTCGTAATTGTTATTCAATATATTATTATTTGGATGGGAATAATAATAAAATGTAATTCATTTAAATAATAAATATAACATGATAATTATTCTGTATATATGATATAACATTCAATTTTATATTATTTTAATATCAAAAGAATGAAATTGTCGCTCGTGCGTACGTACGGATTACCGCCTCCATGAACGCGGTGAGATTCATTTCTCATCATATCCAATCAAGACTAAATTTCATTTGATGATTAAAAATAATGTTTAGAGACAAGATATCATTTTGTTTATGAATAATATACATCCCATCCTTAACAAATATGGCTCACATAACAATGTAAATAATGGAAAATGAATCCTTAAACACCCGAATCAACGATAATACCAAGATATTATCAAAAAATCAATGTTAAAAGATCATATATGATATCATATTAATGTATATGATTCTTGTATAATTAAATAACAATTATTTCACCATTATAAAGGTGGTTAAACTACCCTTGTCCAAGCTAAAAGTACAATGTACAATATTTCTTATCTCACTTTTAATTCCATGATATTTCTATTTTTCACCAATTATTTATTGCATGTGGTGTGTGTACTTCCCATGATTGTATTCATTGAGTAATATACGTTAATTTATGGAAATTTACATCATCATTGTACGATCCTTATTTCATGTGTGTATGTTTTTTATGTTACAATATCTATAAGGGAATTTGAAATTTCAATTTCCACTCATTTAGCTATATGCATACTTCATTGATTATTTTACTCCAATATTATTTATGGAATAACTATTAATTTGATTATTTCATAATTTCCACTCCCCTTTATGTGGATATACTTCTGATACACGTTATCACTCCATTGATAAATGTTCAAGTCTTCGATATGAACTTGATAAGAGTAATTTTAACTCAATGTCCATTTATTGAGTTAAACATCCAATTCATTGGTAATTTTTTTACAAGATTATGTTTGAATGTCCTCTAATTGATTTACACTGAATATACAGTCATATTGAGTGTATTTATATTTTTCACACATAATTATGTCATTGATTTTTCCTTAAACTAAGGATAATGCCTTTATAAGAGACTTAATCTCAATTTACATCCCTTTGAGACTCCTTTGTTGTTATATACCAAATCACTTTTATATGGTGTATATAATCTACTTTGACATAGTATATCATGAATCCGTTGATTCTCATGATATTAAAATGTTTTGATTACCTCAATTATTTGTATTCAAGTGTCTCTCTTTTGGTTAGAAACTCTAACTAATATATCATTTTTAAATGTTTTAATTATTTATTCTTCTAAATCTTTCTCATTAATGCCCATTTTTTGAAAATGGTTTGAAATATTTATTTATATGGACATTAATGTTTTAAAATTAAAATTCACTTTAAATGTCTCAAAGTGGAATGGTACACTTTGATTCAAAAATCAATTTTTAAAACGACTTCTTGACAAGTAGTGTGACTTTTAAATGTTTTCAAGAAAAAGGGGTTATTTCTCTCAAATAGTTTTGATGATTACCTTCATCTATGTCAATATCATTAATTATACTCGATTGATGTTAATTGGTTACAATATAATCATCCATATTGTATTGAATGAGTTATGTTTGACTGTGGATGTGCTATTTTTATACCATTCAGGGTTTGTGGATAAAGTATTGACATTTCATATGATAGTTTTAATACAGATGTTTATGTTATGTTTCAAACATTTCATATGAGGAATGCATTGGACTTAGTATTTGATGTGTGGAGCCCGCTATAGCTCCTAGATGCATCGGTAGGTCTCATGAGACAAACTAGTGTCTTGGCACAAGGCCTTGACAAAATCTTATTTGTAGTTTTGGCACGAGGTCCTGACTATGTGGTTATGATAGTCTGGCATTATGCATTTCATTATTATGAAAGTGGTTATTTATATTTCATGTGATTATTCGACTAGTATAATATCCATGTGAGTAAGTAAATAGAATTATTTCATTTTATCTTTTCCATATTATGCTGAATTTCATGTTTAAAAGTCTTTTGTTTTAGTTATACATTGCCTTAAATTATTATGCTTATTTATGATAGTTTCCGCTATATTTTTATCCTTAATGATCATCTGAGCTCACCCCATTCTATGTTTTATTTTTCCCAGGATGCGAATAAGTATTTTATTAATGACCGACAGGGATAGTATGAGGATATGAGTGTGGTATATGGAGAAAAGTTGTTGTTGTAGTTTTTTACTTTATGATGTGATGTAAACCTTATGAATGTATCTAGTGATTCCAAGTCTACTGAACTAATTGGTCTTTTGATATATGATCTTTTGTGAACATGAAAATGATATGTAGTAATGCACTGACTCTGGGTAACTGGGGTCAGGGAGTTACATTATAAACATAAATTTGAAAAATTGATAAATCATACGAAAAGTCTTGCTGAAGGTGAGTGGAAATAGATTTACCCATTTTAAAATAAATTACAAAATGGAATTTAGTTATCCTATCATTATAATCCAAAATCTATTGTTTAAAACCAAATTGATATTTGGTTAACATAAAAAATATTATTTTAAAAAATAGTATTTTCACAGCTAGTTTTTTTATCCCTAAAAAAATTAGATGTAATACCATTTTAAAATTAACTTTTGACTTCCATTTTAAAAATAATTAAATTAAAATGATGATGGAGTTCAAAAATAGTTTCTAATAGATTATATTCATGGAAATATTACAACATTTTAATTTTAATCAATTCCATGATTTTATACTTTAGGAACAAGTCATTCCATATTATGAAGTATAATTCATTCTTTAGTATGGTTTTTTTAAAAAAATTGACTATGTGCTAATAGTGTTATAATTATAAAGATGATCAAGAATATTCCAAATAATTTTCATTTGAAATCGGTTCAAATACTATTGAATGGAAGGTATCTAGTTCTCACCAATAATAATTTATTTAAGAGATTTTTTTCATGTTTGGAGAGAACATCTTGTCGATTGATCTCATTTATGATCAACCATATAATAATATTTTTTGATAGTAACTCTCAATTTAAATTCTCAAGGGTACGATCTTTTTATTGAACCCATGACTTTGTTAACGGAGTCGACAGGTGTTTTAGATCATTTATATATACATAATATTATTGAGTTTTAAGAAGGGTTATACTCAGTTGTTTAACAACATCATTACTTTGTGTATGTGATTTAGTAAGATTCTCATTAATATTGTTGTGAATTGACTCTTCTAGTGTCTTTTTCAACTTATTTAATACTCAACATGATTTACGTGACATTGATTACCCATGACAAATACCTTCATCAAATTCAGATTAGATATTTCCTTGAATATACATTTTATTGAGGATGTAGAATTTAAAATTATTAAATTTAAATAAACTAGATTATGAAATATTTCTTTTACAATGTTCGTAAGTGTTTTTTTTTGAAGATGAGTCTTATGAGGATATAATAATGGATAAATAATTTAGTATTTATCATCACTACCCCAAATAATCGAGGAATGGAAAACTCACTAATGACAATTATAGAAATTTCCTTTTGGGTCATATTTCTTCATTTAACAACACCATTTTATTGACTTTTTTCGGATAATAAAAGGAGTGATGACAATGTTGGGATGAAAAAAACTCATGAATTTAATTTATCAAATTTATACCATTTTCAGTTTCATATGGAAAAAAGTTTGTTGCCTTTTCCATTTTTGAATTTCTAGGAGAAGTTAAAAAATACATTACAATCTTTATTATAATGATATAAGTATAATTACCACATATTTATATTCTATATTTATAATTAATTAAAAAAGTGCAATTTTTTCATAAGTTGGTCCAAAAACATAATGGTGGACTAAATATATAGATTTAGAAGAAGAAATAAGGGTTTTTCTTTTAAAAGATTATTTTTTCTATATTCCTTGTTGGAAAGGTTCAAACAATGTGTTATATTCAAATGGAAATTTTGGTAAATATTATTATAGTTATATATTTGTTAGAATAAAAAGATAGTGATTATTATAATGACATATTTTTTGATTAAAAATCCATGTTTCAATATCTATTTCACTTAAACGCTTAAATGTTTTATTAAACAATATTTAAAACTATATATATGTATATTTAAAACTAGATATGGTAAATAAAATATTTTATTCTGAATAAAATAATTTTAAAAAAAACTTTAAAATATTATTTTTAAAACTGCTATCTCAAAATTGAGTAATATCTACATAATTAGATTTTAATACATTTAAAAATAAATAACATTAATTAATAATGATTTAGACAATACCAATCCTACCTATATGAGTTTTTTTTCTTTTGGAGTTATCTCCAAATTGTAAATTTGGTTCTCAGGTCATTATTTACATGAATCCTAATATGAAATTGAATTATTACATCACTATAAGATGAGATATTTAGAGATTTTATACCTTTATTCTTCATTTTTTACTATTGTTTCAGGGGGAAATCCAACATGATATTTATTTTACTTTTGATACCAAATAATTTAAATTCCATTTCTTGATTTTATTTTGAAAATCCTTGTGTAGATATTCTCTCATTCAAGAACATGATCACCCTTTTAGAAATATGTGAAGATTTAGATGCACTTTTGGAGGATTCATTACTAATTAATTTTATAGAAAAAGACATTGAAGAATCATTGTTCTTATTAGCTTCCTTTTTATATTTCCATATCTAGTTCAACTTATATGTAGTGAGAGAATACATGAGTTCCTTAACCACTATATTTTTTATATCAATTTCTTATAGGATTGAGGTGAATTTTGGTTTCTAATTTTTTGGTAACAACCAAAATACTTTCTTTACTGAAGTTTCTATGCATAGTGAATTATAGAGATCCATGAAACAATTATATATAATAGTAAATAATGTAAAAAATTAATAATATATTATTTTATATTCTTAGAGAAACTCTATAAGAATATATTAATTATATATAATTATGAATAATTGATTTTGTTAGTTCCATCATGCATTGCTTCTAAAGATTCAAAATTTCTTGAAATATTTTTTGTGTAATAATTCAATTAAATTCATATTGATCCAACCAATAATGAAAAATATTCATATATTGTCTCTCTATTTCAAACTAAGAAATATCTTCCTAGGTTCTTTTAATTTCCTTTTTAGTTTGTTAAAATTTAACCATGTATTAAAATTTTCTCTATATTATAATCAATAAAACTAAGAAAAATATACATGTTATTTCCCAATAAACATAATTATTACTATATAAAATGGATCACAACCCCAAGATGCCTTTTGAAGCACCATGTGTGTTTTGTAAAAAAAAGAAAATAAAATAAAGATACTTGAAAATTCAATTAAATATTTTGATAAATTTATTTGATGGAATTGGTGAAAAAAATAAATTCAAGAATCTATTGATGCAAAATGTGGGATAGAGTATAGTAAAAAAAATTGGGGGGGGGTTAATTTTTCTTTTTAAAATATTATTAAAATGATCCATGTAATTAAACATCTTTGTTAAACATTAATTAAATTTAATCCTTTTGAAGTGTTAAATAAAATAATCAGTGTTGAAAGTGAAAAAAATATGAAAGTAGAATAATATAAGAGGATGAATAAAATAAGGATAAATTGAATAATAAAATTATTAATTAATATTATTGGATTAATCAATTGAAAAAATGAATTGTATAGAGTGATAAATAATTAAAATCAAAGAATGTAAATAAGATTCAATATTTGTGATGGATATTTTTAAATAATTCAGAATTAACCCTAAAGTCTACCATCCCAATCTATTGATGATTTAATGTATTATTCCCATGGAATTATTAGGTAAAAGGATTCCAAAATGTTCCCTTAATTTTTTGGTCATTTCTAGATATAAGATACAATAGGGACTAACTCATTCATAATAAATCTATAGATCCTAAAAATATTTATCCCTTGATTTTTTCATTGAAATTGAATGATATCCAATGACCCACCCATTAATGGTAATTATAATAGAATCTTGATGAAATATTATGATGAGTGGATTTCTAAAAAGTGATCAATTTTGTATTTCAACTCGATTATCTCCCAATAATATAAAGAATAGAATCAGAGAAATATAATGACAAGATATGATGAATTATTTTACAATTGGTTGACACCCAAGATTGGACGAAGAATTTTTTTTATATAATTGTTTATACTTAGAGAGATTTTATTATTGTAGTAGTTTGGAAATGAGAATGAATTTTAAAATTGTGGCAGATTATTAAGCACACCCAAGGTATCTATTTATTTCCTCCAAAACTATCATAAATATTCTATAATTATTTGAGAATCAATGAAGTACATGAATACCCATAGTTATGAATGTTGAGCATAATGAAATGAAGCAAAAAATCCATCGTAGGACAAAATATATTATACCATGTCCTTGTGTATAAAAGAAGAAATTATTATCTGTAAAACTCCCAAAAAATTATCCACAATGCCCAAACATAGTAAATTTTGATATGTCTCTTCTACAGTCCAATACTCCCAGATCCAACACCCTCTACTGTAATATATTTTGGAAATTTATTAGTTGAACTTCAAAAAGTTCCTCTACCACATGCATAATTGATCCTCTAAGGTTAATATATCCAAATTACAAGGCTTTAATATATCCATTTAAATATATTTAGGGATATTTCATATATCTTAATGGAATATAACTTGATATCATAAAAACTTATTTAAACCCACTAAAATGAAACAATTAAGGAAATTAAAGAGTGTTTGTGGCCTAAAAAAGATAGCGAGAAGAAAAAAATATGTTTAAATATTATAGTAAACCATAAATTTCATAAAAGAATATATTAAGTATAACAAGAGTTATATTCAATAAATTACCTTATATACCATTCTAGAGTCATATTGGTTTATTTTCTTTCGAAATTTGTATAGATGAAATAATTTTTCTTAAGAGATATAGATAATATCCCTCTATGTGATTCCAAACTAGTGGAATTCATAGAAATATCATACATACAAACATTTTCCATAACCTGAGGAATGGATATAGAAGAAATGGTGAGATCAAATTATAACTAAGGGTAAGAAATAGATATTTCAATGATCACATAAGTTTAATATGATCATAAGGGAATGATCACAAGATTTTAATATTTTACAACCACAACCAATATATCATATATCATAAAACATAATAATTTCAAAAAGATTGAATTTTCATAATACATAAATTATAAAGGAATAAAATAATACAAGATGTGATAGAATAATAATTACATAAGAAAACTATTTTTGGAATAAATATATGTGTAAAAAATAATTTCATTAGACAAGGCTCACTACCAAGTCTATATCTGTCTATTGGGTTCAATCCCCATTCCATCGTATCCTTAATATTGTTTCTCTCCTAGGAATGTCATTTTTATTGAGTCTCTCAATAAATAGGTTCAATTTCTAATATATCCCTTATTATCTCATTAGATATCAATTTGTACCCAATGCATTTAACTGATATATTATTTTGGCCCCACCCATATCATAATGAAGATTATACATATATGTTCCATAAGTTCATAAAAAATTCATCATATCCTTACCCATGTAGTCGAAATATATTTCATAAATATTTCAACATTTTATCATGGTAGAACCCATTGAAAAAATATGTTTCTTAAAGGTCTCATCATATCCTAATTAACCCATGGGAACTCACCATTTTTTAAAAAATCATCCATAAAACATCATAATAAAAGTTGATAAAATAATGAAAGTGGATTGTGTTATTGGATACTATCCCTGGTAAATCATAAGAAGTATAAAAGGATGATATCATTTATAATATATTCCTACGTAATGATCAATTGAAAAATTATTTATGAAAATACCCTTTTCCCATTAAAATAATATTTCTAAAAAATATATTAATTTCCTAAATATTAAGGATGAAATTTTTGTTGAAGATAAAATTATAAATTTTAATGTAATATTTAATTAATTGAGAGGTAGCAGTGTTGGGAAATTCAGTTCGTTCTCATTATGTTTAAAAAAATATTTCTTTCAAATTTTATAAAAAATGTCAAAAGTACCTCATTTGGAAAACAACAAGAAGATTCCTTTTATCCCATTTTATAAAAATTCAATCTAGGGTATAATGACTTTCCAATATAATGGGATAATTTTAACAATGTTCTTGACAACATTTTTAGAAATCAAGGATATGGGAGAAAAATTATTATTTACTACATAGTGAATTTAATATGGTTTTTATTAAAAATATTCATTCATCCTCTTGACTAACTATACGGTGGATCATAAATGGTAAAAATTTAATCTCTAAAAGTAACCCTTGGATAATGGTATTATTGAGACATAGTTAATAAAATTTCATCATAAAAAAATAATGATAAATTATATTGGAAAACAATCAGATTGTTACATAAATATGTTTCCACTAATATGAATTTCTTCAAAAGTTCTATAATATCCCATATAATAAATTTAAAATTTATTATAATTATTTAATAGATAAATTTATAAATTGTTTCTGTCATATATGGTCTAAAAATAACATTTCAATACTCAATTATTTATATTTTTTTATTAAAATCATTGTTTCCTTGTTTTAACTCTTTTATATTTCATAAGAACTCTAGTTTAGTTGTTCTGATTGTTGTACATTGATCATGGTTTTATCATCTCAATAATTTTAATCATCATTTAAAAATAATATATATATATATTTCTATTAAAGTTAGATGTATATAAATAAAATACACCATTTGTGGAAATGAGATGATGTTCCCACACATGAACACAATTTCAATTTTTTGAAGGATTTAATGAAATGATCGTAAATTATAATTCACCATTAAAGAAACATTATTATATAAAATATATCATATATAATCATTCAATTTTTCCTATTTACCATTTATTTAATGTGAAAATGAAAAATGAATCACATCACATCATAGAGGTGGTTGTCCGCACGTACACACGAGAAAAAATATTATTTTTTAATGGACGAGAATGTAAGAACATTGATGTTATGTTATAATTAATGGATATTAATAATTTTATTAATATTATTTATAAACGCTCAACTAACAATAATAACTATCCTTGAATTATGTTGATGGAAAAGGAATTGTATTGCTATGATGTGGACATACTTCACACGTCTACACAAGTGATAATTACACATCTCATTTGATGGAATAGAGGGTGAATAATGGTGGTCACATAATCATAATACTACATTATTATATTTATTATAATGGTTATATTTTTTTATTAATAACATTGATTTATATGGGGCATAAAAACTAAAAATTTGAAAGAGGTCGTGTATGATTATTACCTCTCCTTTTATTAGCCTCCATTTGATTATTTATTGAGGACTCTTGGAAATTAATTTTAGGAGTAACATAATCTATATTTTATTTATCTGGAATTTTAAAAGATAATTGGTTGTGGTTTGGTCAATATATATGGTCCAAAGTGGTGTGAATAAGATAAAGGGGCAGTGTCCATTTATAAGTGGGGTTACATACACACTTTAAATATATCAAAAGATAAAAATATAGTAAATTTACACTCAAGAAAATTTTTCCAAATGGATATATATTTAAATATGTGATAGGATTAGCTCAAAATATGGCAAAAAGTAGGAATTATGAATTTTTAATAAGAAATCATACCCTTATCACTTAGTTTAACCCCTTGTAAACGAATTTCACCTTAGCAATAAAAACATATATTTTATATGTTTTAAAATTATTTATAACTAAAAATTATGTTAATAATTTTAAAAAATATTAATTATTTTTGATAAAAATATTAAATCCATATTATAAAATTAAATTCAAATAATTTAATGAATTTAATTTAAAATTATACACATAAATCTTCTAAAAAAGCATTTTTATAAGATAATGTTTTCTTATGTATAAAACATTTCTATAAAAAACCCCAACATAAAATTCACTCTGATGATGATAATTAGATTAATAATTAAATGAATGAACTAATTTGACAATTTCATTCAATTTTAAATGATATTAATGTTTTTAAATTTTAGAAATAAAAAAGATATATTTCAATAAAACTAATTATTTTTCACAATTCATTTAAAAATCTATGTTTTATGGAAATTCATAAAATATCAATCAAAAATAATTTTAAAATGATGTTTTAAAAATTAATGTTTAAAATTTTAAAAAACATTTCTTGATGTGGAAAAATTTCAATATATCATTTTCATATAAAGTGCTTAAAAATCGGTTTTAGTGATAATTATATTTTTGAAGCATGTAAATACATTACTATAAATTGAGTCCTTATTTATAGTTATATTTTATTTATCAAAAAATTTAATTTTTTTAATCAAAATGTGTTTATTCCTATTTATATCACCAATTTATTAGGAAGGTTATAAGGAAAAACTATATAATGGTTCATTTAGACATTTTTTTCCTTTTATTGAAAAAAATTATAAAATTTAATATACGTGAAGGGAAGTTTATTTTAAAATTCTTCGATGTTACATTATAACCCCATAAAATGAATACTTCCTTCAAAATAATATTACTCATATAATGAAAAATGAGGATATATTTGTTTCTCTATATTCTCAGGATCCCATGTAACATCATTAATTTTATGATTCTTATATGGAACATTAACCATGTGACCAATCTTATTGCATAAAATATTTTCTCTATATGGAAAGATCCCTTATGATATTTTTTTCAAATGGAATATCATCTCCAATGGAAAATGTCTTATTTTCCAAATATTTGAAGGATCAAGTATGCACTTCATTAGGAGAGATACACAGAACACATTGTGAACATGGGGGAGCTATAGTAGAAGTAGGAAGCGAAAATATATGATCCATACCCAATAAATAATATCAAATGGGATAAATTAAATAGAGCTCATATATCCCTTTATTAAAATTATGAAAACTTTATTCCATAGAGAAATTCAGAAAAATAACTTCTCACAATTATCAAATTCTATATTTTACTGATGATTTCTACAAAACTATTATATAGACTCTGAGCATCCTTGATGTGATGGCAGATGGATATGACAATCTAATCCATTTTTCCACCCATCCCAGGGCCCAATAAAATTATTCCTCTAATTTAATCCTGAAACATTAGAGTTTTAAAATTATTTATATAGTTTGGTTCATAAGGATCCCTTTGATGATCGATTGAAAGACATTGTTATAATATATCTTGACTAGAGGATGGTGTTGATATCAAACATGTTTGAAATCCACTGATGAAGGTAGCAACATTTAATCAAGGGTTTGAGTGGTTCTCTTATATTGACTCTCTCTATGTGGATCATAAGCATTACTAAATCACAACTCCAAATCTATAGCATTCTAAATAGTTTTTCATAACAATGAGGTATGCATTGGATCATGATCATATATAATAGAATGTGTTATTTCAAGAAAACATACAACTTTATTAATGTATATTATATAAATCTATTGAAGAAAGAAATATTCTCTAATTGACATTAATATTGTTGACATTGTTATTTGGTCAACTATAACTCAAACAACACTGTATACTTTGGAAAATTTTGGGATATCGACAAGGAATTCCATGGTGATGTTTTTCTATTTCAATTCTTGTATGGGTATTGATTTTAACATCAATGTAGACTTATGACTCTCATATTAAACATGATGGTTTACCAAACACTATGATACAAACTCTATGTAGGAATTATTATCCTATGAAAAACTATTTTTACTTTGATTGCATATATATTCGATCATTTGAATATTAATAAAACATTTTATTACATTTTTTCTTTGGTTTACAATAATTTAATGTAATAATGTCCTATATTATCTTCCATATTGATATGGTCATTGTAGTTCCCTTTTCCTATTAGATCCCTAAAAACCAATGGCAATATTCATATTTTTTTTATTGTTTAATAAAATTCTATGGTGAGACATATATAATGTGACAGTCAGGTGTGAGTTCTCAGAAGAGGATAAGGATCATTCTTACATGGTTTTCACTTTTTAATTTCTAATATGGGAGATTATTAGAAGTCACAAATCAATAGTAATTCCATATGTTTTTCTATAATCAGATATTCCCACTATATGTGATGGTCTTTAGAGATTATGAATACTATTAATGCATTTTATGACCCACCCACTTAGTTGTATTTTGTGAACCATAATGATAAATTTTCTGGGTGAGGTTTGATATGTGGGGAACATCATGAGGGATAAATTATTAATTAAATATCAAAGAAGGATTTCCCCTTCTATCTTAATGGAAGTTTATATCTCATCCCTTTGATTAGAATAGAATTTTCACATGAAATTTCATGTCCATTGTGCATTAATTTGTTTCTTATAGATCTTTAATGAAATATGTATCTAATAAATAGTAATATTTGATGGACTTTAAACATACATGATGAGATAATTGGTTATAAGAATTATATTACATATTGAACATTTTTATGTGGTTATAAATGCTTTGAAATTATGTTATTTCTCTTGAGTTCTATATCCTATTTCTAAATAGTGTTATTGGACATTAATAAATACCACCGAATGAAAATTATAATGAATCGTAGAGGTTTAAACACTATGTGTTTCCATTTATATTTATTAAATTATTTTTGAAATCAATTAATTCAGTAAATATTATTCTCAATATCAAGGTATAATTTTATTCTCGTTTTATTGATCACTAATATTATCATGGTAATAAATAATTTATTTATATGATTACATGAATATTTGATAAATATTTATTCACTGGATTCTGAATAAAATTTTTATTTTTTTTATTGATAAGTAAAATATTTAATAACATTTTTATTCATGTAATTAGTAAATATTGAGAAATTAGATCAAAACAAGATATCATCAAGCGATGAATATTTATTTTCAATTTGGTAAATACAATTTATCACTGTCCATGTTAGTGAACACCATAAAAACAATATTGTATTTATATAGAATGAGGTTTATTAATGATTATTATATTATTTAATGGATGGTACGTAATTAGATTATATTTTAACCAGCACCCTAGAACAATAAATATATGTGTATTTCCATTGTGTAGGGTTATTCATAAATTGATAATAGAGAATCATTGTGTACAATAGACTTCTCTCGCACTCACTCTCTCTCCTTATTGAATGTTTCTCCTCCATTCCTTTTAATAATGAGAAGAAATAATCTAAGCCCAAAAGAACATGAGTGATCATAAATGACAACACCAGATGTTTAATTCATCATGTTAGAACCCTGAAATCGATCTGTGTCATTAAGTGATCTATGATCTACACGTTGATCGCCATTAAATGGATTCTCTTGTTGGATCATTCAAGGAAAATGATGCTGATCCAAATAGAGATTTTAGAAGTTCATCATCATCAATGATGAATGTTCCTTAGATCATGTATTCATTTCATTGTATCTAAATAAATTATTTATAAATATAAAGTGAGATATAATAGCTTGAGGGTTTTAGAAAATCTAAAGTAGTATAAATTTTAATTTTCCAACCATCCAAGGTTATTGCTCTTTTCTTAAAACCTTAATTTAGGACCAGATGAATCACATTATTAATTTATAATAATTTGTTTTATTATTTTTAAATACACACAATCATGGATGAATTTTCTCATTTTTTGTAATATTTTCTTTAATATGGTATGAATAAATATGTGTTTGATATATTAATAATAATACTTTACTATTTCATTTTTCTTATGGACTGAAAAAAGACGATGAATGAAAAGAGATTCTATAAGGAAGTGTCAATAATTTTGGACAAATAGAATCAGACTATAGAACATATACCTAGATTACATACAATGTACACAAGTGTAATGCAACTATCCATGTCATGGGATACAAAACAAGCTGAGTAATTGTATGAAATGTATTTATTGAAAAATGCATGTAGACCGGGACAACATATAACATGTAATTTCATATTACATGTTATGTAGCATGTGTACACACATTATAGTCTACATGGGTTAGTGGGAATATTTATGAAACCTGTGTGGTTAATACACATAGTTAATTCTACATGATAATAATATCCTAGATAATTAATGATGTATATGATGTGTAGATAGAATACATTCCTTGTATCTCATTAATTCCTACATCCTATATATATGTTGTGTTCCTCAATAAGTTATGAACAAACATAGAATATAAGATACATAAAATTTATTGGGATTGTAAATGTTGTGTATTACTATGGTAAAAGAAATTATATGTCCCTTTTTGGGTTACACAGACACAATGCAAGTAGAAGAACATGGAACATAGTATTTTTGTACACATTTTGTAGTTCATCAAAGGAAAACACCCAAGCCCTAAGTGTGTACCCTATAAACATGATAACTGAGCTATAAAAAATGTATCTTGAAACTAGATTATGTATACAATTCTAATTAATTATAGAATTATTAACACATTATGATTTTAAAATAACAGTACATTATATAGCTTAGATTACATAGAACATCAAGCTTAGACGAACTCCAAAATATCATTATATCAACTTGACCATTATAACCTAGCTGTTAAATTGGATGGAATAAATATTATTACCCTTACTTTAAAATAAATAATTTCCCAACCCATTTATAATATATTAATTTATCATTACGAAATAAAAACCACATTTTTAGTAATGTAATTTTTCAAAAATATGTTTCGATCAAAATGGGATTTTTATTGTATTATACAAGAAAATAAATAAAATTTATTTTTGAAACTTTTATAAAAATTATTTCGTAAAATGAAAATAATATTTGGATTCATAATTTTAGTAATATTTCTGTACTAATTTATAAGAATCTTCTGAAGTGATTAATTTTTCAATGAATGGGGAAAAATACCATTTTATAAAAATGTCATTTATTTTTAATTAATTAATAAATTTTAGTGTCCCATTGGGGTTTGAATATTTTTTTCCAGTAACAGAAGTATTATTCAAATATATTTCATTAAATTAAATTATTTTGAATCTGTATTCATTTTTATTCTAGAATAAGATTATTTTTGGGTTTAAAAACACAATCTTTCTGAAAATAGTTTTAAAGTACATAATGTTTTCCATTTTAAAGTAATTAAAATAATCTATAATAGGGAATTTTTTAAATTAAATATATATATTATATATCAATAATTAATAAATTAGTTTTATAAAATGATAATTATTAATCATAGTGTTAATATAGTATCATTTTTTCTGGAAAATTCGAATATTGGAAACCCACCATTTCATCGTGTCTACCAGTTTTTTTAATATAATTTTGAAAATTATATGAATTGAATTTCGTAAAATGGATTCCATATTTTTTAACCTAGGTTACATTTTATTCTTTATAGTAATTTTTAATTTGAAGGATATAAAATGTTACTGTGGAAAACGTTTTTACCAAAATTTCTGTAAAATAATGAAATGGGCTAATGTTGACTTATAAAAGCATAAAATACATAAAAACTATAACTCTACATGGTTGGTTGATGTGTCTCTAAAAAAACCATAATTTAAAACAATAATTATTAGTCTAATTCACAGTAATTAATTACACACAAATGTGGTTGGATTTCAATATAATATAATCATTATTTAATCACATAAAACCACCCCTCCAAAAGTATAAATTCCACTCATCACCACCCTCTTTCTCAAGAAAAATCTTGAAGCCAATAAAATCTCAAAAAAACCCTCTCATCCCCACTATCCCCATGTAAAAGCTCCTCAGGTCCCACCAAATTCCAATTCCATGGTCCATAAGGAATCCATCAACAAGGTTATAATCATGATGTAATTTTTTCAAACCACATATCTTATTTTCATTTCTTTTGTTACCTTCTCCTCGCCTAATTATTCCATAATGTAATAAAAAATAAAAAATTATGTATATAATAGAATTTTATATTTCAAATGGAATATTACATATCACTACCTTTTATTTCCACCACTTAATCAACTAAATGAAACAATTGTCCAAATTATTGTAGTAGGCCATCTCCATGAATTGTGATTATTCGTTTCCCATCTCCATCATAAAGGATGGTCATAAATGTATTATTATGGTTATTTAATGTTATAAATGGTTTATTATAACCAATTTATTTTTTGGAATATATATATATATATAATTAAATAAAAAATCTAGTTCGTGATGGTCAAAGAAAGTTCAAAAATAAATTAAACATTTATCATTAACATTTTAATCAAACAAATCATCCTCATTTATTAAATAAAAATGATGGGTAAGACCATTTAAACTTATAAAAGGAATTACTAACATTCCATTTGTCCTTATGGGGTTTTATTTTCTTTTGTAAATAAAATCCATTAATATACACAAATAATCAAATGAAGGAACCATGAAATGAATGCTTCTGAATTATTGAAAATAATGAAATGTTTTTGATGAATCTATGGTATGATTCTATAAAATAATCTCCTATGGTAATATAAATTTAAATATATTTATTTATTGAATTAATAAAAAATTTCAAACTAGTATACCTGAGGTAAATTTTGGAAAAACTAAAGGGAATCCTGAGTTAAGTGTTTCTCATCCCACCATTACGTCTATGAGATATATACCTTATTAATAACTTATTTTTTTATTATGGTGTATATATTAAGATTTTATATATCATATCAAGAACATCATTATATTTTTGTAAATTAATATTTCATTTGATAACTATTACTTTTAGGGGGAATGCAATTTGAATGATTATAACTGTTAAAGGATTTCATAACTCAATTTCCATTCAACTGATTGAACTTGTCCTTCATTTATTTATCACACTACATTTATGTGTGAAATGAATTTTGATAACCTAATTATGCATTTCCATCTATTTTACATTTATTTATAGCAGATACACATATTCTATTCATTTTATGAATGTCTTATTTAATGATATGATATTTTTAAGAGGCATTCATTAATGAAATTATATATTTTTTATGTTTCTCTTAAAAAACTTTTTTTTCCTCCATGACTATGATTTCTAAAATTGCTCCATGATTTGTCCTAGTGGGGTACATGCTTCGACTCCCAAATCCCACCTCCAATAGTCTAGTGGCTGCTGACTATTGATAGGGAAAATATTTTAAATTAATTTATATTTAATATCATATTTTTAAACCCAAAAAAGTGTTTCTCTTAGATGAATTGTTTCATTTTAGTGATTTTGGTGTTATTTTGAGCTGAATAGTAAAAATGGGCCATTTTGGATTTTTAATAGTTTTAAATTATTTATGTATTTTGTCCATAACATTATCTAAACTAATTTAAATTGCAAAATTATTTCTTTTCCAGATTCTACAGATCCAGGGCAACATTTATTATTTTTGGACAAAAAAGTTGAATCGGCCATATGGAAGCTCAGAAGAAGCTCACAAGTGGGAGAAAGAAAACTGTTTGCAGTTCTGCCTTGTTTTGGTGTGGGGTACATAAATCATTCATGGTGGGCCCAAATGTTGTCCTCTTCGGTGGGTGTATGTGCACAGAGTTTTAGAACATCTTTTATGAAGGAAAGGTCACGGGATTTGGCCGTTTCAGGGTCCATTAAAGCTTCCTAATCTGGGGGTTGGCGTTTTGGAGAGTCTGGCGGGACAGAATAAATTAGCAGAGTCAAACGACCATAACTCTTGAAATACAAGTCCGAATCCGCTGAGATTTTTGAGGGGAAACGCCCAAGAAAATTATGAACAACATTGAAGAAGGTCTCAACTCGTGAAGAGGTCATTTATTGGGTCCGAAACGAGACATCATTCGGAGGAAAGAAATCTGGATATAAAAGGAGGAGAGCTCCTCCTCCTCAAAGAATCCCATATTTCATCCCATTTCTTCCAGGACACCACAATCGGAGATGGGAGGAAGCCAAGGGAAACTCGGGGAAATTCTTCTTTAGCATAATTCTATTTCTTTCTTATATTTTTCTTTACTTTAAAATGTCTCTCCTCTCCCGCATCATTTTGCTTACCCCATCCATGGAGGGGTAGTTTCATTTGAGTGATCAAAAAGAGGGGAGGCTGGACCTATGGGTTGTGATTGAGTTTTTGTGCTTGAAATGAATAAAATTTATAATTATTTCTTATAATGGTTTCAATTCTAAATTCAGTATTAAATTCCGAATGCGGTAGTGTTATGTTTTTTGATTCTGAAATTATAAATTGTTTTGGTCGATGATCACATCTCCTGCCACCCAATTCTAATCTCTATACGGTGGAACAAGATTAGGGTGTGGTGGTGATTTCTAGGCAGTTGTTAAGCACATGTGTAGGATTGTATGTCGAAATCTTGGTTTATTAGAGAACAGCAATTCTCGGTCTGGGATTACTGTAATTAATCAAGAGACCTTCTACAACCCTAAGCACGTTAGAAGGAGGATAGACCAATCTAAGGTTTTAGAAAGGAAAATTCTCATCACATATATCTAACTATGGGAGAGAGAGGAATCGTTAGATGAATATCTCTATTACCAGTTTAAGGAAGAAGAAGAGATAAAATTTGCAAACCATGATGGCACAACACTTGGTCTAGCCGAACCCAATCCGATCACCGTCTTTATCATTTGTTAAAATCAATCAATTTCGTTTATTTGTTTCTCTCATAGTCATTCAAATTATTTAAAACAAATATTTTTTAGAAAACCAACAAAAAGTGACAACCTTGTTTTCTGTGCACTCATCTTCGGGAGACTACCTAGGATCAACTGCTATACTATATTTAGGTAAATAAAATATTTTTTTGCCACGCCCCATGACAGGCTTGCGTCAAACATGGTGTCGTTGCCAGGGAGGCAGTGCCTCAATGATTTAAAAAAAACAATCTCTTTTGAATGACCCATAGTTCAAATAGTAATTTATTAGAATTCGATCCAGAAATTGAGAACACAATAACCAAATTGAGAAATCAAAATATTAAAAAAGATTTCTAAGAAATCAATCTCACTAATTCAAGTGGTACCTTGAGTAATGACATTGAACCTTTAATAATGGTTGTAAACCCCAACCGAACACTACGCGACATCTGTGCACCTCAATTTGCCAATCAAAATTATCAACTTGCAATTCCTGCCTTAGAAAATGATTTTGAATTGAAAATTAACATGATCCAAGTGCTTCCTAAATTTCATGGTCTTGCAGCTGAAGACCCGAATCGACATATTCAAGAATTCACTTATGTTTGCTCCAGCTTCAAACCTCGAGCAGTCGCGGAAGAGTATGTGAAGTGGAGGGATTTTCCCTTCTCACTAGAGGAAGCAGTAAAGGAATGGTTGTACAATCTGCAACCGGGGGAGATCAGTGACTGTGAAGATCTAAAAAAATGCTTTCTACAAAGATTCTTCCCAACATCCATGAGCACTGTAATAAAGAAGGAGACTTATGTCATCCATCAATAAACTGGAGAAACAATCTATGAATACTGGGAACGTTTCAAGAAACTTTGTGAAAGTTTTCCAAACCAATAAATAGAAGAGGACCAATTACTTGTGTTCTTATACGAAGGATTTCTTGACAATGATAGGAATATAATAGATGCCTCCTAGGGAGGAGCCCTCATTGACAAATCACCTGCAGATATATGAATTTTGATTGAAAATATTGCACAAAATTTACAGCAGTTTGACACTCGATGAAATATCACTAGAGGAATCCATGAGGTAAGAACATCTGATTCATGTAGATTTAATTAGGAATGAAATGGGTGAACTCACCAGGTTGGTGCGACAAATAGCTGTGAACCACGTGAGGGAAAAATAAGGACCGAATCAGGTATGTGGTTTATGATCTTCTAATTCTCATTACACTGATCAATTTCCAGAAGTGTAGGGGATAGAATGTTGTTCTACAGCCTATCAACAAAGGAAATACCAACCGCAAACCCAACCAGGGTATGGGTTTCAACAGAACCAAGCCAGAGCACCTTTTCAGTAGCAATATCAGAACCCGATAGCATTCCAACAACCTTATCAGAAGCCCTTCCAACAATAACAAACATTCCAACCACCACCTTCCCAGCAGAAGAATTATGAGAAACCATCCACAAGTGCACCAAAAAATGAAGACCAACAGCTGAAGACAAGAGTTACTGGAATAGAAGATAAGATAGACAATCTAGCTGATCAATTTTCAAGCATTATGGATGCTCTCACCAAGAACCAAGGTAATCTTCCTGCACAAACAATTCCCAATCCAAAGGAGAATGTTAGTGCAATCACAACCCGAATTGGGAAGGAGCTCACACCACTAGAACAATGTGAGGAGGATGAATATAGGGAACCTGCTGAAGCTCATCCTGTCCAACCAAAAGATGGAGTCAACAACAAGGTAGAAAGAACAAGGTTCATGAAAGAAAGACTGGAAACACCATTTCAGAAACAAAAGAGGGAGAAAAAAATATCCAAGCACCATTCCCATAAGAATTTTTTGAGTCAAAGAAGGGCGAAAAAGAATGACTTCAACGGGAAATTTAGGAAACATTCCGCAAATTTGAGATTAATATTCCACTACTAGATGCAATTAGGGAAATCCCTAAATATGCAAAAAATTTGAAGGAGATATGTACTAAAAGAAAGAGGCTGGATGGAAATGAAAGAATAAACTTAGGAAGAAGCGTCTCAGCATTGATCACACCACCGATACCGCAAAAATGTCAAGATCCAGGGACTTTCTCTATTCCATGCACTATCAGTTCTATAAATTTTACTGACGCACTTTGTGATCTTGGAGCTTCAATAAATGTGTTTCCTCACTCAGTGTTTTCATCTTTGCAGATCGGAGAACTAAAATCAACTCAGGTGGCGGTACAATTAGAAAACAGATCCACCGTTTTCCCAGCTGGGTTCGTTGAAGATGTAGTTGTAGGAGTGAGAGGATTAATCATTCTAGTAGACTTTTTATGTACTTACCGTGGAGGAAGACAGAGCACCATCCCAATATCCTATCATCCTAGGGAGAACATTCCTGAAAAAACAAGGACAATCATCAACATGCATGAAGGAACACTCACCATGGAGCTCGGATATAGTACGGTACACTTCAATATTCTTGATACAATGAAACACCTGTCCAGCAATCACTCACTTTATGAAATCTCTCATGATGAAGGCATAAAACCAATTTAAGACACAAGTATGCTTCATGACTTCTTATCTGTGGGTGAACACTCCTCATTTGAATTTTATAACTCCCATGAACCTAAAAATTCTGATATCATGTTGGAGGATGAGGTAAAATCTGATTTTTTTTATGATTTGTTAAAAGGAAGTGAGATTATTCTAGAGAATTCAACATTAGAAGTAGGAAATGTAAATGCAATATCATCCCTTGAACAACCCCCATGTTTAGATCTGAAGCCTTTGCAATGTGACTTGAAGTATTCTAACCTAATGGAAGGAGATAAATTTCCAGTAATCATTGCCAATAACCTATCCCATTCACAAGAACAAACATTGATTGAACTTCTCAAAATGAATGTCAAAGCTGTTGGATGGAGTTTAGGTGATATTCCTAGAATCAACCCTAAGGTATGCTCTCACAGGATATTTTTAGAATGTGATTCTCGGCCAGTTAGGAAACCTCAAAGAATACTCAGTCCCATAATCATAGAGGTCATTTAGACAGAGATTGAGAAATTGTTAGCAGCTGATATCATTTACCCAATCTCTGATTCTCAATGGGTTAGCCCAATTCATGTAGTCCCCAAGAAAACTGGCCTGACCACTGTTACAAATGAATGAAATGAACTGATCCCCATGAGAATACAAAATAGTTGGAGAGTGTGTATAGATTACATGAAGCTAAATCAAGTTACTAGAAAAGATCAATTTCCTATTCCATTCATTTATCAGATGTTTGAAAGGTTAGCTGAAAAAACTCATTACAATTTTTTATATGGATTATCAGGATATTTTCAGGTACCAATTGCACCATAAGACCAGGAGAAGACAACCTTCACCTTCCCTTTTGGGACAATTGCCTATAAAAGGATGCCTTTCGGGCTATGCAATGCCCCAGGTACATTTCAATAGTGTATGGTGAGTATTTTCTCGGACCACATTGCGGATTGGTTGGAGGTGTTTCTTGATGATTTCATAGTTTTTTAGAAATTCATTTGATCATTGCTAGGGAAATTTGGAAAAAGTTTTGAAAACATGCATTGAAAAGAACCTTGTCATAAATTTCGAAAAATGTCATTTCATTGTTGAAATAGGGATAGTGTTGGGGCACATAATTTCACAAAACGGGATTGAGTTTGATAAATCAAAAGTTGATGTAATAAATTCCTTGCCATATCCAACTTCTGTCAAACATGTTGGATCCTTTTTAGGTCTTGCAGGATTTTACAGAAGATTCATCAAGGATTTCAGAAAGATTTATCTCCCTCTCTCAAGATTACTTTTAAAGGATGTTGACTTTAATTTTCGTTGTGCAAGTAGGGAATCATTGGATGAAATAAAGGAATGGATGATAACACCACCAATAATGCAGACACCCAATTGGGATTTGTAATTTCTCAGATTTTTCCATGTATTATATTAATATTATATGTTAAAAATTTCTAGACCAGGCTCTGAGAAGGCATGCAGTTCCGAGGCCCGGTGAGCCCGGAACAAATGTTTGAATTTAATTTAATAATTAAATTATGCACGTGTGCAGTTTTCTTGAAAACGTGTAATAACTCTCAAACGGGTGCTCGGATCAGAAATCTCAGGGCACCGTTGTATTTAGAAAAACGATTTTACCTTAGGTGAGGTCTAACTTTGGCTAGAGCAGGTCAGTGGTGAAATCATGTTTTTGGACGAAACAGTAATAAAATATGTAATAAAAATATTTAATTCCTGTAATAAGATATTTTAAAATCTCATAACTTTTATCCTCTTTAAAAAGAGGCTTGCGCCAGGGTCCAGGGTTACAACCCCATAACCCTGAAAACACTTGGCGACTCTGGAGGAAACCCCCAACGCGGTGGCGGCGACGTTCTTGATGGATTTCGACAGCGACGACGACGCAGCGAGCGGATCTTCTCTGAAAAACGCAGCGAATCCAGGTAGGATGATTGTTATTGATTTCTCTTTCCCCCGTTTTTGTTTTCTATGACGAACGCGGGCTAATCCACGAACAGATTAGCCCATGGATCGATTGTTTTGTGGGCGAGTGCGATTTAGGGTTATATCTGGAGATCAAATACTGGAGAATTATAATCTTTTGATATTTGTGGTTTTTGATCTAACGGAGACAAACCCGGATTGTCATGAACAACGATCGAGGTTTGTCCCCCTTGTTTAATTCTTGTTTCTTTTCTCCCTCACGTTCTTCATTGTGTTCTACGAGTTCTTGGAGTAAATCGATCGTTGTAAATTCGTTTGATGGCGCAACAATCCAAGATTAAAGATCCAACCCCGAAGCAATTCCATGGAGGTGCGATGATGGTTTGGGTGAGCGATTCGAAGCGGTTAGTGAGATTCGTATTTTTGGGCGTTTTTCTTCGGGCGGATCGATTGAGGTTTATGATCCGATATGAAGACTAAAAACACCCGTTTCGGTGTTCGTGTGAGTAGGCGAACCAAACCTTAGAGCATCGTGACGAACGGACAATAAAACGATGATCCAAAGGATCGGCCGAAGCGCGGGGAAGAAGACATCATTTCTTAAAAAATCCCGACGACACGCTGTGTACTATGGGCTACACGGCGTGTGTTCGTCGGAAGGGTTATCTGGTGTGTACTTCGAAAGTACATGGACACAAGCAAGGTACAAGGCCATGGAAACGCCGTGTATACCCCTCCCCGGCCAGACCCAGCAAGATACATAGGGTACCCCGTGTACTAGTACACGGGCAGGCAGCACAGACACGAGTAGAGACCTTGTACGAGCACATGGCCAGCGTACACGGAGTGAGCCAAGGCACTCGAACACGACATGTGTTTTTTCCTACATGCAGTGTAGTTTTTTTCTATCCAGCAAAGCCGAAGGACACATGCCGTTTACATGGGAAGCACCTGGATTCAAGGAACACGGCGTGTACTTTTATACATGCTGTGTAGTTTGGTTTTGCACGGCTTGAACGAAGGACACAGGCCGTTTACACGGTCAGTACCCGGGGTCAAGGAACACGGCGTGTAACCATACTACACGCCGTGTAACTTTTTCTTCATGGCTTGAGCCACTTGCCTTCAGTGACTTGGACTAGTTCTTAGGGTTCGCACCCTTGGTAATTCCCTGAAGGTTATGGTATCGATTCCTTTATACAGGGGTATTATCCCTTCAGAAGAACTCCCTGAATAGTGTTGTTGGAATCCCCTCTGAGCCGGATCCTCTATTCATTCCAGGAACCCAAGGTAGAGTTCTTGGTATCGGCATGACCAACATTACCCAGGCGTCGATCCTCTTCTTAGTGGATTACCTCAGACTGAGTTGTTGGAATCACCCCATGACTTGGCTGTGATCCTCATCTGAGCATCTTGTTCCCAAGGTACTTTTGGAGTGTGTTCTCCCAGAACGAGTACTTTGTATCTCTCTCTTCATACCTAGGAGTGTGTTCTCCCGATAGTAAGCTTAGTGGGATCATCGAGCTAGATCTAGTGGTAGCATCACGAAGGTCGTTTGTGTATGATTATATCTGTATAATATTGTTATATGTTCCATAGACATATATTGTGTAGAGCTGACTGTACCTTTCATTGTGGTATTTTCCTTTTTTGTATTTCCTCTGTGGTTCTCGGGGTGTCCTACTAGGTATTGTTATACTCACCCATGCACGGGCTTTGCCCGCACGTGTCGTGTCTTCTGCAGAAGAGCGAGCCTTTGACATGATTCTAGGTAGACCAGGACCGGACGGTGCTCAGTGAGATCAGACATGCCGAGGTTTGTTCCTTTGGTGACAAATTGCAGTCCCAGTACCTTTTTCTACAGGTTGGACTTTGTTGCAGACTTTCTTTTTGGTGGGATTGTACTTTTGGCCTAGGGTTTTACCTTGATGTACTTTACTTCGCTGTCATACTCTGTTGGTTGGGTTTTATTGTATGCATTCATATTTTCCTTTATTAGTTTTTACTTTTTATCTTTCTGGACTTGGATATGTGTGTGCGTGTGTACAGGTAATAGGGAATGCCTCCCATGTTAGTAGCATGCCTACTCGGTGCTAGTCAGCAGCCCCTGGCCTATTGGAGGCAGGCATCTGGAGTTGCGGCTCGTGCCCCGCTGGGATGGGTCGTGACAGAGTGGTATCAGAGGTGTTCAGTTCTACCATAGGACCAAGAGTCTGTGAGTTGGTTTGGGGCAACAGTGTTAAGTGTTTCGAGTTCAGCTCTCAGGCCAGGGACCCCAGTGTTGGTGCGGCGGCCAATGTATCCATACACCAGGGCTCTGATAACTTTATTTTCAACTCAGAACATGAAAACACTAGTTTTATGGGGAAAAGTACTGGTACATGTATCATATAGGAATGGGTTGTGGTTTCGATGTCCTTCTTGTGTTTGCTCTCCAGGTATACCCACTGACTGTGATACATCTTGTTTCTTAAACAGGATACCTCTGTGATGCGCACCCTCTAGGATCCAGCAGATCGATCATGAGGATGACCCCTTCAGTGATGAAGCTTCGATATAGGGACCAGATCCACCAGTTCTATCACCAGGTGGTGTGCCAGTTATTCCACCACCTGTGGGGCAGTGATTAGCGTCCGCTGTACCAGTGGAGGAGGAGTGCAGGCTGAGCGCACTCCATGAGTTTCAGAGATAGAGACCCCTCTGGTTTCGAGGTGAGCCTGACCCTCAGGCATCCGAGGACTAGCTTGAGGCGATGGCCATAGTCTTCCGTTTGGTCAGGACACCAGCAGACCAGATGGTGATCCTGGCAGTGAGCCTTCTGCAGGGCTCGACAGGGCGATGGTGGAGCTTGGTCATCCAGACTCACAACAAGGAAACTCTTGCATGGTTAGATTTTGAGCATCTCTTCATAGAGGAGTTTTCACCTATTACACTAAGAGAAGTACGTATACATGAGCTTATTCAGCTCCAGCAGGGAACCATGTCAGTGGCTGACTATTTGGTGAGGTTTACCGACCTTTCGTAGTACTCGATGGATATGGTCAGAGATTATTACTTCAGATCTCGGACTTTTGAGAGGGGCTTGCATAGAGATAGTCGATCTAGCATCATACCTATGAGAATTCTTACTTATTCTGGGGTGCTCGAGCGGTCTTTGGTGGTCGAGAGCTTCCAGGTGGAGCAGTGACAGCCGACATTTATCTGTAGTGGGCGATCTGGAGAAGAGACCTCGGCAGCAGGGAGCCGACGTCAGGGACCCAGGTGTGGGAGACGTTTCAAGAGGAGATATTAGGATAGGGGATCATCCATACATGGTTCACATGGTGCTTCTAGCTAGCCTTGAGAGAGGCGATGTTACTCGTGTGATGGCAGGGGACATCTCGCTCGAGATTGTCTGACTCGTCGTGCTACTGACATGGGAGTAGTGGATGGACCACCGAGGCAGAGGCAATGTATGGAGCGGGCAGATCCTCGGTGCGGCGGACGTGGCAGAGGAGCAGGGAGAGCAGCTGGAGGTGGTTAGCGTTTCGACCCTTTACCACCACCACCCCTAGGAGGTCCACCCCAGGCTCAGGGAGATGGTGGACAGAGGTAGGGGAAGCTGCAGGAGGCAGAGGCTTATGACCTAGGTACTCCTAGAATGATTAGAGGTACAATCTGTGTCTTTTCTACTTTGGCTACCGTATTGATAGACACAGGTGCTAGTCATTCCTATCTGGATGCTTATCTTGTTCAAGACCGTGAGATTCCAGTTGAGTCATTGACTCGACCCTTATGCTTAGAAACACCGACTGGAGAAGATTCAGATATCACACACCTTTGCAGGCAGTGTGACATGACCCTTGGAGGTGAGAGTTTTGGTTGGAACCTCTTGGTGGTAGCGTCGAGGCCTTATTATGTCATTCTTGGTATGGATTGGCTATCCACAGTTCATACCCAGATTGATTGTTTTAGGTGAAGGGTGCAGTGTGTCCATAGTGATGGAACGAGGTTCTCTTTTGTTGGTGAAATAGAGACCCAGGCAGCACAGGATGGAGTCATGCATAGGAGGGCACAACCTATTTCACATCTGTTGGCTAGCCTAGCCCTTGGCGGGAAAAATATTATGAGTTTCAAATTTTTAGCAGTTGTGGCTGAGTACGAGGATGTCTTTCCAGAGGATGTCCTCGGGCTACCTCCCCATTGTGAGATAGATTTCTCCCTTGAGTTGCAACCTAGGACAACCCCGATATCATCATCGGCTTATCATATGGCTCTTACAGAGCTTCATGATCTGAGGAGGAAGTTGGACGACTTTCAGAAGAAGGGATTTGTGAGACCCAACATTTCACCATGGGCAGCCCCAGTTCTGTTTCCCAAGAAGGGAGACGGGAGCTTGAGGCTGTGTGTGGATTCCGGCGCTTAAATCAGGTGACCGTGAAGAACCGGTATCCACTACCGAGGATCGATGACCTCTTCGACCAGTTGTGAGGGGCACGATGGTTCTCGAATGTTGATATATGATCAGGCTATCACCAGTTGCGGGTATGGGAGGAGGATATACCGAAGAAGGATTTTAAATGTTTCTATTGTCACTATGAGTAATTGGTGATGCCCTTCGGCGTGATGAATGCCCCGAAAGTGTTCATGGGACTCATGAACCGGATCATTCAGTCCTATCTAGACCGGTTTGTAGTGGTCTTCATCGATTATATCCTTCTGTACTCTGCGTCCTATGAGGAGCACGAGAGACACCTAAGTAGGTTCTAGACACACTCCGAGGGCACCCGTTGTGTGGGAAACTCTCGAAGTGTCAGTTATGGTTATAGGAGGTCCACTTTTTGGGGCACGTTATCTCAGCGGATGGTGTAGTAGTGGACCCAGCAAAGGTGGAGGCAGTGCTAGCATGGGAGCCACCTCAGAACATGACGGAGGTGCGGAGATTCCTTGGGTTTACAGGCTATTATCAGAGATTCATCCTTGATTTCTCTAGGATTAAAGCACCCCTGAAAGATTTGACCTGAAAGGGACATCCATTCGTGTGGACCGAAAAATGTCAGTAGGCTTTCTAGCAGTTGAGACAGAGTCTGATGAGTGCCCCAATCTTGAGATTACCGGAGGAGGGTGTCTAGTACGTAGTTTTATACGATGCATCAGGAACCGGGCTTGGTTGTGTCCTGATGCAGAGGAAAGTGGTGATTGCCTATGGCTCATGTCTGTTGAGACCACACGAGCAGAACTACGCGACCCATGATCTTGAGATGGTAGCGGTAGTCTTCGCATTGAAGATGTGGCGACACTACTTGATGGGAGAACAGTTTACCATCTACTCTGATCTCAAGAGTCTCAGATATATATTTTCTCTTAAGGATCTGAATTTGAGACAGAGGTGATGGCTTGAGATCCTCCAGGATTATGAATTTGAGATCATTTATACTCCTGGGAAGGGGAACGTGGTTGCAGATGCTCTCATTAGGAAATCCAGTTCGCAGTTACTGGATGAGGCGACAAGGCAGTTGGCCTCTTTGCAGTTGTCATTCGTGGATAGAGATGAGGGAGCTTACCCTCAGTCGATGGTTGTTACCCCTCCACTCTTACAGCAAGTCAGGTAAGCACAGTGTGAGGATGCTAGCTGTGAGACTCTACGTGCTCAGATATCCATAGGTGATGCTACTGATGGATTTTCATAAGGTGGAGAGCACGTTGTCTGTTTCAGAGGGTGAACAGTGGTACTAGTGACATTGCAGGAGGAGGTTCTGAGGGATTTTCATACATCCCCCTTGGCGGTGCATCCAGACATGGCCAATATGTACCAAGACCTCCGACATTAGTTCTGGTGGCCAGGAATGAAGAAGAGTGTGGCAGAGTTTGTTTCTCGGTGCCTTATTTGTCAGCAAGTATGGGATGAGCACAAGGTTCCAGGAGGTTTGACTCAGCCCCTTGAGGTTCCAGAGTGGAATTGCGACGGGATATCCATGGACTTCGTGATGGGTTTACCACGCATGTCCAGGGGACACAATTCCATTTGGGTGGTCGTTGATCGACTCACCAAGTCGGCCCACTTCCTAGCCATACAGAAGCAGAGTTCAGTAGAGATCTTGGGACGCCTCTATGTGCGGGAGATAGTTCAACTTCATGGTGTACCATCCAAGATCATCTCCGATTGTGATGCTCATTTCACATGCCGGTTGTGAAAGATATTGCAGAAAGCTTTTGGGACTCAGTTACGCTTGAGCACAGTGTGTCATCCCTAGACTGATGGTCAGACAGATCGGACCATCCAAGTCCTTGAGGATATGCTACGAGATTTCATAATTGACTCCGGTCATAGCTAGGAGGATCACCTACCACTGGTGCAATTTTCATATAACAACAGTTATCATTCCACTATTGGTATGGCACCATTCGAGGCTCTGTACGGGCGACCCTGCAGGTCGCCACTTTGCTGGACTGACCCGGGAGGGCCAACACTCATGGGCCCAGAGATGGTGAGAGTACTACAGAGAAGGTGCAGGACATCCAGGAGTGGATGAAGACTGCACAGAGTCGGCAGAAGTCATATTCCACCAGGAGATGAGGGCCCTTGGTGTTCGAGGAGGGAGACCATGTGTTTCTTCGGGTCTCACCTCGACGGGGATTGCAGAGATTTGGCCGAGGAGGCAAGCTATCTCCGAGGTTCATTGGCCCTTTTCAGATTCTGAATATAGTTGGCGAGGTGTCATATCACTTGGCTCTACCTCCTCAGATGGACTGGGTACACAACGTCTTCCATGTGTCACAGCTACGGAGGTACGTGCATGATCCATCGCACGTCATCGACTGTGGCGAGCTGGACATCGACGATGGAGCGACCATTGCTGAGTACCCAGTGGAGATCGAGGATCGGCAGGATAAGATCCTTCGTGGATGAGCTATTCCCTTGGTGCGTGTCCGGTGGAAGCACGGGAATCTCTAGGAGAGCACGTGGGAGCGGGAGGCTCAGATTCGCGTGCAGTACCCACATCTTTTTGAGTAGCCCTTGTTTTGGCTTTTCGAGGACGTAAAAGCCCTAAGGTGGGTGTGATGTAATGTACTGGATTTTTCCATGTATTATTTTATTATTATATGTGAATTATTTCGAGACGAGGCTCTAAGACGGCGTGCAGTTCTGAGGCTTCGTGAGCCTGGAACAAATGTTTGAATTTATTTTAATAATTAAATTTTGCGCGCGTGCAGTTTTCCTGAAAAAGTGGAATAACTACCGAACGGGTGCTCGGATCAAATATCTAAGGGCACTGTTGTGTTCAGAATAATGATATTACCTTAGGCGAGGCCTAAATTTGGTCGGTGCAGGTCAGTGGTGAAATATGGTTTTTGGATGCGACAGTAATAAAATATTTTATCCCTACAATAAGATCTTTTAAAATCTCATATCTTTTATCCTTATTAAAAAGAGACTTGTGCCAGGGTCCAGGGTTACAGCCCCATAACACTGAAAACCCTTGGAGGCTCTGGAGGAAACCCCCAAGGTGGTGGCGGCAACGTGCTTGACGGATTTCGACGGCGACGACGATGTGGCGAGCGGATCTTCGCCGACAAACGCAGCGAATCTAGGTAGGATGATTGTTATTGATTTCTCATTCCCCCATTTTTTTCTACGACGAACGCGTGCTAATCCACAAAAATATTAGCCCATGGATCGATCGTTTTGCGGGCGGGTGCGATTTGGGGTTATATCGGGAGACCAAATACTGAAAATTATAATCTTCGGATTGTTGTGGTTATTGATCTAACAGCGACGAACCCGGATCATCACGAACAACAATTGGGGTTCTTCCCCTTATTTAATTCTTGTTTCTTTTCTCCCTCGGGATCTTCTTTGTGTTCTATGCATTCTTGGAGGAAATAGATCATTGCACATTCATTTGTTGGTGCAACAATCCAAGATTCAAGATCCAACCCCGAAGCAATTCCACGAAGGTGCGATGATGGTTTCGGCGAGCGATTCAGAGCGGTTTGGGAGATTCGGATTTTTGGGCGTTTTTCTTCGGGCAGATCGATTGAGGTTTATGATCTGATTTGAAGACCAAAAACACTCGTTTCGGTGTTCATGTGAGAAGGCGAACCAAACCCTAGAGTATCGTGACGAGCGGACAAGAAAACAAAGATCTGAAGGATTGGCCGAAGCGCGGGGAAGAAGACGTCGTTTCTGGAAAAATCTCAACTACACGCCGTGTAGTATGGGCTACATGGAGTGTGTTCATCAGAAGGGTTACCCGGCATGTACTCCGGGAGTACATGGACACGGGCAGGGTACACGGCTAGGGACAAGCCGTGTATACCCCTCCCCGGCCAGAATGGGCCAGATTCATGGGGTACCCCGTGTTCTAGTACACAGGCATGACGCACAAGCACGGGCAGAGACTGTGTACGGGCACATGGCCAGCGTACACGGAGTGAGCCCAGGCGCTCGAACATGGCGTGTGTTTTCTCCTACACGCCGTGTAGTTGTTTTCTATCCAGGAAAGCCGAAGGACACGGGCTGTTTACACAGGTAGCACCCGGAGTCAAGGAACCTGGCGTGTAGTTTTCTACATGCCTTGTAGTTTGGTTTTGCATGGCTTGAACGAAGGACACGGGCCGTTTACATGGGAAATAACCGGGGTCAAGGAACATGGCGTGTAACCATACTACACGCTGTGTAACTTTTTCTTCATGGATTGATCCACTTTCCTTCTTGTGACTTGGACTAGTTCTTAGGGTTCGTACCCTTGGTAATTCCCTGACGGTTCTGGTATCTATTCCTTTATACAGGAGTATGATCTC
Source organism: Viscum album (assembly GCA_963277665.1). Lineage (NCBI taxonomy): Eukaryota > Viridiplantae > Streptophyta > Magnoliopsida > Santalales > Viscaceae > Viscum > Viscum album. The sequence goes on from OY728119.1 coordinate 2,068,054,459, forward strand.
TTCAGCAGAACTCCCTGAATAGAGTTGTTGGAATCCCCTCTGAGCCGAATCCTCTATTAATTCTTGGAACCCTAGGTAGAGTTCTTAGTATCGACATGACCATCTTTACCTGGGTGTCGATCCTCTGCTTAGTGGATTAGCTTAGACTCAGTTGTCGGAATCACCACATGACTTGGTTGTGATCCTCATCTGAGAATCTTGTTCCCAAGATACTTGTGGAGTGTGTTCTCCCAGAATGATTACTTCGTATCTCTCTCTTCAGACCTAGGATTGTGTTCTCCTGATAGTATGCTTAGTGGGATCATCAAGCTGGATCTAGTGGCGGTATCGTGAAGGTCATTTGTGTATGAGTATATCTGGATATTCTTGTTATATGTTCCGTAGAAATACACTGTGTAGAGATGGCTATAAATTTCGTTGTTGTATTTTCCTTTGTTTTATTTCCTTTGTGGTTTTCGGGGTGTCCTACTGGGTATTGTTATACTCACCCTTGCACGGGTTTTTCCTGCACGTGTCGTGTCTTGTGCAGACAAGCGAGCCTTTGACAGGTTTCTAGGCGGACCAGGACCGGACCGTGCTCAGTGAGATCAGACAGGCCGAGGTTTGTTCCTTTGGTGGCGTATTGCAGTCCCAATACCTTTTTCTATAGGTTGGACTTTGTTGCAGACTTTATTTTTGGTGGGATTGTACTTTTGTCCTAGGGTATTACCTTACTGTACTTTACTTCTCTGTCGTACTCTGTTGGTTGGGTTTTAGTGTATGCATGAATCTTTTCCTTTTAGTAGTTTTTACTTTTAAGATTTCTGGACATGGAGATGTGTGTGCATGTGTACAAGTTATAGGCAATGCCTCCCATGTTGGTAGCATGCCTACTCAGTGCTAGTCACCAGCCCCTGGCCTATTGGAGGTGGGCTTGGGGAGTTGCGGCACGGGCCCCGCTGGGACGGGTCGTGACAGGATTACCCTTTCAAGCAACTTTCTGATGAATCCAACCAAGCAGTGGGATCTTCTCTATCACAGAGAATTGATAGAAAGCCTCAAGTCATCTCCTACACATCAAGGACCTTGGATGCAACACAAATAAATTACACAACCATAGAAAAGGAGTTCCTTGCAGTCGTTTTTGCACTAGATAAATTCCAATCATATCTTCTGGGCACTAAAATTTTTGTTTTTTCTAATCATGCAGCTCATAGGTACTTAATGAAAAAGGCGGATTCTAAACCACGGTTGGTGATATGGATGCTACTCTTACAAGAGTTCAATTTCGAAATCAAAGATAAGAAGGGGACTGAAAATCAAGTGGTTGATCATTTTAGTCAACTACCCCACACCGCTGAAATATAAATACCAAAGCAGAACCCACTTAATGATGAGCTTCCTGGAGAACAACTCTACATCATCAACAGTGAAGTACCATGGTATTCCAACATTGTAAACTATTTGGTAACATCTTAGGTACCCTCTCATCTAATCTCAAATAAACAACATAAGCTTAAATCTAAATCAAGATTTTACATTTGGTCAGACCCATAAAATCATAATAATATACTTTCCATGAAGTGAAATTGAATCAGTTTTTCAATTTTGTCATAAATTATCTTGTGGAGGCCACTTTGGACCTCAGAGGATTTCCCGAAAAGTTTTAGAATCTGGACTCTATTAGCCCACCTTATTCAAGGATGCATATGAATTTTGTAAAAGATGTAAAAAATGCCAATTTTATGGTAACATATCAAAACGACATGAAATGCCACAAAAACCAATAACCTTGTGTGAAATTTTTTATGTTTGTGGAATATATTTCATGGGACCATTCTCAATGTCATTTGGAAATTCATATATTCTTTTGGCTGTAGACTATGTTTCAAAATGGGTGGAAGCAAAAGAAACTTGAACTGATGATGCAAAAGTTGTTTGTGATTTTTTTAGGGCTATCATTTTCTATAGGTTTGGCGTGCCACGTGCAATCATCAGTGATCAATGAACTCATTTATGCAACAGGAAAATGGAAGCATTGCTGAAGAAGTATGGGGTTCATCATAGAACATCAACCCCATACCATCCCCAAACAAATGGCCAAGATAAAGTATCCAATATAGAAATCAAATCCACTCTGGAGAAGACTGTTAAACCCAACCGGAAGGACTGGAGCCAAAAGTTAGATGATAAATTATGGGCATACAGAACGGCCTATAAAACACCGATAGGGATGAGTCCCTATAGATTGATCTACGAAAAGAGTTGCCACCTTCTTGTGGAGTTGGAGCAGAGAGCCTAATGGGTGGTCAGAGAGATGAATATGGACCTTGAGAAAGCTGGGAAAGAAATAAGATTGGAGTTGCAGGAGTTAGAAGAAATTTGAAGGGAGTCTTTTAAAAACTCAATGATCTATAAAGAGAGAACAAGGATGGCCCATGACAAGATAATTAAACCAAGAACCTTCAACCCTGGAGATCACGTGTTACTATTAAAATCCAGACATAAGCTTATTCCAGGTAAACTTCATTCCAGATGGTAAGGCCCCTTTACTATTATTCATGTATACCCCTTTGGTGCTATGAAAATTCAAAAGGAAGGAGGAGGAAACCCCTTCACTGTAAATGGGAAGAGGTTGAAGAAGTTCCATGGGACCGTACCTCAAGAACTAGTGGAGGAGATCGCACCCCTTGACCCTGAATACAAATGAACACCTACCGGGTTGCATCATTCATTTACACTTGATTAAATGAAGTGGCTTCATATTTTTGAAACTTACATAAAAAATTCCATTTACATGCATTGAGTACACTACATAAATTTAGTGTGTGGGAGGGAATATTGTAGTCCAGGAGATTCTTCAAAAAATTTAATTTTTTTTGTTTTGTTTTTTTGAGCCAACGACATAAAACAATGGCGCTACCGGGAGGCTACCCTAATTTTCCCCCATTGTCCACTTGTCTTCCTTGTCATTTAACAGCATGATTGAACATGCCTGCACTATCAATTGTTTTCATTTATATATTTCAGTAACATTAATGAAGAAATTTTAGCGGGATTATATGTCGTGAAGAAAAGAATCCATTTGATAGGGGAGTAAGAGTTTCAATTCTATATTATCCAACTTTATTCCCTACATTTTTAGTCCTTAAAAGAATTAATCAAAAAAATACTTTCCCATGCTTGAATTCATGTTTTACTTGACTTCTCTAGGAGACAAGAGTTTAATAGATATACAGTGATTCCATGTTTTAGATTTCATTTTTAATGAGATGAAATGATTAAAATGGATAACTTGATGATTAAAGTGAAGAAAGGATATTGAAATAAGGACTTGTGATTTGAGGGAATTAATTGGTTCATGTAAATGAAATTTCCCTTCCATTTTTCATTCTTTGAATTTCTGAAATTCATATGTTAATTAATTTGTTATTATTAATCATGCCATGAGTGATTTTCCAATATCATATTCTCATTCCTAAGAGGATTTCTAGACCAAATATTTCCTATTTTATCTTGAGCATATTTGTTGAGTAATATTGGGACATGCCACCTGCTAGAACATGTATTGAAACTTGTCAAAGCTATGACTGTAAAAAAACACATTTAAAATGATCGAGGCACTACATTGGCTAGCCACATATTTACCTGAGACCCACCCTTACATTTATCCTTTGTTAGCCCATATAAGACAAGAACTTCTTTATATGTTTAATCCACATTACAAGTTGATATTTCCTTACCTACCCACAATTTTAGTATTTTTTGCATGGTAATTCAAGTTTGAGTGTGGGGGAAGGGCCTTTCGTGTGTGTTTATTGGGATATGCATCATTTTTGGGTGGTGTAATGTGTACATCTTCATTTTTGGCAATGTATTATTAAAAAATTGGGCATGAGTCATCATGCTTCTTTCATTTCATCCGGTTCACTATAAAAAAAGAGAGAGAAAAAAATTCAAAATAAAGTTGTGCCTGTCTGGAGATTTACAAAAAAAAAGAAAATAAATATGTGCCTTTCTGGAGCTTTACAAAAAAAAACAGGGAGAACTTGGATGATATCATTCTTTGTAAATCATTTATTGACTCATGACCCATGTCATTAAAAGGGGAGCGGTGTTTTGATTCACATTTCAAGGTAATTTGAGTGAGGTTCATCTTGTGTTTTCACTTGATTAATCATCAATTGTACTTAAGAGTCAAACCTCCTACTTCTGGCCTTAAATTATTTCAATCATTTACCCACCAACCCTAAGCCACAGAGTCATTTGAACCTTTATTGCAAGTCCTCGTGATTTTATGTGTGTTTTGTCTTTAAAAAGTTGAGAAAGTAGTTCTTTTACAAGCATATTGGTAAGGAGCTTCTTCTCATGATATGAGGATAACTCCACTATTAATTGTATCATGAGTGATGAGATAAAAGTTTCAAAAGTTATGTAGATCATGATTTGGCATGTTTAATAATAATAAATTGAGAAGCTTGAATGAATGTAAGGAGAAGCTCCATTATTTTTCAAAGGGGAAAAGTAAAATGCATGAATTGAATGTTTCTTTGAAAAATGGGAAATTAAATTTGTATTTTTCTGTAATTGGAAAATTTTATTTGACATTGATAATCATTTGGTTTTATTTTATTAGAAATTAAAATATTGGTGACATTGGTGCCCTTTGAATTCCATGTTGAGATTTTATGCTTGAGGACAAGCATAGTTTAAGTGTGGGGGAATTTATAGAGAAAATATTTTCAATTAATTTATATTGAATATCATTGTTTTAATCCCACAAAAGTGTTCCTATAAGATGAATTGTTTAATTTTTATGATTTTGGTGTTATTTTGAGCTGAATAGTAAAAATGGGCCATTTTGGATTTTTAACAGTTTTAAATTATTTCTGTATTTTGGCCATAACATTATCTAAACTAATCCGAATTGAAAAATCCTATATTTTCCAAATTCCACACATCCAGGGTTTCATTTACTATTTCTGGTAAAAAAAAGTTGAATCGGCCATATGGAAGCTCAAAAGAAGCTCACAATTAGGAGAAAAAAAACTGTTTACAGTTCTGCATTGTTTGGTTGTGGGATCCATAACTCATTAATGGTGGGCCCCAATGTTGTGATATTCGGTGGGTGGACGGGAATGGAGTTTTATAACATATTTTATGAAGGAAAGGCCACGAGATTTTGCTGTTTGAGGGTCCATTAAAGCTTCCTAATCGAGGGGCTAGCGTTTTGGAGAGTCTGACTGGACAGAATAAATGATCAAAGTAAAATGACAATAACTCTCCAAATACGCGTCCGAATCTACTAATATTTTGAGGGTAAACGCCAAAAAAAAATTATGAAAAACATTTAAGAAGGGATGAACGCGTGAAGGGGTCATTTATTGGGTCAAAAATGCGATAACATTCGTAGGACAGAAATCTGGATATAAAAGGAGGAGAGCTCCTCCTCCTCAAAGAATCCAATATTCCATCGCATTTTTTCTGGGACACCACAATCAGAGACAGGAGGAAGCCAAGGGACACTCGGGGAAATTATTCTTCATCATAATTCTGTTTTTTTCTTTTATTTTTCTTTACATTAAAATGTCTCTCCTCTCCCGCATCACCTCGCTTACCCGATCCATAGAGGGGTAGTTTCATTTGAGTGATCGAAAAGAGGGGAGGCTGGACCTATGTGTTGTATTTGAGTTTTTGTGCTTTAAATGAATAAAATTTCTTCTTCTTTCTTATAATGGTATCAATTCTTAATTCAGTATTAAATTATGAATCTGGTAGTGTTATCTTTTTTATTCTGAAATTATAAATTGCTTTGGTCGATGATCACATCTCCTTCCACCCAATTCTAATCTATATACGGTGGAACAAGATTAGGGTTGGGTGGTGATTTCTCGGCGGTTGTCAAGAACGTGTGTAGGATTGCATGTCGAAATCTTGGGTTATTAGGAAACAACAATTCCAGGTCTGTGATTTCTCTAATTAATCAAGAGACCTTCTACAAACCTAAGCACATTGGAAGGGGGATAGACCAATCTAAGGATTTAGAAAGGATAATTCTAATCATATCTATCTGACTAAGGGAGAGAGATGACTCGGTAGATGAATCTCTCTCTAACCAGTTTAAGGAAAATGAAGAGATAAAATTTTGAAACCATGATGGCACAACACTAGGTCTAGCCGAACCCAATCTGATCACCATATTTATCATTTGTTAAAATCAATCAATTTATGTTGTTTGTTTCTCTCATAGTCATTCATGTTAATTAAAACCATTCTTTTTTAGAAAACCAACAAAAAGTGACAACCTTGTTTTGTGTTAACTCCTCTTCGGGAGACTACCTAGGATCAACTGTTATACTATACTTAGGTAAATAAAATATTGTTTCGCCACACCCCACGACAGGCGTGTGTCAACTATCATAGAGTAAACATATTACTAACAATGGAGGTATTGCCTTGGTACCTATAAAAATGTTCACACCTAAAGTCCCACAAATGGTGAAATGTAAAAACCACTTAGGAATAACATGCATGAATACATCTAAACCCAACCAATAGTGTACTATATAAAGTAATGTTCAAAATATAAAATGTGACAGAATACAAGCCCAATAAAGGAAAGTGTCTGCAAACTATAAACTCGCACATATAATAAATAAAGCGGTATGAGGAATAATGCTCATAGCCATAGGAACACCTTGAACTATAATGAATCTCAAGAAGCACAGAACGGTCCTAGTTTTCCCTAGACTCGGTCAAAAGGCCTCTTGTTTCCACAAGACATGATACATGCAAGAAAAGCCTATGTAGGGTTGAGTAAAACAATACTCAGTAGGGGACTCCAAAAACCCCATTGAAATACACAATGTAAAGGAACAGTCAGCTCTATATAGGATATGTCTACTGAACATATAACAATATAATCCCATCCTAAAATACTCAAAACCCAAACCCATTGTATTGAGGTTAGTCACAATGACCGCATACCCGCATTAGGGATTTAGTTTGATGATTCCACAAAGCACTCATCTGAGAAATATCAATCTACTAGTCTAATAGCTCTGATTATGTCCATCCGAGAAGTGTAGTCTATCAGTAAAATCGATGAGTGAGGTATACACACATATTGATATGAAGAGAGAACATTTACACTCATTCTGGGGGAACACACTCCTGTGTGTGGGAAATATAACGATACATAGATGAGGATCACTACTGGGGCCTTGGAAGATACCAAGACTCATCTGGATTCACATACTATGTAGAGGATCAATGTCATGTAGGATTGTTCACATCGACATCTGACTCTACATAGTATAAAAAATGGGTAGAGGACATCTCTCCTGACCTCTCAAAGAGATTCTGACTCTATCCAAAAATTCATACTAAAGGGATAATAATCATTTGTATTGAAATGATACATGGCCTTTAAGGGAATGATAAAATTGAGAACTAACCTAAATTAAACTTGTTTAAGGAATGGTGGACTTGAAGATCATGCCACATAATGAAAGGTATATATTATGTAGAAATGTCACATTATTTTTCTTATGACCTCGAGTACTGGCTCGGTACAATGGATCATATTGAAGAGCATGTCGTGTCGAAGAAGGAATCCATGGTGTGTATGATTGTTATACGACGTGATCCACTATCAGGGAAAGACTCAGAAAACATTGGTCATGTTCCCATACATAGATTCAACCCATGTAACCCAGACCATGTTGTGGAACACAGGGTGGTCCTCGTATCTGGCATGTTTTCACAGTGAGGTGGAGTATATGTTGTGTACTCCACCCTGTATTTGTGTATCCTTCAAGATACTTGCCGAGCCCCCGTAAGGACCCACACGCCATGTGACATTGGTCACACGTCGTGTTAGTGTATCCTGTCACATGGAACTCTAGTCGTTGTTGGCCGGGGACAACACATCATGTCCTCTTAAGAGCACGTCGTTTTCTTCACCATGTGCAGCACAAAAACCCTAGCTTCCATGTCGGTCTCACACGATGTGTTCATTAGAGAAAACACCATGTTCTTCAAAAAAATATAGAACAAGTTTTCTTTATCCAAGGCCATGGTGGATTGTCGATTCATTGTTCTAACTACCCAATCATTATGACAGTCCTGGTTTTAGGTTTTCCAATCAATATATAGACATTTCAGTTTGTTTTGGGCCAACTATTGGCCCCCAAAATGAGTCCCCGACCACCCAAACTTAGAACACTCGAAGAATGATCCTAATAGATCCATGCCGATTCATCATATGTCATTGTTATCACAAATCTGCTAGGTCATTATGATGTCCAATCTCTGATTTGGGATCGATTTGTTGCTAAATGGATTAGCAATGATCTGTTGTTCATCACCACACGCAGAATGCGAAGAACACATGTAAAAGAGGGAAGAAATTCAATAAAAAAAATTGAGGAATGAACCTCCACCATCACAGATCACGTAATTTATCCTCTCCTTTTAGTTGTTTTAAATAGATCAAATCAAAAAATAGAAATTCATTATCCTCATGAATAAATTCAAAAAAAATCCCCAAATGAGATAGATAATAAGTATAATGCCTTTAATGGTGCCATAATGATGGTGGAGTTATAGTTATTGTTGTACAGAAACTCCAACACTGGTAGGTGGTCCTTCCAGCTTGGACCAAATCCATGATACATGCCTATTACATATCCTCCAAAACCTAAAAGGTTCTCTCAGTAAAACCATATTTTTGGGGAGGGAACATTGTGATCAACCATTGTTGAGTCCCAAACCCCTCCAAAAATACATTCCACATCTGGGATGTGAAATGAGTATCAGGATCTGAGACTATTATTAAAGGGACTCCCTAACTCCAAACTATCTCCTGCACATAGAGGCGCCCCAATCTCTCTATTAAACTTTGCTCCCTGATAGCAAGGAAATGGGCTCTCTTGGTGAGTCATTAAATGATCACCAAGATATAATCATGTCTGATGTACTTTCATGCTAATCACATCATGAAGTCCATAGATATTCCATCCCAAATCCACTCTAAAACATATAGGGCTGAGCTAACCCTTCTGGAACCTGGTGCCTAGCCTTCACTTGCTGGTACATAAGGCATCGAGAAATGAACTCTGTTATGACCTTCTTCATACATATCCACCAGAACAGATGTCAGAGGTCCTGATGCATTTTTTCCACTCCCGGATGTCCCTCTTTGGGGAATGTATGAATCTCTCTTTGAACCTCATCTCTCAGTGCCAATGGTACAACCATGCATCCTTTGAATAGAATAGAGTTATACCCACCTTTCAAATATAAATTTGGAGAATATCCTATGGATAACTGACCATGTAATTTTTTTAGTCGATATCCCCTATTTGTGCCTTCCTAACCCACTATAAGAGTGAAGGGGTGACAACCATCCATAGGATATAAGTTGTATCATCTCCATCCAAACAGGATAAATGTAGCGAGGTGAACTACTTTGATGCCTCGCTCAGCTGCTGCGAACTTGATCTCTTGCTGATAGAATTTAACCCAACATTTTCCATCATAAGAGTATAGATGATCTTGAAGTCATAATCCTGGAAGAACTCTAACCATTTCCTCTGACTCAAATTTAGATCCTTCAATAATATGATGTACTTGAGGCTCTTTTGGTCAGAGTAGATGATAAATCCTTCGCCCATCAAGTAGTGTTTCCACATCGTCAATGTGAAGAATACTACCACTACTTCAAGATCATGGGTCGCATAGTTATTCTCATGTAGAATTAGTTGGCGCGAACCATAAGAAATCATTTCACACGTCTGCATTAGTACACACCCACACCAGGTTCTTGATGCGTTGTATAAGACTACATACACAATAACCTCTTCCAGTAATCTCAATATTTTTGCGCTCATCATACTCTACATGAACTACTAAAAATACTATTGGAAATTCACTACCTATATGAATGGTTTCCCCATTCATTCCAATGTTTTCATTATTTCTGCTATCTAGGAGAATTCTTGTATAAATCTACAGCAGTATGTTGCCAACCCAAGGAATATATGCACCTCTGTTGCACTCCAGGGTGGAACCCATGCTTACACCCCCTTAACCTTGGCTGGGTCCACTACTACACCATCTAGTAAGATAACATATCCCAGAAACTAGACCTCCTGTATCTAGAACAGGCACAATGAGAGATTCACATATTGTTGGCACTCTCAGAGTCTGTCTAGAACCATCTAATGGTGTCCCGTGTTCTCATCCTTTGACGTTGAGTACAAAAGGATGTCTTCTATGTAGACCACAATGAAATAGTCTATGTACGACTAGATGATCCAGTTCTGCAAGAGAATTTGTGATGCCGAAAGGTATAAATAGGTATTTGTAGTGACTGTAGAGGTATCTGAAAACCATCTTCGATATATCCTCATCTCGTACTCATAACTTGTGGTAACCTGTTCGAAGGTTGACCTTTGAGAACCATTGTCCCACTCTTAGCTGATCGAAGTGGTCATCAATATTTTGTATTGGATACTTTTTCTTCACTGTAACCTAATTTAGGCACTAGAAATCCATGAAAAACCTCAAACTCCTATCCACCATCTTGGAAAACAAAACTGGGGCCACCCATCTTCAAACACTGGGTCTTACGAAGACCTTACTCAGAAAATAATCCAAATGCAACCTCAGCTCGCGAAGCTCTATGGGATCCATCCAATAAACCATTGAGGATACTGGTGTCGTCCCATGGTGCAAGTGGATGCATATATTAATATCTCAGTGGGGAGGAAATCTAGGAACATCTTCTAGAAAGACGTCGTCGTACTCCACTATTACATCTAGCAACTGAAATCTCACAACATCTATTGCTTCATGGGTATGGCTAGCCAACTCATGAGTGATCTTCTACAACTTCTTATGCATGAGCCCATTATGTGTTGTCTTTGTTTCCTTTTCACCAATAATGGAAAACATCATTCCATTACTATGGGTACACAACACTCCTCACCTAAATTAGTCAATCTAGGAATGAACCGAAGATGACCAATCCACATTGGGAGTGAAATCATAATGTCTCAACACTGCCAGAAATAGGTTCAAACTGAAACTCACACATCCAATTGTTAGATCACACTATCAAAAAGGAAGCATGATCACCTAGTCTCCTCCTGTGCGTGTCTCCAAGCATAGTGGTCGGGTTAAGGTTTCAATAGGAATCTCGAGGTATCACACTAGACATTTGGTGATGAAGTAATGAATCAAACATCTGTATATAATATGGATGATAAGTTATAAAAGACATAGATTGTACCTCATGTCATCCCTAGAGACCCTAGGTCATATGCCTCAACCACATGCAGTTTCCCCCACACCTGTCCCATAACTCCCAGAGCCTGGGGAAAACATATTGGCGATGGTGGTGGTAGTAGATCAACGCATATTATACCCCCTGCAGCTCTCCATGCTTCTCTACTATGTCTACCTCCTAATAAGTCTACCTACTCCATTCTTTTCATTCGAATCAGTGGTCCATCCACCACAACCCTATCAGCAGCTTGATGGGTTGGGAAGTCTCTAGAGATATGTCCTTTTACACTACTCGAGTATCATTAGTTCTCCCTATGATGACTGGGTCTCGCCTAGGAGCCCTGGAATGCATATCCTTTATCTTATTTCCTCCTATGACATCTCTAATGCCCCAATCCCTATGCTTGATGTTGGCTCCCTGCTACTAAGGTCTGTGCACCTGTCTACTTGCTACTGGCTGTTACTGGTTATCTCTGCTCACCTAATAAGCTACTGACTACCAAATCCCGCTCGAGCACTCCAACATAAGTCTGTATGCATATAGTCATGACACTAGATCAGATGTGTCATTGTATAAATCACTCGAAGGTACTTGATATGATGTATTGATCCCTAACAATATCCATCGAGTACCTAGAAAGGTTGGTGAACCTCGATGAATAGTCATCCACCGTTGCACTACCCTGTTGATGGAGCTCATGGATACATACTTTTCATATCATAATTGGAGTGAACTCATCCATAAAGAGTTGCTCGAAGTCCATCAAAAAAAAGAGTCTATGTGTTGTGTGTGTGAATGGGAAAAATACACCATCATCCCGTTGAACCTTGAATAAGGATTGCTCCTAGGATCACTATCTATTCTACTAGTGTCCTCACTAGACGGAAAACTCTGGGCACCGACTCATGCCTGTCCTCAACCGCCTGAGGGTTGGGCTCACCTCGGAACACGATAGGTCTCATTCTGAGAAATTCATGGAACATTCTCATCATGTGCTCCTGGTCTGTTAGTACCGCGGGTACTACGTACCGCTCCACTGGTGGTGGTATAACAGGTGCTCCACCTTGAGGTAAGACATGGGGAAATGGCACCAGAATCAAAGCCTCTTCACTAAGGGGTCATCCTAATGATCGAGTTGCTTGATCATAGCACGTATGCATCGCAGAGTCAACATATAAGGATACAAGATGTACCATGGTCAAAGAGTATATCTGGATAGCTGACACAAAGGACATGGAAAACACAACCCATTCATATATGATGCATGTACCGTTGTTTTGTGTTCCTTGCAACTAGTGTTTTCAGGTACCAAGTCAAAAAGTAGGTTATCAGAGTCTTGGTGTATGGATACATCAGCCGCCTGCACCAACACTGGAGTCTGCGGCATGAAATCCGAGCTCTAAACACTTAAAATGATCACCCCAAACCAATATCATAGACTCTTGGTCCTATGATACAAACCACCACCTATTATTCAAGAAAGAGGTACTGGGACTAATGCTTGTAGTTGTTTGAACACCTTAGACTATAATTAAAATCAAGAAGCTCGGTCTGATCATTGTCCACCATGGACTCCATTAAAAGGCCACTCATCTGCACAAGACATGATACATGTGGGCCTTGCCCATATAGGGTTGAGTATAACAATACTCAGTAGGGGACCCCAAAAACCACAAATAAATATAAAAAGATAAGGTACATTCATCTCTCCACAGTATATATACACTGAACATATAACCGGAGAAACCCATCCAGATATACCCAAAACTCAGACCCATAATCTGGAGGTATGTAACAATGATCCAATACCCGGTCTAGGGGTTCAGTTCGATTATTCCACGAAGCAGTCATCATGGAGAACACACTCTACAATTATGATAACTCTAATGACATCCATCCAAGAAGTACTGTTCATCGGGAAATTCCATGAGAGAGAGAGATGCACTACTAGATCTGAAGAGAGAATAGTTACATTCATTCTGGGAGAACACAAACTTTAGTGGGGTAAATATCACGATAAAAGTATGATGATCACTTAAAGGGCCTTGGTGGGTACCATAGCTCACCCAGAATCATCTTCTATGTCGATGATCGACGTCCAGTAGGATTGGTCAAGTCGATACATGACTCTACCTAGGGTCAAGAATGGGTAGATTATCTTAACGATTACTAGTAATGTATATAAATAATTAGTATTAATAAGTAATTAGTAGCTATATTTTGTAGTAATTAAGAGTAATTAACACTAATTAGAAATAATTAGAAAAAAATAGCAATATATATTAACAATTATTAATAAATAGTATTAATTAGTAATAATTATTAAGAAATACTAATAAATAGTAATAACTACTAATAAATAGTAATAAATAGTAATAAATAGTAATAAATAGTAATAAATATTAAAAATTAGTAATTAAAATACAAATTAATAGTAATAAATATTAAAAAATAATAATAAATAGTGATAAATAGTGATAATTTGTAATAAATTGTAATAATTTCTAATAATTATTAATAAATATTAATAAATACCAATAAATAGTAATAAATACTAAAAAATACTTATAAATACTAATAAATAGAAATAAATACTAATAAATAAAATTAAATAGTTATAAATAGAAATAAATATTTATAAATATAAATAAATACTAATAAATATAAATAAATACTAATAAATATTAATATATACTAATAAATAGTAATAAATACTAATATATACTAATAAATAGTAATAAATAAATATAAATACTAATAAATACTAATAAATACTAATAAATAGTAACAAGAAGTAACAATTAGTAATAAATACTAATAATTACTAATAAATACTAATAAATACTAATTAATAGTAATAAATAATAATAATCACTAATAATCTGTAACAATTAGTAATAATTAGTAATAAATAATAATAAAAAGTAATAAATAGAAATAAATACAAATAAATATTAATTAAAACTAATTAATACTAATAAATACTAATAAATACTAATAAATACTAATAAATAGTAATAAATACTATTAAATACTAATAAATAGTAAAACAAAGAAATAAATATTAATAAATACTAATAAATATTAATAAATAGTAATAAATACTAATAAATAAAATTAAATAAAAATAAACTGTTATAAATATTAATAAATAGTCATAAATAGTAATAAATATTAACAAATAGTAATAAATTGTAATAAATAATAATAATTAGTAATAATTATTAATAATTAGTCATAATAGTGATAAATAGTAATAAATACTAATAAATAATAATAATTCGTAATAATTCATAATAATTAGTGAAAATTAGTAATAATTAGTAATAATTAGTAATAAATAGTAATAAATACTAATAAATAGTAATAAATATTAATAAATAGTAATAAATAGTAAAAAATAGTAATAAATAGAAATAATTAGAAATAATTAGAAATAAATACTAATAAATTGCAATTGATACTAATCAATCGTAAAAAATACTAATAGTTAGTAATAATTAGTAATAATTAGTAATAATATTTAAAATTTGAATAAATTAGTAAAAAATGCTAATAAATACTATGAAATACAAATAATTAGTAATAATTAGTAATAATTAGTAATAAATAGTATTAAATAGTAATAAATATTAATAAATAGTAATAAATAGTAATAAATGGAATTAAAAAGTGATAAATTGGAATAAATTGTAAAAAATATTATTAAAGAGTAATAAATAATAATAAATAATAATAAACAGTAATACATAGCAATAAATACTAACAAATAGTAATAAATTGTATTAAATACTAATAAATAGAGATAAATAGTAATAAATATAAATAAATAGTAATAAATATTAATAAATACTAATAAATACTAATAAATAAAAATAAATAAAAATAAATAGTAATAAATAGTAATAAATACTAATAAATACTATTAATTGGTAATAATTAGTAACAATTAGCAACAATTAGCAATAATTGGCAATAATTAGCAATAATTAGAAATAATAAGCAATAATTATCAATAAGATTCAATAATTAGAAATAATTTGCAATAATTAGTAGTAATTAGAAATAAGTAGAAATAAATAGGAAAAATTTGAAATAGTTTGAAATAATTAGAAATAATTAGCAATAAATTGCAATAAATTGCAATAATTAGCTATAATTAGAAATAATTATCAATAATTAGAAATAATTTGGAATAATTTGGAATAATTAGAAATAAATAGCAATAAAGTCAATTGTAATAAATTATAATAAATTTTAATATCATGGAACAATTTTTAGTGGATTGACAACACTCCTTTTTCTCAATGACTCTTCTCTTTTCAACTCTCACCGACTCAAAAAATTTGGAAAAGTATTCTTCTATATATGAATATCCAATCTTGTTGTCACGACCTTCCTCGGGGCCCGTGCTGTGACTACCCCAAGCCCGCCTTCCATAGGCCAGGGGCTGGCGACTAGCACCAAGGCGAAAATCCCGGTAAAAAGGGAAGGCATTGTCTTTGTAAAGTAAACAAGCACCACAGAGTAAGCAAACAGAAAAGTAAACACTAAGTAAAAACAGAGTACAACTGAAGTGCGGAAAAGTAAATGGGCCATTATACAAACCCAACTGAAAGTAAAGTACAACTCGAAAGGGAAAACAACAACTGTAAAGTAAAAGCCGCTACACCGAGCTGTCCACTGGAAATCCCACCTGAAGGGTGGGTACAGATAGCTCCAATGCTCCTCGGGTCCCGCCGTTCGCTCCGAGCACGTCCCGCCCAGTGGTCCACCTCCAGGTACCATCCTGCTCTGTAAGCCTCAGTCACGATCAACGCTGTCCGTCGTCTGCAACCAACACAACGTAGTGCGGGCATAGCCCGTGCAGGGGTGAGTATAACGATACTCAGTAGGGACCCCGAGACCCTCAAGGTCTCACTAAAACCAACAAAGATAACCACAAGAATATCTCAACAGATAACATCTACTTATATATATGCCCATACATATACCTAAGTTATCAAGTAACCCATCTCAATCATGAGGAAAACACAAGGTCAAAAGTCTCAGCTAAAACCAGGATTTTCATCATCAAAACCGTAACTGCTGAAGAGCTCCGCCTCTGGAGTGTACAGTGGTCCTATCACAACTCCGAGGTACTGGCCACTAACTTAAGACTGTTTTAGTACTCCACCTATCGAGTATTGCGGGCGAGCCGCTACCACTAAGCGCTCTGATGTGCCGCTACAACCAAGCGCACCACTGTCGTGGGTCTGCCGCTACAACCAAGCGCTCCCATGTGCCGCTACAACCAAGCGCACCTCTCTCGTGGGTCTGCCGCTACAACCAAGCACTCCCATGTGCCGCTACAACCAAGCGCACCACTGTCGTTTGTCTGCCGCTACAACCAAGCGCTCCCATGTGCCGCTACAACCAAGCGCACCACTGTCGTGGGTCTGCCGCTACAACCAAGCGCTCCCATGTGCCGCTACAACCAAGCGCACCTCTGTCGTGGGTCTGCCGCTACAACCAAGCGCTCCCATGTGCCGCTATAACCAAGCGCACCTCTGTCGTGGGTCTGCCGCTACAACCAAGCGCTCCCATGTGCCGCTACAACCATGCGCACCACTGTCGTGGGTATGCCGCTACAACCAAGCGCTCCCATGTGCCTCTACAACCAAGCGCACCACTTTCGTGGGTCTGCCGCTACAACCAAGCACTCCCATGAGCCGCTACAACCAAGCGCACCTCTATAACACACCGAGTCGTTCGATCTGCAGTCGTCGGGTCTCAGTCAGCTACACGGTCTCCGTGCTCCGCCCGCTCATCTCCGGGAGGGTCCGCTCCACGAGCTACTGGTCGATACTCCAAGTATCACAAAGTCCCGCAAGGAAGTATCTCAAAAGACCAACTCGTCATAGGGGTCTCAACACAACAGACGGCGTGTCAATCGGACGCCCGGTCTGTGAGTTATTAGTCTTTTCGTCCGAGGGGCCCGGTGGGTTTCGTGAGCGAACCAATCCGGCCGTAACTCAACTATACCCCGAACACTCATAGGGTATACTCATAGGGACCGTTTCTCAATGTGATCACCAATTCCGCTGACGGTTCTTCAAACGGACGTCTAGTCTGAAAGATATCAGCTTTTCCGTTCCAGGGGCCCGGTTGGATTTCAGTGCGATCCAACCCGGCCACTATCCATCTGCATCCAAAACTCGGGTGGAGGATGCCAAAAGTTTCTTCTCATCAAGAGGAACTCAACGCAATAGAAGGCGCATCAATCAGACGCCCGGTCTGAGAGTTATTGGCTTTTACGTCCCAGGGGCCCGGTTGGTTTTTAAGGCGAAACCAACCCGACCGTACTCCACTTGCGTCCAAACCTCGGGCGGAGTGAGCCAAAAGATCTGTCTCACTAAGAGGAAACTAACAAAGCTGACGACACGTCAATCGGACGTCCGTAGCTCAAGATATGAGTGTTTCCGCTCCGAGGGCCCGATTGGTTTCGTGTACAAACCAACCCGGCCGAACCCAAAGTATTCCGAAACATTGAGTGCGATAAACCGAAACGACCGACTCGCTCCAAGTATTGCGTTGCCGCTGACGGTGAGTTGTTTGGAGGCTCGTAGCTCAAGTTACGGGCGTTTGAACGAAAGTCGTCCGAAGACGGGGGGTCCGGGCCCGGGCCGCCCCGGCCCGACCCCCCCTGGTTGGCCCGAACCGGGTCGGCGGAGTCGCTCTGGTGGCCCGTTTTCCTTCCTGTCTGCGCCGTTGTTCCTCCCGGGTTCTGTTCTTTACTGCGGGATCATCAAACATCCATTGCGGCACGTTCCGTCGTCGCCCGCCAAATCCTCACAACACGAAGAACAGCGGAGGGTCGTCGGGCCGTGTTCGTTTGGCCCGCACCCTCCGCATTAGAGATAATCAACGGGAGAAAATAAAATGTTCAACACATGAACCAACAATTTTAATAAAATAAAATTGTTTCTTTGATTCCGGTTCTTTAATTTTTAAAGAATGTTTACGGGAATATATGGAGGGCTATTTCCAAAAAATATAAAATCCCTACCTCGGAGTCGTCGCGCGTGAGCGTTCTTCGTGGAAACTGCTCGTCGCAGAAGGTGGAGATCATCGTGTCGTCGCGGAAGGGCGTCACGTCGTCGCGAAACACGGCGTTGAGTCGGCGAACTCAAGCAGCCGATCGAAGATCCGTCATGGAGGAAGAGACGTCGCAGAAGAATGTTGTCGGCGTCGCGGATCACGGCGTCATGTCGTCGATTTTCGGGTTCGGCGTTCTTTGCGTTCTTCGCGTTCTTCGTGAAGGAGGATGAAGGTTCAAGGATCCTTTCTCAACGAGTAATCCTCCAAAAGAAAAAGGTTGGTCTTATTTTATTATTACGCCAACGAATATGAAAACTGGTTAAGAAACGATCCATCAATTCGTTGAATTAATTCAACGAAAGAAACAGCCCATTTAATTCATGAAATAAACCGCCCAATTAAATGGTCTGTTAAGATTTTAAGAAACGCGTCAGTTGACTTTCATTAAGATGGGTTTTCGCGGGTGCGTTTCCTAGCGGAAAGAAACGGCGGGGCTCGTGCGGGCCCCACCTCGCAAATATCCTACCAAGGGGGTAGGATATTTCTGGATAGTATACTATCCGGTTCAACTCAGTTCAAGCCGCCTTTAAGTGGCTTCAAGTGGTTTCCAAGTGGCTTAAGTGAAATAAAATAAAGTTGTCGCAAAATTATTTTATTTCTCAACTTTAAGCCCGAAAATTAAAAACCACACCCGAGCAAACGCAACTTCGGAAGAGGCGTTTCTAGGCGAATACCGGCGCTGCGATTTCATCGGTGCCCTCCGAATTCGATTCTGGGCACCAGTTCAAAAGTTAGAAAAACCCGCTCGTCCGTTCACTGAACGTACCCGAGCCAAACTTCGGAAAATGATTCAGGGCACACCGGGCCTCGGAATCAGGTGCCGTCAGAAACTGCGTTCTTGTAAAATTACAAAGAAAATTAAGAAAAAAAATTCCCTTGAAATTTATGGGTCTTTACACTTGTACGCACGAGTTTGAATATGAATTCGTAGGACCATATTTTTCATAATGTTTTTAAGAGGTGAAAGTTGCACGAAAAATATTCATCGACGAAAAATGGCTCTTTTGTCTGAAAACACAATTACATGCAACTTTTTTCAAACTAAAATCACAGTGTAGAATCTTCTTGGTTGTACACTTATGCATACTCGTATGCATGAGAATGAATAAGTGAACCTCCAAGATGATTATTCATTGTGATTTTAGTGTGACAAAGTTGAAAGTAAATGAGATTTCAGACAAAAGAGTTGCCGTCAATCCCCTATAAATTGTTTTTTTCCGGTAATTAATTGTAATTATTAAGAAGTAGTTGTAATTATTTATCTTCGATTTAGGATATTGTTTTTCTAATTTAAAACTTTTCAAAAACATTAATGATTTTAATTTTTTTTGAAAAATAGTGAACAAGGAAGTTGAAAATAATAATAATTAGATGATTTCACTTGGATAAATCTGCGTAAAAACCGAAATGGTTCTTGTTTAAATCCTATATATATTGAGGGTGTTGAAGTTTTCTTATCATTTGTGTCATCAAAACCAGAATTTGTTTCAGAAGGAACAATTAAGGTGCCTTCTAGAAAATGTGCTCTGAGAACGTTTGATACAATTGATGAGGTTGGGGGACATCTCTTGCTGTATGGTTTTCAACCAGATTATGTATTTTGGTATCAACACGGTGAACGTAGTTCTAGTGAAGATACTAATAACTTGATTTCGGATCTATCATGGTTTAAAAATTTAGTACATGATGTTGCAGGTCCATATGTTCAACAAACTAAAACTTAGGATTCTATTGATTTAACTCCCGAGTTAGCATTATCCAACTTTTATGAGTAATTGATGTCTGCTATGATTCATTATATCCTGCTTGCAAGATAAGAAAATTAGAAGCAGTTGCAAAATTTATGGCTATTAAATTAGATAATGCAATGTCAGAAAACTGTTTTGATCAAATATTTATTCATTTAAAACACTGTTACCTAAAATAAATGTGTTGTCTGCAAATTGTTATGAGAGAAAGAGGCTAGTTCATAATCCAAGCCTTAGTTATTAGATGATTCATGCATGTGAAAATGATTACATCTAATATTCTGGTGAAAATGAGTCATTGGTTAGTTATCCCACATGTGGACAATCTAGATATAATGAAGCTCAATCGGGGATGTCCAGATTGATTCATGTGAAACAGTTGATATATTTACCTCTTACACCCAGGTTGCAGCATTTGTTTATGTCTTAGAACACAACGTCAATGATGTCATGGAAAAAAAACAAGATTTCAACTAATAAAATCTTGAATCATCCATCTGATGATGACTTATGGAAAAATTTTGACCGACTGCATCCGTCTTTTTCATTAGAAGACCAAAATGTGTGATTGGGTCTTTCAACTGACAGTTTCTGTCTGTTTGGTTCTTACGGTAGTCAGTATTCAGGTTGTCATGTCTAGATAACTCCATACAATTTACTTCCATGGATGTTGATGAAGTATCCCTATATATTTTTTACCGTAATTCCGGGACATCTGAAAAAAATATTGATATTTATTTGAAACCATTGATTGATGAGTTAAATTCATTGTGGAGTAATGGTGTTTGTACATATGAGGTTGTAGTGAAACAAAATTTCACATTAAAAGATGCATTAATAGGGACAATTAGTGACTTCCTGGTATATGTCATGTTATCTGTATAGAGTACACATGACCCGAAATCATATCCTTAATGTATGAAAGACAAAAAAAGCCTTCATGCTCATCAATAGAAAAAAAACCTTGTAATTTTTTAACTGTCGTCGCAGATTTCTTTCAACCGATCATCTTTTTATGAGGAACAAATATAATTTTAGAAAAGGATCAATTGAAACAGATGAACCTCCAAAAATGATCTCATGTACAGAGTTTAAGTCAGTTATATTTTCACTACCTCCCATCACATTTGGGCCAATAGTAAACCAATATAAAATTCATGGCTTTGGGAAAGAGCATAATTGGATAAGACATGGAATTATTAGGGATCTTCCATATTGGCCTGATTTGTTGGTCCACCACATGATGGACTTCATGAATATTGAGAAGAAATATTTTGGTAATTTATTTCATACAGTTTTTGATACACTGGGTAAGAACAAAGATAATGTAAAGTCACAATTAGATCTTCCAAAATTTGAAGAAGAACGAATCTTGAAATGATTCAAAATGTCAGATCATAGAGGTTAATGAAGCCTAAACCAACTTATAAACTATTCAAAGAGTTTTGCTTATTATTTTGTTAATGGATTGCAGATTTGAGAATTCCAGATAGATATGCTTCCAATTTGGGCAGATATGTTAAGAATGCTCATATTACCTGATTAAAATGTCATGATTTTCATGTTATAATGGAAAGACAAATATAGATTGGATTCAGAGGTTTGCAGAATTATATGATTTGGTAATCGATAAAGGACATAATATATTTGTTTCGAGACATTTGTGAGGCAAAAATAAACTATGATGCAGTAAGTAAACTAGAAGAAGATGTTTTTGTCAGTATATGTAAACTAGAAAAAATCGTTCTGCAAGCTTTAATTGACTCAATGGAACATATGATATTATATTTTCCACATGAAGAAAAATTTAGAGGTCCTGTACTATTTTTATGGATGTACCCATTCGAGATATGCATGTACACATTGATGAAAAAAGTATGTACCAAAGAATCATTTTAAGGCTCTATTACTAAAGCTTATTTGCAAGAGGAAATTACATTTTTTTTCTCTAATTATTTCGAATATGAATATTCCTCAAAACATATCTACATGGGATGGAATGAGGGGAATGAAGATATAGAAATGAACAATAAATATTCTTTTTTTAATCATCCAGAGCTTGGCTTCGATGGAGTTCCTAAACGACATATTTCAAATGACATACATCATAGAACTCAAACAAATGTTCCACTCAACAATGAATAAATGTCATCATTTTTATTATGAATTCTTCTATCACTTATAATATAATTTATGTTATACTAAGTAAACTTATTTTGTTTGTAGGTTATATGATAATCATATCATGAAACAACATCCACAAATTGCAGCAGATAATATTAATGAATGCCAATAGATAAAATTTTCTTAATGGTTTCAAGAACTGGTAAAATAAATTATTTATGGTTTAACATTTTCAATTCGGTTTATTATTTAGTATATTTATAATTCTTTTTCAAATTTTCAGGTGTCTCAATAATCTAAAAAAATTGATAAGTGACAGTGTATATTGTGTAACCCACCATCCAAAATGGTTAAATCTTTAAATGAATATGTGGTGAATGGTTTTAGATTTCATACATGTGCATATGGGGAATAAAAATAAACAATGAACAATGGAGTTTTCTTAATAGAATCACATCATGGAGAAACTAAAGTTTAATTTCATAGCAAGATGGATGATATTATTGATATGTGTTTTCTAGGAAAAAATTACATAAAAATTTATAAATGTTGGTGGTTAGATATTGAGAGAGGATTGTGTGTTCATTCAATTCACGGAATCGTTGATATTAACTATAAAAGTATTCTTCCAATAAATGAACCAATTTTAATGGCTCAATTGGCACATAAAATATATTACATAATGTACAATTCTACTTTAAGAGACCTATGTGATTGGTGCAGCATAATAAAAAAGAAATCTCTAGAAAATCAGTTTACTCAAAATAAATGTGGTTCTAATGAAGTACTTGGAATTGAAATTATTGAAAAGACTACTCAAAAACCACCATTTTTCACAAAAAGACATGAATATCGATGATGAAACCCCACAATTAATGGTCGATGGTGAAAATTATGTTAATGATGTTATAAATGAATTTGAAATGGATAGAGTTGATGAAACCGAAATTCATAGGATATTGATGACGCTGATGATGAATATGAATACATTGATGTTTTCATATATGAAGATGATGATGAAAGTGAACATTGACACAGTTATGTGTTGGTTATAATCATAACTAATATATATCTAAATGTAATAGTAATTTTCAACTATCTGTTAACAACAATCATTTTGTGTTTCCGATGGACCTTGTTCTACTTCGTGAGTTGGAGGAGGCTGAGTTACCTTTGGACGAGGAGGATTTCGGATCAACTGATCCTAAGGCTACTAGCTGTTCAGGAGGTACGCGTAGGGGGTACGGTCTTGCGCAACTTATGATTCACGAACCTATCCTAGAGTGGCATCCACATCTTGGTTTAGATCCACACACAAAGAGGTATGATAACCTGTGTATTTGAGTTTTCTTTCATTAATTTATTTATATACTAATTTTTTGATTATTTTTTCTTTTTTCACATTTTTGTGCATATGGCTATTTGACAGGGGAGCACTATATTGTGCAATTATTTTTCTCAGCCATGGATCACATGGGAACAGATTTCCGTTCATGCATGGCTTGGAATGTTTAGTCATTATCTGGTACATAAATAAATAATATTTATTTATAATTTATTTCATTAATAACTTGATATTATAAATTATTTGAAGGATTTATGGTATCCCATCGATGATAGCATGCATGGTACTATCCATGAGGCATGGGAGCAGTCTATGCATTAGTGTTTCCATCATTTTTTTTACAATTTGAAAAGGATAACCATTAAGAAATTTGGAGCGATAGTATTTGATGAGTCATGTGGATCCCAATGACCAGAGTACATTTCATATCACATGTGGGATGGATTATGTTCACACTGGTTGAGTAGTGGATTTCAGAGAAGATATTTATTGGGCCGACAGAACTAGGCGAGACAGGTGGTGACAATCAAGCTTTTAGTCATACATTCAATACACATAGAGAGAATCTGGTAGGAATATGTTTTAAATATTTTATATACCAATACATATAAACAGTTTATTTTATATTCATATAGGCAGTTGAGTATCCTGATATTACGTACTATGACATTTATCAGAGTATGTATAGTGATCAAGCCACTGGAGAGATTAGAGGTCATCACTAGTGTTAGATTGTGTTCAGTATTATTTCATTTTCAGTTTGAAAATTAACTGTATATAATATTTTCACTATTTTAATTTCAAGTTGAAACTGAAGGAGTCATATGAGGCCGCGACCTCTCAAACACGTGCTGAGAGTCAAGACAAGATGGCTAAACAGACTAGTTCCCACCATTTAGATGAGGCGACATGGATGTAGGAGACCCGGTATGCCTTCGAGAAGGGTCAAGTAGCTGGTATAAGTTCTAATTTGACTCATGGGACTTATTATTTAATACCTCTGATGTCTACATCTATCTCGAGAGAAGATTGTGTAGAGGCATCGTCTTCTGTCTCATAGTATTTGGAGAAATTTCGAGCTCAAACTGAGCTTATAGGGAGTTTGTATAAGTAGTAGGAAGAGATGCATCAGTAGCACAAGGAGTGCATGTGTCGATGGTTGCAGCAGCAACACTAGAAGATGGAGTACATGCGATGTCTGACTTTTAGTTTAGGAATGGTGATTTCTCCACCCTTTCCTCCAGATCCTCCAGCTCCTCTAAAAGACTATCCACTATTAATTTTTTTTTCTTTTAAAAACATTTGAATTGAACAGTTGTTCTAATATGAACTATTTGCAGTTTTTGTCTTTTACATTGGTGCAAATATTGCACAATTTTTTTATTATTTTTAATATTTTTTATTTTATTACTTATTATTATTTTTATTTTTTAATATTTGTTTATTTTACTACTACTAATAATAATAATAATAATTTTTTATTATTTTTAAATTTTTTCTGAAAATTGAGAATTGGAATATTTTTTTTATTATTTTAATAATATTAAATTTTTTTTATTTCTTAAGAATTTTTTACGGGGCCTTTTGCGATGGGGGGCCTATCAGAAATATATTATATATGTATTTAAAAACTTATTTGTGATAGGTTCATTATCTTCACAATAATTGTTTTGTGACGAGCCCATCACAAATGGTTTATAACATATAAGTTATTTGTGACGGGTTGATATCCCATCGTAAAAAGTATTTACGAATAGCCCGTCAGAAAAGGTTCTTGTATATATAATTTATTTAATGGGACATCTATTTGTGATGAACCTGCTTTCTGTTGCAAGTAATTTTTTTAGGACAGTCCCCAATGAAAAATGGTTTTTGCAACGTGATCCCATAGCAAATTGACCATCACAAATAGTCAATTTTCCAATAGTGCTCATATTTGGTAACTCCTTTTGTTTTTAACCAAAATGATTCATTGGATTTATTTCAACACAAGGGTGTGATTATTAGAGTAACTAAATTATATTTATGATATATTTATTCAAATATTTTTTCATCCAATGTGTCTTGAGTGGTCTGATGAAGTGGAATGATGGGAAGCCTTGTTACAATGGAGGCAAAGTGGAGCTCTTGTAATATTTTGAAAAACTAATTCCATACAGGATTTTCACATGACAAGTGGATACAACAATGAATTGTTTCATAAATGGTAGTATAGGGGAAATATATTTCCATAAAATGGCTCTTGGACAAATTTTTAGGGTGTTTTGGGATATAATTTTTAGGTCTAATCGTTAGTTAATCTTAGCTGTACGTTAATAGATGTAATTAATTTTAATTAAATTCATGAATATTTTTTTTGTCAAATATAATTTTACCTTATTATACATTATAAATTATCAATATAGAAAATATTGAATCGACCTTTCCAAATTCTGATCACATTAGTGGAAAAATATTAATTCAAAATTATTCCCATAGAGGAGACGACACTGTGAGTTTTTAATATAAAAATTACCAATTTTTGCTATGTTTTTATAGCCAATTTCAATTTTATATTGGTTATAATGAGGTAAATAAGATAAATTTACTAAAAAATATTATTTAATTAAACTTTAAATCCAATTTTAAATATAATTTAACTTTATAAATAAATTTGTTGAAAAAGAAATTTTGAATGAAAATTCAGTATTTTTAACTATTTATTAAAAAATGAAGACTTTCAGAAAATAAATAAACTATCCTAAGATAGTTTTTATGTATCTATTTTAAATAGTATGTTTATCCTTAAATATTAAATCTATATAATTTCTCAAATTTGGATCTAATTTGTGTTCTCCAATAAAAGGTGGTAAAACTACCATAATAAAAATTTAGGTAATTAAGTATAAAACAGGAGTTTTTTAATCTTATGTCTATAAAATATATTGGATGAATATAAAAAATGATTTATTTAATATATATCATATATATTACATTAATATCACTCACTAATTACAATTATTTTATTTTATATGGTAAACATCTTTGTGACTATAATTGTAAACATATTTCCCATTATATTCAAGTTGTTTTCATATTCATTTCTAATTAACTAATAACAAATGAACTAATATTTTATCTTTAAAAACCATATCATTTAATAAATTAGTTAATACATTTCATAACATCTAATTTAACGTTTAGGTTATATATTATTATATTAAATAATGATATTTTAATAATATATTATTATTTGGTAAATCTCAGTTATACGTGTTATGAAAACCATCAAGAAAACTCATTATTACATGTAACACAAGATAACTTTAGAGATCCATGTAGAGATATATAAAATTTATGTTTTGTGTTTTCATGTTTAACAGGGTGTTGTGTATAACATAAGTCAAACATAGATCTTCAATATAAAATAAATTATTTTCTGTATTGTGTGAAATAAAAAAAATCAAAATGATTAAAGTTATTTGTAAAATAATAATTCAAAAGTATAGAGGTGTTACATTTATGGTATCATGTATAATATAAAATAACATTTAAACACCCATTTTTTAATAATTTATTATTAAAATCATCATTCCATGCTGTGAATTGTTTCATTTTTTAAATAATTTTAGTTTAGATGTTATCGTAATTATACATTGGACATGGTCCCATCACCCATGTAATATTAAAAATGATAGAAATGTTATATATAATAAATATATATTTATGTAAACATATATAGTAGTACATTATATATAATTTTATAAAATTTAATTTCACATTTCATAGAGATTTTAGTCTTTGGGAATGGACGAATAATGTTTCCATTTTTTGATGGATGGGAATCATATTAAAATAAAAATTATAATTTATGGAAACATTACTATATCATATATATCATATCATATTAATTAAATAATTGTTTATTACCATTAATTTAATGTGGGAATTAATAATTAATCACATAACTTTATAGAGGTGTTAGTCTAAATGTTCACATTGAGGATAATATTGATTTTCAAAAGATGATATGGTAAGAAGGAAAATATGATATTATAACTACATAGGCATAATTATGTCATAAATATCATATATAGACTTTAAAATCAACATAATGAAAATCCCTATGTTTTGGTAATGTAAAAAAAACTCTCTCACTACGTGGAGACAATAGTCCACAACTATGCACGAGCAACACATTCACACCCCATTTAATGGAAATGAGCATGAGTAATTTGGTTTCTTTATCAATAATAATATTTCAACATAATATGGTTTATAATGTTATTATTTTATGATGAATACAATATATTTATAGAATATTTATGAATTTTAAATAGGTTGGTAAATTTTATTACTTCTCCTTCAATAGGCCTACTTTAGAACGCTTCTTTAGGACCCTTGTAATGGGTTTTTATGAAATCCAGAGCCCCTAATTTGTTGATTGGAATGTTTAGAAGATAATTAGTTTGAGGTTTTTCTATCTAGATGGTTCAAAGTTGTGTAAAAAGGACATGTAATTGGTGTCATTTTATAAGTTTGTTAGAGGACAGAATTTGAATTCCTTAATGGAATAAACCCTAATAATGTAATACTCAAAAAAATCAGTCAAATATAAAGAGATTCCAATTTGAGATTTTTTGAGTTGGAAATATTTCAATAGAAAAGTACTTATAAATAGTTAAGATGAAAAATAAAACCTTATATCTTGGATTAACAACTTCAATAAATACATTCTCACGTTAACCATGGTAACATATTTTTTTATGTATTTGATATTAATTGTAAAAAAAGTTTTAGTTTAAAATAATGTCAAATATAAAATATTATGACTAAAAATATGTAATTAATCATATAAAATTTAATTCCTATAATAAAATTATTTCAAATTTACTTAATTATAATATTAATAATATTAATTACATAATGTTACTTTCAAATAATTTTAAAACAAAATTAAGCTATATAAAATTTTTAAGTGACAATACATTTTTCAATAATTATAAGTATTTTGAACTTATCATTGGAAAATAATTATTTTCATTAAATTATAAAAATTTCACTCTAATATGACTTTGGTTTTATGAAATAAACATTATCTTCTTTTTTCAAATAAATTTTCTTAATGAAAAAAATTATTTATATTATTTTCTTGCAGAAAAACCAATTTTGATATTTTTTTGGAAAAATACTAGGTATTTAATAAAAATCGAAGACTTATTTACTAATTTATTTGAATCGTATAATGGTTTTATAAATTAGTCCAAAAATATGGTCATTTATACTAATACCACCATTTATTTTTCTATTTTATAATGGTATACCATATTATGGTTCTTTTAGACTATTGTTTAAAAGTATCGTAGGATTTTGAGAAATTAAATTTATTTTCATAGAAATATATCATAAAATCTCATGGTGTTACAACTACTCAATAAGATATTATAATCCTTGTAATGGTTTTGTTGTAATCCAAAACAATATATCCATTATGAAACAATCCTTTCTGTTATTACAACAAGTATGGAAAATCTATTACATTCAAGCACAATAGTCCTTAAAAAGTGTTTGTGATATATAAAAAGAGAATAAAATATAATAATTTTTTGTAATTATAGTAATAACCTTCATTAATAGGCTTTAGAATGATATTATTTCCCTAATTTCATCACTCCTTACATCCTGCATGTTTTTCTTGTTCCTCTACACATTCTAAGATAATAATTCTAAAGAACTTCTTATAGCACTTCATTACAAAACTGTTGATTATATAACTTCTCAGTCATGTGTCTTATTTTGAATGAACTTGTCCCAATTCCCTATTTATTTGTTCACCTCATTTTTTTTTCTGATTTATTCTTCAATCTAATATTCGAATCACAAATTGATAAGAAAAATTTCTCAAATACCATCCCTATTATCTTATGTAAAACATCACCCAATGAAAAAAAATTCAGAAACAAAACATTAGTGAACTCATTTTACCTTTATATAGGCTTTGATTCTCTATAAACACAAGTGTAATTATTAACATAAAACAAACAATTCCCCACAGGCATGTAAATTTCCTTTAAAATATTTTATTAGTTGACCGTCTTCAAACCATTAATATAATAAGTTAGAAAAATCATCAAAAAAAATTCCTTAAGACTTGGTTTAAAATTTAGTTAATCATTTTTAATATCTTCATGAGAATCATGACATTTATTTTATCATTATTTGAGCATTGAATGAAAATATTATCACTAAAACATTTATAGGCATTATCAGAATATCATAATGATACAAAAATTTCATCAGGTTCAACATAATTGAAACATCTTCCTACAATGATACTTATTCTGATGTTCTTTCATAATAATCTTATTTTACATAACTTCATTTCCTAATGACTCTTTTTGAACCGCCCTCGAATGTATTTCACAAGACTCTTCCTCTATCAGATGGGTTTTCAAATGTTTTTTGTTTTTAACCATCTGATGAACCATCAATGCAACCTATGCTCTTTTTATCTTATGAATTCATAGAAGCACCATTTTAAGATTAGATTCCATAAAAAATATAATACAATGAAAATTTTTGACTTCTTATATATGATGGATCCACTCAAAAATTACTTTCTAATAACATCTTGAGTTTCTTTTGATTAATGAATTTTTTACATGTCATTAGTCCATTCATTCTGAAACCTTTTCCCAGTATCCAAAAAGATATTTTTATGTAACATTTATATCTTCATTCATAAAAATTTAATCACATCACCTCATGATCGTTTTTAATTATTTTTCTGGTAGAAATTTTAAATAAGTAAACACTATTCAATATAAAAAATAAAATGGTTCATTAAATATTCTTTATACACCTCTTCATTCATTTTAATGTCAAATTTATCTTCCAAAAAACATATTTCTCTGTAGGTAATATATTCCCATGTTCCCAAAAATTATTCATTCAACCAAATTCATGATAAAATCCTTAATACCTTTTTATTACCATGATTTTTCAATACCATTAAGATCATAAAAGTATTGGATGATTTAAATTTATCAAACATTATTATATGATAGAACATTTAGGATAAAATTGGATAAAAATTTAGTTCTACATATTATCCTATCACATCATATTGATGGAACCCATATTCGAGACTCAGTCGATTAGAATCAATCCATTAGAATATATACATTCACAGTTAAGTGGAATACTCAACAATGTTAAGTTATTTATTTTGTATAGAAAGACAAATCTAAATAAATTATTCTTCTTTAATAAACATCTTCCTCTTAAAACGTCAAATAACTATTCATTGGTATCAATACTATATATATTTTCTTGAAACAAATGAAAGATACTGTGCCTCATGCTAAATTATTTTAGTGGATCATACCTTATTTCATTCAATCACATGGTCATTTTCTATAGCGTTGAACATGTTTAATGGACGGTATGAAGAATGAAACAGGGATGTCTTGTGTGAGGGATTGGGTATCAGTTGTAGGATTTTTATTTTTAGCTAGAACATAAAATCTAACATGATTTTATTTACTTTCAAAACCTCCACATTTATGAATTATACATGTTTGGCCTTCACTAAATATTCATGTAGTCTTGTGACCAGAATATTAAACTATTCTACTACCTATTGAGTCATGTATATTCTAGGGTAATTCCACCATATTTTTGTTATTTTCATGGTTATTGTTTAGATGTTTTTTAGGATGTGTTATCCTTCAGTTCATTTAGATGGTTTCTTCTAGATATTCATTCTATTGAGGTGTCCAGTTGGGGTTTCATAAATCTATATTAATTTAACATTTTTGGGATAACTTGATCTGGTGAAAACATGTTTTTTCAATGAAATTGAGTTTCCTATATGATTCATTGAATTTTGAAATGTTCTTTTTTTTAAAATCTTGCATTCATTGTTTTTTGGGAGGATTCGTTTCATTTAATCATTTTTCTAGTGAGTGCATAAGAGATTTGGGACATTTCAATTTTTTGGAGTTCCAAAATTTACGAAAGACTAGAGGAATGGTCATATGAATATTTTATAGTGAGAGGAATCAAATCCTAAGGTCCATTTTGATTTTTTGGATTATAAAATCACATTATCATTTTGTGAGTTTTCTTGAGGAATAGTTTCTCGAGACCTATGGGTATGGTTCCATGTTTAGGAGTTTTATTTTTGGTTTGTTGTGTTAACTTAGTGCATTTTTATTAACCTTTTCTATGATGTAAATTATTTATTACATTCTATGAATAGAAATTTTGGGTTTGAAAGTGGAATGATAGAGATTATTATTACACCCACTATGTGACTACATTATGTTTAACATAATATTATATCATTGAGTGGCTAGTCCTGATGTTTTTTGTTTCATTTGAGCAGTTTGGGTAATTGTTTTAGGTCCCATAGTTTTAGAATGATATTCCCAAACCATTGAACAATGAACTATATTAAAAATATATTATTCTATTAGTGTTCACATAGTTTAAAACTATTTCCTAAAACATTTCCCTTTCATTCTCCCCAATAATAGAGGAAATGTTGGAGAATATTCCTGAATATGGTTTTTTTAATTGGGAATTTTAGTTTCTAAATATTTTAATCCATCTCTTAAGACCCATTATGGTAGAGTTAATTAAAGGTGACATGATTCATCTAGGTGAGATTGGTCATAAAATTAAATTTTCATTTATTAAAGAGTTTCATGATCACTAGTTCATTTAAAAGTAGTTATAACTAAATTAATGATATATATGAGACATTGTTCTAAATTATCAGATATATTCTATTTTTGATGGATTTTTCCTTTGGATTAAATGGGAAAGTTTAGTAGATCAATGACACTTAGGTTTTGGTTGTATTTTATAAATTCTAGGTATTTAATAAAATGATATTGATAATTTTAAAATATAAAAATGTTTGGTTCATGGAAACGTCAGCAGATTGGGTTTTACAAATAGTGGATTTCTTTTTGTATAGAGGGATTTCAAAATTATATTTGGTTCATGTTGTTATAAAATAATATTTCTTTTTTATAAATGAATTTCCATAGAATTTATTAATGTGTTCCCTTGATTTAATAAAAACAACTTCTCTAAGAAAGTTGTGTGTTAATTTTAAAGGATTTCAATGTATTCAAAATAGGTGTGTGTGTGTGTGTGTTACCTCTTATGTTTTTTTCTAAATACTTTTAATGATAGAGAATGTTGATTATTTGTTATTCTCTATGAGATTTTTAAATTTATAACGTTTTCAAAGGTGTTTTGAAAGAGGATTTCCAATGTTTGTGTCATTGATAAATTTTTTTGTCTTATGTGATTTCCCTTTAGTTGTAATTGGATTAAAAATACTTTTTAAATAGGGATTCCCATGAAACAAAATTATTTGGTATAATGATATATCATGGTGGTATCCTTTTATGATTACACTTATTTTGTAATTGTTGATTATGATTATGAGCATATTTTTTATTAAATGAATATGATTCATGTTTCTATGATTAGTTCTGGGATCATTATGAAAGGCGTTGTGTAATATAGGAGGGATTATTATTTTATTTCTTTGTAATAATGACTTAGGGAGGGGTAAATGTCACATGATTACAATAGGATGATATTAATCACATCCTTTATCCATGAAAAGTGGAACAAACCCTAATATGTAGAACGTTTAGGGATATTGAATTTAAATTTGAGTTTGATACCCTATCTAATAACACCTAATTAACTTTAACATTCATTAAGGGAGCATGTTATAGAAATGGATTGGGTGAGAGTGATTCTTGTGACCATTTCTGTGACTGTTAACCATGTGGTAATTGGTTCCACCATTGCATGTTGAGAAACATACTTCATTAGTCCGTTATTTATTTCCTAATGAAATATATATTATATTGGGATTATATACATTTATTGGCATACAAATTTGATGTTTCAAGATATATGCCTTCTTTTTTTCTTTATGTTTGTGCATTATAATGGTGAGGCATGCATCTTTCATTATTATTTTTTCAGAACAATTTCTATATTTTCATTGTATTATGTTTACTGTTTATTATAATATTAGTATTTATTTTTTTATCATCATGTTATCTATATTTCAGGTATTTTCATTCCATTTACATGTTTTCCTCTTTAATTTAATGTGTTCTAAGACTCTTGAGATGGAGAAAATATTTTGGGGAAAATGAGTTATTGTTTAGGGTTGTATGCTTGTTGGAATTAATATTAACCCAGTATAAAAAAGTAATAAAATTGTGGGGTTATACCTATGTATAGAGAACACCTGTGGTGGTTTAGGTTTTTGGGGAAAGAATCTATAAATTTTGTTTTTTGTGGGAAATATATATACCATATAATGGGAGTGTGTGATGTTTAAATTTTTTAGGGAAAATTATGGTGACCTGGTACATAGTGTGAAGTGAGTACATGACAAATATATATATATTGCAAAACATGTAATGAATAATATTTCTTTTTAAAAAATTACATGACAAAAAATTTAGTGTATTTGGAATCTATGGATGAGATGAAGTGTAGAGGGGTAACAACCCATATAGATTTCCCAGACATGGATTTTAGGGATCTGTACAATTGATATGTTTTCTCATTCATCAATAGGCCTCCTAGATCTTGACTTATAGCTCTCCTCTTCCACTTTTTGGGACATCCACTCCATCCAAATAACATCATTCAATGATTAATCACCATTTTGGTTGGGATAAAATCTATTTGGGAGAGAATTTCATTATAATTATTAATTTTTTCTGATCACAATTGTTTCAATTAATTGAATTATTAGACTTGATGACCCATGGTGTTGATTAAATTATTACCTTTCTTGATCCATTGCATGATCATATTCTGAGGGATGAGTTTTTATTGGATGTAGTGCGATTGATGTCTATTTTTTTTAGTATATTGTGATCTTTCCTTAAAAAAAACCTCTTATTAACTTGAGTATATTATAATATTTTTATATTTAATATATGACCTCTTTTGTTGTTGTGTGTCTGTAATTATTGGTGGATCTCATTTCAGGAATCTGTGACCCTTGTTTTGAGGTAGGTGATTCCATATCTATCATGTTTAGGTGAACTAAATTTCTTCATTATTTTTTTTGTTATAAATAAAATAGTATGACTGAATTATTTAATTTGTTTTCATATTAATGGTTTTATATAAAAAATGTATTTCCCTAGTATTGGTAAATAGAAAGGGTTTTAAAATAATTATTAATTAGTTTTGTGAAATGATTTTCAAAGTATGATCTAATGAAATTGGTTTAAGAAACCTATTTAGAAAATAGAGAACATTTATGGCATTAGATAACTTTGTAGAATGTGTAGTAACATGCCTCATCCAATACTGATTGGTTTTTCTCATGGGAATTTCCTCTTCTCCCTAGTAATGTTTTTATAGGGACAAGATATAACTATTGTGGGGTTCATCCATCCAATGTCATGAAGGCCTTCATTTTTTATTGATTATGATAATCCACCTTTCAAGGGGTGATGTGGAATAGTTACATGGCCCGTAGGCGTAAGTATTACATGGCCCATAGTCCTTAGAAGAATTCATTGCCCGTAGGCTTCAAACATTACATACAACCCTAACTAACTACTTGGAACTGCTCCTCCCCAGCATCTTCATTGTGAAATCAGCTCTCCACCTTCGCATAGCTATTCAGCTAGGCTATCCCTTGCATGCACAGGCTTGTACGGATGGTAAGTGTCATTCCCTCTCAATATTGCAATCTGTGTAGCTTCTACTATGGTGAAAGCTCCTTGCTCATCCTCTTTAAAGAGCTTCTTCCTTGTAGTTAGTCTAGTTTTCATATGCACTTAAGGTGGCCCAAAGGCCCTGAGGTGGCCTGAAGGCCTTATTGGCCCGAAGGCATGGGTGGAACGAAGGCCTTAAAGGACTCGGGGACCAAATCGGTGGCCCGAAGGCCCAAAAGGGGGAAAATTCCTGGTTGCTACAGCTCCAAACATTGCCTGCTATAGTTCCCACTACCGTACCTGCTACAGTACTACATAGTTCCTGCTATAGTACTGCTACAGTACTGATACAGTAACCTAGAAATTGTGCCTCCTCCTAGATTTGATCCCGGATCACCTTGATGCACTTAAGAGTCCACACCAACCGGACTGAGGCTCATGTGAACCTATTGTGGGGTTCACATTCTAGGTGGTTACTATTCTCTATAAACTCCATGAATTTTCCTAGAGGCTTGATTCATGTAAAATTTTCTATGTTACGTATTAGTGTCCAATATATCATGGCCTATTGTGATTGGAAGTGTGATGTTACGTATGATTTTAGCTGATTCAGGCTTCTTGTCATCAAAACATTTGGTCATAATTTCATGGATTGGATATGATTTGGGAGACCTAATTTCATAGGTTTAATATATTTACATTTATCTATTTATATGAGATTATTTGAAACTGATTTACATTCTTTATTTGGAAATGTGAAAAAGTGGAAATTAAATTTTTTTACATTGCTTTTGATATAAAATCATTTAAACTGTTATGAAGCATTATTTTTTTAAAATTTTAACATTTAGGGATTTTTATAAATACCTATAATGTAATATATTAGAGATATCCTATTTTTCATGTTAGATCACACCCTGTGTGTCACGAACCAGGCTGGGTCTCCATCCGACCAGGCACCCGACCCTTTCCGAGACATGGCCCGAAGGGCGTTCCCTATCCCCACGGGCTGGCACAAGTGCCCGGGTATTAAAACTAACAGATGGGAACGATTTAACAAAAATAGTAAACACAAAACAACTTATAAGGTAAATAAACTAGAACTGAAACAAAAAATCAAGTGGACCTTTAACAAAATCAATCTCAAAGATTTACAGCTTGTACCAACATCCATAAAGTAACATCAATGAAAGAAACTAAAACACTAACCCAAACCTCAATGTAACAGGAGAGGTGCGACATCCACATGTCATAATCGTTAACCTGTATAAGAAGACCATCAATGACCAACCACCATCGCTGAGCACAATGCCTCAACCTGGAATACACAGAGAACAAGGCTTACATACACCCAAAGGTGTATGTAGGGTGTGAGCAAAGAGCCCAGTATGACGTCACCCAATAAAAATGTTCCATGCATAATTATTAAATGAAAAATATCTTTTCAATATTAACTAAATAAAATAAATAAACGCTTGAACAGTTTAAAAGAAAACGTAATTAATGAAAACAGTTTCAGATGGAACAACATAAATTATAATACACTCACCCTTATTTTTTTTAAAATAACCAATATGTTACACCGACGAGAGTAATGTAACCAATGAGAACTAATATGGAAAAGGCCGCATGGGTATCAGCTAGCTTGGGTCCCTAGATCTTCGTGTCTTGGTTAAACATGGCTTAGAAGGCCACGACCCTCAGAAAACGTGTCTTAGAAGGCCACGACCCTCAGAAAACGTGTCTTAGAAGGCCATGACCATCAGAAAGGCATATGTTTAATTAGTGTTGAAATTGTCAGTCCTGCCAGTGAAACCGGGTCGAGTCACCTCCGAAACACTAGATCACTAGTCTATTCTACCCTCCTAGCTACATGGGCTTCCCGGTTTGTGCTCAAACAAGTTTCAAGTTAATGTTACATGTCACACTAATACAGAAAATCCAGACAGGGTACATACACATGCAAAATCACAGCTTGAAAACGCAAACCCGCTTTTAAAACCACACGCACATCAAAATCTTTTCAAAACATAATCTGCATAGGTTATATACTAAATTAGTCTAATTGCCAAAATAAAAAAACACTTATCATTAAAAACCCACCACTTACACATATAAATGCCAGTTTGAAATAAGACGCATATTGAAATATTTTTTTAAAACATTTCACTACATGGTCATGATTGAATAAACAATTTCAAAAGCTTATAAATCAATACCAACAGTGTCACATGGCTTTACACACACTAAAGTAACCATTTCCACATTCAAAACACATTATAACATTACACTCACTCAAATACCATTTCAATGTGTGACATGCACCACAACAACAGTTTGATGGAATACCTTCCACAATATGTAAAACACCTTTTCACAAATCACCTAATTAAATAAGCCAATAATAAAAGTATACAAAATGGTTTTAAAAAAATCACTTGGTGTTACCGACTAAACCCGCACCAAATCATCTTTGTCAACCAGGCACACACTAATCCATGACAAAGATATATTTCGCACCACTTGAACAGATAAACAGTCTAACCGCACAATAAAAAAACACCAGCAACAAAATAGATTTGAGTTTTTAAGCAGAAAGGACACACATAAAATAGAGATACTATTAAACAGTTCAAATGCATCTCAAACATCAATGAAAAAAACTTCGAAAAACACAAGTCAACTAAATTCTATACTAAACAAACTAAACGTGAAAATTAATTTATCAAATAATGACTTGGGAGGGGAACCACCTACCTTGTCAGATAAGACTTCACAACCCTGGTGTGCAACGACCGCCACACATCAACCACAACTCAACCAAATTCAAATTGACCCTAAATATAAACATTTAACCAAAACATCAAGAATTAACCCAAAAATAATTTGATGCAAAACCACCATTTCATGCCAAACACACTACAAGAAGACCATACACAACCAAAAACTTCAAATTAAAAACCGTAAATCGGAACATAAACCTTCAGGAAAATCTAAAATCAAAAAAGAGAAAAAAGAAAATAAATGGAATAAGGGGGCATAACCAAGGGAGGTCCGATTTCCCGAAATGGGTAGGCCGGGAGGCTATCAGTGGGGAAAGACGGTCACTGCGCAAGGGGGGCCGACAAATAGGGTTCGTTAGAGGGGTGTGCGGCACCGTAGTAGGCTGAACGTGGGAGGAGGCTGAAATAGGCGGGGTGCGGGGTCATGGGCGAGCACATAGACCAGGTGGCAAGGTGGGGTTGCGGGCGATGCAAAGAGGCCTGGTCGGGAGGGAGGTAGCGACATAAGGAGTAGCGGAAGGGCACCGGAGGGAGTCTGGCCATGGAGGAATGCAGCAGCCCATGGGGGAGGCTGGTTGGGGTGTTCGTTCGGGTCTGAGTGGGGAAAGGTGTGACTAGAATGGTTCGCATGACGAGGTACCAAATAGGAGGCCGATGGCCATGGGGGTGTGGCAGACCGTGGAGAGGCCAGAGGTGAGTGGGTAGCGTGATGGGGTGACGAGGAGAAGGAGGCTGACGGGTGCACCTGCTGAGGAGAAAGCTGGCAATGGTGGTGCGACATGAAGGGGAAGGAGAAGTCCAGGTCGCTGCACATGAAAAAGGGTAAGAAAACCCTACCACAAAAAGAATAAATAAATAAAATAAAATTTCATAGTAAAAATTTTAATAACTAATAATAATAATAATTATAATTATAACAATAATAATAATGAAACTAGAATATGAATAATGATGTTAATATTAATGAAAATAATAAAACCAAAATGATAGTAATAAAATAAAATAAAAAGTTTTATCAATTAAAATAATAATAATAATATCCTAAAATAATATCATTATTATTACCATTAAGAAAATTCATTAAGTTAATTTGATTTTTCTTATTTTATTTTTATTTTCAGCTTATTATTTTCTTAATTTGATTTCATTATTATTAAACCATTTCATTTAATTAATTGAGCATCGGAAGGTCACCCGGTGGACCAGGAAAGGCTGCGCGGTTTCAAACTCTTGCCCTGACTAAGTCGGGCCTCACCCAAGGCCGCACGATCTCAATTTTTATTTTGTTCTCGTTTTATTATTCGTCGCATATTTTTAATCTCCCTTAAACATCGGGCAGGCCGTGCGGCGAGCTGGGCGGGGTCGCGTGACAACCCAGGCGAGGCCACACGGCTTCGATCGCGGTGCGCTAGATTCAACCAAGATATGAACATTCATTTCTAAGTAATATCTCAAAAAATTTAAGTTGGGCCTCGGCCTGAAAAATCTGATTCACAACAAAAATAATAAAATAAATAATATAAACAGGACGGGTGTAACAATTCTCCCCACCATAAATCGTTCCATCCCCCGAAAGCCACAACCAGAACCAAACCCCAAAGTAAAAACCCACACTACCTTAAGGTATAAAGGGGATAACTATAAACATCATGAAAAAGGAGGAAAAAGCATCGTGCATAGAGAAAGTGACTCAAAGGCAACATCAAGAAATGTAGAAAAAGAATTTCTGATATGTGTTGCCCGCCCCAAAGAGCTGAAACCCCTCCAGTTGATTGTTTAAGAAAAGGAGACCTCACACCCACAAAAATCAACTTTACAAATCAAAATTCCTCAAGCACTATTAAACGTAAACCACACCATTAGGATAGAATGAATAAACAAGGTCAAACCACATCCAAGGAACAGTATAATCAATTATCACCAAGACATATTTAGAAACAGAAGAAAATGATTAATATGGGGAGGCCTTAGGGGCTCCCCACCATTAAGAACTCACCGACGCTCGAGACGAGACTGGAAAACCGACACGGGGAGGTTTGAGCAGACTCCTATCCATTAAAGAAGAGTCCAAAACCAATTCATTCTAGAGATATTCGTCCAAGATCCAATGTGAGTCTCCCCACCATTAATAACCTACCAATGCCCAAGATGATACTTGAAAACCAACATGGGGAGGTCTGGGCGGACTCCCCTCCATCAAGGAAAGGCCAACACCGATTTATTCCAGAGGCCTTTGTGCGAGACCCATTGTGGGTCTCCCTGCTATTAGAACTAACAGAGGATACCGAACATTGAAAAATTCATGATGGTGACCAAACACCCCACCACAAGGGGTGGGGAGGGAGGGGCCGGACTACAGGGGTGTCAAAATCATGACCCAAGACAAACCCACATTTCCACATTCTTGGATGTGAATTATTAAAATTTGAGAAATATTTACCCAAAAAACTCCCATAAGGCCCAATAAAGAGATTGCATCTAGTGGGATGCAACCCCAGAGACATTAAGGCAACGAGACGAACACGCCTCCATAAGGTCACAAATACCTTATGCAACCAGATGTCTCCTTCAGAGAGGAACAACCATAGAAACAATTTAAACTGCCTCTACTTTTAACACCGATGAAAAAAATATAGTTGGGATCCCATACACTCTTGGGGTTCCTAACCACACGCTAGCTTCACTCTGAGGACTACGGCTGGAGCCCTGATGTTTGAAGCATCTCCTGCCTCGCAGTCAGGTATTGAAGACTCCTGAATAGAGCTTCTCCTTTTGGTGTCACATGCATCCACATTGCAACCGAGATAACACTAGTAAACACAACACATTACAACATCCAACTAATCATACATAGAATATTCACCAACACAAGAGCTGAAATGGTGCATACTCATCACCCTTTGTCACACTGAATGAGAACATGACACCAAAAATCATCACCTGAACATGAAAATTGCTATTGAGATGAACATTATACAGAGAGGGACTTCAAACTGAGTCTTAAACAACACGTAATTCCTACAAGTGACCGTAAAATCCCTGGGTGACTGGGTCTGCCACACTAGTGTCCTAACATAGACCCTTAAACGACACCAAAGAAGGACCAAAGGTCATTTAAAATAGTGTTCAACACCGACCATTCCAGGCTGCTTCCACCTTTCCCCATTGGAATCTCTTTCACCGTTTCCAAATAGAACTTCCAAATTAATTAGGTCAAACTTCACCCTTGAAAATCAAAGAGAACTCACACTACAAGATGTCACCAAAAATTACCCTTGCAGCCGATGAAAATACTACAAATCACTTCAAGATACTGGTCAAAACTAAAAATTTTGAACCACCTTCACCCTTCCCCGCAGAAATTCCTTTCGCCGTTTCTAGGGGGACCTTCAAACACGACAGTGTCAAACTTCATACTCGACAAGTCAACAACTCAAAAGAAATAAAATACCTTCAACCCCCCTCCCAGTATCTTTCATCCCGATGTGAGAGGATCCACTTAGTTGAAAAAAATGAGAAGTGTGTTCAATTCTAGAATTCATGAAGAGATTACTCTGACCAACTAGAGGGCCGGACAAGGGCGAATTTCCTATGGCCACACCTCAATCACATGTCAACGCTTTACAAGGGCATAAACCAGCAACGAAAGGAAACCATGGACCCACACAAATTTTTCCAATGGTCAAGACATACCACAAGAGAACACCAAACGTGCAGGGGGATCCACTGCAAGGGCTCCCCGATGTACTTTTCATAATAATTAACTAGCTACATGCTTTCATACCAACTTACAAATCAGAATTCAAACTTAGGACAAAAATCAGTCAAAAAGGATTCTCGGCTTGAAACGCCTCACATCCAACCTTTCAAAAATACATGGACACACCACACTATCACCGGTTATTTAAAAACACCAAATTTTCCATTAAAAAAAATTGAAAATATGAAAAGCCAGTGGGTTACCCAAACAACGATGGGGTCTCATGGGCCCAACACATGCATGTTCTCATGCAACACCGACACCCACCTCATGTCCATCCAGGCACTCATCCACTCGTTCCATCAACCCTTTCTGTTTCCTATATACATTCATGCATGTGGTTTCCCCTGAGAACACCAAGAATAAAAACCAAACCATTAAATTTTCCAAAACCAAAACATTCAACCCACGCTTTTCAAAACATACACGCCATTTCATTTTTAATGTGCTTTATTTAAATTTTTTTTACAAGAACAAAATAGTTTTACTTAAAAACCAAATTTCCACGAATCCAAAACAAAGAGACGAGAAACAATGCAGGAGAAAACTAGTATCAGCGAGTGATTGGAGCATATGGTTGGCGGCCATACACCAGCCACGCCACTGGAAACACAAATTATTTAGGATAGTGTCCCCAGCTCCACAAGGCTTGCTAGACCCTATGAGCTCACAAAGAACACTGAACCTACTCCCTTTTCATTTCCCCTAGACAAGATTAACCATAACGACCAAAAACTCAGACAAACCTCAACACATATTGGTCACTTCAGTCCTGCCACGAGGTGTGATGGCCAAGCACCTTACTCATAGCCAGGACGTCGAGTCCCGACAACCTTAACTCAAGTCTACCATGACTCTATCCCAAAAGAACATGACACAAGAGAGCAAACCTGATCCTCAGATACCATTTTTTAACGAACCAGGTTGTGTCATCATCTGACCCAACCCCCGACCCAGTCCACGACATGGCCCAAAGGGCATTCCCGATCCGCACAGGATGTCACAAGTTCCCAGGTATCGAAACTAACACATGGGAATGATTTATCTGAGATATTAAACAAAAAAACTGACAAGGTAAATAAACTAAATCTGAAATAGAAAATAAAACTGGAACTTAAACAAAATCAATCATAAAGATTTACAACTTGAACCAACATCCAAAAAGTAACGCCAATGAAAGAAACTAAAACTCTAACGAAAACCTCAAAGCAACAGGATATGTGTGACATCCACCCATAAAAAACGTTAACCAGCATGAGAATACCATCAAAGACCAACCACCATCACTATGCACGATTCCTAAACCTAGAAAACATAAAGAACAAGGCTTACATAAACCCAAAGGTGTATGTAGGGTGTGAG
This sequence comes from Viscum album, assembly GCA_963277665.1. Taxonomy (NCBI): domain Eukaryota; kingdom Viridiplantae; phylum Streptophyta; class Magnoliopsida; order Santalales; family Viscaceae; genus Viscum; species Viscum album. The sequence continues at coordinate 2,068,097,698 of OY728119.1, forward strand.
AAAAGAGCCGAGTTGGACGTCACCCAATAAAAAGATTCCATACATAATTATTAAATGACAAATACCTTTTTAATATTAACTAAAGAAAAGAAATAAAATCTTGAATAGTTTAAAAGAAAAATGAATTAAAGAAAACGTTTCAAATGGAACAACTTCAATTAAAACACATGCACCCTTATTTTTTTAAAATAACCTATACGTCACACCGATGAGCGTAATGTAACCAATGAGCACTAATATGGGAGAGGTCTCATGGGTATCAGCTAGCATGGGTCCCTAGATGTTCATGTCTCGGTGATATGTGGCTTAGAAGGCCACTACCCTAAAAAACGTTTCTTAGAAGGCCAGGACCCTCAGAAAACGTGGCATAGAAGGCCATGACCCTCAGAAAGGCATATGTTTAGTTAGTGTTACAATCGTCAGTCCTGCTTCTGAAACCAAGTCGAGTCAACTCAAGAACACTATCTCACTAGTCTATTCTACCATCATAGCTACCTGGGATTCCCGATTTGTGCTCTAACAAGTTTCATGTTAATGTTACATGTCACACTAATACATAAAATCCAAACAGGGTACTTACACACGCAAAATCACAGTTTGAAGACCCAAACCCACTTTGAAAACCATACACACATTAAAATCATTTCAAAACATAATCTTCATAGGTTACATAGTAAATTAGACCAATTGCCTCAATAAAAAAACACTTATTATTAAATAAACAACCACTTACACATATTAATACCATTTTGAAAAAAGACACACATTTTTTTTAAAACGCTTCACCCCATGTCCATGAATAAATAAACCATTTCAAAATATCATAAAACAATAGCAACAGGGTCACATGGATTTACACACACTAAATTAACCATCTCCACATTCAAAACACATTCTAACATTACACGCACTCAAATACCAAATTAAATTGTTACCTGCACCACACCAACGGTTTGATGGAAGACCTTACACCATATGTAAAACACATTTGAACAAATCACCTAATTAAATAAGCCAAAAATAAAAGTATACACAATAGTTTAAAAGAAATCACTTGGTGTTACTGACTAAACCCGCACCAAAACTTCTTTGTCAACCAGACACACACTACGCCATGACAAAGATATATTTTTCTCCACTTGAATAGATCAATAATCTAAGCGCACAATAAAAAACACTATAAACTAAATAAATATTAATTTTTAAGCAGAAAGGACACTATTAAAATAGACATGCTATTAAATAGTTCAAATGTATCTCAAACATCAAAGAAAAACAAATTCGCAATAAAAAAATCATCTAAATTATATACTAAACAAACTAAACTTGCCAATTAATTTATCAAATAATAACTTAGGCATGAAACCACCTACCTTGTTATAGAAGACTTTACAATCATGGTGCGTAACTACCATTGCATGTCAACCACAACTCAACCAAATTCAAATTCATCTTTAATCAAACATTTAAACCAAGTCATCTAGAATTAACCTAAATTTGTTTTGATGAAAAATCCCCATTGCATGCCTAACAAACCGCAAAGAAGACAAAACACAACCCAAAACATCAAATTAAAAACCCTAAATCTAAACATAAACCTTCTGGAAAAGCTAAACTCAAAAAAAATAAAATAAAATAAAATGAAGAAGGGGGCATAACCAAGGGAGGTCAGATCGCCAGAAATGGGTCGGCCAGGAGGCTAGCCATGGGGAATGGAGGGAACGACACAAGGGGGCCCACAGATGGGGTTCGTATGAGGGTTGTGTGGCGTCGAAGCAGGATGAACGTGAGATGAGGGAAAAGGAGGTGGGGTGTGGTGTCCTCGGTGAGTGCGCAATGGAGGTGGATGGGTGGGGTTGCGGGCAATGCAAAGAGGCCAAGACGGGAGAGAGGAAGCGGCACAAGGAGCAGCGGAAGGGCATCGGAGGAAGTCTGGCCAAAGAGGAAGGAAGTGGCACATGGGGGAGGCTGGTCGGGGTGTTCGTGCAGGTCCGAGTGGGGTAAGCTGTGATGGGAAGGGTTCGTGCGATGGGGTTCCGAGGAGGAGGCCGATGGCCATGGGGGTGTGCCAGGCCTTGGAGAGGCCAGAGGTGAGTGGGTAGCATGACAGGGTGATGAGGAGAAGGAGGCCAACAGGTGCACCTACTGAGGAGAAAGCCGACAATGGCTGTACAGCGTAAAGGGGAAGGAGAAGTCCAGGTCGTAGTGCATAAAAAAAGGGGAAGAAAACCCTACCAAAAAAAGAATAAATAAGTAAATAAAATAAAACTTAAAAGTAAAAAAGTAAAATAACTAATAATAATAATAATAATAATACTAGAATATGAATAATGATGTTAATATTAATAAAAATAATAAAACCAAATTGATAGTTATAAAATCAAATAAAAAGTTATATCAATTAAAATAATAATAATAATAATATCCTATAATAATATCATTATTATTACCATTATGACAATTCATAAAGTTAATTCACCTTTTCTTATTTTATTTTTATTTTCAAATTATTATTCACTTAATTTGATTTCTTTATTATTAAACCATTTCATTTAATTAATTGGGCATCGACAGGTCTCCCAGTTGTCCAGGAAAGGCTGCGCAGTTTCAAAATCGTGCCCCGCCCGAGTCATGCCTCGGCCAAGGCCGCACGGTCTCAATTTTCATTTTGTTCACATTTTATTATTCATCGCATATTTTTCATCTCCCTTAATCATCGGGCAGGCTGTGCAGCGAGCTGGGCGAGGCTGCACAGAAACCCATGCTAGGCAACGTGGCTTTGACCGCGGTGCGCTAGATGCAACAAAGAGAGAAACATTCGTTTCCAAGTAAGAGCTCAGAAAATTTAAGTCGGGCCTCGGCCCAAACTATTCGATTCCAAATAAAAATAATAAAATAAATAATATAAACAGGATGGGTGTGACACTGTGCACCACTTAGATGGGGTGTAAACCTTGATATTTATTTCGAATGAGGGAAAGAAAAGGTTCCATAGTTTGGCAAATTGTTTTTTTGTCATCTTGGTTTTGGGTATTAGGTAGTGAGATGATGGGATCTTCACTACATTATCTCATAGAGGTGTTAGTGTAGTTGTTTGAGTTATTTCATTCTTTTCATTTTTATCGGTCTCTAAGATACATTTAGCTAACATTTTTGTTGTATCATTTTTGTTTTCCTCTATCAGTTATGGAATGTATTTATATCTTCCACTATTCCCCTCATATATTCGTATAATTTCCATATTCTTGCTTTAGGTTAGGTGAAATCATCCCCTTTTTTCATTTTTAATGTCCGATTTCATGTCACAAGTACGTGGGGATCGAGATCAAACTTGATGTACAAGGAAGATCAGGCTAGGTAACAATTTTGAGAGGCTATTTTGGTCAGTTCATTAAAAAATGTTATCAAAAAATTAGTTTGTCCTTAAGATTACATGTATCTAGGATTTTGGTAGTCTAGATGTTGTATTTTTCTGACTTGAGAGGTTGGTTCTGGTGAGTCCTGAGAAATATCATTCTATAATGGGACCCAAGTTACAATGGGATGTTGGGATATGTGTCTCCTAATCTGTGTTCTTATTATTAATATATTGTTTTTATTATGTTTTTTCTATTTTTAACTAATATTTTTATTTTTCTTATATTTTAATCTATTTATCTTTGCAACAATATGCCTTTGAGACATGTCTTGTGACTTCCATAAGAGGGTGAAACTGACACTCCCCAAAGGAATCTTCCCCTCAATTTGATTTTTATTAAAAAATTTGAGCATACTCTTATGTTGTAGTATAGAATATATTACATGTTTAATACATAGTTATGGAGGTACAATCAGGATAAATATGAGAAACATAGAAAAACATGCTTAACATTAATGGATATTATATAATTTTAGATTAATATTAAACTAATTAAACATTTACATGCCAAAGGACTATAATAGTTTAGTGTATTGGGAAACATGGAACATAATATCTTTTATCTTGATGAAATAACTCCAATGTCTCCTATAAAGATCATCCACATTAGTACTTCTATATATAATATTTCATCAAAACCTTGGGAAAGGAAAAAAAGTATGTATTAGCTTAGATTATCATTAATGGTATATAATAGAGATACTAAAGCATAACATGAGAATAAGGGAATGAGAACAATAGAATATCATTTCAATATCATATCTTGCATATCAAAGATCGTAATCATGAGTCTTAGAATATGGATTGGTAGTTTATAAATCATCTATCATAAGTAAATCAATGAAAACGAGTCCTAAGAGAAATAACATTGGTACATGAAATAGATTTTTGGTTTTATTATTATCTTATAACATTGAGAACATGTATAAATTGAAGCAGGTTCCCCAATAAATTATGGATGTGAAAATATTCTCTCACATAATCTTATTGACAGGAAAACAGGCCCACACATAACATTTTCAATATGAAATTGGGTTAATTTATAACATTATGAACATCTAATAAGGTTCAAAGATCACATTATTGACATGAATAAAGGTCCATTCCTAACATATTAGTCGTCATGGTTCACTCCCAATACCATCTTAGCAGTCAAAGATCACATCTATGGATATCTTAGGGGAATGAGTTAACTCCTAAAACTATATTAGTAGTCAATGTTCACTCCCAATACCATATTATAAAATAGTTTCCCATACATAATCGAGTTCACTTCCTATTACATCCATGTGTGTATCAGGATATATTATTCATTACCTAATGTACTAGATAGATATATAAGTCCCACATATTTCATAATTAAGTCAGTCATACATTCTATAAATGTTATTAATCCCAGAATTATATTATGACACATAAAAAGAGATGGGAGTCATAAATAGCATATCATAAACCATTAATTGAAATAGGTATCATAAAAATTTCATCACATCATAACAAATGGAAGGGATATGGTATCATTATCATTTTATCATAGAGGAACACATGAAAGGATGATGGTTTTAAAAGCATTTTACCATGGTATAACCCATGGAAGATAAATGGTTATTATAAACAATATTTCATCTTAAACATAAAATATTCAAAGAAATAAATTATGTGGAATCCATGGATCTGATCTCTATTAATGAAAAAACATTATCAAAGGATACCATCTTAGATATAGATGGATTTTGAATGATCCCTTAGATAATTTTATAATGAAAATAACAATTATTTAAAAATTAATTATGAAATTAAAAATTTTCAAAACACTTTTCCCTGAAAACCACATTTATAAATTACGAATTAATATTTATAAACATTTAAAATTTTTTGGGGTTTAATATCCTTTCTATTTTGATAAAATATCTTTTAAAAAAAATTTATAAATTTTTTTTTCTTTGAGAACAACATTAAAAAATGAATTTCAAGAATAATATGTAAAAAATTATTTAATAATAGTATTAGAAACATTAAATATTAGATTTAATTAATTATAGTAATTAGATCAGATAAATATGTACATGAAGAACAATTATTTTTCACCAAAAACAAATTAGAAATGTTCATTGATCAAAAAATACAAAGATTACTTTTAAAACCATTTTGTAATCATTTATAATAAAATATTTGAGAAAACTTTTGATAATTTTAGAATATTTTTAAACTATTTTTAGAAAACATTTTTTTTAATGATAACATATTTCTGCATAATTATAAAAATAGAGTCATATTTTATAAAAGAAATTTCCTTAATTATGTTAAGTACCAAAGAGTGAAATAATTGTACCATTAAATGAAGATATCATCAGTAACCAATGTAGAATAAATTTGGAGATAAATATTGAGATATGGATCATAATAATTTATCAATGGGAGTATAATCTAAAACAATCCAAATAAACGATGAGATTGTAGAAATAAACTCTTATCAATTTGGTAAAATTGAATCATAATTCCCATGATATAATAACATGAAATAAAGATAAAATTATCATGAAAATTACTATATTAATGATATTACATGTATATTATGTATTATATACCCCTCATAAAAGAGTATTGGTGAAAAACAAAATATACGCCTCTAAGAAAAAAATTGCGGAAAAATTGTATTACCCCATTTATAACATTAAAAATATAATCCGATTAAAGGGAGATCCTAAAATGGATATGAAAATACCAAAAAATGACATATATAATAATTATGAATTATATTCATGGGTAGTATACACACTATAAAAGATAAATAGGCTATGAACTTGGATTATGTGTTATAGAAAATAAAAGTGAGACATAAATCCATTACTACTGGACTAACTCTTGAAACACGAGATCTTTGATAATATAACTTAATTTAAAAATAACAATTTTATTACATTAATGTAAATAATTATATATAATTTTATATTATAATATATAATCCACACAAAAGAAACAAGTTTTGAATATGACATAAGTCTCTTAGAAATAAATTTGAGACTATATATCCACTTACCTCATGTCTTTACTCTCATTACAGTTGTAAAAAAATAATGTAGAATAAATATATGTTCTTTATAAAATTAACATTGAAAAATATTAATACATATATTTCCATATATGTTTCATGTATGAATTTATTTTACCAGTTTACTAACAATTCAAAGATAATGTTATGTTTCAGGCAATGAATGGTTTTTTCTTACATTTTTGGACTTGATATTCATGGTAATCATAATTAGATAATTATTTAATCAATTAAAAAACTAAAAAAATTATATTAATATCATATATATTTATTATTTAGGTATTTATAATAATCAATAAAATAAAAAAATATGAAATAAAATACAATGTTCATAGAGACAGTATTTTATACGTAAGCTTGAACAATGTTTCTATTTTATAATCATATTGAAATAAAGTAATGTAAATCATATATATTTATATTATTATTATTATATTACAATATTAATTTTATATATACCACATATTTTTATTAAACCAATCCTTAATACATTTTATGTAATGTATGGATGAATCCCTGTGCTTTGCGAGGTCGTAATACACCGTAAACATGAACAAAATTATAGAATTCACAAAAAATGGAAAGAATGAATGTATGTGATATGTAATAATTAAATAAGAATAAAGAAATTATAAATATCATATATATAACATACAACCAATAGACCCATCAACACTCACAACCGAAAAATGTGGTTATAAAAGACTAAACTCCATCAGTTCATGAGGCAGTAGTCCACTATATAAACAAATGATGATTGTGAATCTCATTCTCCCTTTCCACTAGTGGAATAAATTTTAAAATAACTACTCCAATTTTTATTTTTTGAATTTTAAAAAAATGATTCCATATTCAGAATTATTAATCTAAATTGGGTAAATAGATATATTTTATTTTTGGGCATTATGAATACTGACATCAGTAAATTTTATTAATAAGGTTAAAGGGTAACTATGATACTTTAGATTACAGATACAATTATAAATTGTACTAAAAACTATATTAATTTAATTGGATGAGTTTTTTTCGAAATAAATGATCATTGGGTAGAAATGGTGTCTTTACGAAGCCAATTGGATGAGATTAGGAATTTTAATTTATTTTATTTAACAATAAGTTAAATATGTCTCACTCAATTTTTGATAACTAAATAATTTTTAATACAAGATTATGAAAAATATAAATTAAATTAAAAATAATTACATTAAACCTAAAATGTTTTTATTTATAAAGGCTATCTATTTGTAATATTTTGAATATAAATGATAACCTTAATCGTCTATACATTAATAAAGGAGAAATTATTTAATTGATGAAAAATCAATATATTATTTTTTATTAAATTAATAATAACAGTGAAAAGACCCAAACACTTGACCAAATTTTATTAGTCAAGTATCTTTTAATTATACTAATCCAAGTGTCACGTTATTAACCCTTTGGATCCATATTGAATAAATTATTATACATAAATTATTTTACGTAAAGTGATGTTAAAGTTGTAACATTCATGTTTTCAAAACTATACAATTTCATATGTATGATTTTCTAAATGAAAAATATGACTACAAGTATTTTTATAAAATCAAGATGATTTTTATTCATTATAGTATTTTATTTCTAATTTTCATTCATCAAATAAATATATTAAATAATTACACAAAACTATTTTAGTAGTTATTTTATTAAATGAAAAAAATATAATACATGTTATAAAAAATGTTAAAATAAATATTATTTGGGATAATTAATATCTAAAATTAGTTTTATAGTTTACCATGAACTCTTAGAAATATTTTAAAATAATTTTTTTAAAGATAACTATGTATATTAATATTTTTAAAAATCAATTAATTGAATAGTGTCAAACATGACACTATTGTTTGTTTATCAAGTTAATGTTTTATAAAATTATATAAAAATAATAAAATATTTTCAAAAATATATAATATTTATTATATAGTATAAAATATTTTAATTTATTAATTTATATTATAATTTTAATCTGATGATTAAATATTTCATAATTTTAATATTGAAATATTTGTTACCCTAGTTAAAAATAAAATAGAATCACTATGTTTTAATTAAAATAATAAGGTTTAAATTTATATAAATAATTAACAAAAAACTAATGTATGATGAAATAATAACCCTATCTCATCTAATCTTCGAAATTGGGAAATTTTGGTTGTTTTTAGAGAGGTTTTGAATTTATTATAAATTAATATTTATGGGGTTTCCAAATCTACCCCTCACCACAATTTTAAAAGGACACCTCTTACCTCACCGATTCACTTAATTTTAAGCCTTAAATAATGATAGTTCATAGGAAATTTCCTTTATCAACTTCATTAGTTACATTATATAGGTTCTGGTCTTCTTCAAATACCATATCTATTGCTTTAGGGAGAGATTTAGAGGGAGTATGTTGAAGAAGATGTAATCTCCTCTACCGATTCATTCAAACACAATTCTTCTTAAACATCCTATTGATGTATTTTTTCATTATAAAACAATAACTAATATATCAATTATATATTGAGATTTTATTGTGATTATTATATGATTATATTCCACCTTCTATCTATCCTATGAAAAATGAAATCACAACGCGTGCTTATGTAGGGCATACCATCTCCACACCATCGTGTAATATGTTTTCACAACCACCTTACATGGATGGGTATAATGATGGGAAAAATAACTATATATGGGAATTATTACATGGTATTGATTCATTAATATTATAAACCGTATTTTTCATTAACATTCAACAATTATGCTAATGATATCACCGCTCGTATGTATGTATGACCGACCATCTCCACGATGTTATGAGATTTATTCTACATGATCTTTATTAAAGAATAAATATATACATGTATTGAAAGAATAATATATATATATATATATATATTATAATAATATCATTCTGTAAATGATATTACTACAACCTAGTATGAGGAAAATGAACTTATCCGACAAAACATGCGTAATAAAATAAAGAAGTCAATACTTGATGGACAAGTAATAATGTTACTAACGAACTAATGATAATATGATCATATATGATATCATAAAAATTGATATGCTTCTATAATAAGTAAATAAAATTATTTAAATGAATATATATGAGGACTTAATATATACAAATAAAATCAGTTTTCAGTTAAGGGATAATCATGTAATCAAATTTTTTATATCATATTGTTTATGTGAAATTATTTAATGCGGTATATTTGTCATCCAAATCCATTTTTCTAAAATATGTATTACAACTTTTGTCATCAATATTTGTTCATTTTTTTAATTTTATTTTTACCCATTATTTAGTTTTTTTAATGGTTATGGAAATAATATTTTATCATATTCTATACAATGAACTTTTTGCTTTTTTGAAAAAAGTGTGAGAAGAATGCATTATTTCAACTTATATGACATAAATGGATTTTTAAATTTTAAAAAATACATACATCCATGAAGCTTCATTAAAAATATATCAGGTTTATTTTCAAATAAAATTCATTTTTTTAAACTTTCAGGGAATTTTGGTAAAAGAAAATGTTTTAGAAGAAGAAAAGATATTTTCCTAAAGAATTAGTTTCCAGTGTTTTATCAAAATTATTTTCCATCTATGATGAAATTATATAAATTGGGTTATTTTTACAACCCTATTATTAATATGGTTAAGTGTGTTTATGATGGAATGAGATTTATAAAATCAACATATATTATATTGATTATGATGTAATGATGTTTAAGAAACACATTTTATTATTTTGATTATGTTGTGATGAATGATTTATGTTTTTATAAAACACGTATGAATGAATTCATTATGAGATGGGTGAGAAATATGTCTCCATCCAATTCATTGTATAATGATTTATATCTCATTATATAAACATATTTGGAATAGAAAAGGATATTAGATCAGTATTATTATGTTTGAATGATGAGTGAACTTGATTCAGTAATGGACTTTTTCTTCTACGATGGTCATATAAATGAGCCTTGACTAATATGAAATCATTTTCATTGCTTATATGTGTGAGAAAAATTAGATGTCTTATGTTATGGATTATGGGAATGTTTTCATTGATTAGATAGGATATTTTATCATTTATACCATAATATGATATAATGCTATTTCATATGAAGGATATGATTTTCAATTTTTATGTTCTTATATATTATGATTATGATATGATTTAAATCTCCCATGTTTACCCTTACATAGCATCCAATCTCACCCTTTCTGATGTTTTATTTCCCCAGGTCAAGAAGTAGGGTATTATGTATGATATGACAAAAGGGTCTAGTTATTAAAGAATAAGTAGGGGAAAATTTATATGAATTATAAATAAATTTTATTATATTTCTTAGTTTCAAAAGACACTATTCCTATATTGGCAGGTTGTGGTTTTGTTAAATTTTAAAATTAATATTAATAAATTTTGATGTAAAATCTATGTATGTGAATTATTGGATGTTATATATAGGTCGAACCATTAACATAAAAAAATATCAGAATATTGACAAAATCATTGTTATTAGTTAATATTGATATATGAATTTAAGGATTTATAGATGGAAAAAAAATCACGATGATGAACATTACCTCTTCTTTGGGTATCTCATTTCGGTTTTCCCAAATTAATACCTTGGTTAAATTAATGTAAAAAATATTATTCTAGTATTAAGGGAGGTATTTTGGTAATATATTATTATATGGTTTTGGCAAGCTAGATGGCTTGGTAGGAGTGAATATGTGAGGGGGTGAGTGCTATTTTATAGTGGAGGTTGAGTGAAATTATTCTAAATACCAAATGGTAATCACTATTAGAAGTACTTCCTTACATCATGTGAGTATAATATTTAAAATCATGATAGATTATGGGATATAGTAGTCATATGTCCAGAAAATGTGTTTTGGACATGTTCCTTGATCATTTGAACCCTTAAGTTAAATTTTTCTCCCTTACAAAACTCATTTTCTCTCTTAATAATTGTAATTAATTTGAGTAGTTTTCAAAAACAAATATAGTCAGTAATTATGCTTAAAATATTATAAATTATTAATTTTTTAGTTTCTATGTATGAAATATATTTTTTAAAATTTTATTCGTAGAACTAGAAGAAAATAATTTAATATTAATCATGAAGACGAGACAAAAACAAGTTTCTGAATTGAAATATTCAGAAGATGGAAATGTTTCCATATCCAATTTTAATGTGAAAATGATTATAATGAAATAAAATGGATTTATTTATTTAATATTTAACTAATTCTACTTCTTAAAATGAAAATATAATATAATATAGTATATATACTATACCAAAGTTCAATTTTTATTAAAATTTAGTAATTTCACTATTCATCAATAAAATGAAACTTCATTGAAAAATACCAAAGACTCACCATAAGAAAATATTGAAATTACTTTTAATTAAATAAATATTAATTTTTTATGAATATTTAAAATGGTTTAAAATTTTACTTTTTATACACATGTTCCATTAAAAGGAAGAAAATAATCTTTTAGAAAAATACATCTTTTTATGCCTTAAAATAGATTTATTCTAATAAATTTTTTCATAAATACATAAGGTAAATGAGAAATATTTTATTGAATATATACTATATAGGTTTCATTTAAGTAAGTAATCAAATTTATGTTTTTTACTTTATTTTGATTAAATGTGTTTGTGAATAGAAAATTTGTTTTTTTGAAAAACAATTTATTTATTTTCAAATAATCATTACATTAATTTATAATTAATTTGTTTTCAAAGATTAAATTTTATAATGATGAATAAACCATATTTTCATAATTTAGGTAATAATTGTTATACCAACAATTCTAATGTCTAGGTGATAACAACATTAGTATTTTAATTATAATATTAATAGTGTTTTGTTGTTTTTAAGAACTAGGTTTTGAGTATAATTAAAACTGCTGAATGGACTATGTATTTAATGTACCATAATGTATACTCAATTTTGTGTGTGACATAAGCCTAAATTAGTATACAGTGGAATAAAACCATCAAATAATTTTAATTTATTGGAATAATAATAATAATTTTCCATACTCACGATGTTATATACTACCCCCTTAAATTTGATTTCCTTGCCAACTTCGTCTATGTGATCAATGTTTTAATAATTAAAAATTTCATTCATAAAAAATCACATTGGAAAAATAAATACTAAAACTTCATTTAAAAATGTAATGTCTAAAACATTATTGTTTCCTTAAGAAACTCGTATATAGGTTTCAATATATGATAACATATGAGGAATGTGAAAACATGGATATAGAAGAGAAAAATATCATCGAAATATTGATGTATAGTGGTAGACAAAATTGATCCGTAGAACTCAGTGATCACGATAAGGATAATAAACACAAATTAATGTATCATAGGGTCCTAAAAAATGTTTTTGATACTAATAATGATGATGATAATATGACACCATTTCATTTTATGATACATTTATCAATGTTGATGAATTATCATGAGAAGAAATACATAGTTATTTTCATTACATTTCATAAGATCAATATCTCCTTATGGTTGTGGGTTTGTTAACTAACACCTTAACTCTTACTCCAATAAATGAATGTGAATTTGTTATGCATGAATCACTAGTAGTTTATGATTTCAATAAATATAATTATAATTAATTACATATATCCATAGTTATCATCAAAACAAATTATAGCATATGTTAACCAATATGAAAAAATCATCATCTGGAGAAATAATAGATTAATCTATAAAAATTCATTCAATTTTTAAAAAAAATATTCCTTAAATGGATATCCCTTTTGACCCATATGAAAAACAATAATCAAATACTATAGAAATATGTTCACTAAATTTATTAAAATCAACTTGACATTGATCCCCCAAATATCATAATGTCTCTCATGATTTTCATATACCAAACATATTGATACCATCATCATGTATTCTATGAAAAAATGTTAATGGCCCGAATTACCAAAAAAATATTGTAAAATAAATTTATGATTTCTTATTAAAAATATTTTTCGATATATTCCTTAAATCAAAAAATTCTATAAACTCCATTCATGGAAGCATAAACTAAATTGACCACAAATCCATTATTTATTCTGAGGTTATTAATAAAATCCAAATTAATTTATCAATTTCCATCATTTTGTTATCCATGATAAAAAACCTTCTTAAAATCTATAACACATTATGAGTTACCTTCCCTTGATCAAAATATCACATTTCTATTACATCATTTTTTAGGTCATCCACACCATTCAATATCTTTTTTAATTACTTAATGTAAAACATATAATTACTAATTGATATAACATAATTATTGAAGTCTAATACATATAAACTTATATTATTACACTAAAAACTAATTAATAGGATTCATCATATTATTACTTATTGCCAATTTTCTTTTATATTCAATTCATAATTTCCTTATCATCAATTGAAAACAAATTATGAGACAACCTTGTTCAGTCACTTCATGAGAAATCCCCTTAGGACAACTATGCGTAAAATTCCCTTAAATGACAAACCTAAAATAGTCAATTGATGATAATACCAAATAAAGACAAATATTCTCATCAATTTCATTAACTAAACTATTCATTTTTTTCTGAAGAAATTACTTACTCTATGGACTTCTTCACCACACATAAGACATCAAATCATTCCATTGAGATATTTGTTGGTTTATTATTCCAACATTCATAATATATAGGAATCTGAATCATCATTCCAACTTGGAGTCCACAAAATGGTTTCTCAAAAAAAACTATCATTGTCTTCTTGTATAAGTTTAAGATTTGGCTACGGAGAAATTTGTTAATCATGTTTTTGATGAATGATTTGGCATAATAATATCATCACTTACATCAGTCTTCTTCCCATTTTTATATATATAATATGTTTTTCCATTATGTCAAATGTAAACCATGTTCCTTCTGTTTCTTGACAATGGCTGAAATAAAAAAGCATTGTGTGAGCAACAATAATTACATTAGGGAACCACAAAATAAAGAAAAAAATAACATATAGGATACATAAATCAAGAAGACATATTCATTATTATATAACACCTATGATTCATTATAGGTTTTTTATAGTCATCATAAATTTAAATCCATAATTATGGGTCAAAAAAAGTGTGTTAATTTCCAAATCATATCCCCCAGGAGTGTCAAACTGGGTGTCTAGTAAGGCCTATTCTCGTGCTTCCATTCCTGATTGAGTTTAGCTCAATAGGTTGTTTTGTGGGTTGTTTCCAATATGAAAAAATCATACATATCCTCATATAGTAGAAGTTTATATAAAGGGTTTTAATGGCTTGAAAACCACTATCTCAATCCATTACCAAAATTCTTGGTCATTTTTCTAAACTTTGATTCATCCATAGATTTATTTGTTGATACATCCTTAGACATATCCTCATAAATATCCCTAGGGATCTGAATAATGTTTTTCCATCCTTGTATCCAAATATTAACAAAACCATAACCTTTATAACTATTTTAGAGACCCAGGATTAAAATACATGGATACTAGATCATATTAGTGGAATATTCAACATATTTCTAAATTACATACCTAAGGACCATAATAGTTTGTTATATTTGAAAAAATGGAACAAAATATATTCTCACATGGTGAAAGATATACATAGTCACACATAAATATGTTTTCCTTTAGTTCTATTACATTAAAACATTCACTATACCCTGAAAAAAGGAATCATAAAAAAGGGTGAGCTCATATACTTAGTAAGGGTAAATAAAGGAGATATTTAAGCACAATATGATAATAAGGGTATGATAAACAGATTATTACTATTGAATAACACATCTTATATATGAATTATGATAATCATAGGCCATGTGATATGTATCAGTTTTTCATAATACATGAATAATATTAAAATCAAATAGCATGAGTCATGAGAGCATAATATTGAAAAAAGACATATATTTGGGGTATAAACATCATCATATAAAATTTTGAACATGTATAAATTGAAATAGGTACTCCAATTATTTTAAGGATATGTAATCAGGCCCTCACATGAAAATATGGGCATGAAACTTCGTGCTCAAATAAAATTTTTAATACAAAATCGAGTTCACTCGTAAAAACGTGGACATGTTTGTAGGTCCCCTCATCTCATTATGGATATGAAAGAAGGTTCATTCATAATATCTTTGTATTAAAGGCTCAATCCCATGACAATACAAGTAGTCATGTCTCCCTTCTAAGGATATCACAGTGGAATGATTT
The DNA here is from genome assembly GCA_963277665.1 of Viscum album. Classification (NCBI taxonomy): domain Eukaryota; kingdom Viridiplantae; phylum Streptophyta; class Magnoliopsida; order Santalales; family Viscaceae; genus Viscum; species Viscum album. The sequence continues at coordinate 2,068,113,483 of OY728119.1, forward strand.
CCCTACCAAAAGCATGTTATTATTCAAGGATCACTCCAAAGACTGTATTAGTAGAAGATTTCCCTTACTAAATTAGGTGAAACTATTTTTCCATCCATATTTACCTCATGAGAGAAAAATATTTACCCAATTAATTAGAGATATATTTAGGTATTTCTGATCTTATAATGAAATCATACCAATGTGATCCACAAGATAATGAAACATTTATCAAATCATGAACTATAAAAATATATGGGTGTAATAAAATTAATATCATAACCCAAGAAATGAAATGGGTATCATAAAAATTTCATTATATCATAACATATAAAAAAGAGAAATGTTTCATTTTCATTTTATTATAGAACACCATGTTAAAAGAAGAAGGTTTCATAAGAATTTAATCATCTTATAACCAATGGAATAAAAATTAGTTTCATACCAAAATTTTCAACATAAAAATTCAAAATTCAATGAAATAATAAGAATGCTGTCCTTAGATCATATAAATAGTAAAATAATAGACTATATTATGGAATTCCAACTTATATGGGGAAGTATTCTGAGAGATCACATAAATCACTTATTAGAGAAAATAATATTTTTTAATGTTAATTTTTAATAAGTAAAACATTTTTAAATAATATTCTTTTAAAACCACTTTTAAAATGTATGATGTTTGACTTCAAAATAATTTAAAAAAAATTTAGAATAAAATAATCATTCTATTTTGAAAACACGCTTTTAAAAAATATTGTTTTTTCAAATAATTTTTCTTTGATAAATAATTCAAAAACCTACTAATTTCCGAAATATTAGGAAAACTATTTCTTCAAAATTAATATTGAAAACTTTCAAAGGATTCATTAATGAAATGTAAGTCATGATCTCAGATTAATCCAAACCTTCCAAACATTATGTTTGCATCATAAAATGTTTATAAATGTATATTTATTAGAAATTAAAAATAAAATTAATTTGTAAATGAGTTTTTAAAAAGGTATATTATGGGTTAAAATTATTTTAAAAAATAATAGGATAATTTAATAAAAATTTTTAAAATAATTTTTGAAAATATTGTTTTGAAAGAAACCCTATTATTTATTGAATAGAGAAATAAAGATGGATTTTTATAAAAATATTTTCATAATCATACTAATGACCAAAAATTATAATATTAGAGTAATTAAATAGAACTATCACAAATAAACATTAGAGAATAAATTTCATGAGAATTATTTATATATGAATTATAATATTTCATCAGTGGAAGAATAATCCAAAACAATACTAATATATGATGAGATTGTATAAATATACTCTTACAACATTGATAACACAAAATCATATTCACCATTAAATAATAACATCACATAAAGATCAAAATATCATGAAAATAAAGATATGAATGATATAACATTTCAATCGGGTAGTATATAAACCTCTTAAAAGAGTATATTCTCATAAAAAATCTTGTTTCTCAATGAAGGAAAATTGAGACAAAATTCACTAATCGCTTTGGTAACATTGAAAAAATAACTCCCTAAAAGAGAGATCGTAAAATTTATATGTATATAAAAAAAGTTATGAATAAAAAATTAAAATTAAAATCATGGTAGTTATTCAAAAAAAAATATTAGTTAGGAACAGGGATTGTGTCTCACAAAAAATAAAAGTGAAATTAAAATCATGTACTGCTTGAGTAACCATTGAATCGCGAGATACGAGATAGAATAAAATCAATTGAAACATTTAATATAATTTTATTAATTAAATATAGTATATAACATGAAATAGGTAAACATATTAACCACAAAAAAAAGAAATGAGTGGTGAATATAATACTAGTCTCATCAAAATAAAAGTGAGTCTAGAAATCCCGTCACTTTAAGTCTCATTTAGCATTTTACTTGTAAAAACCACTTAAATACTATAGATAAGTTGATTAAACATATATAATATATCCATATTTACATATATAATACCATATATGTTTTACATAATAGTTTATATTGGTAGTTTATTTATAATTCCCTTTTAATGTTTTTTTTGGTAATAAATGTTTGTATTCCATACATTTTTTGACATGTTATTGATGGTTATATTAATTATGTCAAGATATAATCAAATTATTAATTTGAAAAATGATATAAATTTTATAAATTATCAATATTTATGTGTTTATAATAAACTATAAGAGATATAAATACGTAATTAAATACACTATTCTTTGAGACGGAAGGCCGTAAGTATGCCTGAACATAGTTCCATTTTATTCTAGTATTTCAAAAAGGAAATGTAAATATTATATAAATTTAATCATTATAATTTAATTTTTATGTCATATATATCACAATATCTTAATAAACCGATCAATAATAGATATGATTGATAGATTGAATGAATCACATCACTTTATAAGGAAGTAGTTTGCTGTACACAAAAACGATGTTATCATATTTACCTAAACTTGAATGATTGAAAAATTGTATAATATAATAAATAATGTAGAACAAAAAAATTTAAATATAAAACACATCTTATATAAACAAATAATCCATAATTATTCTGAACCATGGATGGTGGTAATGGCAGAACTAAGTACATTAATTCACGAGGTATAAGTCTGTCGTACAGATGAATGATTATTATGTTTTATTTTTGTTGAAATTATGTAATGTATTAGGTATTAAAAAACATATAATGATATTTATGAAATGTATGTAATAATAAAATATTGATATAATAATAATTGACGACGGTGGAGAAGGGGACAAGACAAAAAATGCACATTGGTGAACATTACCCCTAATTGGGGTATCTCCTTTGGGATTTCCCTGATGGAATTCAATTGATGAATTTTTTCACCATGGAGGGATTATTAGATAAATGGAATGAATTTTGGAAGTTATTTGGATGGGTTTTGGGTAATCCAAATGGCTTTAGAGGTGTTACAAATTGAGGGGGTGAGTTCCTTTTTAGAGGAAAAGTGGCATTATTGTAAATATCAAAAGGCAAACACTATTTCCAGGTCTTCCATAAATAAATTTTCACCTTTTATGAATTTAATATCCAATAAAATATATGTATTAAATATTTCTACAAAATGGGTTTTGTACTTTCTTACATAATTTGGCCCGTTCAATTAAAATTTGTGCCCTTATAAAATTGTTTATTCCTTAAACGATATAACTAAGGTTAACTATTTTCTGTAATCATTTTGGTAAAAAAATAAGTTTACTTTATTATAAATTATAAATTATACTTAATACAAATATTATATCATTATTTCAAATTACAATCACTTAAGTTGTATAAATGTATTTACAATTAATCAAATAGATGGGAGTAAACGATGGGTTTTTAATGTGAAAATGATTAGTAGTTTAATGTGTTTCCATAAAACTATTCAAGGTAAAATTAATTACAATGAACGAAATTGGATTTATTGATTTCAAATATAATTAATTATAGTATAAAACCAAATTAAATTACAATTAATTAATATAAAAATATTAGATGAAGTGTCTGTTTTAATTAAAATTCAGTATTTTCACTTTTCATCAAGAAATAAACCTTCTCAAAAAAAAATATAAAAAAATTACATAAAGGATAAATTTTAGATTAATCACCATGAAATTGATTTTTTAAAATAATTGTTTTTTTAAATTTCAAAATTTGTTTTAAAATAAGTTGGTTTGTAAAAGGCCGTGAAAATTCCATTCTAAAAAACACATCTTCTTATGAATAAAATTGTATTTATTCATATTTAATTTATAAGAAAACAAAATATGAATTTTAAAATTTTGATTTAATAGATAATATATACTTTTCATTTAAATCAATCATTAAAAGTTATTTTCCTGATTCATTGAGACAAAATAAGATTGAAAAATGAAAAAAGATTTTTTAGATTAGGAATTGATTTATTTTCAAATTGTTCTTATTTTAATGTATATTTAATTGGGTTACAAATAATTAATTTTGTAGGCCCAAATAAAATATATTTTGATAATTTAGTTATATATTTTCATACCACCCATTTCCAATGATACATGATAAATATAATACTATTTTAATAATAATATTATCATAATTTTTTAGTTTGGTAAAACTAGGTATTGTGTGTAATGAAATCTACCTAAGGGACACGATATTGCATGTAATAAAAGATAAAAATATCTATTTCATGGAAAAATTATCTAAAATAGTTTAGATTAAAAATAAATCCATCATAATATTTTAATTTATTAAAAAATATAATTCATAAAAACTGAGGGCATTACAAAAATTGATTAATCACAGGAGTTATTAAATGTGAATCCTCAGTGTGTTAATGGTATTAATGAACTTCAATAGTAATGTAATTGATAAGAAAGATCTACAAGATAATTTAATTATTGGATACACCTAAGAGTATCAGGGTGATGTTCACATCATTTAGACATGATGGTACCAGTAAGCGATGGTGGAATTCAACGGTACATGAAGATATGCACAAGAAATTGGACTAGAAGGGTTTGAAGACTCTCTTATCCAAGTAGTTTTAAACAAAGCCACTAATTATGTAGTAGTATCTAGAGTTACTCTCATTACAGTGTGGATAGATCCTGGTGACAACATACACGAATCCTTTGGATGAGCTAGTAATTTTTTCACCAAAGGATGTAATGAATGACCAGGTAATAAAATATACATACCTGTAGAGTTTGAGATTAGACATCAGATTATAGGTATATAAGATTATTTATTAGAATCATGTAGATAAAAGAGATTTGAAAATTTTGGATGAGATAAACATTAGAGGAAATCTTGGTTATTATGCCTCTTCTTTTCAACGTGGTGGTAGCTTCATGGCGGTATGGGGAAGAAGATGAAGTGGAAATATCATTGTAGGATTATTGGAGGTGGTTCTCGACAATAGACCGAGTTGGAACCTCTAGTTATTTATTTATTTGTGATTTTGACTAATTATCAATTCTCCAATCCCAAACACACCCGACGTTGTTTTTTCCCCCGAGAAAATATATACAATTTTATAATACTTTTTGGTTATCTAATATTTTTATGTTAGGCTTTGTATCCCCCTCAATATGGTTATGAATAATTATAATAAAAGGATACTATAATGAAATCATATGATTTAAATAATACAAGGATACAACCATAGGCCTCATGAGTGAATCACCCTCATGCAATAGATGAGTTTCTAGAATAGGTTGACACGTATCTAATGATAGTGAGAAGTAACATATTCATTGAAACCTTAGTACTTATTTAGTTAATTGATTATAGTGGTTACTAATCATTTATATATATATGTTTTTTATATTCTTAGAAACCAAATGGATTTTATGTAATTTGTTATATAGTTAGTGACACCACTAGGGAAGTTGAAATAGTACAGGTTTCATTGTCCTTGTAGGATGTTGATAGTTGTGGTGGAGTCCGATTTTGATTTTTTTCTTGATCACGATATATTTAACATCATATTTGAGATGTATTTTCTTTATTCCAATTATGATGAGATTTATTTTTATTATTTTTGTGTCTCATTTCATGAAGCTGATGGGATGTCATGGGTGGTTCAGGAAGAGTGGGAACTGAGGTATGGTCATATGGGACCTTCCCACCAAGAGTTTTAGACTTTTTTTGTCTATTTTAATAGTGGTTACCAATACCGTTATTTCTATTTTTGATCTTCCCATCTTATTTTGGGTCTTTCCTAATGTGTTACAAGATCATTTATCTAGTATTCCATCAGAATGATAGGTAGGGTTTATAATTTACAAAGTTCCAAGTATAAATTTATTTAGATACATTCTAATTGTATGGAACCAGTAAATATAAAATATATTATTCTATATTTGGATTATTTTATGGCGAATGATATTTTTTAAACTGATTGTCTAACCTTGGGAATACTCAGTTCTATTTTTCAATAAGGTAGGTGGATCACTCTGATTGTGTGTGAAATTTTATATTTTTAACTAAGAAACTGTTAATAATAAGTATACATCACCTCTGCTAATGATTTTTGTGAACAATTATTAAGGGAAAAGAGTTTTTGAATGATTGATCTTCAGTATGGTTGACATGAAATTATGGTTTTGTATTCTAATATACCAAATATTGCTTTGAAGAATTATTACAAACATTAAAAATAACATTTTATTTCATTTTTGCAACAAAAATTCCTTCAGTTTTTATATATTGGATGAATTTAATATTACATAAATATCACAACATATTTATGGTAGTTTTTTGGATGATATTTTGTTTTATTTGATATCCGAGGATAATAATTAGAACCATTTGAATCTGGTATTGGATTTCCTAATTTTCTATCATTTTTTTTAGTTCTTTCAAAATGAATCTTATAAATTCAAGAAGTGTTTTTTTATTTATGAAATTGACATTTTATCATGGATTATTAGTTGAATAAAAAGTTGAAGGTTGTTCTATCTTGGGAAGAACTAGAGAATTTCCTTCAGACATAGTGAATCCATGGTCTTTCTGGATTCGAGCAATTATTCCATTAATACTTCTCAAAATTTTAATCACCTTTAACTGCTCTTTCTAGAAATGGGGTGAATTTACCATTAAATGAAAAGTGTCAAAATTATTTCAACAAGTTCAAATGACATCTAGATTCAGAACAAATTATAATACTACCTGATCTTGGTACGGTGTATGTGGTTTTCTATGTTGCTTCTGGAGCTAGTTATATTAATGTTCACATAAATGATGATCATGTAGTGTCTTGAATCTCTCGTGAGAATTGACTGCATGAGAATAATTATCATAATCATGCATTATAGCTAAATATTCTTTATTGTTTGTTTTATTATGTTTTTGGGGAACAATTCTTTACCTTTTCTTAATGTAAGAGTTTGTCCTATATCTTTCCCCAGAAATAATTTAATCTTACACAATGGTGGTGGGTTTAATCCCATCAGATGCTAGAATTCAACAAAAACTACATCCTGAGGAAATATAATGTTGTCGTAGATTCTCTTAAAAGGAATAATAAATAACAATCTTATCCATAATTGAAGTAATATTTGACCATTGTTGGTCTTTCTATTTATTATAATCTAGAAGCTCAAGTGGATGTATTCATAATGGTTATGAATAGTGTTCTGTTATAATCATATCTCCTTGAGTCTATTCTATAAAGTAAGAAGTTGGATTTTGAGTTCATAAGAATAAGATAAACCCTATATTGTGGGGAAACCATTTCTATGAGATCTTTCTTCATTTGGAATTCCAAGTACGTGGGTTTGTTCTTTTATCCTACGATTAGGGGGGAGATCCTTATTATGAGTGTCAAAACTATTTTTTGGGTCAATCATATAGGTACTATGAAGATTAATGATGACATGAGATGGAGATTTTTTGGATGGGTATGAAGCATGACATTGTAGATTAATTGTCCCACCCTTGCACCAAGAAACATATAATGGATGAGCGTTAGAAGATTTATCGATTTCTCTATCCACATTCGAAGCTCATTTTTAAATGGTATGAGCTGTCCATGAATTTTGTTTTGTATTCCATTGACACCTTGAGGGAGTAAATATATCTACGAGGTGATTGATTGTTTGAAAAATTCATATCATTTCATTCTATCCAAGGACACCACTAATGTTGACGATATGGGTATGGTGAATGTGCAAGAAATTGTGAGGTTTTGTGGGGTTATATATACAATTGTTTTAGAAAGGGATCGTAGGTTTACTTTTATTCTATGGAGGATTATCAAAGAGGTAATGTGGATTCAGGTTAGAATAAGAATGGATTATCACCTATATATAGATGGTTTGAAAGAGGGAGCTATTAGGTTCTTAGAGGATATGTTTTGTGCTTTCATCTCGAATTTTGTTGGATTTTGGTATAACCATTTTGGGATAATTTATACTTCCAATAAAAGCAGTTATTAGTAATTATTCGAAAAGGATCCTTTCATGGATTTTTATGGTCCCATGTGGAGTTGAAAACCTTATTAGGTTGAGGTGGGTGATGATTATTTGATGGGACCAAGGTTGGTTCATGATACATCTTTAATATTTTGGGATATACATATAAATCTGAATATATGTTATTGTTGAAAAATGTATGAATATCAGAAGATTAAACCAATAGAGTTTTCCATAAGTTTCATGGTTTTCATGAATGTTTATTCTCATTTGGGACTATATTAGATATAAAAATGGGTAGTTCTAGCTACGAGATTTGTTAGACTATTTGTGGTCAGTGAGAATCTTGGAAGGTTTTCTTATCAGTTGGAATTATCTGTCCAGTAGTTGTGAATTCAAGATGATTTTCACATATTTTAGTTAAAAAATTAAAATATTTATCCCCCTTACATTCAATTTTTTGAATATAATGAGTCAGAGCCATATGATTCTATTATTCACTAGCTAGTAAAGATCATTGACTCTCTAGTAAAAATTTTATACAGGATTTCATTTCCATTTGTTAGAGTGTTATAGTGGCATGAATAAATTATCATGTGTATTAAGAGCAAGAATCATTGGCGTGGGATTAGTGGATTCAATTCTTTACCAGAAATCATTTTTCAATGTGACATGATTGGGATGAAAAGTGTTATAGAGGGGAGTTTTTAAAATCTTGTTACCCATATTTTAGGAATTTTTCATTCCATTTACTTGTTTTACTATATAATTCATTGAATCTTAGGACTCCCAATGATATAGATCATTTTTTGGGAAAATGATATAATTCAAAGCGGTGTTTTTTATTCTAATTAATGTTGGTATTGTATATACATGTAATAGATTTTTTAGGATTCCCCATGTTTGATTAATGACTAATGTGGTAAGTATTTTTCATGTATGAATCATGACATTATTTATTTTGTAGGAGATATACATTCATTTTAATGAGAGTATACGACTTGTAAATTATACATGTTATATTCTGTGAACATGATACTAATTGTGAAGTCAATACATGATGTTTATAGATTACAAACCATGTAATGGAAATTTTTTTAGTGATAAGATGATGGGTTCTTAGGTGTATATGGTCCTCATATATTACATGATGTGTAATGGGGATACTGGTCATATAAATGTCATAAATAATGTTTTTAGAATGTCTTAGGAGTGATATATTTTTTCATTCATCCATATGCCTCTATTCTATCAAACTATAGATTTCCTCTAGTGATTTTGGGGACCTGTACTCCATAATAATCAGCCCATTCAATTATAGATCATCACTATGGTTGGGATTTATCTTTATAGGAAAGTAATAAATTCTTCTTATTCATTTCTTTTGGTCCTGGTTTCACCGTCGCACTGTGTTTTCACATTTTTTACCCCATGCAGATGAATTAATTCATCCCTTTCTATATTCGTTGTTTGATCTTGTTCATGGGGAAAATTCTTTTTTGGTTGTTCTGTGAATTGTGTGAATTATTGAGGTATGTTTTGATCATTCCTATTGACCGACTATTTTTTTCAAATTGAATTAATTATGAGATATTTTGATTGGTTTTGGGGCCTCAATTGTCAAAGTGTGTTCTTCCTTATTGATGCCTCCTATTAAAGGCATGTGTTGCCTAGGTTTTGAGGTATATGGTTCCATCTATAGCAGGTGTTGGAGAAAAACATTACTTTAGTTTTTGATAACTTTTTCATAAATAAAATGACATGATATAAATTTTTTTATTTGGGTGTATTGAAATGGGTTTTTATAAAACATAGACTTCCCCATGTTTTGGTAAATGGAAAGGGTTTTCAATGCTTTATGAAATGGTTATGGGAAATGTTTTTCATATAATTGTTTGATGTATGTGGTTTGGAAAATAGTGAAATGTGATGCCTGGGGTATTTATGTGGAAGGTTTTATAATAATCTTCATCCATTATCATGGGGTTTCTCTTGGGTTGTTCCTATGATACATAGGCTTTCTATTATAAGGAGTTGTTATACATGTTGGGGGGATTCACTTCATAGGGTACTATATTAATCTCTATACTAGATTCAAATGTTGAGAGGATTGATGGGTGAAAAATTTTATATATTAAGGAATGAGTTTTCTAGTTATCATGACCATGTGTGTTCCTTGGAATGATGTTACGAATGATTTTTTCAGAATTGGGTTGTGTTGTCCTATTCTATTTTGGTCATACATCTAGGGATATGATATGATATGCGATACATGATTTATTTTTTATGATATTTTTTTGGATACATGTATATAGAATAAATTGAAAATGATTTACCTGTTTTTTTAGAAATGAATAAAAATATGAAGTTATTATTTTCTATGATTTTGATATAGAAATTATTATATTGTTATCATTAATTTTTTCACTAATGTTGATAATTATTGGATTATTATACTGTTAATTCTTATAGAACACGTGATTGTGATCCTATTAATTCTATCAGCTCACACCTTGTACACGCCTTCAGTGGTGTGTAGACCTGAGTATGTCTTTCAGTGAAGGGAAATGAAAGGCTCTATAGTGAGGCAGTGAAGTTTTCTATCTACTATGTTCTTGTTAGTTGGTGGTGAGACTGTGGGAGTTTTCCTATGTTATAATATTTAACTAATGGAGTATCTATTTTAGTTCTTTCATCATTTCTAGTTAGACTTGTATCTTAGAGATTTTTTGGCTACATTTTCTATCATATCATTTCCATTTCTTTATATCTATTATAGAATATATTTATATATTTATATTTTACTCTACACTATGAGTATATATTGTATGTTGTTGCTTCATATTAGGAAAAATCATACAAATTAGTTGTTATTTTATGTAGGGGTTATATTTTCCTACCCTTGGGAATCGAGAACCTACATCCCGTATGTGTTAGATTAGGTTGGGTATGAATTTCCAGAGGGTATTCAGGCCAGTTTAAAACATTGAGTATCATGTATTTAACATGAAAAATATGTGTTTATTTTAAATCATATCATTGGAAATGTAACATGTTATAAACCTATAAGTGGGTAATTTTTTAATAGAGAATGTTTTAATTGATAATAAAAGGATTTTCTGGTTTCTTTTTTAAATTTATGTTATTTTATTTTAGTTATGGTGTATGGTTGGGTTCATAAATAATAAATTACCATGATAAGTACAGATTAAATTATTTTTTACTAAAGTAATGTTTTTGTACAACATGTTACGTGATTTGGAATGTTTATTTCTATTTTTTCTAATGCAAATTGAAAAATATTTCATTATGTTCTATTTTAAAACTACACATGGATGTTTATTTTTTAAAGTAATTTAATTGAACCATGGGGGAATCTTACTAGCATATGGTTTAAACCATGGGTTTTCATTGGGGGTCGATATGAATTCTTAATTTTTTTTTTCAGATTCTAATGTTATGAAATGTTGGTTGGATTTTAAGAACTCTCTTCTTGGAATTAGGTTTCATTTAGGTTATGGTGTCTACTTGAAAGTCCCTTGGAGATGTTGGGGTTGTTTCCGAGTTTATTGAATATAGTTTTCAGTCATGTGGTGTATTGACCATTTACTAATATTTATTTCATTTCATTTTAGTTTTTTTACTTTTCATGCAAATTTAAAATATTTTTAACAAAAAATGTTTTTATATTTTTAATATGTTTTATAAACGATTTTACTTATTATTTATTCTTATAACATTTTTTGTTTTTGTTCATTTTTTCATGCTTATTTATCTTGGCAGGGTCATCATTTTTATGGAACCACATGGTTGGATAATAATTGGAAACATTATTTATCCTCATTTTTATTGACAATTATATAATTTTCATGAGTTCAGTTATTTTAACCTAGTTCTTGTGTACAACATAAGGTGACTAAGATTGTACCTCATATAAATAAACAAACATTAGTAGAAAATAATCTAATGTTACATCATTACATTGACATAATTTACATGTGATCACATCTCAACAGAATGAATTTTGTAGTTGTCTTGGTAAACTAGATAAAAACATGAATTTAACATTACAATTGAAAACAGAACAATAATTCTACTAAGCCATCTTATTTACTCTATAATAACCCTATATATCAATAAATGAAATTATCATGGAATCTAGGGGAAGGAAACCAAATAAATAGGGGAGATGAGATGTTCAAAAAGGGTATCGATGTTGAAGAATCAATGAATAAATGAATCATAATCAATATCTCAAGGTTAAAACCCAAAAAATATTCAATTTAATCAATAACATGACATAATATGGTCGGAATAAATAATGATCAAAAAATTCCAGATACATAAATGCACAAGCATAAATTTTTTACATAGATATTATAACTAATATAATAAACAAATGGAAATCATTGAATAATATCATAATGAAGGAATTCATAATGTAGTAAATAATTACTATGACTTCAAGGTCTCAATCCAATATATCATATATGAATGTGTGAGGCCTCAGCCGATTACACAACTTAATTTGTCTCTTGAAGGCTACCCATGTATCTAGGGCCTATAGAGGGCCTTTTTAATCACATATTAAGTCCATTTCAATTATCATATAAAGGGATTGAAACATAACCAACATAATAATTCATATTGTAAAATAAGCATATAATTTATTAATATATTTTCTAATCAAATAATGATAGTCATAAATTATTTAGAGTAATATAAGGAATTGTATTGTAATATTACATCGCCATTCAAACTGATCAATGAAAATCTAGATAAATAATATCTATTCTATCATTACAATATATTCTAGGTGGATCATAATCAAAATAAGTGTTATTATAATCAATGAATAGAAACACCGTTAAAAATGGATTTAAAAAACTTCACTAGGAAAATTTGATTTTTCTCTTCGAAAATAAATTTTAATACCAAAAGATAACAAAATATTTTGAATATAATTTTATTATAAATTTTTTTAATATTTTAAAATTTTCTCTAAAAATTATGTTTTCATGGTGATAGGAAATTCCCTACATGTTATATAAGTTAAAGATACATTTAATTCTCATAGTTATAAAAAGGGAAAAGGATAAATCATTCTAAAAATGACAAGAATATTAATTCCAGTGCCTTTTTAAAAGAAAAGACATCGGTAAAAATTTATATAATAAATAATTCTTTATAATGTTTATAAAAATTTATAAAACATTTTTATAAAAAATGGCATTAGAAGAAAAATGAATTTCAACCAAAGAGAGAAATGAAGTCCATTTTTATTAAATTTTTTCTAAATTATTGTATGTAAAAAAGATTAGAAAATAGTGATATTACATAAATATTTCATGGAGAAATATAGGATAATATAATTCATTAGTTTCTTTATTTAATTTATGAGAAATTTTTTCATCAGAAAAATAATCATAAATAAACATGACAAACTACCATATTATAATCTACAGCATTAAAAATTTGTTTTCATTAGAATCGTATGACTTTTGATAGAAAAAAATCAAATGACACATGAAATACCTATAAGATAAAGGGATTCATGATATAAAATATCAAATAGGAAGTAAAAACATAATAAAAAATAACAATGTGTTGAATATGGTATATTTATCACAGAGTTAAATGTGAGATAAAAAACCATTACCTCAGGTTATAATTTATTCATATTTGTTAAAACCTAATTTTTAATAAATATAATTATATTATACATATATTAAATAACTATACTGATAAATCTATTAAGATATTTGAGTTACATATAGTCACCGATCACTGGTTTCTTAACAAATCTTTGCAAAAATTAATATTTCAGGTGATAAATTCTTTTTTTCTCTTGTTTGTTTTGGTAACATAATTTTGGTAATATTAGTTTGATCATGGTTCCATAATATATATAATTTAAACCATTATATAAATATATTATATAGTTAATATATATATATTTTTATCGTAATCTATTATAGATACATATACGAATTGAATTACACCGTTCATGGATACAGTTGGCCATATGTATGCATGACCATTTTTCCCATTTTATAGTGAAAATAAATAAAATGAAAATAAATATTAATTAAATACTAAAGAATAATTATTATTATATGTATATCAATTATATAAAACATATTAATCCTTATTACCATACATGTAAAAAAATGAAAAACATTTCACATCGCTATATGAAGGTGGAAGTCTACACAGACGCTCCAGAAACATTATTGTTTTCCCAATGGATAGGAAGGTAAGATGTTAGATGTGATATTATATTTAAATAATTTTGATTAGATAATTAATATTACAAATATTCAATTAATATATCCTTACTACCTTCCTTGTAAATCACAATCTCACATGAAAGTAGTTCATCGTACACATGAGAAACATTATCGTATCCCCAATAGAATGAAATGTAAGAAGGTATAAATGATATCATAATTATATATGAATAATAATTTCACAAATATCATATAAATAGTTAAAATTAATCATTATATCCATCCTTGAAATTTTTAAATGAAGATAAATTACATCTGTTTTCGAGGCAATTGTCTTTCATACACAAGTACAATGATTTTGTTTCCCATTCTATTTAAGAGGAGATGCATATAGGTTACTCATAAAATAAAATTAAATGTTATTATATGGGATATATTTTTGTAATTATGTTATCATTTTTTATGAATATTAGAGGTATTTAGATCTATAATTAGAATGTAAATGAATATTTTAAAAAGTTCCCTCTTTTGTTAGAAACCTATCTCGGTTTAACATAAAGGCAATCTATATACGATTTATTATCTAAAAAAGGATTATAAAATGTTGGAAGAGGATCATGTAAGGGATTAGGGAAGTTATTTTATGATATAAATGTATTTTAATGTGTTAATAGTGTAGGATAGTAGTGGCATATATAATTAGGGGAAATGGTTTTAAATTTTGAAACAGTAATATGACACCCACTATTTTTCTCATGGAAAAAACGAAAAAAATTGGTTATTTTATACCATTTTAGGTTATGATATATAAATATTTTTATAATATGGCCGTTGGAAAAAATATGGGGTCATTGTTAACCCATATCTTATCTGTTTAACCCAAGAAAACCCATTTTCGCATTAACTGTTTTGATTAATTATTACTATTTTAACTATTCATTATGTTAAATCATTAAGGTGAATTCACTGAATAATGTAAATTATTCTTATTCCAAATTTATATTCATTTATCCAAAATTCAATTCACAGACATGGAAGAATGTAATTTAAAATAAAATTTAAATGTGATGAAAAAATGGGTTTCAAAAGAAAAGTTCTCATAAGTATGGAAGATTTTTATAATTATATTTAACATAAAATTGAACCCAATGACCTAAAAAAGTTAAATTTTAATATAATTGATATATTTTAACTTTATAACAAATTTGTACTATTATTTAAACATTAAAATTATTTCAATGAAAAGGTAGTTTTTAATATAAATCCATCTTTTCTACTATTCATCAAAAAGTTATTCTTTTCAAAAAAAATCCCAAACATTTACCAAAAGAAGATTTTAAAAATTATATTTACAAAATAATTTTTTAATTTGGAAATTTATTTTAATAATTTATTAAATATTAAATTTAAATTCTCTGTGCAAAGAGTGACCTAATGTCCTCTTGGAAGGATACAGATTAAAAAAATAATTATTTTTAATTTAAATGATTATTATTTTAATTATAATAAATCTAATTCCATTGAATTTATATTATACATTAATAAAATATATAATATTAATAGATTATATTCAAAACATAATACCCACCAATGTTACAGTTATGTTACAATGGTCTTGATTAAATAATTATAATTTAATGGAGTATCACATTTTGTTTAATCCTAGCATTTCATGAATTACAAGATATTTATGTGATTGAATTTTTTTAGAAGGAAATATATAGTAATGTCTTGGGTTATATAATTCCCTTCAACATTACATTCTATATAATCTATTAAACTTGATTTGAATATTATAAAATATAGTATTGATGCATTCTACATTTGTAGATAAATTCCATCCTTGATATTATATCATTAACTTAGTATGCAACTGTTTGTCATTTGAAAATAACTTTGTTGAAATACCACTTTTTAAAAAGTCTTAATAAAACATCCAATTCATAAAATATATAAATAAGTATAAATTTTTTATAGAATAATAGTTTACTGGGTTTCTATATCGAAAAACATTAGTGGAAAATGAAGATATATACATGGAAGGAAAGTGAAAATAATTATAGAGAGTGATGAAGAACATTTACCATAAGAAATTGAATGATATGTGGAAAGTTAAGGAACTCAAAAACATAAATCTATAGTATTTGGAAATACTATTTTATTCGTCAAATATGATGGTAATATAATTTTTTTCAGGACCTTTATCCTCAAATTTAGGTATTGTTTTAGTGTCAAAGATTTTATTTAAATATAATCAATTGATATATTTCTATTCCAATGCACAATTTCATCCTTCAGTTCTGACGAGATCACTTCTAAACACACCTATAACTCTAATAAATGAATATCCAAAAATTATTTTTTATTCCTAAAGCTCTAAAATTAAATTTTAAATGATTAAATAATCCCATAAAGGAAAAAAATATATTTAGCTTTTCATTTTTGAAACAAAATTTGGTTGAAAAAGTTTCATAATATAATACACAAATAATTAATAACACAGAATTAAACCATATTGTTCATCGTGATCCATTATATGTGTATATATAATTTAAACCCTTCTACTTATATCTCAAAAAACATAATATCATTATTAAAAAAATGGCATGGTAAACCTAACGATTATATATACTTCACGGTAATAAAAGGTTTTCCAAAAATATCATTAATCACTTCAAAATTATTTTATCAAAATAATAATTATCAACCAAACTATTTGAAAAATATGTCGCACTAATTTGGAAATCATGTCATCCAGTGGTAGGCACATCACTCCTATCACCCTTCAGTTGTGGGTTCATTCCCCATGGACTTATTAGATGTGATGGGTTGTCACTGGACATAAAAGGTTTAATTTTTTTAAAAACTATATAAAATTAATTATTATAACATTCTGTAAGTATATATAAAAGACAATATAAATGTTAAAGGATACCCAAACCTTTAAACTAATGCCAATAAAATATGATGTCATTCATGGTGTAATAGATTTTTATATAAAACTTATAATAAACAAGTGGGTTTTATTTTCAAAAATATATACTAAAATATCTTTATCATCATATACACAAATCATATAAAACCTAAAAATGTTTGTTTCAGACTTCGAACAGATTATAATAATTAAAATGATAGACCCATGATGACTTCACTGACTACTATTTTAATGAATATATAGCTTATCTAAAAATTAAACATACTTATTGTATGTTTCTAATTCTTATAACAAAAATTCCTTTCGTAAAAAAATTATTTTACAATTCAATTATTGAATATAAATACAAAAATACTACAAATCATTTATTTGAAAAGAGGGCCTTATATTTTCTAAAGTTTAAGCCTTAAAAGAGTTCACTAAATCTAATAATTCCTATGTTACCAATATTTAAGGTACCAATCTATAAATAGATCTATAGGATGAAATTTATTCCCTTCCCCAATAATATTCATTTTTATTTCACAATTCATTTCATTAAGACATTACTTTCCATACATAAAATATTCTCTCAATCCATTGAGGAACATTACTCTGTTTCTCATTCCACATTTCTCACACAAATTAAACCATTCCTTATTTAATCTATGGTATTAATCACTCATGATCACAGAAAAATTTATCCTTGTATTCTTTGTTGAGTTAGAGGGTTGGTAAAGCTACAATTTGTCAATTAAATTTTCAGATTACTGATTTATAGTAATTAATCTATCCTTTAAACCAGCAATAATCCCATTTAGTTTTTTATAGTCACAAAATTTTCAATCATATTAATTGTTAACATGATTATTTTGGATTCTATCCATTTAATAATATAAGAAATAATTTTTGGAACAACAAGAATAGTGGGAAGAAAATTATATCGTTTCATGGATGTATATATATCGAAAACTTTTCAATCTATGAAACATTATTTCAGAACATGGTCATTCAACATCATCATCCATCAATTTTTTTAGAATAGTTTGTAAAGAAAATGGAAATTATCTAAAGAATATCCTCTGGTAATTTCAAACCTAGTGTATAGTAAGTCACATTTCCATGTGATAAGATACACTTGATTCAAGAACAAATATCCATTTTTTGAGTTATTACCTCTATATACATCCATGAAAGAACAATATCCACTTATAGTATCTAGAGGTGATGTTTTTCTAAGATAGAAAACACAAAATATTCCTTACCAATCATTTAAGATGTTATTCTTTACTTATCATCTATGTATATCATAAGGTTACATTCCCTATTCAATTTTTTTTCTAAAATCTAGTTCCCAATGTTTCTATAAAATATCCTCTGATACACAATATAATGACACTAATCCTAGTATCTTAGAGTCATTCACTACTTTACTAGATTTAAATAAGATAAAAAATGTTACGTCATAATTGAGAGAATAATATTGTAGATTTAGAAGACTATATAGAAAATTGGTATTTAAATTTCTACTGAAATCACAAATTGAATTTTTTTTCTTCAAGTGAATAATTATTTCCTTTACCTTACCCATAACATATCAAACATAAAACTCATCATTGAATCCCATGGAAATAAAAATAAGAAATTGGTGAGTTAAAATATTAATTGTTTGATTAAAATTGATTATGGGAATAAAAAATAACCAATACAGAAAGCTAAATAACTAAGAAAAATTCCATTTAATCCATAACAATACCATAATATGGAAAAATAAAAAATGATCAAACAATTCCATATTTGTAATAAATTGAGAATAAAGCATTTCCATGTATATTATAACTAGTTTAATAATCACATAGATGTCAATAAATTATCTCATAACAATGGAATGAAAAATTACAGGCATCATAACCATACCATCAAGACCATATTTCAGGAATTATTTCATAAATGTCTAAGGCTCTAGATGAATACCAAATCTATTTTGTCTCAAGAGACGTATCGTTACATCAATTGGGCATAGTAGGCCCAGACTAAATCATATTATGTATTATTCATTCTTCATATTATTGGGGTGAAACATAATACAAAAAACAGTCATACTTAAAAACCACCATATAAAATTCTAATACCTACCCCGATCAACAAACATTACCAGAACATATTTTGATTCATATGAAGAATTGTATCAAAATAATACAACCATAGTCAAAATATCCATAAAACATCTAGATAAATATTATGGATTACATAATTAAGACATATTTCTGATGGATTATTTGTAAATTAAGGGTTTTTTTCATTGATTAATAGTACTACCATAAAAATTATATTGAAAAATATCTTGAGAAAAATATTCTTTTCACAATAAAAATTAATTAAAAAAAGTTCACACAATGTTTTTAGAATAATTTTTTTAATAAAATTTTATAATTATAAAATAAAATTTAAAATGTTGAGTAGTCATGGTGGTGGGAAAATTCATACAAGCCATATAGGTTAAAAAACATCCCATTCTTAACATTGTAAAAGTGTAAAATGTACAATTTTTAGAAAATTTAAAGAATATTCCATAAAAAAATTTAAAAATTAAAACATGGGAAAATATATCATTAATAAATTATATTTAAATTTGTAACATCTTTTTTGAAAAAAATTTATAATAATGTTTTTGTAAAAAATGATTTTCAACCGATGAGTAAACGAAAGTATGGTTTCTTAAAAACATGCTGTCAATCAAGTTACATACCAATGAGTGTAAAATTTTAATATTACATGAATTGTGAATGAAATAATATAGGATAAAAAATCATGAGTTTCTTGAATGATATATCATAAAATTTCATCATTATAAATTTATTAATAAATAATTTCGATAAATGACGAGATTGTAAAATAAACCATTAATACTTTTGTAACATTAGAATAATTAGCCCGATGAAAGAAATTACATCCCTTGAGACCAAAAATAATGTGAATTTAATTAGATTCATGATAAAAATTATGAATGGAGTAGTATATACAAAACACAAAAGTACTAAGTGGGGAATATGATATACATTTCATAGAAGTTAAAGTGAGAAAAGGAAAACATAACATAAGATTGACATCATTTGACTGTATTTGATATCATATATGATAAATATATTAATATCTGTGTATTAATTAATTATATTCAAAATTCTGATAACTTATATGATTTATTTATTTTATTTAAACACATATTTATTAACAATACTTTTTTAGAATAACTATTTGAGGTGATTTTTTTTCTCATGTATGTTTTGGTTCATTAATTTTGGTCCATTTAATTTTATCATAGTTCCATAATTTCTATTTTTATAATATTAAATTAATATAAAATATATTAATTGTATATAAATTTTTATTAATCTATACTTGACAATTATAATAAATGGATTACACCATTCATATAGATGGTAGGCTATACAGATGCAAGAATGCTATTTCAATTTTCTCAATAGAAGGAATGAAATGAATATTATTATTATTTAAGCATTATAGAATAATTATTATGATATATATAGAATTTATATTCATAAAATTCATTCTTATTACTATCCATGTAAATAAAAATGGTAATGATTTCATATCACTACATAGAGATGATAGTCCACACATACACACACACACACACATATTTATTCATTATCCGAAGGATTAAATGGTACGAATCCATATGTGATATTATATTTCAATTATTTTATTTAGGTTATTAATATCACATATATTCATTATCATTATCTAAAATACCTTTAATTTAATGTGTATGTTAAAATAAATCACGTCACTTTTTGAGGTCATAGTTTTTCACACACACGAGAAATATTATTGTATACCCCACCAAATGCAAAGTAATAAGTTATAACTGATATCATTACTAAATATGTATAATAATTTTAATAAATAAAAATTAAAGTCAATTATTATATAGTGTAATTAATAGTGGTGATGAACGATCAATTACATCAGTTCATGACACGGTAGTCAACAATACACATGATAGACGATTTTGTTTCCTATTTTATATTATAGGAGATGAATGTAGGTCCTTAAATTACCCTGATAAAATATTTGTATATTCTATCTATAATTTCCCAATCAGAATAGTTGAATAACTATGTGGGGAGGGGGTGAATCAGTGAAATATATTCATTTATGTTTATGTTCTTATGAAAACCTAGTCTCCTCCTATTAATGATTAATTTCCCTACTGAAAACAATTCTAAAACTCATCCATTGGAACACAATAATTTAAAATGATCACTATTCAATGAGAATATATGTGTCCTTCGTATGGTTGGGAAATGACCCAATACCAAACAATCTATTTGAAAATTATCTTTTTATGTGGAATAAAATGAGTAAGATATGCCCTTTTACTCATGTAGATCAATGTAAACAATTATATATAGTGTGTTTTGCTTATAGATAAATGATGTAAAAAAGTATTTTTATATTGAAACATGTCACAATGATTCTTTATCAACTTTAAAAAGTGTAATATTTCAAAACAATTATTTACTATCTTACCTATAAGATGATAATAAATTATTAGACATTATAAAAAAACTCATACTGATTTCCCAGAATGTTTTCCCATCCCGATTACTCAATATAGAAAAATATCATTGTAGAATAAAATTGAGATAGTTATAAACACTTTATTCTATAGTCTAGAAATCCTAATAAGATAATCCTAGAAGGTGAATACGATAATCCTATCAAATACAATTACCATCTAAATGTGATAATACTTCTAAATACGATACGTGGATGAAGAAGATAATCATATCAAATATGAAAACCGGCTCAGTATGATAATAAAATAAATATGTTGAAATATTGCCTCTTATCCTTTAACTTATATCTGGCATGATTAATTCATGAAAAAAACAATTCAGAAACCTCTTCTTCTATCTATAATTTCTTAGTGCTCCTCCTTCTCTCTACTAATCATGAAAATTATTTCTGTTAGAAAAGTATAATGTAATTTTTTCTATTCAAATATGTACTAAATATGGTTTGGGTGGGATTCTTGAATGCTATACTGATCAAACAAATTACCACAATTTTTTTTATTCCTATAATTTCAAGTGCATATTAACTTCATCAACATTTAGAAACTCCACTCATTTCCTCAAGATGTTACTCAAATATTATATAAACTCTATCTCTCTTCTGAATCACATAAAAACAACCATTTAGATCTTAATTATGATTATAATTTTTCTCATTATGATAAAGGATTATTAAAATCAATTGATTCTTATTGATCATTTATATTGACCCATTTTAATAATGTAATTGAACCAAATCTACTTCTATTTTTAAGAATAATGACCCGGTATAAATTCCAATATGATACCTCTTGACCCAATAAAAAAATTTTAAAACAAATTAGCATTATGTTTTATCTTTTGAATGTGATACAGATTAATTTTCCTACTCAACCAATATTTCCTTTCATGAATAAGGTGGTATACTCAATATGATATATTGTTATCAACTACAACAGATTCTTTCAATAATATCATTCTTTTCGACCATCAATCAAATTCTCATCTAGAATAATCAATACGATGATTTTGAAACTGAAAAGACTCAAATTAACTATCATTCATCTTCATAAATCTTTTTCTTATATATCGACATACTTCAAGACGTTCAATACAATAATGATCAAATTTTTTATCATATAAATTACAATGAAAATTATTGTAACTTATTATTCCACTAGAAACAACTATATTTTATTTTCAGCATCAATACAATTTTCCTGAATACTATTGGCTTTAATATGATTGGAATGATTACGATAAGGTAGAATATGATTAGGTGTATCTCATTCACTTATATATTGATGATCAATTCAATTTACAATACTTATTATTCCCCCTTCTATTATAAAATCTAGCATCACGAGTTTTACCGAATTCATATGATTTCTGATAAGTCCAAAATTATCAATGTATCATCACATTATTATCATGGTCCTACATACTATAATTCTTCCACATTGAAATGAAACCATTAATTCAAGATTCAATGTTAATTAATTGGGCCTTTTATTCCAGCTAGATTCTCCAAGATAAGATTGAATTTGTAAAGCACTATGAGGGTGATTTATTAAATATGATACTTTGTCCAATTTTCACCAAATACAATGTGAGGTTATTTATTTTTTCCACTAACTTCCTTGTCCACAAAATAAAATACATTGTAAAAAAATCTTTTCAACATCCAAAAACAATCTATAGAAAACGTTTTCCCAATGATACCCTTTGGGATTTTATTTTGAACCAATATTCATAAATCATTAATCATTTTCAGCATAATGAAATGTATTATTTATAATAAATTATAATCTTACGTGATCTATGTCATTGTTGGAAAATAGAATCTATGATTGAAAAAGAATGATCCCCAATAGTAGTGATCATGAAAACTATTCAACTTTTCATCACAAATTTCTTTCTTACCTTTCTATATTTATAAAAACAACCCTATAATTAAAAAATTATGTGCCCCTTAACCAATATAGTAAAATAGTTAGAATAGTTCACACACATACAATGATTTATTTACAGCTTACTCACAACTCCCCTATTTTATATTATTCTATAAAGATTGATTTTTGAAACAATTATCCCCTTTAAAACATTATCCCATGGTAATATATGTGTGGAAAAAATACATTAAAATTGATGAAAAATAGTTTGGATGCCTCTGGTCAACCGAAATTTAGAGATATATTCATTCGGTAATGGTTTTGTAAAAATATCAGAAACTTATTCTGATGTAGGAAAATAATCCACCTTTAATTCATCCTTATCCACAAGATCTTTGAAAAAATGATATTTGATATCAATATGTTTTCAATGATAATTATGAATCATATTCCTAGTGTGATTGATTGTACATTGATTATGACCACCTGAGATCATGGGTAACCTTAGGTAAATAAGTATGGCATCTAATTGAGTTTTCGTACACAGTAGGGTAGCAACTTTATTAGATGAAAGATACTCAGCTTAAGCTGTACTAAGAGTTACTAATTTATGTTTCATTGTATTCTAGATAACAAAATTTGTTTATAGAAAATATACTCCCTTAGATTTGGATCTTCCATCATCATCATTACCTACTGAATGACCATTTGAATACCCAAATTATTCAATATTTTATGAGTTTTAATTCATTATTTTGAAACATGTAATCCATTTTATATATTATATAATTTACTTCAACACATGAAATGTGATTATTTTGGATAACTATATATTTTTTCACAGAAGTAAACGACATAAAAAATGTCAGGTCTTGGGGCAGTAAAATACAACAATCATACAATAATTTTTTGAACCTCTTTCAAATATACATCCATCCCTTCTCCACAAAAACTCATATTGGGTACCACTTAAATTAGTGTGGAAACATGTTTTTAGTTCACCATTCTAAACAATTTAATATGTTCCAAAAAATATTTTTCTTAAGAACGAACAATGTGTTTATTATGATTTAAAAATGGTATCCCTATAAATTATATCATTTCTCCAAGAATGGACATTTCAAAAAACATTTCCATATCATTATTAAATCATTCACCACTAGTTTTTCCATTCCCAAAAAAAAATAATGTCATCCCCATAATTATTTATAATAATATAAATATCGAAAAAATCATTGATTTAAGAATTTTTATCAACTCTTCCATTCATTAAATTCATATTCCTCAAGAAATTATCTAATTTGAAAAAACAAGTTATCAGATCATGTTTTAGTGAATACAAAAGTTTCATCAACATAAAAATATATCTTTCATCTTTCCCAACAGAAAATCCACATAGTTGTTGAATATAATATTCATCATCAAGATCACCATTTAAGAATTTGTACTGAGCATCCATTTGAATTTTTTTAAAACATCATTATGCAGAAATAGAATAAAAAATATGATAGTTTCTAATGATTCCTTCAGATAAAACGTTTCATCATAATCAATACATTTAATTAGTTAATACCCTTTGAAAAAAGTCTAGACTCTTTCCAGATCACTTCACATTATTCATTCAACTTGTTCCAAAGAAACCCACTTTATACCAATAACATTTATTTATCTATATTAGGTATGAGTACCTATGTATAATTCTTCTCTATCTTATCCATCTCAATATTCATGTCTTGAATCCATTTTGGATATTTGAAATATACATAAACATATTTTGATTCCACTTTTGAATACAAAAAAGTGTGTGTAATGGAATTTCATGTTCTTCTTGTTTTTACATTCTCATATTGATCACCACTAGAGTTATAAGCTTCTACCTTATTCATCATCCTAGGATGATATGTTTAAGAAACATCCTCACCACTTGAAATTTAAGAGTTTGATTTTACTTCTTGAGTTGGATTATAATTTTGTGCATCCTTATCCATACAATATTGTTTTCATATTTTTATTGAAAAATGGAAAACCAAAATAAGTACAAAGAAGAAGAAGGACAAAGGAGCTCCCCTAGAAGAAACCATACGGGGGTCTGAAGTAGTGTAACCTGAGTCCATCCACATTAATAAAATTAATACACTTGGATTTAATGCTGCTAGCCATGTGAAGAAACACATCCAGAATGCCATGGTACCCCACTGAGGTTAGGTAGTCAGCCACCTTGTTCCCCACCATCCAGGTATGTCATACATTAATGTTGCTATTGAGAAACCTTTTACATTTCCTGATAGTATAAGATATCGACCATAGTGTGACACCAAACCCTTTCAAGGATTCTTGGACAACCAAGGAGTCTATTTCAACTTCTAAAATGTCCATCCCCTACTGCCTACACAAGGTGAGGACGGTGATAATAGCCATGGTCTCCACTTGAAGAGAGGATCCCTGACCCGACCTGGCTGAGAAAGATAAATACACAGATCGAAAACCATCCCACAACACACCTCTTCCACTCATGTACCCTATATACAAGAACAGGCTGTATTGAGTTTCAAGCCACCTGGAGGGATACACCATCTAACACAATTTCTTGACCTACTACTTGAATGCACAATCATCCTTGAATAGGATTGAAATCGGTGTAGCAAGGGAGAATATTTCCAAGACATCAATTACTTATTCCATTCCAGCAATAAATTTTTTTCCGAGACAATTATAACTCAAGATTTCATGGCCCACCCTCATGCTTCAACTTGTTCTGCGCCTTCCAAATACACCAACACCCAGCATGCATCAACACTGAGTGGGTCACCTCCTACACCCCACCTCCCTCAGCACCATGGATCCATTCCTCCAAGAATGAAATGATATCGCCATACAGAGTAAGAACCACTGAAAATTTCCCCAGGGCATTCCAGACCTCAATCGCCCATTCACTACCGGAGACAAAATTAAGAGCACTCTTCTCTCCATGCACCCAACAACACATGCACCTGGATTCCAGTTGAATGCCACACATGTGGATGCTATCATAAGTCAGAAGGGATCTATTACGAAGCCTCCATGTGAGAAAGTTGTATTTATTGGGGAATAAAATAATATATATCATGTCATATTAGACATTGGATTATAGAATCATCGATTTTATAAATACACAGTAGTTACCATTGTTTTACTCCAATAATAATGAGAAAAACCATGCTCATGTGACATAATTCTCCCCATTTCCACCAAACATCTAAATTCCTTTCAGTAACCCCAATTGGATAATCATTATTTGGGAAATAATACTCATTCCAAATTCCATGATTCTAATGATAAACTTAAAATTATTCACTTATTTATTCACCACCATTGTTATTTCTCCATTTCTTTACAGAAAACTCACAGTATATACAAGATTTCTTCCTGAAACAGTTAATGATTTCCAAAGCATCTGATTTATGTTTCATATACATAATAAAATTAATGTGAGTATATAAATAAATAAAATTTTGGAATAATTTTCAACATTTGTTGGTTATTTTCTCCTCATCCCACATATATGAGGATGGATAAGTTCAGGGAGGGTTGTTTTGAACAAATATCAACTTTCCTATGAACTTAATTTGTAATATTTTTCTTTTTGAAAAATAATTCAGCACCAATATAATCTTCTTAGAAAATCCATAATATATTTAAAACTTCTTCTTTTATATATCTTTCTATTTTCTATCTGACACATGTGACCCAACAGTTCATTCTTCAATTTATTTTAATCCCCCATGATCATGTAGTAAGAGTTTTTTTCTTCACTAACTAGAAATAAGTGTCCCTTTTTAAGTTGGAATATAATGAATTCCATTCCATCATTCTTAGTTTTCATAAAAAATACTTATTTTCTAATTGTATCTTCGTTATATTTATCAAAAATATTGGAAACACTAAATAGGGTTTTTCATCCAATCAAGAAATAGTTTTTTTATTTCATTTTTTCTTTCCAAATATTAGTTCATTCAACTCCTTTAATTCTTAGTGATTCATCATTTATGAATGTCACCATAATTTTCTGGAAATATTTTACATCCATAAAAAATATCCAATATATTTTTATGTGAGTATAACAACAACTATAAATAATCCATGTTCTCTCTCCTTTAATTTATTTCAAAGTATTTTCAACAACAAGTTATTTTTGTTATCCCTTTTAATTGTATATGTCTTGATATTGAGGATTATTAAGAATCTTTTGTTTTGCGAGTAACATAATTGGAGAACCCATATCAAGATTTGTTTTTGTTTTTCCTTCTTTCTAAAATACCTCCTATCAATTGGAATATTTTTTTAATTATTAAATCATCTTTCTCAAATTTCTTCAAAACCTTGTTTTCATAATTATTATTTTGAGGCGATTGACTCCCCCTAAATATTTTCCATCCACAACTTATGGAATAATAGTAATGTTTTTTATTGAACCAAAACATATTTAAATATTTCTAAATACACTACAATACTAGTAGTATCAACTAAATGAATAGTTTACTCTAAAACATCTATACTGACCAAAATTGGGAGGATGTCTTTCAATAAACTTTTTTTTGTTATTTGAGTCACCTGCCTTTATATTAACAATCAGAACATTCTTTTTTAGCTCTATATTTTTTCTAGATTTAATCAAATCTGTATTATTATAAAAAAATTCATATTTGGAATGTTTAGAAACATTTTGAGACTCAGGGTATTTTGAATCTTTAAAATTCAGCACTTTGTCGAATTTGGCCTCATAAATAATCTTTAAAAAATTACTATTTCATGAAATAATTTTATCTTTCCTCTTGACTATTGAAGGTGAATTTTTTTGACACTTCTTATGTTTACCTGTATGATAACTTTCAAAAACATATGAGATGGGGTTTTTGAAACTTGTTTCCCTTCAACTCTAGATAGTTTTTATTGGACATGTGCCATCTCTTCATATATTTCCCATATAATTTACTTCATGATTATTATTTTGAATATTTTATTATCAAAATTTATTTTCAAATCATTAATATCCTCTAGAAAATTGTTAATATCTTCTAAAAAAGATCTTGGATTTTTCTTCTAGGAAATTCATCTTCACACTTGTTTTATTATTTTTCAAGGATTTTGATCATTCTTGAACATACATTCAACTCTTCATTAAAATGGATTCATGTTGAGTTTCTTCTTCATTTTAAATACTACTTCTAAAATATTTACCATTTAATATTATGATAAAATTATTCTTACAATAATAGTCAATATATTTTTTATATTCATATACTCTATCTTTTTCTTATTCATCATTAAATAATAAAAACTATAATCCAGGACATGGAAAAATTTTCTCCTTCCATATGGAATATTAATTTCCATTATCACTCTTCTTCATCCATGTACTTATTATACATCTTCAATATATATTACTATTTTCCAATTTCATTATTCATGGAAAATTTTCAAAATAATTCACAATGGATACACATCCAAATCATTTTTAGGGATTTTTTGTTCTTGTATTTACATATACCTATTCTCAAATTTTTATAAAAACTATAAATTTTAATCATGATTTTTACATAACTAATTATTTTATTCAGAATAAAAACATCAAAATTAATAAAAATATTATAAAAAATATCTTTCTTGGAATCCGTAAAATAAAGTTTCACTATAATATTTTGTTTTGATTTTCATAGATTTCTTCCTTATAATTTCATAATTGATGAGATTAAAATGAAAATAATCTAGTGATAATGATTTATGATATCTATCATATAATTTCGAAGATTTAGCGTCATATATGTCGGGTGGGATTCTTAAGATCTTTTCAACAATTATAGAATATTCTAAAATCACACAAAGACAACTAATAATACTAAAAATATCATTTACCATCGTAAATATGTCCCAAACATATTCAAAGTGGCCCATTTTTGAATATCCATAATACTGCCTATAGAGAAACCTATCACCTGTCAGAATTCACTTTAAAAAATTGATGATATTAAATCATTCAAAGCCATTACATTATTCTAAATATTGTTCTTATAAAAAGAAGTAAGTGTAAGTTTTTCATAAAAGGAGGGAACCCATCTATCACTTCTTCAAGATAATCACATCTAAGAGACATAAGAATAAGAAAAAATAATTTATTTATAGATATAATAATTCATACCATCAAAAACTATAATACCTTTATTTTTCACACAATTTATATTTTCCAATGAAACCACTCTTAAAATATTTTTTAAAGAATAAATAAATTAAACCTTGCAACTGATACCAATTGTAATATACCATTTAAAAAAGTTGTATCACTGAGAGGGGTGGGGGTGAAATAGTGATATATTTTTGTTTTATATTTCCTTTATTATGAAAAAACATTATATTTTATTTAATATTAAACTACCTATTGGGTAACAATTAAAATAGAAATCCATAGGAACACGTGTATTGAATTGTTCAATATTCATTGAGATTTGATTCCTTCGAAGAATGGTTTGGAAATGATCCAATGCCAGAAAAAACAATAGAAATCAATCCTGTTTTGTGGAATAAAATTTTTATGATATTACCTTGAACTAGTGTATCATTATGTAAATAAATCAATTGTGTTTTTGCTATTTCATACTAAAATAATGTTAAACAAAATCTTTTTTGTAACAAAAAATGATACAATGGTCCTTTACCATCTTTCACAAATGTAATATTTGAAAAAAAATATTCACATTCCTATATAGAAGTTGGTTGAAACTTCTTGGACTTTTTTAAAAAAAACATAGCCTGATTTCCCAGTCTAATTTTTCCCAGTCTGTTTTCTCAATATATAAATATAGTGTTACATAATACAATTGACACAATTCTAAACAGTTTCTTCTCCAGTATAGAAATTCCAATATGATAATCCTTCTATCTGAATATGATAATCCTGTCAGGTACGACAATAAGTAGAATATGACAATGCATCCAAATATGATAAAAAACTTAATATGATAAACATGTCAAATTTAATAAACAGGTGAATACGGTAGTTAGTTGAATACACTGAAATATGGTCTCATGTCCATTCACTTTTCTCTTGTGTGATTTATCCATGAAAAAAATACAATCTAGAAAACTCCTTTTCATATTATAATTTTTTCATCACCCCACCTTCTCTCCAATTCTGATGAATAATACCTCACTCAGAAAAGTACAATGTACTTTTCACCTTTTATACTCGTGCCATATTTTTTTGGGTGGGATCATGAAAACATTCCCCTAAAACATATTACAATAATTTCCATGATTCTAGGAATTTATTGGAATCTTTAATTCTCTAACATTTTTGAACTCTTATATTTTCTTATTAATCCCTCATGAATCTTCTAAATACATTATCTCTCTTTCGACGATCTTCACAACTAACACATTAATTCCAATTGTGATTATTATTTTTCTCATTATAATGAAGAGAAATGTAAATCATTTGAAAATTATTCATATATTATCTTAACCAATTGGAATGAATTAATTTAACTTCCCCTACATATTTTTCCTTAGACCAATGACTCGTTATCAATCCCAATATGAAGTCTCTTGTCCAAACTGAAGAAAAACTATAAAAATGAGAGTAATTATTTGTCATCGGAATATGATACCATTGAATTTTCATACTCATATAATTATTGCATTGATGATTATGATGTTATATCCAATATGATGAATTAGTATCAACTCTTGAAACATATTTCCTTAGGATCGTTCTTCTCAGCCATCAAAAAATTTGGATCTGGAAAAATCATTTTGATGATGTTCTGACCTAAAAGCTTCATCTTCACCATCATTAATCTTATGCAATATTATAATTGTATCATGACTTTCTTCATGACATTGAATACATGGAAGATTAAATTTAGAATCATCTTACTTATAATGGATGGTATTGTAACTTTTCATTCCTTAAGAACGATCTTTCTTTCCAACTCACCTTTCCACAGTTGTCCTTAATACAATTGGGATGAATATGATTGGAATGATTATGATCTAGATGAATATAATTAGTTGCATCTCTTTCATTTCAAATTTTTTTATCAATTAAATTTTGAAAAATTATTCTCCCCCATTCTTTTATCCAGCTATGGTCACATGTTTAACAATATAATTATGATTTATGATAACTCTATGATTAAAAAAGAATCATTAAATTCTTATTATAGTATTACAAACTCCAATTCTTCCACATTATGATCAATAATTTCAATTCATATTCAGTTTAAATATAATGATACTTTTCTTCCTAGAAGATCATCATGAATCTTTTTTTCTTTTTCAATAATTGTGAGTATGGTTTCATGATTATAATAGTTAGTCTAGTATTCACAAAATACAGTGTGAAGTTATTTCTTTTCTCCTTTAACTTCCTTAACCACAAAAGAAAATACTCATGAAAAAGAAAATTTGTCAACATCCAGAAACAATCTCCATACAACAGTTTCCCATTAATATATATTGGTGTTTTTATTGTTTTATTGATGAATAACCTTACAATGAATTATTATAAGATGTAAAATGAAAACAGACAGTTAAAAACTATCTCTTATTTGGGAAACCTCTAAAGGGTTAACATAAATCCATCCACGATCGTATTTATAATCCATACAAGGACTCTTGTATGTGGGTAATATATTAGTATAGGTAATTGGGTTTAATTGGAGAAAGTGGTTTTTGATGTTCTAATAGTGGAGGGGAGGGGTGGCCTTTTATAACTGGGGAAAAGGACAAACGTGAAATTATTCAAAAGATGAAGTGATATATATATACTTTTATAAGGAAAAATCTTTAATAATGGGTCATGATTAACCATTATAGGTTATATGGTCGAAATATTTCATGAAAACTTTCATCGGGGAACATTTAGTTAATTTTAATCCGTATCTTATTAGTTTAACTCTAGGAAATCTTATTTTCATTATAACCATGATAAATAATTTTAACTATTTCCACTATTAATTATGGTAAAAAATTAGGCATAAGTTATTAAGTAATAAAATATATTATTATTTCATATATGGAGTCCATTTTTCAAAATTCAACTCACATAAGTTACTAAATTTAATTTAAAAAAAACCATAAACACAATAAAAAAGTTGTTTTCCAATGACAATATCTAATATATATGGAATGTTTTTATAGTGAAATTGAATATTAAATTAAACCAAATGATCTAAGTAAATATAATTTTAATATAATTAATATAATGTAACATTAAATAAAATATCAAATATAATTTACCTTGTAAATAATTACAATGAAAATCTAGTTACCTATAAAAGGCATTATTTTCAGTATTCATAAAAAAATAATCATTCTCAAAAAATCGAATCGTTAACCAAAAAATATTTTTTACGTTAATATTTATAAAATAATGTTTTATTTATCATATTAATTTAATAAAAGAGGTAAAATTTAATTTAAAATTTTGGGAGCAATGTGTGATTAATCATTATTAAATTGTACCATTTTTTGATAAAATTTTATTTTCATTCAAATGATATTTATTTTATTTCCAACAAATAGATAAGAATTGAATTTATTTTATATATTTTTAAAACACATATTTGTCATAATTAGGATATTCCTTTTCATACCCAACAACCTAAAAACTATGTTATTATTGTTTTTTATAAATAATAATATTTTAATAGAGTATCAAAATTTTTTAACCCAATATTTTGTGCATCTGAATCTATTCTAGAGAATGAATTTATTTAAAATAAAATATTTCATAAAGTATAAAGATGTTAAATTATATTTTATGTTGATTGTAATATACTATATCATACTTTATTACCCACTTTTAAAATCATAGGTTATTATAGAATGGCCGTTGTAAAGGAATATATTGAGTTCCATGTCTGGTTACCTCAGGCTAGATTACTAAAGTAAAAATATTTAAAAAATAATGAAACATGTACTATGAAATATCATTTGTTAATCTTATGACTTAATATTTTAGTTGATAATGTAGGAGGGGAATTAATAGTATGAAGGGTTGGGTTGGATTCGTTGTAACCAATGTTAATATAATTTAGAAGAAAAACTGATTCATACAGGTTTTAGTGAATGATGTTCAATATAAGAGTCTATTTAATTAGGTTGTCGATTGAATATGTATCATGGTTTTCTGGGGGATATTTACATTTTATTGTATCAATAAAAAAGTTATTTTGAAGGTATAAAATTAGGTACAATATATATAATGATTGATTGCTTGTGTATGGTAGATAAATGATATTAGGATGGTGAGTCTTACCATAATTAGATAAGAGGAGTGTGCCACTAAGTAAAAATAAAGAAATGAGTGGGGATATCCTAGTAAGGTATAATGTTGTATGTTGGATTACAAATGGTGCCTAATCTACCAAATATGGGTATTTTTGTATATATGAAGAAACATCATTTGACCATCAACCATGATTGGATTCATGAAACCATGGAATTCTAGAGGGGCTAATTGAGCAGTCTTAGCCCATTTATTTTTCCCTTTGACATTAATTTACAACTTTTATATGTATATTTATTGAAATTAATTTTGTAAAACTCATGTGAGCCGATATCTTCTTCTTATTTTCAATATTCATTATTATTATCCGAAATTTCGCATGTTTTGAATTGGAGATTGGGTAATGATTTATTAAAAACATGGCGATATCATGTCGTTATGATAGGGATTATGTGTAGAATTCCTAAAATAAGAATAAAAATATTAGATTTTCACCACTGTGTTCCATTTAGATTAATATATTTTACTAAATTAATTTATATTAGTGATTTCAAAAAATTTCATCGAGTTTATTATTGATTCTTGTATAATTATTGGATATCATTCGTATCATGTGTTCGACAATGAATCCAATGTGGAACATGCCTCATTTCATGAATTTTTAGTGTCATTACGCCTTCTATTGGAGTTTGATGAATTTAAAATGATTATGAAATTAAATTTTAATGGGTAATAATTTATTTTATTAGTATTTATTAATGATACATGTGATTAATTTGTTGAAGATTTCTAGTTGGATATTATTATTTTTATATGGTCCAGTGATAGATATTTGTGCCATTAGCACATTGAGAATGATTATTACTTGGTTTTTTTGAAATAGATTTCACATAATTTGTTCATTTGTCTATTAATTTTTTTAATGGAATTATTATTAGAAATTTAATCACTATATAAATGTATATCCCCAAACCCTAGAAGACTTGATTCTGTGCATTAAATTCATAATGTGGAATGATTATAATTAATCAAATCCTAAGGGACTAAACCAATTTAATGTTTTGGAAAACCAAATTATGTACCTAATTCCCATAATACATAGTAAAAAAAATTCTTAACATAAGTAAAATCTCAATGTCCTTGAAACAAATTCAGTCTATTCATGTTTATATCCAACAGAAGGAAACATAATAAGGATTAGCTCAAATGATCAGTAAGTTTACGAACATTTGAATAAATACTAAATCAAGGATAAAAAATACTCATGTCAACATAACGAAGTGGTAACCCATTCCACAATAATATCTAGATAAGGCATAATCAATATTGAAAGTTATATAACTGGCAGAAAATATAATTTAATCAATAAATAGAGAATGAAATGCATATATAATTTTAAGAATTTTAAAATATCATGGAAAATAATAATAATACTGGAAATATCAATGATGTAAATGATTAATTATTAGACATCATGTTTCAGCCACATGATAACGAATATAATCAAGACCTTTTAAAATATGGTTTAAAACTATTTGTATAAACCCATTTCATTTGGCCAACTGATTTGTCACATTATAAATTGTCGATGCGTCAATGGAATATATAAAGTAAAATCCCCATACATCACTTCCATCCAAAATAATTCATCATACCGAGTAATAAAATTAATTAATAAACAATATGACCCATCAAATATTGGTTTTAAATAAATAATAGATGTTTTTCAATACATAAAAAACAACCAAATAGCTATCCTAGAGTGAAGCATATGTAAAAATGGTATGAAATTTATCAATAATAATCTCCATCACCCATGATTGTGGATATTTATGGAAATTGTCTATGAAAAATTATTACTATAAAGTAATTTTTTTAAGATAATGTTAACAATCATAAAAGAAAGGGATATTAGAATTTTAACTTCTACAACTTGGTAATTTTAAAGAAAATCCCTTGTGTGAGATAATTAAAATTGAACATTTAAATTCCATGAATTATGAGTGAGTCGTGAAAATAAATTATAAATTGGTAGTTTATGTACTACATAATTTTAATTGATGCCTAATAGAAAATAAGATTGAATGGAATGTAAATTGAGACGAAATCTCGTACCTTTGGTTTCCTTTTGGGGGAACATAAATAAACTACATGTATAATGGTTTCAATCATGAAACTAACTTATAATATAATCACAAAAATATTTATAATATCATATATGATCTTATTATAATATTTTATTACGTTTTTTATAATCATCCATTATTTATTCAATTTTTTTGTCAATTACCTAGTTTTTCGTGTTTGTTTTGATATGAAATTTTTGTTCTTCTTAAGCAGGTCATGAGTTCATTTTATAAAGGATATAAAACATGATTTTAATATCTTCTATATTAATTATATATGTATTTATTCTATTCTATAAAATTTGGATTTATGAAATGGAATGAACTATTCCTAGAGACGGTAGGTCGTACATAGGTATGAACATTACTTCCATTTTCTTATCATAATTTAAAAGTAAGTAATAAATTTCTATAAATTTATTATATTTTAATTTTCATATTATTTATATATATATCACGTATTTTTATTGAAACTATCTTTTATACATTTCATTTATAGTCTGAATGGATCACATTTCTTTGAGGGGAGGGTAGTCCACAAGTCTACAAATGATGTTATCGCATCCTCACAAAATGTAACAGATGATGGTATGTATTACATAAGAATTTAATATTCCTAAATACATCATAAATATCATATATACCATATATATACTACCAATACATCATTATTTCCATCCTCGATATGGTGGTAATTGAAGAATGAATGACAACGGTTTAAGAGGAGGTAGTCCGCCAAATAGAAGCACACTGACTGTGTGTTCCATTTGATGGACATTATTGAATGTGTAGGTTAACCTCATATTATAATCAAATCACAGAATATTCTACATTCTTATTTTATTATATAATCATGATATAAAAATAATTTATGTGATGATAGAGTGAATGAAATAAAAGTGACTATTAAAGAATGTTACCTCTTATTCAAGTAACTCCTTTTGGATTATACAAAAAGACATTCTTGATTTACTTTTTGATAAAAATGATAATTATAGGATGATGGGAATTATTAGGTGATATTATATTGATATAGTGAGTATTATAAACTGGGATTTATGGGTATGAATAAGTTTCATTAGGTTGTGTGTTTTATAGTGGAGGAGGAGTGGGATTCTAGTAAACATAAAAAAGAAAAATAGTATTTAGTGGGATCCCTTACGAAAGATGTATAAAATAATTTTAAATATTCATTAAATGGGAGTATATGGTCGATTAATTACCATAATATGGATTTAAGACATGTTAATTGGTCATTTTGACCTTTCATTTTATGTTTTATTCCATTGTTCAACATAATTTTACCTTAATCAATGTAATTTATTTTTAGTACATTAACGAATATTTTAGGTCAATAAAAAAGTTACCCATAACATATATTATAAATTACTCTTATTAAAATATTAAATCCATTTAGCAAAATTAAAATAATATAAATGGAATAAATTGATTTCAATTTAACAACACATATTGGATGAGAAAGCAGGTTTTGAATGTTAAAATGTTAAAACATTTGATATTTTTCATATCAAATTAATACATAAAATTAATTTTAATGAACTAAAATGAATTATTTTATCTATATTTAATCTAATTTTACTTCATAAAAAAATTAGAATATAAAAAATCCTTAAAAATTTATTATATTAAAAATGATTTTGCAATTAAAATTCAGTATTTTTCACTATTCAATAAAAAATGAAATATTTTCAAAATATACAAAACATCCACCATAAGATAAGTTTGAAAATAATATATCCAAAACGATGTTTATTTTTAAAAATTTGTTTTATATATGTGTAAAAATATTTATTATAAATAGTTTCTCTAATAATAGGTGACCCTACGGACATTAAAAAAAATATAGCTTTTTATGCGTAAAATTCGGCATTATCTTATCGTATTCTTATAAAATATATTGAAAAAGTGATATAAATATTTTATTTAATATAAAATATATATTTCAATTATATAAATCCCTAATAGTAATTTTTTTATTAAGATAAAACACTGTTGGTGCGTAATAATAGTTTTTTTTGTAAAAAAATATTCGCTTTATATCCAATTATTTATTATATTCATTCATAATAAATCAGTAGCCAAAAAATTATCTAAAATGAATGTAAAATTATTTTCAAAACTTATTTAATCATTTTTATAAATTTTATTATAATATCTAGTTTATAATTATCTTATCATATAATAATATTTATATTATATTGTAGTTTGTTAAAACTTAGTCATGCGTGTAATGAAAGATATTGAAGGAACTCCATATTGTTTATAACACATGCCGACGTCATGTTTCTTGAATATAAAAATAATATCTATATTTTTCAAATCATAAGTTAAATTTTGTGGTGATTATAATAAATATTGAAACAAAATTTAATTTATTCTAAACAGAAAATATTTTAATGTCTTTGGGAGTTAAATTATTCCACAAATAAATAAACTGAATCCTTGCAATTAAAATGTGAACTCTATAATAGGATGTTTGACATATGAAAATAATATTGATGGAAAAAACCATTTCATAAAATATTTATTATAATATCATCATAATAATAGGGGAAGTGAAATACAAAGGTCCCAACAAATTTAGGAAATTGAATAAAAGAAAATTATTGAAAACACGAACATGGAAGTGAAATATAACTGTCAAGTTATGAAGGAGTGTGATAGAGAACATGTTTAGATAAAAGTTCGGGGGTACTAATACTTAAGAAAAATTATGAAAATCATTACTGATATCATGAAAATTGAAGATAATATAAAATGTGTTTTGTTTCAAGACTGATTTTTGTAGAGTTGATGAATGATTTCACAGTCTAAGAAAATAAAGAAATATATGTTTTTTTCATCGAAAAAAATAGTTCAATTGTTTTTTTCGTGATCTATATCTAACTAATTTCTTAGAAAAATATTTCATCATATAGTGATGTAATAAATGAACATCTAAAACCTCATACAAATATGAACATAATCCATTTCATTAGTGGTAAAATTTTCCAAAAGATTATAATCCAACACATTTGATTAATTTCAAATATAGTTAGTAGTACCCTATTTATTTTTTCTATATATGTCATCTCTTTATCAAAATAATTGTTTCCCAATATCAATAAAATATTAAATTTTATCTTTTTCTCAACCATTCATTTTTGAATAAGTATAACATTCAACTAAATCACTTTTCTTAGAACCATTCAACATATGATCTAAAATAA
The DNA here is from genome assembly GCA_963277665.1 of Viscum album. NCBI lineage: Eukaryota > Viridiplantae > Streptophyta > Magnoliopsida > Santalales > Viscaceae > Viscum > Viscum album. Next base: position 2,068,152,620 of record OY728119.1, read on the forward strand.
TTATTGAAAAATTACTATAACAAAATCCTCATATATTTCATATCATATTATGAGATCATCATCAATAAAATAATTTTATGACATATTCCTCAAATAAAAATAATGAATCACATTAGTCATTCCAAAATAATCATGTCAGTATCAAATACTTTATGTTGACCCCTTAACTTCTTTTAAGGTATATTTCTTTAATGTTTGGGAATTTTTTTCACAATACCCCATATCGATGTAGTTTTAACACTGAATAACCATTTTTTCCTTCTTCAATTTTCATTATTTTTTCTGATGGCCATTTTCCTACAATTATAAAAAACTCCATATCCTCTCATGCATTTACTTGGGAGATTAATTCCACAGTAATTACATTTGGAAAATCATTCATTCACTTCTACCATTTATCTTTTATTTTCTCTTTATTTATCTTATTCTCTTACTTCCCTTTGAATCTGTATGAAATAGAGAATTATTTTTAGTTCCTGATAGAACATAAATCTATTTCATTGTATGAATAAATATTTAGAGGGAACAATTCTCTTATGAGACATATCTCGATCCAATAAAAAGGTGATCAATCTTGCACATCATGTTTCATATGAAATATATATTGTACCTTATTAAACATTAAAAGGAAAATCCAATATCCAAAATAAATTATTCCTTTTTTCATTAAACTAATTAACTTTCTCATCATCTTATTTTGTTTCACATGAGGGAAATATTTTTCAACAATTTACTCCTTAAAAAATTTACATTGCATGAGTTATATTTTTTCATCCTTTATATTATTCTAGATTAACGACCTCCATCGATCAACATCACTTGTGAGACCATACACAACAATGGTAACCTTTTCAATCTCACCACATCCCAATGCCAGTAATATATACTCCAAAGGCATAATACATTGGTCAACGACCATTGGGTTAGTAATCACACTAAATTATAGTGGCATATGTCATATAATGTGATACGACCTCAAAGTATGTAATTGTGGAATAGGTTTCTCCATCCGAGTAATGATATGTGTTTAACCTTATAAATATTCCTTAATATATCCATAACATGAGATGTTATAATACCAAATATATCATATTTAAAGAATGTAAATACATATATTTTCCATGATTATTGATACCATTGTTTCTTCCATGAACCATATCTAAAAAATAGATTATAACGGGTTAGATCATAACATTGTGTTCCATATATTATAATTCCAAAACTAGGGAAACACATATCATAAATTCTATTTTTCCCATATCAATTATAATGATAATAAACATGATTTTATTGGGGATATATTTATGTTAAAATCATTCATAATAATTCCTAATTAAATATTGAATTATACTTTGCATATACCATGGGAGTGTCAATGTACGTGTGAAAAAATGACTATTTTCTTCTACCAGGTAACAGTCAAGTAAGGCCCAACACACCTATTCAATGTTGTTACACCTACGTAAAAATGTGCATGAAACATGTCCATATTTAGTTTCTATACATGGTTATATTTCTAAGAATACAGACATAATCTCAACCATAACAAAATTCATGAAAGTTATTATATACATATCCTCAAGGACAATCATATATTCATGTTCACTCATCTATGTTTTCATAAATCTGGTTTACAAGGTTTCTACTAAGCTTCCTATAACCCCCAAATTAATGCCCTGACCCCAAAAGAAAAAAATCAGTACCATATTTTTTACATTGGCATGATTACAAGCAGTAAAATCTAGAAGGACTATCCAATTTATCAATTTTAGAAAAATATATTGCATATATGATACCCATAATACTTTGGGAAAATAAAATACATCATAATATAAATAAGAGAATAACATTATTGAAAATAAGTCAAAGGATTCCACTTCAATATATGGGGAAAGTAATCCTAATAAAGGCGAGCATATATGAATTGTAAGGGTATGTAAAATGAAATAAATAATTAATAAATTATAATAAATTAGAAATATAGTAAAAAATATAATACATGGACCATACATAACTAGATAATGCATAATCAATATGGAAAGGTAAATTACTAAATCAAATTCCATTTAATAAATAAATCTTTAATGAAATGAATCCATATATTTTATAATATAAAAATATCCAGGTTAATAATAATAACTGAAAAATAAATGAAGGAAATGATTAATTATTTGAAAACATGTCTATGACACAATAAAACATGTACTGTTAATACATTTAAGAATACTGTTTAAAAAATAGTTAGAAACCCATTTTATTTGGAAATCTAATTTTTCAAATGAGAACCTGTCAATGCATTGTGATGATATAAAATGTTTGGGACCCACTCCTAACTTACCAAAAAATCATTCAATATAGTGAGTATTAAATTAAATAAATAAACTATATACCTTATCAAATATTCATATTTAATAAGGAATATATATTTATTAATATTTCCACAAATAATCAAATGGCTGTAAAATAAAAAAATGTATGTAAAAATGGTAGCGAGTTTAGAATATAATAATTTACATTACCCAATAATTTTGATATTAATGTATGTTTACAATGAGAAATTATTTATATAAATGGATTTTTTTAATAAAAGATAACAATCAAAAAATAAAGTGAGGTTGTGAAGACAATTTTTCCCACTTGGTAATTTTAATGATAAACCCTTGGGTAAGATAGTTCAAAGTGAAAATAAAAATACCATTATGTATGATTGAATAATGATATTAAATTACAAATATGTTGTATACACTAAACCTTATTTTTAATTAGGGAATTACAACAAATAATTCACAATTGAATGTAAATTGAGATGAAATTCATTACCTTGAATTTTTTTGAGTGGACATAATTTAAAAATATGTTTAATGATTTTAATCATGTAACTAAGTTATTAAAGATGCATAATCATATTTATAATAACATTTATTATATTTTTATAATATATTATTATTCGTTTCTTAATAATCATTCCTTATTTTCACAATTTTGGGTCTTAATTGACCAGTTTTTTGAGTATGTTTCAACATTTATTTTTACAATACTTACATCATTAATTATTTAATAATATAAAATATTTAATACATGATGTAGATATTATATATATAAATTATATATGTATTTATAGATATCCTTAAATTTATAAATATGAAATGGAATGCGCTGTTCTTGGAGACTCTACGTCATAAGTACACCAGAACACTACTTCCAGTTTATTTTCATATTTACAATGTAGTAAATATATTTAAAATTTTATATTATCATTAAAATATAATATTAATTATATATTTTATATATAACATATGATTAATAAAACCATCATTAATACATTCTATGTATTGCATGAATGAATCATGTCATTTAGTGGAGGTGGTAGTCCACATATCCATAAATGATTTTATCTTATTCCTATCAATGGAAGTGATGAAGGTTATAATAAGATAATGATTCCCTAAGAATAAAAAATAAATGAATATAATATATATACACTTCAAATAAATCATTATTTTGAACCGTTATATGGTGGTAGTGGAAGAACGGATCACATTGGTTCGTGTGGTAGTAGTCATCCTTACACATGAACAATGTTTGTGTATCCCATTCGATAGATGTGTGTGATAGTTTTGGTATAGAATTTTGAAAACAATATCTATGTATATTTCATATAATTAATTTTTTATAAAAACATGGTTTAAAAAAAATTATGGTGTTGGGGAGTAAATGAAACTAAAGTTATTGTTGATAAAAATTACCTCAGATTCGGGTAACTCCTTTTGGTGTATACCAAAAGAATTCATTGGTATTCTTTCATCCCCAATTGTGGGATCTAGTTTCAGTTGAATAATGTTTTGAGAATATTATTTCAGTTATTGGATGATGCAATGTGATTTATGGGTGTAAATAAGTGGTATGGGTGTTTGACTTTTTATAGTGGTGGAGGAGTGGAATTATTTTAAATATAAAAAGGTAAACAATATTGAGAGGTATAACTTACATAACGTGCCTCTAATAATGGCTCCTATTATATTAAATATAGTATATGGTAAATATTAGTCTATAAAATGGATTTTATACTAGTTGATCTATCATTTTCTCACTTATGATTATGGTTTTGTCCCTTGTGATGCCGACTTTTACCTTAACCACTAAAATTAATTTTAATTAAAATACGTAATAGTTTTGTAAAAAACTAATATGAACATACTATAAATTATAAATTTTTATAATTAAAATAAGAAATCAAAATTTTTAAATTCGAATCATATAAGTGGAAGAAACTAATTCAAATTTAATCATATTGACTAGATGAGAGAACTTGTTTTTAATGAAACTATATTCAAAAGTTTGATATGTTTTTATATAATATTTAATAGCGAAATTGATTAAAATTAAATAAATTAGAATAGTTTAAATATTATTTATGTAATTTTTATTTATATAAAATTTAAAATATAATTTATATTTATAAATGAATTATATTAAAAAGAAATTTTTAACTCAAATAAAATATTTTTCAATATTCATCTCAAAATTAATGAATTTAGAAAATACAAAAAAATCACGATATGAAATTTTTTGATTTTCCAATTTAAAATATTATGATTATTTTGATAATTAAGGTTTATAAAAATGTAAATAAATTTATTTAGAGTATGTTTTCTATTAAATGATGCAAAACGATATTTAAAAAATATCGCTTCGTATGGGTAAAATTAGACTTGATCTTATGATATGCCTACGAAATCTTTTAGAAAAATGTAAGACATTTTTTATTGAAATTATAATTTATATATTTAAATAATATCATTCACTAATATTAATTTATTTATTTTCATACTATAAAACACCTTGGGTTCATAATAATGTTTTTTTTGTTAAAAAAATTCCATTTATATAAAATTGGTTTTTATTTTCATTTGTAATTAATTAAAAAGAAAATAATTATATAAAAATATCTAAAATATATATTCATAATTTAGTTAATTATTTTTATAAATTTCATTTCAATAAATAATTGATAATTATCATATTAAATAGTATGATTAATAGTATATTTTAGTTTTGTAAAAATAGGCTTTTAGTGTAATGAAAGCTATCGATGAAACAAAATATGAAGTCTTCCACAAGACAACATAGTGTTGGGTGTATGTAAATTTAATCTCAGTGTTGTTCATATCATAAGAATAATTATTTTTTTATATTTAAATATAGAATTAAAATTAAATTTATTCTAAACAGAAAATATTTTAATATAATGGGGTGTGAAAATAATATGGTGAAGCTTGTCTCTTCACAATAGTCAACAAGAATCACATAACATGATAAACCTCTCAATGGTTGTCGAATGGTAAGGGGAAATCTGGTGGATAACCTTATAGGTTATTCTTGGTGGTGTGACTTGTTTTGGACGTATTTCTCCAAGAGAGAAAATTCTATCCATTAAAACATTATTTTAAAGAGAAATTTTTAATATAATTTTTAAAGAAAAGGGAAAATTTATTATACATGTTTTCAAATGATATTTAAAAAAACTATTCATTTTTCTAAAGGAATTTGCATTAGATTTTGGATATATTCCCTTAATTAAGGAATAATTTTATGCTATGATCAATTAAAATATTTGACAAATTGTTTTTTTCCAATACTTTAAAAAATTTATAGATGGATTTTTGACAATTGATTTGGTCTGGTTGAACATATGATATTGATTCCTTATTCTAAAAATTTATATATATATTTTTTCATGATATGTGAAAACATGAGAAACATTAGTAAATCATCCCCCTGGGTGATGACTTCATCATTAAAGGATCAGGTTTCATGTGAGATTTTGGGTGGTTGGTTAGGTAAGGGACATTTGAAGGTTTCCTTTTATATGGTGAGAATGTTTATAACTATTTTATTATGTTAATTGTATAGAGTGTGTCATGGGATTCATTGTGATATTTTTGAGTAATCATTTGTGGAATTTAATCAATTGAGATGGTATCCTTTAGTTGATGTGGGATACAATAGAATTGATATATTGATGGGTGAGACTATTCACTAACAGATTCAAATAAGAAAATGAAACACTCAATTTTTATTCTGGTACTTTTTTTCTTGTTGGATATACCTATTATTAGTTCCACAATGATTGGGGCTTAAGATATACATGATAATTTTTAATTCTTATCTATATATATGTTCATATGATGTTTTCCAATTATTGATATGTTCATTAGTGTAGATTGATATATATGATTAATTGGAATTTTTGATCCATATTTTGATTATTATTTATAGAAAGACATTTGGATATTACATAGTGAAATTAGCTCAATCAAATATATAACTGTAAAGACCCGGGTTTTTCCATGTATTTGATTTAATCATATATAAATATTACGAGTCTATGAAAATTGACATCACATGATTCTGAGGCCCGATAAACCCATAATGAATTTCAGAATATTTTTTTACGGTACGTTCAGTAAAACCATGAACAACATTTTCTATCTTTTGAATCGATGTTCGGATTAAAAATCTGAGAGCACTATTGAATTCGCAACACCGAGATTCATTTAAGAGATGTTTAACCTCGACCAATGTATGTCGAGAAGAGAAGTTTGTTTTTTCTTTTTTTCATGGAGGATTAAATAAAATAAATATATTTTATTTTTAAAATATCCTCCCACCTATCCTTTTAATTTTTTTTGGAGGAGACCACAAGGTGGTGGTCGGGCATTTAATACTTGGAGTTAAATTCCCAATTACAGAAAATGTGCAACCCCCAAACCCATTAGTTAATAGGATTCCTTAATTATAATTAAATAAATCATCTCTTAAATTAAGAGTTATATTAACTCTTCCTTTTGGTAGAATGTTTGTTTCCCCATTGGAGAATGGAGGAGGAGGATCTTGAGGCTCCTTAGGAAGAAAGGATCGAACAAGTAGAGAATGGATGATTGACTTTCGAGCAACCCTTGTAACTTGTCGCGGGATTATGAATGTCAACCTCTCATCATAAAACATGATCACTCTATAATGATTCATGGTAATAAATTTTTCATATTGTTCTTCGTGATGAATCTTTGTCTTCAATATATGAATTTCCTGTTATTGATATTACACGGAGGGTGAGGGCCAAACAAACACGGCCCGATCCCACCTCTACTTCATTGTTTGACGTGTTCCTTGTAGGTGAAACATCAAGTTGGGGGGAACATGACCTTCATGGAAATAATGCAATAGAAACGTCCTGAGATGAACATGACACCCTCAAAATAAGGAACATGCCACTGAATCGCACTCGGTGCCCTATGGATTCCCACCAGTGAAACAAAACTGACGACCATAATCGGTTGGTTTTAAGGTGGTGGTCGGCACACCGACAGGCCATTATGGTGGAAGATACGCAACCCCACTGACGGAGGAGGCCACCGCTCGTCAGACGCGGCGAAGGAGGAAGGTGGTTGGCATGCTGGCTGGCTACGTGGAGGCAGGGCGGCGCGCATCCGCACCACCGGTAAGGGAGGAGGTCGTTGCTGTTGATCCACGATGGTGCACCAGCGTGACAAGCAACCTGCCAGCCATGGGATGACAGTGGTGCCATCTGACCACTAGAAGAGGATTTTTTGGATTTTCTACCAGCCGCGTCACGCTGAGTAGGTCCCACTCTAGCGGGACCAGCATGCCAGCAGGTGGTGACACATGGCACTATCAGGTTGGCCAAAACAAAAAATAGATATTGGGCCATTATTGAATCCGGGGCGGGGGGCTTCCCCTGGGTGTCGGCTAGGGTGGGTCCCGCCATGATAGGCCACCCCGGCCACAGGACAGGCTGGACCACAGCCCATTAGGCTGAGCACACCATGGCCAATCCTATCTGGGTCGGCCCGGGTCGGGTCGGGTTGTGTCGGGCAGACCGGGTCGGTCCGAACCTGGGCCCATCTGAACCAAGATACGCCTTTTTGGCTATATAATGGGAACCGAGCATCCGTTTGATGAATTTTCTGTAGCTCTAGAATCCTTGGATAGAGACGGTCCTTTTTATATTCCCCAACTATGTTTTGGATAAAGTTGAAGTACAACTGGGTTTGATCGAACCCAAATCCAATTGGGCCCTCAGAACGAAAACACTAATAACTTACAGACCAGGCATTCGATTAATGTGCCTTCTATTGAGTTAGATCCCTTATGATGTGACATAACTTATTAATACTACTTCATGGAACTTAATTTCATTTGAAGTAACGATCGATGAATTGAGGATCAGATCCTCATGGAATCAAGCGTGCTTAGTGTGGAAACCCTGTGGTTGGTTGTACTTGGAGAAATATTCGGATCCTGTGTGGGTCAACATGTACTGATCATGTGTCATTTATCCTCATATCATGTGGGGGTCATCTCCAGATCCTTTGTGGGTCATCTTCAAATCCTGTGTGTGTCATATCTTGATCCACTATGGGTCGACAGTAGAGATTCTCAATGAAGTGATTTGATCTAGCAAAACAACTAATCATTTATGATTTTGTACTTATGTTGTACCTTGTGTGATCTAAGCCTTTACCTTTTTGGTATAATTATATGCGGTGATACCATCATGGTATTCTTCTGTGTGGAATTACCATTGTGATACTTACCTTTTTGGTGTTACCTTTGGGGTACTCATTCCTTCATGGAACAGTTGTACTTTTGGATATAGATTTTGGCATTGTGTTTCCTCGTAAATGAGATTGGTTTAATTGATAACTTAGGTAAATGAATGGGCATATACATGTGTAGGGTTGAAATTTGTTTTCATGCTTTGTGATTATAGTATTGCTTTCTGGTTTATCCTTTGTGGATTATGAGAGACCTTCGGGGTCTCCAGGCCCCCACTGAGTATTGTTATACTCACCCTTGCACAAATGTGCACACCTTGTTGTGTCTTGTGTAGATTACAGATATCATTGATCGAGGCTGAGGGTGCCAGGACTGGAGGATTCTTGGAGGTGGACACATAGACGAGATGTACCATAGAGAAAAGCATTCAATATCTGTACCTACACTTCAGGTAGGATCTTTGGCGGCTGTTCACAAGATTTGTTTTCAGTTTTACATGTACTTTCTAGTTGGGCATGTATTTTGGCCCCCTTTACTTACTGTACTCATCCTATTTCTATATATATTACCTTGAGCTTGTATATTGTTGTGTTCTTTGATTGCATGAGTTTGTAGGTTAAAAGGCAATTTCTTCCCGGTTTTAGGGATATGCCTTTCCAGTGCTAGTCACCATCCCCTGGCTAATGAAATGCTGACTTGGGGTAGTCACGGAATGGGTCCCGAGAAATGGTTCATGGTAAATTGGTATCAGAGGAGTCGGTTCTACCGAAAAACTTAGACTCTAATCTTTTAATCGACAATAGTGTAATGTGTTATGAGTTTGGTTATTAGTTTTGGGAATCCAATGTTTTTGTGGTTGCCAATGTATCTATACACCATGACCCTGACTCCTAATTTATGACTCAGTGCATGGAAACACTGATTGTGTGTGTGTTTTTAGACGTTATCCTTATGTTCTGTTTGAGTAAAATCACTAGTTATAACTTATTAACTGTGTAACACTTATTTATTTTCAATATTCATCTACGCAGACAACTATCCTGGGTTCCAGGTAGAGTATGCGATGACAGTACACTAAGCGACGTGGCTTCGGTGCAGGGTCCCCATTCGGTAATTGTACCATTATGTGGTCACTACTAGATTAAGCACCAATAGAGACTGCCAAAAGCGGTCGCTAAAGGTTTTTAGCAACCGCCTTGCGACCGCTTTTGGCGGTCGCAATTGCTCCGTCGGTAAAAACCAATAGCGACCGCCAATGGCGGCCGCTAAAGGTCCTTTTAAAAAAAATCAGGTTTCATGTCCGTGGGATAGTGTGGGTGCGACACCGGACACGCGGGTGCACGAGGAGGAACCAGAGACCTCGAGTGGTCGGCCATGGCGGATCTACGGCGGCGGAGGGAGGGGCGGGTGTGACGGCATGTGAAGGAGGGGTGGCCGGAGGGTGGTAGGGCGATGGCATGTGAGGGAGGGGTGACTGGATGGTGGTGACCAAGGGAGGTAGCGCGACAGCGGGGCGCGACGGCGGGCCGCGATGGCGAGGGCGACGGCGGGGTGTGACGGCGGGCCGCGACGGCGGGCCGCGATGGCGGGGCGGAAAAAATCCCGCCCATTTGAGGAAGAGAGCAACGATGGGGCGGGAAAAATCCCGCCCATTTATTTTCGTATTAGCGACCGCCTTTGGCGGTTGCTAATACTTTCAGTAGCGACCGCCAATGGCGGTCGCCCGTACCCAGAGGCGCAGAAGCTAATTTTTGTTGTAGTGGGTGTTCTAGCCGCACCACTACCCATTGGGCTACCAATGCCACAAGACCAAGCAGTAGAAGGTGAACGTTGATTGAACATGTTGCATGAGTCCCAGTGCCATATTCCACTGAGGTTCCTTGGGAAAAATGGATCCACAAGCGGCTGAGGACAAGCTAGAGGTTGTGGTTTGAGTTTTTCGACTGATAAGGACACTGGATAATTTCATGGTGATCCTTGTTGCAAGTCTTTTTCAGGAAGCAGCGGGAAGATGGTGGATATTGATGCTCCAGGTTCACAAAACGGTGACTCCCATCTCTGCAGACTTAAAGACCCTTATCAAGTCAGAGTTTGTCTCAGCGACCTTACGATATTTTCATATACTGTAGATTCTCCACTTGCTGCAGGGCAGCCTGACCATGGCTCCGTATTCAGCGATGTTCACCGACCTCTTTCACAACTCCACTGAATTGTTGTGGGACCCAATCTTTAGGGCCCGAACCTTCAAGCAGGGGCTCAAATAGGAGATTAGTGCTTTGATTATTTCTCTCAGCATCCTAATGCATGCAAGGGTGTTAGAGCAAACACTCTTAGTTGAGAGATTCCTGGCAGAGCAATCACTGACAATGTGACCTAGCACTGGAAATAACATAGCAGAGTCATATGTATGTGGAAACAGACATAGGATGCAGATTTCCAAGAGGACCAGATCTATTGGTGGATGACTGTAGGATATAGGGTCAGTTGTGTGTGGCTCTTGAGACAAAGCAGGACATGATAGGAGAAGGTAGTGTTACTCATGTGGCATACATGGTAACATGTCTCCCGACTACCTGACCCTCCATATGGATGACCAACAAACATTCGAAGGACCACATGGTAAGAGGTGAATAATCGATCGATGAGGTCCGTAGTCAGTAGAAAGGAGTGGTAGAGGTGATAGAATATTAGCAGACGGTGGGTGGCGATTTGAGGTTTTAGCGCCACATCCTCCAGGTGGCCCACCTTGACCACATGGAGCAGGTGGACAGAGACAAGATCAGTTTCAAAAAGCTGAGCCTTATGGCCATGGAACTCTGTAGATGATTTGATGTAGGATATGTGTCTACTCCACTTTAGGTTCTATACTTATAGACATAGGTTCCATTCACTCTTTTATTTCCATGAACCTTGTTTGGAGATTGAAGATTCCAGTGGATTCTTCGGCTCGATCCTTACGTCTAGATACCCCTACGGGAGAGGATTAAATGAATACATACTAGTGGTGGTAGTGTGTGCTTACTCTAGGGGGAGAGATGTTTTGATGGGATCTCCTAGTAGTGGTATTGAGGCCTTACGACACCATCTTGGGAATGGAGTGTTTATCAGCAGTCCATGGTCATATTGATTGTATTTGGGGAAAAGTGTGGTGTGTTTGCATAGATGGGACGGGTTTTTCCTTCACTATCAAGAAGATATCCTTTGCAGAACAGGATAGACTTACCCAATGGAGGTATTAGACGATCACACATTCGTTGGCTAGACTTAACCTCATAGTGGTTGATGTTGAGAGTCCAAGCACTCCTATAGTAGTGGACCAGTAATTTGATATTTTCCCTGATTATGTACCGTGTATACCTCCTCATAGAATAGGGGAATTTTATATCGACGTGTTCCCCAAGACAACACCAATATCTACACCAGCATATCGGATGACTCCTATGGAGATTCAAGTACATCTAAAGGACTTGCAGAGTAAGGGGTTCATTAGGCCTAGTGTTTCCCCTTGGGTAGCCCTGATTTTGTTCACCAAGAAGGTGGATGGGAGTTTATGAATCTGTGTGGACTATCAGCATCTAAACTAGTTGACCATGATGAAAATTTACCAACTCCCAAGGGTTGATGATGACTTTGATCAGCTAAAGGGATCCTGGGGGTTTTCAAAGATAAAACTCATATCAGGCTATCACCAGCTTAGGGTACGAGATGAGGATGTGCTGAAGACGTCCTTCAGATGTCAGTATGACCATTATAAGTTCTTGGTTTTTCCATTTGGCGCAACCTACACCCCAGCTATGTTAATAGGAATCCTGAACAAGATCATCCAGCCATAAATTGATTTCTATGTGGTATTATCCATCGACGACATCCTGGTATAGTTTTCAATAGAGGAGGATCATGCCTATCATCTAGAGATAGTTAAGGACATAGACCAAGAGCACCAGCTTTATAATAAGCACTCAATGTTCCAGTTCTGGATCCGAGAGGTTCATTTCCTGTGTCATGTCATCTCGGAGGTTGGAGTTTCGGTGGATCCAGTGAAGATAGCGGCTTTACTTGCTTAGGAACCACCCGAGAGTGTGATGGAGGTACAGATTTTATTGGGTTTAGCTTGTTACTATAAGAGATTTATGCCTGACTTTTCCAGAGTTGCGACACCCATTTCAATGTTCACAAGGAAGGGGAAACCCATCATGTCGTCGGAGAAATTCCATTGGAGTTTCCAAGAGCTGAGGCAGATACTGACAAGTGCCCCCATCTTGAGGCTACCATAGAACGCAGTTGGTTACATAGTCTACATAGATACATCAAGGACCATGCTAGGATGTGCCCGGATGCAGAAGTGGTCAGTGATCATTTATAGTTCTTGACAGCTGACACAACATGAGAAGAACTATGCTACCGATGACTTGTAGTTAGTAGCAGTGGTCTTCACTGAGAAGATGTGGCGACATTACTTGATGGGAGAATGTTTTACAGTCTACTCTAATCACAATATTAATAGGTATATCTTCTCTACGAAGGACTAGAACTTAAGATATCTACGTTGGCTTGAGTTCCTCTAGGACTATGACTTCGAGATAGACTATTCTCTAGGGATGGGGAATGCATTAGAAGATGAACTTAGAATGAGATCTGGTATATAGTTTCTGAGTGAGGTGATAGAGAGGGTAGCCAGTTTGTGGATATCATACATGGATAGAGATGGAGTAGATTGTCTTCATTCTCTGATAGTCACTCCCCCACTCCTTCAGCTATTCAGGGAGGCACAGCTTAGGGACACTGACTATGAGGATCGACGTGCTCAGATAACCTCATGACATGCAGTTGATGGATTTTCTAAAATTGGGGAGAACATCATCCTCTTCAGAGGGAGCACTATGGTACCAGTGGTGCTTTGGGAGTAAGTGTTGAGGGTGTTCCATACATCCCCTCTAGTGGTACAACCATGAATGGTGATGATGTACCAGGACGTCCGGAATCATCACAGGTGTCTGAGAATGATGAAAGCCGTAGCAGAGTTTGTCTCTTGGTGCCTCACTTGTCAGCAATTGACGTTAGTGCATCAGCTTCCAGTAGGCCTAGTTCATCCACTAGAGGTTCCAGAGTGGATGTGGGATGCAATTTCCATGGAATTTGTGATTGGACTTCCAATGCACTTCCAAGGGACGAGATTCTATCTAGGTGATTATTGATCAACTCACCAAGTCAGTCCACTTCCAACATATCAGAGAGCAGGGTTCTATAGAGGTTTTGGGATGCCTCTACATGAGGGAGATTGTACGGCTTCAAGTAGGGCCTCTGATAATTGTCTTCAATCATGATAAACATTTTACATCCCGACTATGTAAGGGGTTGCAGGAGGCATTCAGGACTCAGCTTCGATTGGGATCCTCCTTTCATCCTCAGATGTATAGTCCGAAAGAGCAGACCATTCATACCCTTGATAACATATTGCTTTCTTGCATCCTTGATTCCAGCTGTAGCTTAGAGGATCACTTTACCTTGGTTGAATTCAAATACAACAACAATTATCACTCCACTATCGATATGATACCATTGGAGTTATTGCATGGTTGACCTTTCAGATCACCTCTATGTTGGACTGACCCAGGGCAGTCAGCACTCATGGGACCAGAGATGGTACAGGATGCCAGAGAGAAGGTTTAGATCATTGAAGAGCAGATGAAAACTTCACAGAGCAGGCAGAAGTCTTATGCTGATAGGAAATAGAGACCTCTGATTTTTGGGGATGGTGACAATTTCATCCTACGAGTTTCACTTTGACGTGGTTTGTGGAGATTTGGGAGGTGTAGAAATTTATCTCCAAGGTTCATTAGACCCTTTCAGGTCCACAATAGAGTTGGTGAGGTGGCATACCTCTTAGCTCTTCCACCCTAGTTATACCAGGTGCACGATGTATTCCACATTTCTCAGCTGAGGAGATACATACCTAACCCTTCAAACATCATTGATTGAGGAGAGCTAGACATCGAGGATGGGAAAATGTTTTTGGAGTTTACAATAGAGATTAAGGGTTGATAGAAGAGATTCCTATGTGGGATATCGATACCCTTGGTGGGCATACATTGGAAGTATGTGAACCTTTATAAGAGCGTATGGGAGCGGGAGGCAAATATTTGTGCTCAGTATCCGCACATGGTTCCCTAGATTTTGTTGTGGCTTTCTAGGACATAAATTCCAATGGTGGGAATAATGTAAAGAACCAAATTTTTTCTATGATTTTTTTTAATAATATGGAAATATTATGAGCCTGGGAAAATTGACAGCACAAGATTCCAAGACCCGATGTTCACGCAATGAATTTTTTACTATTTTTTTAAGGTATGATTAGTAAACGTGTGAGCGGCATTTTCTATCTTTTGAACTGGTGATCAGATTAAAAATAAGAGAGCACTATTGAACTACCAACACCGAGATTCGATGAAGGGAGGTTTAACCTCAATCATTGTAGGCTGAGAGGAGAAGATGGATTTTGTGTTTTTTATGGAGGTTTTGGAAAAAAAATATATTTTTTAAAATATCCTCCCATCTTTCATTTTAATTTTTGGTGGTGGGGACCACAAGGGGGTGGGAGGACATTTAATACATGGAATTAAATGCCCAATTACACAAAATTTGTAACTAAAAATCCCTTTAATTAATAGTATTCATTAATTATATTTAAATGAATCATCTCTTAAATTAATATTTATATTAACTCTCCCCTTGGGTTTGATGTTTTTTATAATGTTGGAGAAAGGAGTAGGGGGATCTTGAGGCTCTTGACAAAGAACAGATCCACCAAGCAGAGAACGGAGGATCGATTTTCAAGAAACCATTGTGGTTTCTTGATGGATGAAGAAAACTGACCCGTTATCTTCAACTATGAGCACTCTCCAATGATTCGAGGTTGGGAATTTTTCATATTGTTATTTGTGATGAATCATTGTATTCAATCTATGAACCACCTGTTATCGATCTAACACCGAGTGTGTGGGCTAAACGAACATGTCATGATCCCTCTGCTACTTCATTGTTTTACGTGTTCTTCATGAGATAATCTTTCGGTAGAGTGGAACATGACCTTGATTGACTTGATTCAATGGAGATGTTATATGACTAACATTAATGCCCTCAATATAAAGAACGGGCCACCAAATCTCAACCGGTGACTTCTAGAAGCACACCGACACGATGAAACTAGTGACTGGTGCCGATGACCGACAATATTAGGGTGCAAGGCGGTGGTAGTAATTAAGGTGGTGGAGGTGTAACCGTGATGCTAGAGGAGGCTTTGGCCTATTGGATATGGCAGAGGATGACAGTAGATGGAACACCGGTCGGCCGTGTGGTGGTAGGGTGGCGCGCGTCCGCACCGCCGGTAGAGGAGGATGTCGTGATTGTCAAGCCATGGTGGTGCAAAAGGGTGGCCTAAAACGGGCCGCTTGAGGGAGGATTGCAGCGCCATTACGTCGCTGGAAGGGGATCCAATCGGATATTCGGCCGGTCGAGTCACGCTGAGCAAGACCTGCTCCTATGGGTCCTACATGGTAGTTGGTGGCGCCATATGGAACCACTAGGTTTTTCAAAAACAAAAGGCCCTTGGGCCGTTTGGGAATCCGTGGGGTGCCTCCCTCGGGTGTCGGCTAGGACGGGCCCCCCAGTTGCGGGCCGCACCACGTGTGGGCCCGAACACCACCTTTGCGGGCAGAGCCTGCCAAGTCCCAACCCATCTGGGTCAGACTCGGGCTGGGTTAGGTCGGCCCATGCCGGGTCGGGCCGGGTCGGTACAACCGGGTCGGATCGGACTCGACACCATATGGACCTAGACATGCAGTTTTGGCCATATCATGAGTACCATGCATCCATTTGACAAATAGTCTACAACACCAGAATACATGGATCGATTTCATCCCTTTGGTAGTCTCTACTTAAGTTTTGGAAAAAGTTGGAGAATGGGCTAGTTGGATCAAACCCGAATCCAACCGAGCCCTCGAAATGGAAACACTAATAACATACAGACCTGGATTCTGATAGATGCTACGTTTGTCGTGTTGGGTACCTTATGACATGATGGACCTTAGTGAAACTTTTTTGTGGGACTGTATGGAATTTGATGTAATGATCGATGGATTTACAAGAGGATCCTCCCAGAATCAATCATTCGTAATGCAAAAACCCTGTGGCTGGATGTACTTGTAGAAATATTTGGATCCTATGTGGGTCAACATCTACCGATCCTGTGTGGGTCATCTTCAGATCTTGTGTGGGTCATCTCCAGATCCTTTGTGGTTCATCTTCAAATCCTATGTGGGTCATCTCTATATCATGTGTGGGTCATCCTCAGACCTTGTATCCATCATCTTCGATCTTGTGTGGGTCAACATTATAGATTCTCGAGGAAGTAAGATGATCTAGCAATATAGCTAATCATCTATACTTTCATACATAAGTTATAACTAGTGTGAGATAATTCTTTACCTTTATGTTACACTTCTATGTGGTGATACCTTCATGCTATTTTTTGTGAGGCGTTACCTTTGTGGTACTTACCGTTGTGGTGTTACCTTTGGGGTATTCTTTCCTTCGTGAAACAATTGTTCTTTTGGTTAAATAGTTGGTCCTTTTTATTCCTCATGAATGAGATGGGTATACTTGATAACATAGGTATATGTATGGTTATATACCTAAGTAGGGTTGACTATTGCTTTCATGCTTTGTGATTATGGTATTTCTTTGTGGTTTATCCTTTGTGGATTTTGAGAGACCTTTGGGGGTGTCGGGGTCCCTAGGGAGTATTGTTATACTCACCCCTACAAAGGCTATGCCCACACATTGTGGTGTCTTGGGCAGATGACGAAAAACATTGATCAAGGGTGAGGGTGCCTAGACTGGAGGCTACTCGAAGGTGGACCACTGGACGATACGTACCATATAAATGACGGTTTGAGAGCTATACCTACCTTTCAGGTAGGATCCTTGGTGGGTGTTCACAGGATTTGTTTTCAGTTTTACTTCTACATTCTAGTTGGGCTTGTATTCAGGCCCCCTTTACTTACTATGATCACCATATTTACTATAGATTTTACCTTTTGATTGTATCTTGTTGTGTGCTTGGATTGCGAGAGTTTTCAAGTTAAAAGACAATGCCTTCCCGGTTTTAGGGATATGACATTCCGGTGCTAGTTGCCAGCCCATGGCCTTCAGATGGTGGGCTTTAGGTAGTCCTGGCGTGGGTCCCGGGGAATGGGTCATGAAAATCACAGAAACACTAGGTCTCTAGGGTTCTATGTAGTACAATAAATTAACTAACCGATTGATTGAGATATAACCCTATAAGAGTTAATGACTATGAAGAAGTTAGTGCTTGGGATTTACCTAAAATATCATAATTAAATTCACTTATATGGTTTCATGTATGAATTTCATACATAGTTGATATTATTAGTTCCTGTGATCTAAACATGGAATAATGATTGATAATGATTTTTGAAGGATTATATTGGGAACATTTTAGGGGTTTATAATTTTATAAGGTGAGAGAGAAGGTATCATTATTTTGTGTAGATTCGAATTATTTCCTATTATTGTCTTTTATAAACTTGGTATTGTGGTATGGTTGATAATTTATACTTTGGGACCTCTTTAATTTCTATTTTTAAATTTAATTTAATTTGATACTTTTTATTAATTTTTTTGGATTAATTTGATTTTTAATTGATTTATATCATGATTCAATCATGGATCACAATGAATTTTTTTGGTTTTTGTTAATGAGTAGTGAGATAGAAGATGGGTTTTTTAGATCTCATGTGAGAAAGTATTTGTGGATGTTAAGTGATTCCTCATGGTGATAATGTTGCTATGGTTCAGAGTGGCTGTGTGGTATGCATTATAAATATAGGTGGGTATACATGTCTATATTTACTTATATGTGTTACGTGGTATTCATTTCATATTAATAGTTAGTATTTGAGGAGCATGATTATTTTGAACATGATGACACATAGGTATCAATGTATAAGAACCTCTATGGGGTTTTATAAGTAACGAACGAGTTATAGTAACCAATACATGTGTGCACCATTTACATGCTTATCCTGCCACTTGATCACTATCTCTCTATGATTTTAGACGAGTGAGGGAATCTTATTCAGTCTTTAGATTTTACCTAACCCATATACATGACATGGGTTTTAGTATACATGTATAAAGGTTATTTTTTTTATTTTAGGATGTTTTTCCATAATAAAAATGAATACATCACTTAGGATGTGGAACATAATAGAGGGTTGTGATTTTATAAATGTTTTTAGTTGGTTATGGTACACTCCATTTTATTTATTTTCAATTTTTTACTATATGTTTATTATTTTAGGTGTCATGATATTTAACTATTTTTATTATTTCAGTTATGTATATGTCTTTAGTAGGTTCTAAGTTACATATTTTTTCATCATGGAGGTAGTTTACATTACAATACCAAACTATAAGAAACCTTTTCTTCATCTTTGGTTTTTAGTCTATAGGTTTGGAATATGTCTACTAAATAGATGTGACATGTTGAAATTTTAATGTATTTAACTATAACCAAAAAGTAATATATTTGAGTGTATATGATTCCTTTAAAATGAACAATCCATCATCACTAGTCAAATTCCTATGGAAAAAAAAGTGACACACATGAATTGATATAGAATACATGGTACCATTATATTTTAGGAATGTCAATTTTCGGAAAATAAAAAATGGTATCATCATATTGAATTGGATGGGGTAAATATTGTTATTTGTAAAGGAAAAATGTTAGTTCTAGTGGGGTAAATTGAATGAATTCCGGGCTCTAAATGCTTCCGCTGAGTTCAATTTTCTTGGGGACGTCTGATGTCCAAGATTTGGAACACTTGGATGACAGAGATGTTGGAAAATGAGTCCTAGTTTTTGATGTATAAGAGGGAGCATGAGTCATATGGCATGGTTCTATTCTATATAAATTTATCACAAAAAATTATAGTGGAATTATATTTTATAGAAACAATTATTAAATGTAATTAATTATACAATGATTGTTCTCTCGAATTTTTTATAAGGAATAACCATATAAAAAAATTAAAAGTGTAGGTTTATTCATTATAACGATTATAAATATTTATTTTTCACTATCATTGGGAAATAGTCTCAATATTATCATAAAAACTATTATTTTTAAAGAGAAAACTCTTTTTATTGAATGAGGTGTGAAAAAATATTTTTAAAAGTTCAAATTTCTTAAAATTGATCATGTATATAGTTATTTTGTAATAAATGATATTTTTGGGGAAATTTGTTTTAGGAAATTAAATTTATATGTTATTACTCAACATATGAATTAATGATTAAAAAAGATTTTATCAATAAATAATTGGCATAGCTAGGGTATTTTGGAGATTAATTTTTTTTAGTCAATTGAAGAAATGGTTTTGAATATTGATTTTTTTGATACATAACTGATTTTTATGTAATGGACTAAAGAAAATATATTATGTTTTTTGAAATTTCATTGAAATCCTGTGGTTGATAGGGGAGTTTATTAAAATAATTATGAGCTTAGTGTTCATGGAAAGGCTTTGACTAAGTTAATTAAACAGTAATATTATGATAAATGATATTTTTATCATGGATTTCAGTGCATAGAGGAGGAGTGACGTAGATTTTTTTTATTTTTTTGGATTATATGGTAGAATTTATTAAATAGATCTATGTAATTAAGATTGATGGATGGGTGCTTGGAGTGAAACCTAGATTTCAGATTATGGGAATTTATCGTTTCATTGATTAGACTACATGCATATGTTTTTAGTTGGATCTTACCATCATGTGAAGAAATATCAGAGGTAACTGGATTACAATTGACTGTTAATTTATTTGAGATTTATCTATTTATTGAGATTATTTTTCATTGCTGCTTCATGATCCATATGTGTATTCATGGACTATATTGATATCAAGAAGGAGGAAATTTGTATAGTGATATGGTGATTGGGATTGATCCATGTAAGTGTGTTTAGATGATTGGGTCTCAATAAATTCTAATAGTGAAATATATATCATTGAGTAATTATGGGGATTAACGATTGAGTAACATGGTTTTTAGAGAATGGGACAAATATTTTTTATTTATATGATATAATTTTAATTAACCTTCAAGGTAGAACATAATGGGTTAATGATAAACAGATCGGAAAAATTATAGTTAGGGGTCTGTAATGAAATATGCCTACATGTGTGGTCATAATGGGAGGAATATCCAAACCCAAAAATTTATTATTTTTATGAACTTGAATTTTAGAATTTAAAATAATCCTGTGATGATTTAACCATGTTAATAGAATATTAATGGATGTTTTAGAAGTGTAAATATTTGTCCAATGTGAAAATAGTAAATTTTATAGTTTCTGAAGTTTGATGTAATTATGGAAGAGGATACCACAACCACCACGAACTGGGTAGAGTTTTCTGGAAAATGGCGAAGAAAAATGTGAGTTTTCCAAAAGGTTTTCCCAAAGAGTGTTTAGTGGACTTTTATCATATACCCAGTGAGACAGAATATCCCTGGTGGGAGTCCACTGTGTATCCAATTTAACCTAAAATAATTTTTTTTAATTAGTATATAACTTTCATTTTATGATCGAACCTCTTTAAAAATTTGGTCTCTATGAAATTTAATTGAGGCTATTTTTCTAGCTACACCCCTTTTATTCTTTCCCATCAACCATGTTTTTTATCCTCTATGTGAGGTTGAGAAAAGTACTTTTGAATAATGTAGTGAGTTGATTTGGTATCCTCTTTAAAATTTTCCCCATCCTTATTGATTTCCTGAGGTTTATATTGTTTTTAATTATTAGTTTACAATTCCAGCGAACCATGGTGTAATAATGACTTTTTGAGAGGTATTACATGTATAATTCATATAAATGGATTAAGAATCATGATTCTGATTATAATTTATTATTTGGGGTAATGTTATATCACATTGTGAATACATTTATTGACTCAATGAAATTGATATAATTGGTGAGAAATTTGATTTTAATAATTGGTATTTTTTATAATAGGTTTTTGTTTGGATCATAAGTTCACTAAACCAATTATTATGAGTTTTTTTCCCTCAAGTCCCCCAAACATTTAAATAGGATTTTTAAAAAAGACAATATTTGATGATAAATGGTCATATATTAGAATTTTTTTCAATGATTCATTTTCCCAATTTAATGAAAATCTATTGTATGAGCATATAATTGTGATATAGACCACCAATTTATATATTTGTCACCTTTAACCATTAGGATTGGTGAAATATGGTTGTTTATAGTGAATTCAATAATACTATATTCATATGATTATAATTATTATTATTTAAGGAATGATTTTTAACATTGTAAATACCAACAAATGGGATGGAATTATGACGGAATAATAGTTAAATATAATAGTATAGATTGTTAATTTTTTAATAGTGGATACTTAGTCAAAAGATTTGTAATGGAAATTATTCATTTATTTATTTATGGATTGAGTTGGGTTTATATTTACATGATCCACTTGGTGTGAAAAAAGATATTATTTATATTTCCCAATGCAATATAATGGATGGCCATTGTTATCTCACCGAGGAGCTCTATAGTTTTATATTTACTATATCCTATTAACATAAAATAACTTCTAGTATTTGGTATTATTATTCTCTATAATATACATAGGATAATAAAATAAAAATTCAATAAAAAATTCTATCATGCTATAAAAAATAACGAAGAATATACATGGATTATGATTTTAGATATAGGGTTTCCTCATTATTCATGTTTTTTGGTATATATTCAGTTTTAAAACCTAATTTTGAAATCAAACTATGTGATTACCATCTTATTACTTATTCTTTTTGTGAATTACTAAATGCATTGAAAAAATTAATTCTACCACCTCCTATAATAATGATTTAAAAAAAGATCATTCTGGATTGTTGAATATTCAATGACTCAGCTCTATCGTATGTTATTTAATCCATTAGTCAACTTGAATAAATTTTATAAAAATATATTATTCAATGGAAGGAAGGGAAAATTTGTAAAAAAATGAATAAATGGATTTTTTGAGATCCTTGTCAATGTGAAAAATTTATACACCCATACACTTCAAACTCTTCAATCACAATTAAAATAAATAATAAATGAAGTTAATTGGAGAATTTTAGAATCACCTTCATCCATCCCCATGCCAAGCCTTGGGTTGTTTACTTATTATCCAGTTAAAGGGGTCGCAATGGAAGGAAAACACAGAGAGAAGGAGACAATGATTAGAATAATGAGAAAACAATAAAGAAAGCAATTGGGATAATATTTAATTAAAACATAATGAATTAAAATTGGAAACTAAAGAAAAATATAGATAAAAAATAACATTGAAAACTAGAGAAACCACATAGCCTCCTTGGGAAAATCTCTGATCCCATTAGAAGAGATGTAGAACCCTTGTATTTATAGATTAATGTGTGGCTTATATCTCCCCCATTCAAATCATCAATATATCCCTTTATAGTTTAATGAATCATTATTTATGAGTCTCCATATTAAAAAAGTTGAAATATGTGGCCGTTCTATATTTCATAGTACTGCACGGTTAAATATATTGTTGCATAGTACCACATTGGAAATTATTATAGAGCCCGTCACTTTTTATAAATTAATAATATGTCTAATTTGATGATTACATAAAATATTAAACCCAAAATTTCCGATAGACTTTATTTGAAAAGTTATTTTGGAAATAAGGAAAGATAAACATCAGTAAATAAGTGAGATACATTATTTCCATATATATTTATCATGACTAGTACCCTACACAGAAAGATCATACATAATAAATATCTTCATTAAATATTGAAAGAAAAAAAAATGATTGAGCATAGATGATTAGTAAGGGAAAACAAGGGATATTTTTAATTATAAGTATTATTTTAAAGGTATGATAATATGATCATAAAATTCATAGATCATACCATTAATATCATAAGATCATAAACATGAATCATGGAATAAAACATTAATATTCATAAGATATGAATCATAAGGACATAAATAACTGAATTCAGGAAATCACTACCTATATTTAATACATAGACGTGTTAAAATTACAATAGAACACAATAACCCTATACCAATGAAGCGTAATAGGGCCTTTGTATAATGTTAAGCTTGGTTTAATCACTCGTGTACCTGCTTCGTGATTGGGATGCTCTCTTATGTAACCTATTGTTTTAGACTTGGGATGTCCTCCCATGTACCCTCTTGTTACAGAATTTGGATGTCGCCCTATGTACCCTCTGGTTTCAGACAATATATGTCCCCCATGTACCCTATTATTTCGGGCTTGGTATGCCATCTAGTGTACTCTTTGATCTCATAAAAAAATTATCATTACTAAATTCAATACAGTGATATATAGGTCTCACCCATCTCATAATGAAATTACACATACACATGACATAGGATAAATAAAAATCATTTCATAAACAATTAAATATAATTAGTTTCATAAACATGTAATCATATCATAACCTATATAAAAGGCATGATTCATAATCCTTTCCTCACAAACAGAACTGGTTAAAAGAAGTGGGTTGAAAAAGCATGTAGCCTATGGATGATAAATGATTTTCATAGTCAACATTCACTCACAATATAAAAAAAAACTAGAAATAATATTAATTGAATCTTTGGATCATTTCATATAAGGGAATGAAAAACCTTAACAAATGTCATCTTAGATGAAAAGTAATACAGAAATATATTTTAATGAATTTCATTAGTAAAATACCTTTTCTTCTTTGAAAAAAATCCTTAAAACATAAAATAATTTTCAAAACAATTTCATGAAGAAAAACATTAATTATTATAAATAAATCATTGAAAAACATTTGCAAACCAATTTTAAATATATAAATTGATATTGAAAAACATTTTCTTTTGAAATATAAAAAAGGATCTTGAAAACATTTTGAAAATAATTTTTCTTCCAAACATTAAAAATGAACATGAAAAAATTTGGAACAATTTTGTTGAATATAATTTTTTAAAAATATTTTCTTCAAAATTAACAATTTAACATGAAAAGGACGTATCTCAAAAAAGACAGGGGGTAAATCTGTACATGTCATACGGGGTAAGAAGAACATTCCATTATAATGGTTAAAGGTTAGAAAAAACCACTATTCATAATGGAATAATAATATTCCCTTGAAAACATTGGTAAAATAAAAAATAGAAATAGTATATTTTAAATATGTTTGGAAAATACCAGAATATTCTTGGAAAACATTTTTAGAAAACATGGTTATGAAGGAGTATAGTTTTTTGATGAAAAAGAGGGTGAAGTAGGGTTTTCTCAAAAACACATTCTTAACTATCCTCTATACCAAAGAGAGGGAAAATTGTAACAATAATTTAAAATATCCTAAATAATCATATGATATGAAAAATCATGAGATATATTATGATATTAGTCATAATATTTCATAAAAGTATGAAGAACTATAATCAATATTGAAAATTGATGAGGTTGTTCCAATAAACCGTTACCACTTGGTAACATTGAACCATACTCCACTTTTATGAAAATGAAATTACATGAATCTCAACATTTCATGAAATTTATTATAATCATGATATAAAATTTCGAAGGTATTATATGAACCTCATGAAAAAATATAGGTTTATAACACGGTATGTGTCTCAAATATAGAAAATTGAGGCCAACTTAATTTACCGATTTGGTGACTTCTGTATCAAAATACCCATGAATGAAATTAAAAAAATGGATATATAAATATGAGTAAATTTAACTATTATAATAAAATAATACATCCATGGGAATTATAAAAACCACACAAGGGGAATCAATGGTATATAAATAATAAATCTCATGAAAATAAAAAGTGATATGAAATAACCTTACAATGTGTGTTGATTGTAATCCATTTTATTTGTGCCAAAATGATTCCATGGAATTCATTATACCAAAGGGGAGGCTTCATGGTGGTATTTTTTTATTTTGTGTTGTGTATTATTCATATATTTTCCGAACCTATGTAGTTTGAGAGGTGTGATGAAGAGGGAGGGATGGTGGCCTTTTATAGGGATGAGAAAGGACATACATGGAATTTTTGAAAACATGTTTTGTGTACCCCTATTTTTATCTAACCAAATCCATTCCAAATCAATCAAAAAAATAATTGAATGAGTTTAACAAAAAAAGATGACCATATTCTACATTTTATATAATTCATATTCAAGAAAAATTATTCAATTTTTCCAAATTCTAATCACATAAGTTTCATAATTAGTTTAAAAATAATCTAGCCAATTTGACGATACTGCAAGTTTTAAAATTAAAAATGTCTAAAAGATTGGAAAATTTTAATACCAAATTTAAAATTGAATTTGATTTCAATAACATAATTTGAGTAATATATAATAATAATATCTCATTAATCATTACAACCAATTTTAATTATAAATAAACCATATAAATTATGAAAAAATAAATTTTCAATTTAAATTCTGTATTTTTATATATTTATTTAAAAAATGCTACCATATTGGAAAATAAAAAAAATTATCCTATCAAATGTTTTATTTTAGATTTTAAATATGAAATTTTCATTGAAATATTAAAAATATAAAATTTCAAAATTTGGATTTGAAATTGGTTCTCGATTAAAGGGATGAAAACTATGTTTATAAAGATATTAGTTTGATGCATAAAATTTGATTTTTTTTCTTATCATATATCTATCAGATCAATTGGATTATTATAAAAAAATACTTGTTTGAATTTATAAAATATAAATTTAATTAATATTTTTTACTATTGTTAATTAATTTTTCTTATATATAAAAATTTACTTTTTCTCCTAGAAATAGACATTTAACAAATTAATCCCATTATGTTCATTTGTTTTCCATATTATTATCAAATTAATAGGTAACCATTGGATTCGAATATATATATATATATATATATTCATATGATAGTTATCCCTATTATATTAAATTTATTTTCCATGTTGTTTCCTATTAAATTATTATCTTTTAAAAATGAAATATTGTTATGTGACACTCTGTCTTGTATATTACACATGAAATCGAGGAATGTCAGCCTTGTGTATTACATAATATTACCTCAGTGTTTCTTGTAGAGAAAGGTAGAATCTATGTTGACTGTAGTGCTTGATTAACATACTATTTTGTATAAATCAATCCAAACATAGTTCTTCAATATAAAATAATCTATTTTCTGTGTGCATGAAATGAAAAATATCCATAAGATTAAATTAATTATAAAACAATAATTTAAAAAATCTAGGGGTGTGACAGTGTATCCAACATAAATGGGAGTTGACCCTCAAAATTTATCTAGTTTATCAAGGTTTTCATACATGAATGTTTCATTCATAGAAACCATCATCCTTAAAATCAATACTAAAACTACACCAAAAAGGGAAAGTTAAACCATAAAAGTTACCGAAAGTAACATAAAATTGTGTATAAACCTACGAGAACATTGGCTGTGAGTAATGATTGGACATTTATGGAAAAAATAAATATTAATAGTGGGTGATTGAGGTAAAAAATAAAAAGAAATTTAATGATCGAGAAATATTGAGGGTCTTAAATTCATAAATTCATGATGATTTAAAAGGCCTTCGGTTGAAAAATAAGGTATTTGGACAACACATTTTTTACCAATATCCTAACATTGAGTAATTATTTTATTAACCATGAATATAAGGCAATATAATTACATGATATATTTATATATACAAAATTTCATTCATTAGTTGGGATTTTACATATTTTTAATTCATCTGTTACATCAAGAAATGGAAGATCAAAAATATCTTTTAGGACTGAGGCACTAATATTCACTTTTATCATATCTAAATGCCCATAAAAGAAATAAAATTTTAACTATTTTACTCAAACAATCCTTAAAAATGAATATGTTAAATACATTAATCTATAAACTTAAACTGAAACCATACCATTTATTTATAAATAATTATTCATAAAATAATAATTATACACTAACATGGACATTTTGTAGGCCAGTGGTAGGTGTAAAATCAATTTCACCCTTCGATCATGCGTTTATGACCTATAGCCTTGCCGGACATGATTATTTTTCAGCCGACATACATGATTCCATTTTATAAAATGAGACTAATATAATTTCCTAAATAAATATGATGGACACCCCTTAAAATCATTCAATCACTAAATATAATTTTAATAGTGCTTTTCAATACAAACTCAGTACATAAATATTTCATCTGACGTTTAACAAAAGATTTTTATAACTGGGTAACTTTTTAACCCCTTATTACATAAAAAAATATTATCTTAAAAAAGTTATTAGAAAAATTTGTAAATACTTTTATTAATAGAATACTAAATGTGATCTTATTATTCCATAATCTATTTAGTGAAAGAGAATCATACGTAATATCCCTAAAGGATGAACAATAATACTTTAAAATGGTTTATTCATAAAAAATGAAACATAAAAATCTTTTTGAAGGAGGGAGGGATAAATATTTCTTAATTAACATAGTTCACATTACCCATTATGGTCACAAAAGCATAACCATTGTCCATTGTCTTTAAGGGTTTTTTGGATTATCATTCACATTAGTCCCTAGAATGGGCAATTTGTTAGAATAATGGCCAAAATCCATGAAATTGAAACTATTAAGAGTGGGAGGTTAATTATAAGGTGAGTTTTCATTATTTTCATATTTATCTAACCAAATACAATCACTTTGACATTCAGCTACTCAATAACCTTCCATTACCTACTTAAAACTTTTATATGTTCCCATAGGATAATTTCCTCATTGATTATTCACAAAATTTATGCGTAATGGAAAGATCATTTTCATTTCTACATGGTTGTTAGATATTCCATTGAACTTCATATTTATGTTCATTTCATAACCATGATATTGATAAACATCTCCGACCTCCATTTCCAACATTATATGACATTTAATCACTTCTTCATAGCTAATAAATTCTTTTATAGCCAAGGCCTTTCAAAAACATGGTTCTAGATTACCAAATAATTAATAATTTTTTTTCATTAATATGAATAATAATATCTACATAGAACCTATCATGATTTTTGAAAATTACTCTATATGCATGAAATGGTTCATCATCCTTCTGCTTATTCTCTAGGAATTAATTTTCCAAATATGGATAAATAATCTAAGGAAATCACCTACTAAAAAATAAGTTCCTAAACTTATCCCAATCCATTGAGTTAATTTTTACGTGTTTCCTCATATTATAGATTAATTTATACCACTGATCATCTTCACCTTCTGACCAATAAACAGATTGAATGACTCTATCATGTTCTTAAGCATTGGAAAAAGGGAATAATTTTTTAGTGGTAATGAACCATTATTTATCAAAAAAATTAGATCATAAGACATGCGATGAAAATGAGTGACTTTCATTATGAAGGAAACAACATAATATTATTCCATCCATTTCTAATTTGGGAGTCTACAATTGTTCATGGGATGAGAAATTTGGTTGAGTATAGAAATGAGACTTTTCATTCCTACACCATATCACTGGGTTTCTTAAGGGGATAATCACTGTATTCTCGGTTACAATCACCAATAACATGGTTCCTTTAGGTTCCAACCATTGACTAAAATAAAAGGCATAGAGTAAGAAACATTTATCAGAGTGAGGAACTACATAACCATTAACCGAAATATATGATGTCTAAATTAAAATATATTTAATAAACTGTTAGACGTTATGTTTATCAGAATTTATTCATAGACATATTCAATTTAAATCTTTCATGATTGTTCTTGATGTGTTTTTAAATTTCTAAGTCATATCTCATTGGAGTTCCAAACTAGGTGTATATGATATCATGATGTCTTGTACTAGATTACCACAAGTCTGGTGTGGGAAAACATGTTAGATTTGATACACTTATGTACATATCTTCTAGAGCCACATCCACTTGTAGTTTCCATATAGGGTTGTATTTCTTGGATACCACATAATATAAACATTATTTAAATTATAAGACATTTTATAAAATGTTACCTCATTATTATACTTATCCTTAGATAGATCCTTAGAAATATCCCTAGAAATATACTTAGGTATATCATTTTTGTTTTCTCATCCTAGTTTCTGTAGCTTAACAAATCATTTTCTCTAATACCATCTATAGTTACCCTTATTTTTATACTTTCACATTAAATATATTTTGTAGAGTATATAAAAAATTAAACAAATAGACACCCAATGACTATATTAGTCTAGAACCTTTGGAATGATTGAATGATAAACACTTGTATATAAGGGAGCTACATTATCTCCTGCTCTATTCTTAATGACTAATACCATTCTGGGACACATCATACTTAATACACATCTTCATTAAATGGGAAATGAAACATAAAATGTGGTATCTAAAATTCATATTATATGTAAACAAAGGAAATATATAATCCTAATTATGAGCATAAGTTATTGATAACCTAATTAAAAAATTGGAATATAATACTTGGTATATCAGAAGATCATAAAAATAAATCATGTCATAAACCATAGTAGTTCACAAGACATGAATCAAAAGAAGAAAAATAACAGAATCCATGAAATAATAATATATTAATAATACATGTAAACATGGAAAAAAATAATCATATAATAACCATATCACAAAGAGTCTAACCACTTCCTATGTAACATGTTGGCCTCAGGTTACTCACTCATGTACCTACATCGGGATTAGAATTACCTCCCGTGTACTCTCTTGTTTGGGGCTCATGATGTACTTATACGGACCCTTTTATTTCAGGTTTATTATTTCCGTCCATGTACCATAATTTTTGGGGATGGGATATCCTCTCATGTACATTTTTTATGAGCTTGAGTTTCCCTCTAGTATACAATCTGTGTTTATAAAACATTTTTCATTGCCCAATGCATTAGAGAGTGATATTGGTCCCACACATCTCATAATTAAATCATATATACATGTGCCAAAAACTATTTAATATTATATCGATACCCATGAAATGAAATGGGTATCACAAACATGTAATAATTTCATAATCAATGGAAAAGGACATGTTTCATACTAATTTTATCATAAAAAAACCCCATGAAAAGAAGTGGGTTTCAAAATAATATAAACCGTCTAAAAGAAATGGGTGTCATAATTATCATTCCATAAAAACAAAATTCTTTCACAAAAAATATGAATGGAACCATTGTATCATTTCATTTAAGTGAATGAGTAACATTAACATATTTCATATTTGATGGATATTAACCTAGAAATATTTTTTGAAAATATTTCATAAAAATATTTTCATTTTTTTTAATATTTCTTTAAAATATAATTGTTTTTGAAAATCATTGTCTTGAAAATAAACTTTAATTATTACAAATAAATATTTAAATTCATTTTGAATCCATTTTACTTTAATATATATAATGATACCTTGAAAATGTTTTGAAAACCATTTTCCTTGAAAACATATAAATGGGGCATGGAAATGCTTTAAGAACCATTTTCCATGAAAACTTATAAAAGGATTGTGGAATTTTTTTGAAAACCATTTCATTGAATATAATTTTTGAAAAAAAAATCTGTAAAATGAAACTTTTGAGAATTAAATTGATGATTCATGTAAATGAAGGCCCGTAAATCCATATATGTTGTATGATGTTAAAGAACATTAAATTTTCACAGTTAAAATATTGAAAAATTACCTTTTTAGAAAGAAATAATAATATTACATTTAGAACAATGGTAAAATAAAAATTGGGAAAAATGAATTTTTATGATTATAAGAGAATAGTAGATCATTTTGGTAAATCCTTTTTAGAAAATATGGTAATGAAAGAATATAGATTTTTGACATAAGATAGGGTAATGTCATAATTTATTAAAAACAATTTTTAACTATCTAATGTACCAAATGAGTAGAAAATGGTACCAACACCAGAATATATAATTTATAACCAAGGAACAAGAAAATTAAAGTGATTTATTAAGATATAGACAATAATATTTACTCAAAGGAGCCATAAAAATAAAAAATATCAAAAGGTGATGTGATTGTTTCAATAAACTCTTGTCACTGGGTAACATTGAAGAATAATCCCAATGTTTGGAAATAAAATTAAATTAATCTTTAAATATCTTGAAAAAAATGAGATTTGTCATATATTATTTCAAAGGCAATATATACATAACTTGGAAAAATATAGGTGCATAACATTGCATGTGTCTCAAATAAGGAAAATTGAGAAAAAATTATTTTTCCGATTTGGTATCTTTTGGAACATAAAACCTAGGAATTAAATCTCATAAAATGGTTCTATAAATACCCATAAATTTAAGTATAATAATACTATAGAACATAGATTTGAAGTATAACACCAAAAAATAGAATGGGTGGTGAATAAATCATTTAATTCATGGAAATAAAAAGTGAGATGCAACCCCCTTACCTTATGTATTGACTCCATTTGTACTAATACACAGTTCCTATGAATCTGGTAACTCCTTTTGGTTTGTGCAAAATGATTCATTGGATTTAGTTCTACCAAAGGGTAGTCTTTTTGTAGTATTTAAGGGTTATTGGGATGTTTATTGGGTAGATCTTGTCTGAAGCAATGTGATTTGAGATATTCACAGTAGAGGGAGAGGTGGTGTCCAATTATTGGGAAGGGAAAGGGCATACATGGAATTTCTAAAAAAAATCACGTGTAACCATGTTTTTTCCTTAAAAAAGTGATACAAAACAAAAAAATCAATAATAGAAGTTCTATTGATAAATAAGGGTCAACCAATGGGTTTTGGAAAAGTGACTTGGTCATTTTGGAAATTAAATTCATATTATAGTACTTTTTTAACCTAAATTTTCTTTTAATCACTGTAAATAATTTTAATCAAATTTTCAAATATTTTTAGTAAAAAACAGTGTTAAATATATTATACATCATAAATTATTATAATTATAATTATTAAATCTATTTTTCCAAATTATAATCAAATAATTTGATGAAACTAATTAAAAATAATTATATTGATTTGATGACAATGCATGTTTTTATGTAAAAATGTCTAATAGATTATTATGTTTCTATAGGCAATTTCATATTTAAATTGATTCCAATGACCAAAATTGGATTAATTTATAAAATAATTATCTAATTAATCCTTAACACCATTAAAAATGTTAATTTAACCATTTAAACTAATTAGATCAAAAAACGTTTCAAAGTTAAATTATGCATTTTTATCTATTCTTTAAAAAATGAAACCTTAATGAAAAATCCCAAAGCGTTGTGCAACACAGTTTTTCTATCTTACAAATATGATATTTATTTTTACTTATTAAATATATAAGAGTTATAATAGTTTAATTAAAAATGGGTTCTCATATTAATGTCTGTAAAAAATCATTTATAAAAATATAGGGTTTTAAGCTCAAAATTAGGTATGTTCTTATACTATATCTATAAAATCAATTGGATGATTATAGAATTTTTTTTGAATATAAAGAAAATAAATTTAATAAATATCATTAACTATTAGTAATTATCTTAAAATATTAAAATAAATCTTCTTTTTCACATAAACATAGACTTTAATAAAATCTCTCCCTTTATATTAATTTGGTTTCTATATTATTTTCAGATTAATATTTCAACAGTATATTAAACTATATATATCCCTATGTTAGATAATACTATAATAAAATATTTAATGGAGAATTTATATCCTATTAAATAATTATATTTTAATAAGTAATTATTGTTCTGAAACACTCAGTCTTGCATGTTACGCCAACCATCAAGGAAAGTCTTCATTGCTTGTAACGTAAGATAATCTCAATGTTTTTCATAGAGAAATATAAAATTTATGTTGTGCATAGTTCATAGATAACTTTAATTTTCATATAATTCAATCCAAAAATAGTGCATTTAGGTAAAATAATCTGTTTTTAGTGTTACGTGAAATGAAAAATATCAAAAAGATTAAATTAATTCGAAACCATCATATTACACCGAATCTGAGGGTGTTACATAAATGTCATTAATGTAGACATTACTTCCTTTTTATTTTCATCTTATTAAAATTATCTAATTAATAATTATATTATTCCAATATTTTAATTAAAACATATTATGATCTTTCTCAATGATGCATCCTTGAGCATTCTATTTTTATTGAAAAGACATCACACCCAGATTCAGCACGCCCACAATGGATCACAAACAAAACAAAACATAACTTTTTTTGGATTTTTAATTCTCTTATTCTTTATTAATTCATATATGGAATGCCTCAATGAAAAAAAACTTCATTTCATAAAACTCTCACTATATCCACATTTAAGACCATTATTGAGAATGCATAATATCTTGACACAACCCTCCTTGATGTTGTTAAGACCACAAAAACATGGGTGAAATGGAAACATTATCCTCTTTATCCTTCATAGTGATATCCACATTATCATTTAACAAATAGGGAATTATAATTCTTGCAAAATTAATTCATCGAGTTTTCACATGGATCCAGAGATGAACCATTACGGTCATGAGCCTCAATATGGCGATCTAATGTGAGGTTGAGCTTCCCTAGGGGATACTGTTGAGTTTAATGGTATGCATAAGTGATGAGTATCATCTTCATGTGGAATCATGTTGTCGCAATTTGAAGAATGAAATCAGGGAGTCAAGGATGAGATGCCCCAATGAAAAATGGAATCATTTTAGTTAAAAGGTTAATAGTGTAGTGTCAAGTCATCCAACATCAAAATTATAAGAAAATGGTATCTTCTATATTT
The DNA here is from genome assembly GCA_963277665.1 of Viscum album. Lineage (NCBI taxonomy): Eukaryota > Viridiplantae > Streptophyta > Magnoliopsida > Santalales > Viscaceae > Viscum > Viscum album. The sequence goes on from OY728119.1 coordinate 2,068,187,151, forward strand.
ACCAATCTACATATTCCATTGGATTATAACACCATTTATATGGGCGATTAGTAACTTCTCAAACCTTACACAAACATATTGGTTTTAATGACCCATGTCAATATTATAGTCTTTGGCCCATCCATTTTGCAGACTCCTCCCCTGAGGGCTCATACCCTCTGAACATTAAGAATTCACACCCAATGGGATTCTGAGCTGACCTACCCACTCCCGGATTTTTTAGGTGGTATGTGTCCATTTATATTAAGGTATTTCCCAGATGTTTTATGTTTTAACTATAATAAAATTTAAAAAAATTATCTTATTCAATAAAAAATCAAAAATAAAATGAAAGCGTAGAATCCACATTTTTTGTTAATTTAATTCCATTTTAAATAAAAAATTTTAAAATCACACATTTTATTAATACAATGAATTTTATTTTAATATTGAATATAAAAAGTTAAAAATCATAAGAAAATTTTTATAATGTAGCATGAAAAAATTAGTGCATTAAATACCACCACACTTAAAATACAATTTTCCCCAAGATATGAATCTAAAAATTGAAATTAAAAGGAATCACCATGTTACAATTTTTTAAATCTCAATGAAATTAAATTGAAATACTTATCTATGTTAATCATTGTTTTTATTTTTGACATAAAAAATCAATTTTACTTCCCATTTTTCAGATAAATATTGAATACAATTATTTTATGTTCTCCCTTGAGAAAATCTCCTTTAATTCATTCATGATTCTTATTTAATTATTAATAAACCATCCATGACATGATCTAACACACCTATAAATCTTTTCGGTCATCACTCATGATAAAAATTAAATATCAAATATTATATTATATTAAGAATATATACCTTTTATCTTGGATTTTAAATTAAATACATTCTACACATTTAAAAAAAAAAACATAAAATCAAAATGAATTTTCATTAATAATTATAATGACTCAAAAGCATCCGTTTGGTATGTTTTGATGTAAAAAATCATTAGTATCATAGATGTGGTTTCCATCATTACCATAAATCATTATATCAAAGGTAAAATTTCATTGGAATTATCCCCGTTGAATATCAATGCCCAGTTCCAAAAACTCAATTTATGATAATGATCAAGAAAATTATAATAAATGGATTGTACCTTCTTTAATTTTCACTATATTTTTGTCAACTTTTTTAAACAAATTTTTTAATTTTTTTACTTTGTAAAAGTCATTATTGGATAATAAACCCTACATGAACCACTTAAATACATATAAATAATATCATAGGTCTTGAAATGATTATTTTTTAAATTCCTTAGTGATGACCCTTTGTTATTTTTTTCATGAAAGAAAAATAATAAAAGTAAAACTAGTGAATCATAATCCTTCCCAAACACCAAAATTAAGAACCCACACTTTTTATTCACAAAATAGTGTATCCTTCAACTATTAATTCTCCCACCCCACTCATAGAGTTTAATATATTGTGACAAAATAATAAGAGTAGGGTAGGAAGGAATAAAACTGGCTTAAAATGTTGATTACTCTTAACAAGTACGTTCATAGTCTATATGGGATAAACATGGATTGATGTAAACAGATGTCTTAAGGATAATATAATATCAATAAATATGTCTAAATCATTTATTTTTAATTTTTTTATGTTAGAAATTTGGAAATACCCAATGTAAATTATAGTATGTAAAATTCCCCAATAAGAACAAAGAAACATGATTAAGATTAAATTAAAAGTATTTGGTATAAGAATTCTCTAGTTATTGGAACATAGGATTTTGAATAATAATTATTGGATTGACTTATAATAATTAATCAATTCCCATATATTTTAGAAATTAAATGAATGAAAAATTTATAGGAAATTCTATTAACAAGGATTAAATAAATCATCTAGATCATGAGTCATTAATTTAATATCCATTCATCACTATAAATATGAAGTTTTATATTTTATTCATAAAATTATAATCTAAATTGGAAGTGTAGAAAAAAAAACTCTTGCCTCCTAGATTTGTATTGTAAAGAACAAATTTCTAATTTGGGCATGGAATTCCTAGTTTAACACAGATTCTAGTAAATTTAGTTTAGAACATAAGTTAATGAAATATTATAGGGATTTTAATGGATTATTTATGGATTAATGAACTTCCATTTCTTAGTAATCCTTAGTCACATCTTATTGTGTTGTTATTGGGTTCTCTTATGAACAACCATGGACCTAAAAACATAAATTAATCAATTATAACATATGTATCAATTAATTAATAATTAAAAATAATAATTAATAGGTATTATTCCTAAACTAATTCCAATGTATGAGATTGAGCATCATAGAAACCATGAAAAGATTCATGTATTTATATAATCCCCAAAGTGGGACCTACATTTTTAATTCTTCTATATGGGAAGTTCCTATTATTATACATAGATAGTTGGTGGGTGTAATTTCTTTGATTTTTACAACCACATTTTGCATTTCACTAATTTCACTTCTTCATTGTTTATAATGTGGAGTATATATATAGAGTAAAAAAATAAATCCTCTTTTAAATAAGGTAAATATTCCATGGAGATGGTTGGATGAGGTAAAAATCATTCCCCTCTCATGGTTGTGACTTATAAAACCCCCTATTGTATGTCCAGTGCTAGGAAAATGAAGATTGTATATAATTTATATTAACAGGGAGATTCTAAAGATAAATTTACATTAAAAAAATTAATCATGTAGGATCAAATTGAAAATTATGTCATTTACAATGATAATTTAGTTTTTTTAATTCATGTAGAAAAGGTAGTATAATCTCCTCATGGGATTCCTTTGTTGTATGTCCAACAAAATCAGGGAGCTCCAAGTGTTCCTTGTTAGGTGGATATGATTTTTATTGATCTTACTCTTAATAAAAACAATAATTGGATGAATCTATAAATTAAAAATAGAAGGGAGTTATAATAAAATCAGATTGACTAAATCATAATAAATAGATTTTAGGAAATGTTAAACTCCATTTTGTGGTTTAGCTTTAATCTCTTCTTTAGATGTAAGGACTTCTTGAGGATGGATATCACTAGGTAGAGGATGATAGTAGTGTTCATGGATATTTTATTCAAGTTCCACCATATGGTTAATGTCTTCCTCTTCCAATGATAAGATATATTTATTTTTGTTGCCTCTTCAACTTTTTTTTGGAATGAGGAGATCTTGTTATACCTCAAACTCATTGTAGAACATTTTCCATTCTTGTTAAGCCCCCACAAAAATATTATCAGGAATTTATTCATCATTAGTATCCTTTAAAAAATATTTATATTAGTGGATTGAATCTTTAAGTACTTAATATTTTATATCCCTAGGTTCTTATACTTAAAAAAGAGTTTCGAAATATCTTCCACATCTAGCTTAGTTTCTTGATCTTGACCAAGTTCATGTTTCTCTAGAATATCATGATAGTTTTTCTCAATTTATCTCCTCAAAAACTCCATATGTTCTAATATATTTCAAAACGAATGACTTATATCATTTGTAACCCCATCTGGTTCTCAGTGTTTCACTATTGATTATGATTATAATTCATTATAATATTGAATGTTTTGATAAATTATGGAATAATAATAATAATTTTTTAGGGTTTTAATTTTTTTAGAATATAGAAAACTATCTACAATGTAAAAAATGAAAAAAAAATCAATGAAACACTACTATCCATTGAAATGATTCCATGTTTTGACAAAAAAAAGTCACATTTTCTTTCAAAATATATTATTGATATTTCTCTAGTATATCAGAGTGGATTAATATGGTCATCTCACTTAATCAGGTTCATGGTTATCTAATTTATAATTCTTATTCACTTATAAATACTTATTTATATTATTTTAATTTTTTATAAAAAATTATTAGAGGATAATAAGGGAAATCAATGTAAACATCTCTTAACTTGAAATGAAATCAAGGATGATTATGTTCTTGGGCTAAGGATTTGGATTTAGTTCCGTTTTTTCCCATACTTTTTGGACTTCAATATAGTTTGATAAACCAATTTAAAATATCTCTCTTGGATTACTTTCCACATATTTATTTTTTGTGGAATATTGAATTCAAAAAAAATTAATTTTTCTACAATCAAGGTTCATGACACACCTGAATTGGGAATTTGGAATCTTCTTGGATCTAGCACCATCATATGCCATTTCATTATTGAATAGCTCGACACTATTCTATGATGAGCTCTATTTAAATATAAGGGTGAATTTTTGTAAAAAAAATAATAGATTTGTATGAGAGATTCATGTAGGGGTAGAAATTCCACACTCCAATTCACTTCAATATACTTTATAAAAAAAACATAAATAAAACGTATATAAAGGTAAGAAAAGACTTTAAAAAGTTCCCTCATCCACCCCATGGACATACCACTAGATATTTACTCATTTTCAAGTGTAATAGGTCACATGAAAAGATTATGAATGATTTATGGATATAAATATATGATAGTTGAGAAAATAAAAAAGAAAATAGTTAGATTTTTTCGAATAAAATATAATTAATTTAACTTATATAGCATAATAAACCAAATAAGAAAATTTAAAGCAGAAAAATAGTGTATTCTTATAGCCTCAAATTGAAATCCTCTAATCCCTTTATTATTATTTAAGAACCATTTTATTTATATAGGGAACAATATATTCTATCTCTTTCATTCAAATCATCAATATCATTTAATGTATACTTATTTAAGATTTATTATATTGATTCTACTAAAATATCACGTCTTTTAAAATTTCATACTATAATGTGGGAAAATATAATGTGACATAGTAATGTGTGGACATGAAATGATCAAATTTATCCATTCCACCCTTCGTGTTATCCTCATATTTTAATTTACTTCTTCAAAATCACATCCTAAAAACATTATAAATAACATATTGCATGATATTCCTCTATGGTGTTGCATTACACATGATAATTTTATTCAAAAGCCAAAAAATATATATTATCATTCCAATGATTCAACGCACACACATAATGGTATATAGTTAGCCATTTATGGCCTTAATCTTCATGGATATGGAATATAAATTTATCTGGTACCTATACATCATCTTTTCGTAAATTCCTCACCACACACATATTTAATACCTATATAGAGTAGACATTACACCACACAATAGCCATAATTGACATTGAAAAAATCATGAATCAATGTAAATTCATTGTAAAATCTATCCTATATGGTATTCATAGTTTCACCATCACCCTAATTTTATATTTAATGACATAATAATCTATAAAAATGTATTCATTGAGTTTTACCAAGGATGTAGTGATGATCCATTATTGTCTCGAGCCTCATCAAGGAAATCTAGTTTGAGATAGAGCATTATCATGGGATTACATGGTGTTTTAAAAAATGTCCAGGCATAGATAGTCATCTTTATGTAGTTACAACTGGTGTTGAGGTGGTAGAAATAATTTCTCATGTAAGGTCGAGTGGCTGAGGTGCAATGTTGTGGGGTTTTTGTTAAATGGTAAATAATTCTTCAGTATGTCATCCCACAAAAATATATGACTGGATGGGTCCTTGTATACATATATACATACACACACACACAGACACACACACACACATACACATATCAATCCCCATATGTTGTTGGCTCAAAAGTCTACGGATGTGATGGATTAGATCCCACTCACACCTGACACATGCATATGAGTTATTCCAACCCACATGAACCTTGGTAGAAACGGCCCAACCACTATCTGGGGACCTCCACATGTGAATCACACACTCAAACCATTGGGAAGGATCTCCAAATAGGCTTCTCGATTGGTAACCATCTCTTGGTTTGGTTATGATTCTTATGGCCCATTTGGTTGTGGTCTTTCCTAGCGGGATAATTTTTTACATATTAAAATAATTTATAATAACATAACTTATTCCACCAAAAATTTCATAAATATATTAAATATAAAAAATACACTTTTTTAATTCATTTAATTCTTTTTAAATTCCCCATTTTTATATTCCCACATTTTAATAATAAAACGAATTAAAAGATAATATTGACTATAATCCATTTCAAAACATAGAAAAATTGTTAAAAATTATCATGAAAAAACAATGCATCATGTTTGAAAAAAACTTCAGAAATATATTGGATTTAAATTTAAAATAGGATTTTAATGGAAAAATATTTCTAATTGATCTTTTATGGAAGGATGATAATTTTAATTAAGTATTTTGAATTGTAATTTCAAAATAATGTGTTAGTTTTTCACATGTGATCCAACCATATTTTTATGTGCTATTGAGTGAGTGAATTTTCCATTTTATTGACCATTTTAATGTTTGTTATTGTATTTTGGAATTCATACTTAAAAATGGTAATAAGGGATCACTTGTAAAAAAATATTCTGTTTTGATGACCTTTTAGGTGTGATGCTCTATTATTTATAAAATTATTTCATTGTGAGTCCTCTTGATTTATGTTTTCCTTGTACGTTATCTTATGTTTAATTAATATTCATGATAACATGAGATATATTACTGATACCATCACTTAGAATATGTTTTTTTAGGGGGAGTTCTGTGGACTGGTGAGATTTTGGATCATTTGATATAAAAGGGACCTTGGGAGGTTTAATTTATTACTGTGTGAATGATTTAGCATATATGATAACAGTAATTAATTAGGGAGAGTCTTGGGTTTTAGAGTGATTCTTTTGATGATCACATATTAGTTTTATCAAGTCATGATATGACAATAGGATGCTATTTGATACCTTGACATTGATTGAATGATGGTATATACTATTCACCATCAAATTTTCTAAAGTGATTATAAATCTTTATTATTGGTTTAGATCCTTTGTTATTATAGTAATTCCCTCTTGACATGACCACAATTATTGGGGATGGATATATTTTTAGAAATGTTCAATTGGCATTTAAAATTGGAATCATGGGAAATATTCCCTATTTCATGACGATCCTTAGTGTGGATCAATATATGCGGTAAAGAGGATTGTGAGATCCCTTCATAGTGTTCGGCTAAAGAGTAGAGTAGGATCCCTTAAATCCTCTCATCCATATGGATTAGGATTTTGTATGTATCATGATTACATTACATAAGTTTTCTTGAAAACATATTTTTTTACTATTTGATATTATTATGACTATCCATATTCCCTCGTTATTGAAAAACTATTAAAAAATTTGAATTGATAAGGTAATATATGAGTGGGTTGAATGTTTTTGAGTGTATTTTTCAACAATATGTAATGTTGAATATGTTTATCCCTAAAGGAAGCACCTATGGTTAAACCATGGAAACATATCATTCATGACAATGATACATGAGAGGAAATTTCACTATGATGATATTCATGAATTATTTTATGGATTAGTATGAAATTATAATGTTCTGAAATCAAACAATTGGAGAGAAAACTTGAAAACATTTTTTATATATAAGTAAGATAGTAAGGTAATCTATGGGTACTATATTGAACAACATTGAAATGGAATAGAGATTTTAGATTGGGTAGGGCATTCGATCTGAGATTTTTACTTTATTTGGATCAATTATATACATTATCTTTCAAAAACAATTATGATTGGATAATTGTTTGGATGATACAAAGGGAATTATGTTAACACTAATTTACATTATTGTATTTAATTGATTTTTAGTAGTAGTTATTGATGATTGGTTCCTATTTGATTACCCATTGTTTTAATTAATAACATGATTAACAAATGAATAGTCTCTTTATTTTTTGGTTATTAATTGGATCAAATATTATTGATGGTTTAGGGTGGAACCTCTGATAGTGTTATTTCTATGAGTTAATAAAACATTGTGTCTATATCTCTTGAGATGAGAGTTAATTTTCGGTATACCTTATAGGTATGTGAGGATATACATGTCTATTATTATAGAGAGGTGTGAGTTATTTGTAGTTAATAAGTATAAGCTATTCCTGGGGGTATGTTTGTATTTGAGATAAGAAAACATATATGTATAACTGTGTATCATTATGCTTGTTTTATATTTCTAGTTGAATTTATTTACACTCTAAACTTAATTGAATTCCACATGGACTTGAACATGAATACACATAATCATGATCTAAAAATTAATATAGGTGTTTGACTAAACCTTAATAGGTTATTAGATTCACCAATACCCACATATAATATATGTGTTCCTTTGTACCTATTTATATATTTATGTTTTTATTTTTGGTTTTATTATCAACATAGAGATAAGAGTATAGATTGAGGTGAGTAATGAATTGCGGTTGATTATTTTACAAGATTTGGATAGTTGGTAAGGACATAAATTATTTAATTAATTGTTATTATTAACACTCGTGATATATATCAAAGAATAAATCATTTTTAATGATAAAATTTTTTTTAAAAAAAATTAATCCTCTTATTTTTAGGATTGGTATTTTATTATACATTGGTTAATGTATTAGAGGATGGTAAATTTATTTTACTATTTTTTATGGTGAATTAATTTATATATTTGAAGGAAATACTATTCAAATATTTTTAATAAGTACCAATGTTTTTTGTTTTGATATAGGGAAAATAATCGTAGAGATAATATGAACCATTAACATCTGATTTAGTGAAAATAGGATCCATTTTAAATTAATAATATTATGCATGGGAAGTTATGTGTGGTTAATATTTTATGTATAATTTATTGGTTTTAGTTAACGTAATTATATTTTAAGAATTAATTAGAGGTTGATATTTTAATTCAAAATAAAGGGTTATTGGTCATGAAATTCATTTTTCTATCTTGTAAAAACCCTCAAATTATTCATTTAAATTATTTTAAAAGTGATATAAGAAGAATAAGAAAAAAGGAAGGAAGAATAGTGACGGGATATCGATGTTATATTGTGGAAATTAAATAGGTTACTCATGATCTACATTCCTAAAATATATAGAATTTAAACTACATAATTTATTTATAATTGTATCTTTAATGAATTATAACATAATGAAGTTAATTTATATGATATTGATGATAAAAATATAGAATAATTATTACTTTATAATATTTAATATGATTAAAAAATTAAATATTTTTTTTTTCATATCATTGAAGATATTAATTATAATAAATGGATATGAAAATGATTTATTCATTATAAATTGTACATATAAAACAAATATTTAATTTGAATATGATAAAATCTATGATATATAGGAATGAGTTTTGATAATATGACCAATTAAAAGTATAGAGTTTCAAATATGGGTATGATATTCATATTAATTTATTTAATTTTTTAAAAAAATTAAATTTTTATGATATTATAATAGTAAGATTTTATTAAGTCAATAATATGGAATCCTGGGAGATTAAATAGTGGAGTTACACTTATATATGTTGGAATAATAGTTTATTGAAATTTTTATGAGGCATGGTTTTTTATTAAGTGATGAAATGATAATTTATATAGGGGCCATGATAAATAAATTGTGTTCATGTAATAATTATTTAAATGATAGTTTAATGAAATAATTACATGATGTTTTCTATGGATAAATATGATACCTTTTAATATAAAAAATTTATCAATTATAAATAGTATAAGTTTCATTACATCCAATACTTCTTCTTTTTCATGCTTCAATTTTTGGAAGATCATGATGTTGAATAACATGGCCTCCAGTATCATACTAGTTGATGGGATTTTACAATTCATTTTTACTAATAATATTATTCGAAATGTTCTCAAAACATTTGGGTGATGATACAATATTTATTTATAAATGGTAATTGAAGAATAATGAGGATTAACGTTTTTATAGAAGAAGAATATTGTTTTGATTTTTTATTGTCGATATATTCCATTATATATGATGTATATAGATTAATAAAATTATATTAAGGTTCAATGATTAGTTATATGGTTGGATTTACTATTTTTATTCACATTGGATCAAGGATTAATAAAATTTAATATCCAATTTTACAAGAGATTATCATCATTTCCATTTCCAATAACAGGCCAAATAACTTATCATTTTGAAAAATTTACCATTGTGGATTGAAATCAAGGAATGGTATGATGATTTTTTGAAATTTTTTTTGAAGACAAAATATTTTATATTCACATTATTGAATAGGTTATTGACAATCATCATTCTATATAAGAAAATGTATATGATTCCAGGGTATATAAGACCAGACATCATGTTAGGTACCAAAAATGATTGAAAACTAATCTACTCTGGTTTTCCATCATCCACGATGAGATATAGGTTAATGTGATAAGGAATTTAATGTCTGTAATGGAAGTGATATATCTCATTGTAGTTTTTATATGATATATCAATTCATTTTATTGATATATATATATATATATATATTAATTTTTTATGATGGTGATTTTGGTAAGATATGGGTATTTTTTTAGGTTGATTATCCTACTTTATCAACCTCATTTTCATAGAAGAATTAGTATGATATATTAATTTTGATAGTTAATTTTATAGTTGTGGAACCTATTGCGTATATTTATACTCACCATAAAATTATATAAAAATTCGATTTAGATTTTTTGGATTGATTTGGAGGAGGCATCCAGCATAATTATATTGTGAAGGGGTGTTAATGTTGTGTGAAGTAGTATTGGGTTTTATGTCTCATTACACTATTTTATTTTTTGAGATAAGATGTTATTTAGAATTTGTGGGAATTTTGGACCAATTAAATTTTTGGGTCTATTTATTGTAAGCGATTTTTGTATTTTTATACTTATCTCTGGGTTATTATATATATCACGCATTTTAAATCCTTTTAACATGGTGGAGATGTAGAGTGTCAAGAATCACAAGTACTTATATATAATAATATGTACTTGTGCATGTTGTTGTCTACCTCATGCCTATTTATGGTAGTCTTGGGATATGGCACTCAATATTACAATTTAATTATGGGGATTTTTAGTATAAATGGTTTTGATATAATGGATTCAAATACTGATAATGTTTTATTTAATAATGTTTTCAATTCAATAAATCGAAAGTATTTAATTTATTTGGAAAAAGTCAATATTTATAAAATATAGTTAGAGAAGTAGACCATGAAAATATTATATAAAGTTAAAGGGACCCTCTAATCCAATGAAAGGAACCTCATTTTTTATAAACAAACTCTATGTTCAACTATAATATTTTATAATCTAGATGATATGAATAGGATCACCTTTCTTGTATATTCAAATTAATTATATATATATATATATATATTATGGAAATAATAATTATAGTCTTTGGGAGAATAATAGGATATATTTCATTATATGTATACATGTCCATAATAATTGATTTAGTTTATGTTATATATATATATATAGATTTTTTTTGAGATAATGGGATTTCAATAATAACCAAATATATGTAATTATAGATGCCTAATTCATTGGTAAATTAGGCTTAAATTATACATTTATTATTAATATAGTGTAATAAACAAACCGTTTTTTTTAAAATAATTTTAAATAATATATTCAATATTTGCTATTAATTCGAAATAAATTTCCTAAATCATGAATAATATCAAAAATGGAATTATATTGATATCAATTTTAAAACACTAATTTACAGTTGGTAACTCAATTTTAGTGTCGTTTTGATATGGGCTAGATTATGTTTGTCCTTATAGGGGTTTAGTTTATTTTCAAGTGTTTTGGATTGAGAAGAAACAAAAGTGTTTATAATCATGACAACATAATATTTAAAAGTTGAGAAGATTGAAAAATGGATATGTATAAATTTTTTATGACTCATTGAATTTTTTAAAACTCATGATAAAATATCATAAAAATTTTGATCATAGGAATGAAATTTCACATGAATGAATGGTATATAAGAATTTTGGAACATCATAATAATTTTGAGTGACTTTGTATATCCATAGGAGACACTTTAATGATTAATTTACAATTCATAATACATTAGTGTCTCATCATATGATTTTTTTGTCACACCATAATAAATTATCTATGAATTCCTATAACATCTTAGTTTTCCAAAAATTAACAAAGTTATGGTTTTATAGAGGCTTCATAAGACCATTAATGTCAACAAAAAAATCATGGATGGGAATAATTTTGAAAATAAATTAATTCAAAGAGATACCATAAGGATTTCGAAGACATGAGATAAAATCAGTAGAGGGTTGATGATTTTGTTAATAGATAAAATAACTAATTTTATATTAAAAACATTCAATGATGTTTATAAAACATTGTGTATATTTCATGATTCTTTATTTGTAAATCATCATATGTCCATTATACTGGAAAAAATTTATTCAAGATTGAAACACACCCTGAATAAATATAAACATAAAATGTTTGTAAAATTTATAGTTCATTATATAAAATAAATTTTCATTTTACTGATCATCTAAAATATTGTAAAATATATCCAAGACACCATAGGGTTATTATAACAACCCTGCTTTTTATTACACACTTAAACCTAATTTATTATATAAAATTTTCAATTGATACAACATAGATGATCAATAGGTCTAGTATATTTCGGGATTTGGAACATTACATAATAACATAAAACATAAAACAGATAATAGCCTTATTGTAAACCTACTTTACATGAACACCACATTCCCTCATACTTAGCATTGAATGGGATAACCAGAGGACATGAATAACAATACAGTGATCTATAAATCCCAGTAAGGGAATAAACATTGAATTACATGAGGAATAAAATACATGTTAGAAAAAAGACATATAAATGTAGCACAAGAGAAAAATGAACATAAATGCATGATAAATCATGATAATCATTACATGGAAATGTGGAAACAACAGTTAACATTGAATTAGCATTAGCCAAGGCTCATTGCACATAGAGCATGACTAAACCCTGATTCCACATGATAACGAGTAAAACCTCATTGCACTTGAATTACCATGAGTCAAAATCCAATGGACAGGATATATAGTGATAATATACTTTACACAATGCATTGTAGCGCTATCCGGGCGCAGCACTCATAAACATTTCATTTCAAGCATAAGTGTGCCACATGGATCATATAGCAGGGAATCAATCAACATAATAAGTTATCCCAAGATTAATTAATGTGGAATAAGTAAACGAATTCACCATTAAATATGTATATTTAAATAAATATGAATAACCTGGATAGAGACATTAGTATGGTATTCACTACACAATGATCTCAGCTTAGAAAAATGTGGTGCAATTTCGGCAGCATAAATGCATGAAATAAGGATTCATAAAATTGTTGATGAGATAGAAAAGGGTGTATCGTCATATTTTAAATTAAATGGAATATAAGGGGGTCATATAGATACATTCCCCAACAAACATAATTGAATTTGGATTCATAATATAAAAGAATTACATGGATGTAAAAGAGGAGAGATAAATTCCTCTCGGAATTTTTTCATTATAATAGGTGTAAATTGGAGGAATTAATGAGAGATAAAGGTGTATCCCATAATCCAAATATAAATAGGTAAGTATGGGGGAGGTGTGAAATCATACCCCAAAAGTTTTAATTTAAAACAAATGGGCATAATAACTTATAGAAAATTGGACAAAAATGTAAAAGGGTGAAATCCCTTACTTGGAAGTGTGATCCCAAAGGCTCGGTAGAGGCATGAGAGAGGCTTCATGGGGGCTCTGGTCACCTTGGAAGGATTCTAGAGAGTGGCTGGAATGGGTTGGTCTAATTCCAAATGATTTGGGGGAAGAGGAAATGGGAGAATGGGTGGGTTTATATTGGAAATGAGACGAAAATCATTATTATTTAGGTTTGGGTCACCACACATTAAACTAATCAATACCACAAACTGGCCCATGGTTTTTGCCCATGGTTTTTTCCAAATGGGTGTTGAAAACAATATTTTATAAGGCCAATGACCGAAACTCTTAAAATAATAGGGTTTCATATGTAGAGGTGAGTCACACTGTCAAGGAAAACAATTTAAAAAGACAAAATGATTTATAAGTCTTGGAGGGTCCACTAAAGCTTTGTAAAATAAATCAAACAATCCCAAAATCACATTATTTTAATGGTAAAACATATATTGGCCTAAAACAATGTTTATATTATTTTATTACATCACTATTGGGTCATTATGATGTTATAAAACATATTTTATATTTAAACAGTATTTAATTTTTATACAAAAAATCTACTGTCACAGAAAATAATGAAAAATTCACCGTTGGATAATATAGATCTCCCAATTCAAAAAATTATATTCATTTTATCAAAATAATTTTATAAATATGTTAATTTTTACTTTTAAAATAAAAAATGTCATTTATCGAAAATTCATGGGTTTGACAAAAAGAAATTTCAAACCTTAATAAAAATTACAATTGCCTTCATAAAATTATATGATCATTTATACGTAATAAAAAGTAAATTAATAATAATATTTTATTAAAATATTATTTTATTCAAAAATACATTAATTAATTAAAATATATCTCTTAGTTGAAAATTATCTAAATATAATATTTGTCCATTAAAAACTATTTACAAAGTAACAACAACTAAATGAATGCACATTATTTATAAAAAAATAATGTAAAAAGTCATAGTGCTACGGTCTTGTTAAATAACCCCTTGTAAGACTAACATAAGACTGAAGGTTGAGGTGTGCGATGGTGAAAAACTATTGGGGTGGCACAGATAACATCCTTATAGTGGTAATATCTATTGACTTACACATCTCACATAATCCTTTCCTATCATGATTAATGTGTTAAAGCATGGATTGGGATTAGTCAAGACTGAATCCCAATGATGCCACCTCCTTTCGAGCTATAAAAAATGGTCTTCGTATAGAGGAAGTCTACCAGATGAGGCCATATCTTATTTTGTTTGAGTAAATTGGATTTGTTAGACCCCTATATTTATACTAATAAGGTGATCATTGTTCAACGACTATATTAGCAACTGTTAAATTTTTTTACGGTATTTTGAAATCTAGAAACATAAAACCATTGATGTTCAGATTTTATATAACCATAATAAGACATTTAATTAGATCGAGAATAATTTACATTAATGAATGTTTGGGATGTTAAAATCTTCCCCCCTTGATAAATCTCACCGTCGAATTTTCCATTTCCCACTCTAAAACAAAAGAGGGTAACTATGCTTCATCACTTAGTCTAATTCCTACCTCACTTATTCTAACTTGTGGTTTCTCCACAACACCTTGATGAGGGGAATTGTCTTATTTCATAGAAATTTTTCTCTATGATCTTTGATATTCACCGGTTGTTACTCTTAAGAAAGATCATCCACTAGCTTTACTACCATAGAAGAGAGTACATGTAAAGAGTCTGGAATTTACTTCCTTAAGAAGGATACATTAAATACATCATGTAATTTAGCCATGGTAGGTGAAAGTGGTAGTCAATAGGCCACATCCCAAAAAAATCAAGAATCTGAAAGTGTCCAATATACCTAGGACTTAACATCCCAATATTTACAATCCTTATGAACTTCTTTGATAAAGTTATGTGTAGAAATACCATGTCTCTAAATTTAAACTCATTGTCTCATCAACTGTTATTTGCATAACTCTTTTGTCGACTCTAGGGTGCATTGATATGCTGCTGAACAGTTATCACATTCTCCACAATTTCATTGACCATTTATGGTCCTAGCAGCTTACGTTCACTAACTTCATCCCAACATTCTGGTGTTCTACACCTCTTCCCATACATGGCTTCATAAGGTTCCATTCAGATGCTCGACTAGTAACTATTATTATAGGAGAATTCAACTAGTTGAAGATGTTGGGTCCACGCTCAATTGAACTCCATTGAACATAATCTTAACATTTCCTCCAGTTTCTGAATAGTTCACTCAGATTGGCCATCATTTTGAGGATGATTGTCCGTACTGAACATCAGTTCAGTATCCAAAGAATGTTGAAGATTCTTCCAAAACATAGATGTGAATCATTGATCTCGATCAGATATAATAGACAGTGGTACTCCTTGCATCCTTAAAAATTACTTGATTTATATTTTTTCGAGTTGATCCATTGAGAAATCAACTCGATTTTAAATAAAGTGTACAGACTTTGTAAGACAATCCACAACAACACAGATTGCATTGTTGCCTTTGGACGTCTTCAGAAGTCCAGAGACAAATTCCTCGGTGATGTTCTCCAACTTCCATGCTGGTATGGGCAATGGTTTCATCATCCCCTTAATCTTCTGCCTCTCTACCTTCACTTTATGTCCCATCGGTCCCTTTGAAGTATAATTAGTGATCTCTTTATTCATATTATCCCACCAATAATGCTCTCTGAGATCTCGATACATCTTTTTGTTTCCTAGGTGAATAGAGAAATGTGAACTATGTGTATCGTCCAAAATTTCCATCATCAGCTCTGGACATGATGGAACACATATTATTTTCCCAAATCTCACAATTCCTTCTTCATTAACATTGAACTCAGAGGATATCCCTTTTTAGTATATTCCACTTTTTTTAGAATTCCCACATCATCCTTTTGAGCATCCTTTAACCTTTCCAAAAGAGACAGTTGAGCAATAATTTGTGAAAGTATTGATGATTTTTCTTTCTTTATGATTCCCATGTCCATCTTCATCAAGTCCAAAAATATTGGATCCTTCTCAATTCTCATTAATGATATAATTTTTCGGTACTTTATACTTAGAGAATCTGCCACCCTGTTCGCTTTCCCGGGGTGGTAATGGAATGAGTAGTCATATTATTTGATCAGGTCTAACAATATTCATTGATGCATGGTCCACTATTTTTATGTAAATATATACAAAAGGCTTTTTTTTGTCCATATATATTTCACACTTCTCCCCAATGAGATAATGTCACCAAATTTTTAAATAGAAGATCACCACAACCAACTCCAAATAATTTGTTGGATAATTCTACTCATGAAATTTCAATTGCCTTGAAGCATAGGTAATGACATTGTAATTTTACATCAACACAAAACCCAATCCCTTCATTGAAGTGTCACTGAATATCACAAAAAGTTCCCTACTTGTGGTTAAGGTGAGCACGAGCACAGTGATAAGACACTTTTAAAACACCTCAAATATTTCTTCACATTTTTCACTCTAAGAAAGATTTAATCCCTTTTGGGTTAGCTTAGTAAGAGGTTTGGACAATCATGAGAAATTTATCACAAATATTTGATAATATCCACCTAACCCCAAGAATCTACGGATATCCATTATCAATGTCAGAATCGTCCATCCCTCAATTGCATCTATTTTAGAGGGATCTAGAGATATCCCATTTCATGTGATGATATGACCCAATAATGAGACCACATTCAAACAGAACTCACACTTGATGTACATTGCATAGAGCTTCTCCTTCCGCAAGGTCTATAGTACAGTTCTTAGATGCTCCTCATGATCCTCCTTGGTTTTGGAGTGTATTAGAATGTCATCTATAAAGACAACCACAAATGTGTCGAGATAATCCCTAAAGACTCTATTCATCATGTCCATAAAGATTTCTGGAGAATTTGTGTGTCTGAAAGGTATTACTATGAATTCATATTGCCTGTATCATGTACGAAAATCTGTCTTGGAAATATCTTCCTTATTCACCCTTACTTGGTAATATCCTAACCGCAAATCCCCCTTGGAGAAGTATTTATCTCCACACAGCCGATTGAACAATTCATTAATTCATGGGAGAAGATACTAGTTTTTATCGTGATTTTGTTAAGTTCACAATAATCAATGCAAAGGTGTATTGACCCATATTTATTCTTGACGAAGAGGACTAGTGAACCCCATTGTGAAGAACATGGGAATATAAACCCTTTATCTAGATTCCCTTGTAGTTTTTTCATTAGCTTCTCAAGCTCCACAATAGCCATTCTATAGAGTGTCTTGGATTTTGGCAATGCCCCATGTATAAGGTCAATTAATAATTCAACATCTCTTCTAGGAGGAAGACTAGTCAATTCCTCGAGAAACACTTCAGCGAATTCCCTCAAAATAGGCATGTCTTCATGGATGGTTTCCTCCTAAGACTCAATCACCTGAGCTAGATATACATGCTCATAGGGTATTAATATCAATGATTTAGATAATAGAGCAAAATAAGATTCATCTTCCTCCTTGAACTTGTATAGAATCTATGGCCGATTCTCCACATGGATAGTGATTTCTCTCTCACGGAAATTTATGTTGCATCCATATAAGGAAAACCAATCCATGACAAGAATAACATCAAATTCTACCCAAGGGAGTATGACAAGGTTCGCTGGGAAATTCAATCCATAGATTATGATAGCAGAGGAGTTATATTCATGGGATGCAACGATTTCCCCATTTTTCCTACTCACCAACATCATTAATTACATTATTTTTAGTGGTGCTGGGATTATCCTACTAAAACTTTTGGATATAAAATAATGCATATAACCTGAGCCAAAAAATAATGTTCTATATTCTTGAATGAATAAATAGTGTACCTTTTACCAATTTTCTGTCGGGGTTCACTTTGGAAATAATGATGGAAAAAAGCACTCCCTTGCTGTCTTGGAGGTTGTTGGTTGCCTCCAAAAACCCATGGATTAGGGAACTGATTTTCAAGATGTCCTGGTTCATTGAAGTAATAGAAATGAACAACATTTTGAGGTTTCAACAGATTATTCATCTCCTCTGTTGCAGTCACATGTTTTTTATGTCGGCAGTTAACAGGTAGGTTCCCCTCTCTTCCACACCTAAATCATTTCCTCATCCCCTTAAGAAATTTTCCAGGGAGTTTCTTTCCACACCATTGGCAAGTTGGGTGATTGAACATCTTAGCACCGTTGGATTTATCCATCAGACAACCATCATGGAATTCTACCTTATGATTCTTATCCCCTTGATACCCCTGAGAATCTTCGATCTCCATTTTGACATTGAGGGAACATCAAACGATTTCCTCAAAGCTGTCGAAGTAATGGATAGCCAGTGCTTTCTGTAGGCTAGGTTTCAGCCCACCAAATAAGAGGTCTACCTATATTTGGGGCTAACGACAAAGGAAGAGGCATATCATGCCAACCTTGTGAATTTTTCGTTATACGCTCTGACAGATTCGTCATCTTTTTTATTGAAGCCAAGGAAGTCCCTTTCTATATTATGTCGGAGGGTTTGTAGAAAATATTTATCAAAAAACCTCTTCCGAAAATCTTTCCAATCAAACACCACGATCTCCTACTCAGGGATTTTATTTTTGATCAACTTACACCATTGATCAGCTTCACCCTCCATACGATAAGAAATTAGTAGAACTTTATCTTTTTCAGAACATTTAATGATGGGGAAGATCTTTTCACTAGAGTTGATCCGTTTTCGGATATTGGGGGATCAGATGATCCATTAAAAATAGGAGGCCTTTGTCTCATGATGCTCTTGATATAGAATTTTTCTTTCTTGGGGGGGGGGGTGAACGTTACTCTTGACACATGTTTATATTCAAATCTCATTTTAATTGAGAGAGAAGTGTGACAAAGTCTACGATTCCTCCTCCCATCAGATTCGGAATATCAATAGAACACTCATCACATAGATCTAGTCATCGTCTTTTATCCAGATTCCTCCTATTACCAGACATTAGTTCGAATAAAAGGAAAGTTAAGGGTAACACATAAAGGGTAATCGAAGTACAAAACTGAGTACTTATAACTAACTTTTATTTCATTAACATTTGAATCCATAGGCTTCAATATAATCTATTCATGATCTACTTTGTAACAAATATTCTTAGGGTAATTTTTTTCATTCCCTTAATAAGGGTTCATACTAAGATTGTTAATTTACCAAATCATATCCCCCTAGAGTGTAATAACCAAGATTGTAGAAAGGCCCATTGTTGTGCACCCGTTCCCATTCTAGTCTTGCTCAAAGCGGTGTTTTCAGGTTTTACCCCCAGGATACATCTATGCTAGAGACGCCTCTACCTGTACATATCTAGACATCGATATATTTGTTTGATAAAACACATACTCAATACTCACCAATACATAGGGATGTTTTTATTATACTTATTCTTGAATCTAAGTCTTCATTAGGGTTTTATAATCCTAATCCCAAAAATAACTAATCCTATCCTCTGATACCATCTATAATAACCCTACTTTTTATTACACACTTAAACCATATTTATTACATAAAATATTCACCTAATAAAACATATAATATAGAGAGGTCTAGTGACTTTGGAACTTAGGAACATTGGATAATATATTAAAACATAAAACACAGAAAGTCATTATAGAAAACATCTTTTAAATGGCCACTACATTTCCTCCCACTTAGTATTTTATGGGATAAACTAAGGACAAGCATAAGTAAAGGGAGAGCTATAAATACCAGTAAGAGAATAAACATGGAATAAAATGAGGAATAAAATACATGTTAGGAAATTTTCAAGTCAATGGATCATAAGAGAAACATGAAAAAAAGTCCTGATAAAGCATGATAATCATAACAAGGAAATGTGGCAATAATACTTAACATGTAATTAGTATGAGCCTAGGATCATAGAACAAGGAGCATGAGTAAACCCTCATTGCAGATGAAGCACGAGTAAAAACTTGGTGCACATGAATTAACATGAGTCAACACCCATTTCTCAGGACGTATCATGATTCTATACTTTAACCAACACATTGGAGCACTATTAGTGGAGACCCTTCTTTGACATTTAATTTCATGCATAAGTGTGCCACATGGATCATATAACATGGAATCAACCAACATAATAAGTTATTACATGATTAAGAAATTTTGAATAAATAAAATAAACTAACATTAAATATGTATATGTGAATCAAGTTGAATACCCTTGATAGAGACATGGGATATGGTATTCACTACACAATGATCTTGGCTTGAAAAAACGCGGTTCAATTTCTACACCATAACTGCATGACATTAAGATCCATAAAATTGGTTGGTGAGATAGAAAAGGGTTTATCATCATATTTATATGAAGGAGAAAATAATGGTTTCATATATATAAATTTTCCAACAAAATTAATGGAATTTAGATGCATAATACAAAATAATTAATTGGATGTAAAAGAGGTGAGGGAAACACCTCTCGGAATTTCGGAATTATAACAGGTGTACATGGTTGGCATTAATGAGAGATAAAGTTGCATACCATCATCCAAAAATAAATTATTCATAATGGTGTAGGTGTGAAATCATTCCCCAACATTTTTAATTTAATATAAAAGGACAAAACAACTTCAAGAAAATTTGGAAAAAATTTGAAAAGATGAAATCCATTACTTGGAAGTGCTATCCCAAATGCTTGGGAGAGGCTTCAGATATGCCTCTAGGGAGCATGGGAACCTTGGGAGGATTATATAGAGGTTATGGATGGGTTTTATCAAACTCAAAAATATTTTAGTGAAGAGGAAGTAGGATCTTGGGTGGGTTTATATAGGAAATGAGGGGGAATTCTTAAATATTTAGGTTTGGGTCACCACACATTAAACTAATCAATACCACAAACCATACCATGGTTTTTGCTAATGGTTTCTGCCAAAGGGAAGTGGAATAAAATATTTTATATGAACAATGACCAAAATTCTTAAAATAATTGGGGTTTCTTATGTGGAGGTGAGTCACACTCTCATGGAAAACAATTTAAAAAGAAAAAATGTTATATAAGTCTTGGAGGGTCCACTAATGCTTTGTAAAATAAATATAAAAATAAAAATCACATTATTATAATGGTAAAACATATATTGGAAGAACATAATATTTATATTGTTATATTACATCACTATTGGGTTATTATGATTTCATAAAACACATTATATATTTAAACGGTATTTAATTTTTACCCAAAAATTGGACTATCTTAGAAAATTATTAACAATTCACCATGGGATAATTTTGATGTCCTGATTCCATAAATAATATTAATTTTGTATAAATAATTTTATAAATATGTAAATTTTTACTTTTAAAATAAAAACTGACATTTATCGAAATTTCATGAGTTTTGACAAAAATAGCTTTCAAACCTTAATAAAAATTACACTTGCATTCGTAATATTATATGATCATTTATATTTAATAAAATTTTATTTATTAATAATATTTTATTAAAATTTTATTTAATTCAAAAATCCATTAATTCTTCAAAATAGATTTCTAAGATAAATATTAACTAAAAATACTATTTGTGCTTTAAAAACTGTTTACAATCTAACAATAATAAAATGAATGCACATTCATTAAACAAAATTATTTTACAATGTCATAGATCTAGGGTCTTGTTTCATAAACCCTTATAAAACTCACATAAGACCGAAGGGTAAGGTGTGAAATGGTGACCGACTCTTGGGGTGGCTCAGATAACATAGCTCAGATGGAAATCATTATTAACATCCACATCTCCCATAGTCTATTCTGCTCAAGCATAACGTGTTCAAGCTCAACATGGGCTTGGCCAAAAGAGAAGCCTATGAATCCATCTCCTTTCTGAGCTCCAAAAATTGGGCTTTGTATGGTTCAAGTCTACTGGATGAGGCCATCACTTCCTTTGTATTTGTATATTTTTTTAGAGCCCTATATTTATACTAATCATGTGATCACTGTTTAACATCTATATTAGTACTAGTCACAATTCATAATGGTATTTTAAAATCCATAAATGTAAAACCAATGAAGTTAATATTTTATATAACCATAATAATACATTTATTTAGATCAAGAGAAATTTCCATTATTGAAGTTTTGGGTCGTTAGAGTTATAATACGACGAACTAATGAATATTATGGAAGAAGTACTAAATTTTGATGAATAGAGTCATTTAGTTTAATCATTGGTAAATAATTTGACCCCTCTATTATGAATTCTATAACCAATAAAATAAAATTTGATCCTAATGTTTAAATACTTGAAGATCCTAAAATTATCTAGTGAATCTTACAATAAATAAATGATGGGTAATTATTTTCAAACCATGTGGGTTGATCTTGCAATCAGTATCAAGTAATGATTCCCAATCATTATTATACTTCTATATAGTGGACACACACCTCAATATGAGGTGGAATGATTAGTATATACTGGAAACTAAATTTTAATTTCTTACAAGAATTATTTTTATTCTTTTGATTATTTATTTTCCCTTTATTTATATAATTTTAGACAAATATTTGTCAACCTTAGGTGATTTTTTCATGAATAATGTTGTTAATGCTTTTGAGAAATATGTGAAATTTAAATATTTTATCTCAACTATGTTTGAAGGAGAACAAATATAATTTATACTATTTGGAAATATGTTTTAATTAATTTGACTACTTATTTGATCCTATAATAGTGTTCTTACCCTATCAAATGAGTTTGGTGAAATTACGAGCCATTCAACTTTTGGAGGATTATTTTATATTCAATTAATTTAATATTATTTATTAATGAATTTGAATTTAGTGATATCTTCTATTTATGATATTGTATTGGAATTACAACTATGTGATTGGGTTAGTAATGGTGGGTTTGGCCTTGGTGTGGTATAACCTTGGGTCAGGTTCTATGATCTATCATGAGCCCCCATTTTCTTATTTATTTTCTTTTTTATCATTTTCATTATTTTATTTTTTTCTCTTTTATATTCTCAATTTTCCATGCTCATATCATGTTCCACCCTTGTGTATTTCCTTTTATGTAACTGATAAAGTAGAGAGAGAGGGATAGGTTGTGGGATGCAAGAGGCAGAGGAATGAAAAAGGTGCTTCCACGAGTTTGAGAGGATCCAAATCGTTGTCCGAGATTTTTGAAGATTGAATTATGTTGACACTTTTATGGATTCTTAATGTAGTTGGGACCCATTTAAAAATTTCACTAAAAATAATTGTAGTATATTTTGGTTCTGTTTTAATATTTTTGTGTTTTTATGAAACAAAGTGTGTTAATATAGTGAGCTCTTTCAAAATCATTGGTGGTTCATGAGGTCTAAAGGGGTTTCAAATTTTGAAATACTAATCACTCAACATGTGGTATTACGAACACACATTAAGTGTTCATCCTACTAAAATAAGATTATTTTTTTTGAAGTAATATATGTATAGTTTATTAATCCTCCATTTATAGGTACTTGTAATTTAAGAAACGTAAAGGGAAGGATGGATATTTTTGAATTAAATAACACCTACTCGATGTACTCATTGTTGTGTAACAGAACATTAGATGAACCCCAGTGTTCCCAATCTATGTAGAAGTACATGTACAGGTACACATTTGAGAAATCACTATGAGTACTTAGAAGTAAAAACAATATAATTTTCCGTAAAATGGGTATTGGGTGTCTTTGTTCCCAAAAGTCATAATTGAACTTATTATTAAACCATTATGATAGTTTTTTTCATAGATCATGATGGTGAAATACGCTCTAGGTTTAGAGTAAATTTGAATAGTTTTTTGGAGTGAGAAAGGTTATCTGTAAGATTCCATTGTGTAGTAGTAATATAATCACAAAAGGGGTCGGTTTATTAGTTGTGATGCCTTTTGAGGGTTATGAGTTTATTGATCATATTAGATTTTGATTTAATAGGTTGTTTAATTTAGGGCCAGTCAAATGATGGTTGAAAGGTAGAATTTTATGATTCTTTTATAATAATTGATAGTTCTGTTTCGTGAGGTTTAGATCAGGTTGATTGATGTGAAGACTTATAGTAGCATTCTAGTTGGGTTGGTATTATGGGATTTCACGAACAATTGGGTAATTTTGAGAAGAGGGTGAGATATTTACTAGGGTCCTATATTGTTTTAATGGACTTTGATAGAGGGTTTATATGTTAACAAAGAGTAGTTGGAGTACATTCCGTTGGTGATTTGAGGACGTTCTTTTTAGGATTGGATGAGGGAGGAATGGTTTCTGAAATTACAAACTGAGCAATGGCCCTAAGATTGATTCAGTTGCTCCAATCCAATCGATGATTGATATAAGGAATGTTTGGGAGATAATTGATGATCCAGATTAGTGAAACCATGTGTTTATCTAATAACTATAGATAGGGGTAGCTGACCATATGGTATTTTGAACTCTTGGTCCCTAGTTCATTAAGAGTTTGTGTCCTGGCTAGGAATCCTAGTAATTAACTTAATTTTTTGTTCACATATTTGGTTATAAAGTAATTTTAAAACAATGTGATATTCTTTTGATGTTAATAGGGATTCTCAAACACTATTTTGGATCATTCCATTGGGTTCAAGAGCCCGATAGATTCACTTCAATGATTAGACACCTTGGATGATATGCTAAGGTTAAAAACTCTTTCATGTTATTTAATATTACATTTTGATACCCTTATTGATCTGGTGGATGTGATTTGTGTTCAATATTGGAAATAAATGTTTTTTAATTACATTAGAATAGGAAAAATTGATGGTATATTTTTATTTAGTGTCATGCTAGAATAATAATTTCTTTATTTTTATTTTTTATCCCATGTTTAATTTAATAGTTTTATATGTATATAGCCTTAATTAAGATATGATGGGAAGATCACATGTATCATGTGCATGGAATGGTAGTGGATGTTAGATCTACCCTTGGTATGGCCTACTGAGATTTAATTATCACAACATATATGTTCACATATGTGTGCGTTTAGAACATATGAATAATTTATTTTAGATAATTGAATATGATAGATCAGGG
The DNA here is from genome assembly GCA_963277665.1 of Viscum album. Classification (NCBI taxonomy): domain Eukaryota; kingdom Viridiplantae; phylum Streptophyta; class Magnoliopsida; order Santalales; family Viscaceae; genus Viscum; species Viscum album. Next base: position 2,068,212,912 of record OY728119.1, read on the forward strand.
AAAGGTCAAGTGTTCATGTTTTATTAGGATTGAACATGAGGATTTTTAGGTTCATACTAATGCCATTAAATAGTTTAGGATACCAAATACGTGGTATGTCTCAAAGTAGCAATAAATCATTGATTATTTTTTCATTTTATTTTATAAATGATATGTGGTAAGATCTGTTACATACTACAATCTGTATGTTTTAGTTTTCTTTGATTATTTTATCTATATTACATTTGTTATAGAATGTTTTTATTTAAGTTATATATTAATCCACATAATGATGTTCAGGTATGTGTATGTGTATCACTTATTTCAACCATTATTTCACTCTGATATATAGGAATTTTCTCCCTACTATATTATTTTAGTCCATCCCCTCTAGTTAGTAGCGTTTTGAATATTGGTTGACATGCTTGAGTCCTTATTGTGAGAAGGAATTATATTCATCCACGCAATGATGTTCATGTCTGTGTATTTGTTTCACTAATTTAAATGACTATTTCATCTGATATATATGAATTGTTCCCTACAATTTTATTTTAGTCCCTCCCCACTAGTTGGTAGCCTTTCTAATATTGGGTGACATTCTTGAGGCCTTATTATGAGTGAGATATGGTAAACCTAAGAAGGTTAATGAAAAAATGGTATCAAAGCATTTCTTATATTGAATGAAAATATGGGGAGTTAGTAGTATTGAGATCTAGAAAAATGTTGGAGCTTATGATGGATATTGGGATCGTTCTTTATGAACACATATTCAAGTAGTAAATCAAGGTTACCAAGGAAATAATATTATTGTTTGGTTGGATTCTTGTACGATTTTCACCCTAAGTGAAGCACTTGTGTTTGGAGATTTTATGATTAACAAGTTTTTAGATCCCGATTCAATTGAATGAGTCATGTGTTCATGAATAAATATGGAGACATATGATTCCCAAGACATATTCATTACTATGTTAGTTATTGCGGAAGATATAAGTTTAATTTTTTAATGTGTCCGTAAAATATTATATTGGATTGTCCCATATAGATTCTTAGTGTAATTTTACTCGACTGAGTCATATATAATTATCATCTAATGATAGGTAATGTGGATCCTTTTGTGAGAGTTTCTACTGTAGTGGAGATGTAGTCCCATTGTTGTGAAATATATAGAAACTCAGTTGGGTTAGTACGTGATTTGTAATACCCTGATTGAGATATTTTTGGATATAAAACATGTTTCCCTATGTTTTTTGTTACCATATAGATGTGGTGTCCTAGATTTTATTGGTTAGGGTTTATTGAATTTTATTTGACTTGACTAATCTACCATGCCGTGTGGTGGTGGCTTGAGGTATTGTTATCTAATGGGGGGGAATTGGTGCGAAAGACCAATATTCGAATTGGAAGGTCCAGTTGGGGTCGGATATCATTACGAGATTGTTTTGTGGAAAATAATGAGTATTCTATAAGCTTGTGAAGTGGATTGATGGGTGTGATTGTTGTTTTGATGGTAGTTTGAGAAGGGGTGTTTGGTTGGGTGTCTATACTTGTTGGTTTTGTTTGTACATCTCAAAAGTGTGGTAAATGAGGAATAATAACATAGTTGGGAAATCATGTATTTGGATTGATTATCAAGCGTAGGATGGTAGTTTGGTATATCATATAATGAGGGAGATTAATTGTTTCTAAAGAGAATTTCCATCGGTTCTCTTGTTTTTCAGAACTAACCTATAAGAAGAGATTGGTTTTTGGTTTAATCCCATTTGATTAGTATCATTAGGTAGTGGATTGTTAGTTAGTGACATTCTATGAGAGGAGTTTGGGAGATTTGATCCTCCTTGAGGAGGAGAGTAGAGGTTGTCTTGTATTTTGGGGAAATTATTTGCTGAGTAAGGGAATGTGCACATGGGTTATGTATAAAGCTGGTTGAGTTGTGTGTCTCTATATTCAGAGTTATTTGAGTCTAATGATATGTGGGTAGTGTTTCTTTAGTGGACCTATTAATTTAGAAACATTATATGTAGTGTAAAGGTGTCTTAATGGAGGCGAGTTCACCATATACTTTTGGAGGATGTGTCCCTCATTTTATGTGGTTTGTTAACTATTGGGGATTTCATTCTCTGTGAATCAGGAATGGGTTGTGTGGGGGGTAATATTTACACTATGGTGTAATCTATTTGAACACATTATACCATGGTGTTTGGTAATGGTCATGGAATGGTCAATGGATTTTATTGTCTTGTTGAGGAGTGATCATAATGATACTCAAATGGTGGTAAGAATTATAATGCTCATAGTTAAAATAAAAATTATCTAAAAGGGGTATTAGAAAAAAAAATTATTTGGTGCATAATATAAAATAAGTCTCAATGAAATGGAAATTTAGATGAATCCCTTCTCTTATGTCGGAAATCATTTGGCACTTATAAATAATGTTATAGATAATAAAATTATATCAATTAATTAATAAAAAAATATATTCATCCTATATTTTACATATTATAATTTTTTATGTTCATTAATGGCCATTCCTATGAGTTTTAATGTATAATTATGTTGTTCTGTGAGCATTCATTTCATGGTTTTATGGTCTTTTCCACTGTATATAATTATGGAAGTTCATGTCAATGGAAGAAAAAATGCATACATGGAATGTAATTAAATTAATATAATTCCCATATTTAATATGAAATCATTTATAATTTGGTTATATGGTATTATGTGGGTTCATTAGATAAAATATTATTGAAAATGATTAGTTTATTCTGGTAGTTTTTTCGACTATTAGTGACTAGTATCATTTTATTTAATATTTTTATTATATTATACATCTATAATATCAAATAAGTTTTAATAAGAATTATTTAATATTTTTTAACCATAAAATTGTTTTATGACCCTGCTTGAAGGCCATAACGAGAAATAAAAATTCTTCATCCATGAAGGCAGTGAATCGACACCTAACAGACAATGTTTTCCGGTTTTGAATAAAAGGTGAAGAGAAGAGAAGATGATTAATGATGGATAAATAACTAAAAAACTACATTAGAATATATATATATATATATATATATATATCATAATGTAGTTTCCAAGAAACATTAGAAAGTATAGGTGAGGAGTGGATAAGAAATGAAAAGAAAAATTAAAATAGAAAGAAATAGGTTTCTACTTCTCAAATATCATCTCCTTGGGAACCTACTTAAGAAAATTTTATTTGGTATTTTAGTTAGACCAGCATGTATAATAATTGGGAAAGAATATTAGGAATGTATTTTTGATGAATTTATATAGGATTCAAGTCTAATATGTTTTTAGGGGATGGGGTCGTGGCGAGTGGTATTTATAGAGGGTGGAGAGGGTGATTTGATTATTTTATTCATTTGTTTATTAATTTAGATGAAGAATATATGTAGTATTAATTATTGTGACTATGTATATTAAATAGTGATTTTTTAAAACTATTGGTTTCTTGCATCATATATGAATAAAAAATTATTTTATTTTTTTTAAAATGTTAAGTATAAAAAATTAACAAATTCTACTATTCACAAAAAATTCACCCTAAACAAATTTTTATGTTTATATTTAATAAATGGAATCCCTTTTATGAATTAATTTTATAAATATGAAAAATTCAATTTTTAATTGAAATTTCCATTTATTACTAAAATACTGATTGTGAAATTATAATTGATTTTATGATACATTTAAAAAGTATTTATTGTATCATAAAATTATAATATAATTATAAGAAAACAATATATGGGTTTAATAATATATTATATGAAAATAAATTTCATTTTAAATCATTATATTAATTATGAAATTGTAAATATACATTTGTGTTTCAAAAAAATACCAACACTTAATTTATCATTTTTAACTCATTTATTTACATATTCAATTATAGAAATATATAATATTATCATTTAAGAGATATATATATTTGAATTATAATTTTGATCAGTGAGGGAATTATTCTAATGTCTAATTTTCTATTCTTAATGCTCATATTACTAATCCAATCGTCGTGTAAATATTAAGTAGTGTATCACAGTTAGTGTAAGCTCAATGTTGCATGTATGAAATATATAAAATAAATTAAGTTTACTAAAAAATATAAATTCCATAAAATATTGTGGTGTTATATTTTTCCCTCCATAAAAAAATTTCCATTGAAATATTTCATGAATATTTCTTTCTAAACAGATGACAGGTGTTCTTCTTCATAACATCAACAAATTATTATGTTTCATCTTCCATTTTATGATTCCTTCAAAGAACCTGAACCAGTTGAGTCATTTTATTAATCCATATGTTATATCTAGTGCAATAAATCTATATTGGCTCATCATTTTATGAAAAATAAGGTTCTACTTATTTTTTGTCCTTGGTGAGTACATGAATTGGGTATTGATGTACTTCCTTAACAATAATTTGTGGAACACAACATTATTTTTAGAGACATTGTGTCATTAATAATCAATAAGATAAAACACTAACTCTTTTAAATATTTAAAATGGTCTAACATAACTGGGTATTAGTTTCTCATTCTTACTATAACTTATGACAACCTTCCATGAAGATACATTTAGAATGACATGATCTCCCACATGAAATAATAAATCATTACTCTGGTTTTTAACATTACAATTTTCCATAATTTTTATTTCCTTACAATGATTCTTTATAGTATTTATTTTTTTAGTTGTCTCTTCAACTAGGTTTGTCCCTATAAGTTTCCTCTCACTAATACCATCCCAACAAGTACGAGTATGATATCACATTCCATATAATTCTTCATATTGATCCATTTGAATATATTAAGGAAAACTATTTTTGTATGAGATGTCTACCAATGGTAAATACTAATCCCACATACCATGAAATTGAATTGAATATGTTTCCAAAATGTATTCTAATGTTTGAATAGTACTTTCATGTTGTCTTTTTGTCTGATGGGGATAAGAATTACAGAAATTATGCTAAGCATATACAGCCTTCTAATGACTTCTAATTTTTTTTCTAAAATATGGATAAAGATAAAATATAATTGATATATATTCACCATGAAGTCATACTACATCCTTAGTATAATATCCTCTTATGATCTCAATTTGAAATCTTCTCTTATAGAACTCAACTTTCTAATTTTGTAAAATGATAAACAATTTCCCATATCACATTATTCCTTCAAGGTGTCGTTTTTATTCATATAACAATGTCCATCATAATTTCATCCCACTTTAACAATGGAATTGGTAGTGGTTGCAAGAATCCTCTTAGATGTTGTCTCTCAACCTTAAAATGTTGAAAAAGTAGGCATCCTGAAACAATTATCTCAATTTCCCACATCGTATTATCCCACAAAAACATTTAATTCATATCTATATCCATCTTATTACTAATAAGGTTTATAAAGAAATTTGAGATATACATACCATCAAATATTTCACTTTTTAGTGCATATATTCATTGAACACATAACCACTTTCCAAATTTTAGAATGCATTCCACACACATGAGTTTTTCCAATTATCAATCCTTAATGAACATAATTTTCATTTGAAAATTCTCATCCTCATATTACGAGATATTTATCTATTCTATTTAATATGATTTCAAAATCATTTCAAAAAAGGAGTGGTGTTTACCTTTCCATAAAAATTATCATATCTATATTTTCTAAATCCATGAACATAGGATCTTTATCAAAGCTAACTTGGGATACATGTCCATGATATTTCATTTTAAATGAATCATCTACCTTTTTATCTTTTCTTAGGTGGTAGTTTATTAAATAATCATATTCTTATAACTACTCGTGCCATCATATTTTCTTCATGTTGAGTCCTTTCTATTTAAATATGTATTTTAATTAGTTATGATCCATATATATCTCACAAAATTTACAACATAGATTAAATCTCCATATATTCATTGAATATATTATGGATTATAACACATAATCATGAGTTGGATAAATATGTTCATCACAGTTCAACTGCATTAATTTATATGCAGTAACATTATAATTTTACATAATTAAAGAACACAATAGTTTTATTGATGCATATCTATATATCAAAACCCATATTTTGCTCATGTAATAGTCTAAATTATAGTATCGAACAATCATGGCATTAATTATTAAAAAAAATTCATCATATTCTTTTCTCCAGAAGAACATACCCCGTTTATGTGTGATCATGTTTAAGAGATTATCCAATTAGGAAAAACCATGAATAAAACAATAATAGTAACCTGATAAACCAACAAAACTGCAAACATTGATTTTGTTCATCAGTGTATCCCATTCTCGTAATTCCTTTATCATCATAGGATAAACTGATATTCCAACCTTAGAGACAATATGGGAATGTGATGAAATTAATAGAATCCAAAATTCACTCCTTCTAAATTTACAATATTACTATTTTCTCCTATGAGTCTCATGAATGATTCATATTTGAATCCCATTCTCTTAATATTCTAGCCACATATTTAGGAACAACTTATTTTTCAATGATTTGTGTGAGTGTCCCTCTACATTTTTAAAATTTTTCTAGATCATTCTTCTTTTTCTCATTTAACCATTTATGTTCCATATTTTCTTTGTGTAGTGAGTATTTTTCACATTTATTATAGGTACTTCATATTTTAAATTTATTGTTAGAGAATTATGCCTTTGAATAATTATATACATATCCATTACCTCATTAAATGTAACCTATAGTTTGACATATTATTATAAAAAATATTAATTTGAAATAATATCACCAAGATGTTCATTGTAAGAATTATCAATCAAATACATTTGATAAATATTAGTACTAGAATGTTAGTCAAGGAAATCACTTACATTAGTCATGAAAAAAATGTTGGATCTATATAGGTTCTCTTCAGTTGATGGATATGAGTAAGTTGATATATCTTTAGATTCACTGTAGCTGGCTTTCATGGACATCATATATCTCTATCCCATTTCTTCGTATTACTTTTTTTACATAAGACTGGGATTGTAAGATTTTAAGTCACATTTTCATACGAATTAATATCAAACTACTTATTTTGTATCATCATTCTACTTCCAATATTTATTCAATTTTTCTATGTTTTCATATTTTCATTTATAGTTTTTTTCTAAAAAACATTCTTCTCTATAGAACTTATTAAATATACTGGTAGGTGATCCCTCTTCTCATAACTATCAGATGGTGAATGACTATCATTAGAACTATATTCTTATAATTTTAATTTTATTTTTCCCGTTTTTTTTAGGGTAAGGATTATTGAAAGGTAATAAATTTTTTTAGGATCCTTATTTTTTTTATAATTTACCATTAATTCATTTTCAGACAACATGAGATTTCCAAAAAACTATTTTACTCACAGATTAGTTATGTTGGAAAATTCTCTAATGGAAACTAATTCGGATCTATATATTTCTAGTTTTAATCAGATTAATTACATATTATGATCCTTGATAGATACATGTTTTCAATGGAAACTCATTACTTTTAAAATATAATTGACCTTGGTATACATGTAATAATTGGGTTCAAAATGCATTATTTTTAAATTATCATGTCTAATAGTTGTTTTAAGCTTCAACTCTTTATATTTTGACGTTCCCTCATGGGAAATAGACAATGTACCCCAATGTTCAAAAGATGTTTTCATTATGAAATTCTATTAAATTCATCATCTCCTATGTCACATTAGCTAACATTCATTACATTATAATTTTTGTATTACGATATTTTTGTTAAATCATCCCAAGTGCTTCTATCATTTTTAGTTATAAAATTTTCATCTCGTTTAGAAGACCAAATATCGAACAACCAAGATTTGTATATGCTTTTTAGTTTTAATATTCTATTGGGAATAATTTATACCATTAAATATAGGAGGTATTCTTGTGTATGAACCTTCGTAATGATTATCCATTTTATGAAAGTAAATTTAGAAATGACATGATTTAAGATAATTAAATCATAAATAAAATCACAGTTCAAAAGAATTAGAAAACATTAATACCAAAGAATAATATCCATTGATACCGAAATGTTTGTTGGAGTGAGTCACTCACGATGGGTGGTGGATGACGTGTGTAGCAAAAAAATTGATATCTATATAGATTATTTTGAAATCCCAAAAAACATTAAATGTGATATATTTTATCAAAATAAGTAGTATGGTATAGATATGGATCTTTATAATGATTTTTTCAAATATTGATGAGTTATAAGATGAATAATATTATATATTATTAGACCCTTTGAAATTATCTTACTATATAAAAATACAATATGAAAAGATATGTCAAAATATAAACATATATATATATATATATTAGATAATTTGTTTTTCACCTTTAAAGAGGAAATAAATAAATCCAAAAAAACCAAAATCAAAACAAATGAATAAAATAGGTTCATTCTCAAGATAAATCTTATTTCTCTCCACTTGGTGATATAATGCCACTAATCAATTTATATAAAATAAACAAGATGATCAACAACCAGGATTGGGTTTTACAATAGTTTACAAACTGTGCTGACCACACATGACCTCTTCCATATTTATTAGTGGGTGAAAAAATAAACATTCCCCACAAGGACCTCTACCACTCTAATCCATGGCAGAAACAAATATGAAAATATTTTTAAAATATATAGAGTATCTTTTAGTTTAGCACATGAGACAGTTTTCATGTGATAAATCATATTATTCACACATACCTCTAAAAATGTAATAAATAGAAATAGATCAGAGAAATCAATAAGATTACAGTTTTGAAGTCCCAAGTCTATTACAATTCAGCTTGTGTCTCCTGATTTGATTCTGAAGTGAATATTGAAATTGGTGATCTTGAAAACAACAGGATAATAGAGTGTTGTAGACTATTGTTCTTTGACTAGAGCAATGAAATAAATGTGAAGATGTAGTTTGGAATCTAGTCGGTTTTATTTCAGAACATGAGCTCTTCATGTAAGTAATTGTGTTTATAATAATGGTTGTTCATGAATTTTGAGCATCCCTGAAGTGTCTAGGATTTTTTGGTGTATTATTTTTTAAATATTATATAGAATTATTATGAGACAAGGTGTGAAGACGTCACATCATTCCGAGGCGTAGTGATCCCGTAATGGTGGTTTGAACTTTTTTTTAAGATGAGTGAGTTGGCATATGTGAACAGTGGTGGCAGTTTCAAATAGATGCCTGGATTAGAAATATGAGGGCACCGTTGCGTATGGAATGAAGATTTTACCTATGAACGAGTCTAAACTTGACCGGCATGGGTCATAGGAAAAAGATAATTTTTTTGGCATTTTTAGTAAAATAAAATAAAATAAATTGCGACGTTAATTTGATTTTTATTTTTGAAACATCCGCTGTAGCGTAGTGATTGGGAAGATGTTTGAGTAATTAATTTCATGTCATAATGACTCAGAAATAGCAGCACAAACTCATTATAACTGCAGTGTAATGGATTTCAATACATTTTCCCCTTTTTATTGGTATGTCACTTGTTAGAAAGGATTTAGAGGAAACTCTTGAGAATCTACGGCACTTCGGAGAAGACAATCATCGAAAAACGATGGTGAATCGAATCTGTGAATTGTTGCGCCAGCGATGTTAAAGGATCTCAACGATGACTACATCACAAACCTTTTATTAGTGATCAATCATTCATTAAATTTAAGGGTTGTTATTTCATTTTTCTTTCCCCATTATTTAATTTAAATGACGAACACAGATCAACCACAGACAGCTTGATCTGCGCATTCATACGTTCTTGTGGGATGGTTTTATTGGGATGATTATGGGTAATTAATTCAAGTTGATTATTTTTGTAGATTTCTGCTCCATTTAAGCCTACTAATGGGAGTAGATCAACGCCGTGACGAACAACGACGGAGGTTTATTCCTCTAATTTGTTCTATTGGTTATTCTTTTCCCCTTTCCTTCTTGCATGTTATTCTCATTCTTTGCGGGGCGACGACCAACAGATCGTTTCTCACCCATCTAGAAATGCAAGGATCCCAAACTGAAGATCTAACATTGCAATGACCCTATGGGGGTTTGAAAACCATGATGGATGACGAATCAGCTCGAATCATAAGAGGAAATTCATAGAGTGTTCTTTTCATGTGAGGATTAATAAAAGTTTTCGGGTTTGATTGGGGGTCCAAAAATAGCGGAAGAGGCATCATGGTGTCAGGGCGATCAAAACCCAGGTTTTCCATAGTGATTGGATGAATGGATCGATGAACGAAACATCACGGGAGGCATGACGGCAGAGGTCTGCATTTCTGTAAATTTCTAGAATACATGGTGTTTACTTCTGATGAACACGACATGTGGTACTGGTGGCGGCTGCTAGGGTTTTAGGGGTTAGAGAGGAATCACACAACGTGTGACCCTGGTCCCATGGAATGTTAGAATTTCCCTAAAGCTCGGCGTGTATTTTGGGATGTACATGGACATGGGATGGACTACACAGATTCAAAACACGGAGTGTACTCTCTACACAGCATGGAAGAGGTGGCTATGTAGGACTTGGAATGTATCCAAGGGATACACAAACATGGATTGGAGTACACTACTATGTGATCCATCACATGGACAGGCGAGGCCAGTAAAGTGGGTCTCCTCGTGTACTTATTGTAAGAGTTCGAGTATACGGGTTGATGACCGTGTACGGGCACATGGCTAGCATACATGGAGCTAACCCCATTCACTCAGACACAACATGTACACCTTACTACATGCTATGTACTAGATTTTCTACATGACTAGCCTTATGAAACATGTCATTGTACACGAGCAGTACCTAGGGTTAGATGACACATCATGTAATGTTTCTATATGCCTGTTCACTTTTTAGATAATTGCATGGTCGTCTTGTCCACCATATATTAGACATGTTTTGTTTTGGTTAGTGCCCTTTATCCTCATTCCCTGGAAATTCAGGCCTTTTTTCCTTCTACAAGAGTATAATCCCTTCAGCAAGACATTCTATGAAAGAGTTAGGCATCCATCCATGAGGCCCGAATCAAGATCCTCTATCAATTCTTTACGATAGGTAGAGTCAGGAATCGACGTGACCAACTCTAAAAGGCATCGATCCTCTACCTTGCAGGTGAATTCAGGGTGAGGCATAGTATCTGCCATGGCCTGGGTAGGGATCATCATCTGTGTATCATGATCTTTCCCACTCAGGAGTGTGTCTCCCATAATGAGTGCATCTATCTATCATGATCTTCCCACTCAGTAGTGTATCTCCCATAATGAGTGTAACTAACTATAATGACGTTTCCCAATGAACATTAATTCTTATAAGGATGTCATCAGAGTTACCAGACTCGTGGAGTGTGTTCTCCCGGAACGAGTGCTTCGTGGAATCTTCTAACTAAATCCCTATACAAGGGGTGTGAAGTTGTGATACTTTTCACTATACCACGGGTCTATGTATTGAATATATCTAGATTGTGATCTCTAATTACTTGTTCAGTAGACATATACAGTGTAGAGATGACTATACCATTCCTTTGTGTACTTGCTTTGTGTTTTTTGGGGTCCTCTACTGAGTATTGTTATAATCACCCCTACATGGTATCTTCCTGCACGTGTTGTGTCTTGTGCAGACGAGAAGCCTTTTGACAGAGTCCAGTGTGGACCAAGACAAGACCGAGCTTTCTAAGTTCCCTACAGGCCTAGGCGTTCCTTCAATTACGAGCAGTAGTCCAAGTACCTCATTGTGTTTACAGGTTGGACATTGTAGTTTTTAGACTCTTGTTTTTGGTGGGCTTGTATTCTGGCCCAGTTTACATTCAGTACATTACTTTCTGTCATACTAAGTTGGTCGGGTATAGTGATATGCATGAATTTTGTTCCCTTGTGTTTTTTTAAATTTCACCATTTATGGACTTGTAGATGTGTGCGTGTGTACAAGTTCTAAGTCAATTTCTCCCATGTAGTAATATTCATACTCGATGATAGTTACCATCCCCTAGCCTATTAGAGGTGGGCTTGGGGAGTCACGACACCGGCCCTGCTGGGACAGGTCATGACAGAGTGGTGTCAGAGTTGGTCGGTTCTACCTTAGGACCATGAGTCTGTGATATGGGTTTGTGACAATAGTGTAAAGTGTTTCATGCTCGGATTTCAGGCCAGAGACTCCAGTGTTGGTGCGGCAGACGACATATCCATACACCAGGACTCTAATAACATGATTTTCAACTTGGTAGACGAAAAAACTAGTTATGGGGAAATAAAAGCAAGGCACATGCATCATATATCAATGGGTTTTTTTTCATGTCATTTGAGTCAGGTTTCAAGATATAGTCATGCTATATCTTATTTCCTTATAGGATCACTCTGTGACCCATACCCACTAGGCTTCAGTACCACGATCATGAGGATGACCCCCTTAGTGATGAGGCTTCGATACAAGGACCAGTTCCCCAGGCGTTTCCACCAGCTGGTGCACATGCTATGCCACCACCAGTGGATAAACCCATGGTACCGACACTACCGACCGACATGGAACGCAGGCTAAGCACTTTCTATTAGTTCCAGAGATAGATACCCCTTAGGTTCCAAGTTGTGCCCGACCTTCAGGCAGCTAAGGACTAGCTTGAGGCAGTGACTCAAGTTTTCCGTCTAGTGAGGACCCCAACAGACCAGATGGTGATCCTTGGATCGAGTCTTATTCACGATTTAGTAGGACAATGGTGGATTCTGACGACACAGACTCACGATGAGGAGACACTTTTGTGGATGGAGTTTGAGTGACTCTTCAGGGAGTAGTTCTCTCTAGTTATGCTTAGAGTAGTATGCATCCATGTGCTTTTCAGCTCCAGCAGGGCAGTTTGATAATAGATGACTATTCATCGAGGTTCACCAACCTTTCCCGGTACTCGATAGATATGGTCAGGGATCTGTACATCAGAGCTCGTACCTTCAAGTGAGGTCTATGATGGGACATCCGAGCTAGTGTAATTCCCCTATGAATTTCGACTTATGCTGGAGTTCTCGAGAAGGCCTCAGTGATCAAGAGCTTCTGGGCAGAGCAGAGTTTGCCGACGGCAGTCAGCAGCAGGCAGACAGTTGTGGAGACCCTGGAAGCAAGGGACTCCAGGCACATGGATCTGAACATGGGAAACGTCATAGAAAGACCCAGGATAAAGTATCAATTATCCAAGGCTCTCACGCTGGATCCTGTAAGCCTATGGAGATGCAATTCTACATGTACGATGGTATGGGACATCTCGCTAGAGATTTTATGACCCGTCAAGCAGCAGATAGGGAAGCTATGGATAGACCACCAAGGTAGGGGCAGAGAGTGGAGTAGATAGACCTAACCGGTATAAGACATGGAAGAGGATCAGGAAGAGCTACAAGTGCTGGCATAATCTTTGACTTACATCCACCACCAACCCCTGGAGGTCCGCACCAGGCTCAGGAAGCTAGGGGGCCGGGATGGGGAAAGGTTCATGCGGTTGAGGTGTACTACCTAAGGACTCCAAGGATGATATGAGGTACGATCTGTGCCTTCTCTACTATAGAGGTCATAATTATAGACATAGGCACAATTCATTACTTCATCGCCACATGTCTTTTGTGAAACCTTGAGATTCCGGTAGAATCGTTGACTCAATCCTCACACGTGGAGACACCTGCAGGAGGAAACTCGATGATCACAAACCTTTCCAGATAGTGTGATATTACTCCTGGAGGGAAGAGTTTTATTTGGATCCTCTTGGTGGTATCATTGAGGCCTTATGACTTCATTTTGGTATGAATTGGTTATCATCGTTCCATGATCAGATTGACTATTTTTGGCGAAGAGTACGGTGTGTCTATAGTTCTGGGATGAGGATTTCCTTTGTCGAAGAAAGGGAATCCCAGGCTGCGCATAATGGGCTTATACATATGAGTGTGCAGCCAATCGCTCATGAGTTGGCTAGCCTTTCCCTCAGATCAGCAGATGTTATGGGATATCAGTTCCTAGTAGTAGTGGAGGAGTACGAGGATGCCTTTCCCGAAGATGTTCAAGGACTACCACCACACCGGGAAATCGACTTTTGCATCGACTTACACCCTAAGATGACACCGATATCCTCATCAGTATATCGGATGGCTCCCATTGAGCTTCTCGATATGAGGGTACAATTGTAGGATTTGCAGAGCAAGGGTTTCGTGAGACCCAACATTTCACCCCGGGTGGCCCCAGTCTTGTTTACCACGAAGGCAGACAGGAGTCAAAGGATGGGCGTGGATTATTGGCGCCTGAACCAGGTGATGGTGAAGAATAAGTATCCACTACAGAGAATTGATGACCTATTATATCAGTCGAGAGAGGCACAATGGTTCTCAACGGTTAAACATCGATTAGAATATCACCAGTTACATGTACGGGACAAGATATATTGAAGACAGATTTCAGATGACACTACTATCACAATGAATACATGGTGATGCCTTTGGGCATGTCGAACGCCCCCGTAGTGTTCATGGGACAGATGAACCATATCTTCCTGCCGTACTTGGACCTGTTCATAGTGGTGTTCATCCATGAAATCCTAGTTTACTGAAAGTCAGAGGAGGAGCACGCGAGACACCTGAGGATAGTTCTAGACGTACCTCAGGAGCACAGGCTTTATGGGAATTTTTCAAAATGCCAGTTCAGGATTTAGGAGGTCCACTTTCTCGAACATGTCATTTCAATAGATGGAGTAGCTATAGACCTAGCCAAGGGGGAGACTTTGTTAGCATGGGAGCCACCTCGGAGTGTTAATGAGGTTCAAATCTTCCTTAGATTGACCAGATATTACCAGATATTCATTCCTGATTTCTCCAAGATATCAACTCCAATGACAAACTTGACCAGGAATGGGTAGTCCTTTGTGTGGAAGAAGAAGTTCCAACAGGCCATCGAGCAGCTGAGACTAAGTTTGAAGATCTCCCCAATTTTTAGATTGTTATAGGAGGCTGTCAAGTACATAGTTTTCAATGATGCATCAAGGACCGGGCTAGGCTATGTTCGGATGTAGAGGCAGGTAGTGATTTCTTATGGTTTGTGACAGGTTAGGCCACATGATAAGAACTATCCGACCGATGATATCGAGTTGGATGTGGTATTAATCGCATTGTAGATGTGGCAACACTAACTTATGGGTGAGCAGTTCATCGTCTACTCTGACCAAAAGTGCCTCAAGTACATCTTTTCGCAGAAGTATCTAAATCTGAGGGAGAGGCATTGGCTCGAGTTCCTCCATGACTATGATTTCGAGATCATATATACTCATTGGAAGGGGAAAACGGTGGCGGATGCTCTTAGCATAAGGTTGAGCTCGCAGCTGTTGAGTGAGGAGATCGAGCAGTTAGACGCGTTTCAGTTATCCTTCATGGACAGAGAGGATATAACTTACCTACTTTCGATGGTTGTCTCCCCTCCACACTAACAGCTGGTTATGGAGGAGCATCTTGTAGATGTTGACTGTGTGGATTTACGTGCTCAGTTGTCCATAGGACATTCTCTTAATGGATATTCAAAAGGTGCGGAGCACATACTTCTTTTTAGAGGATGCACTATTGTACTAGTGGCATTGCAGGAGGAGGTCCTCAGGGAGTTTCATACTTCCCCCTTGGCAGTACATCCCGGAGTGGCAAATATGTTCCTGGATCTTCGATGACAGTTCTGGTTTCTAGGCATGAAGAATACAATAACGGAGTTCGTTTCCTAATGCCTCACATGCCAGCAGGTGAAGGCTGCGCACCAGGTTCCAGAAGGATTATCTCACCCGCTTGAAGATATAGAGTGGAATTGGGATGTAATATAGATAGAAATCATGAAAGGATTACCGTGGATGTCCATAGGGCATAATTCCATCTGGTTGATTGTTGACCGACTCACCAAGTCCGCCCACTTCCTAGCTATTAGGGAGAAGAGTTCTGTATAGAGCATGGGACGTCTCTACGTGCAACAGATAGTTCGGATTCATGGCATCCCCTAAGTTATATTCTTGGAACAAGATGCCTGTTCTACATCCCGTTTGTGGAAGGGATTGCAGGAGGCCATTGGGACTCAGCTACGCTTGAGCACAACATTTCATCCCCTAGCCGATGGTCAGACAGAGAGAACCATTCAGGTTCTAGAGGACATGTTGTGAGCTTGTATCATGGACATTGGTCGAAGTTCGGTGTACCAACTGCCACTAGTGGAGTTTGTGTACAAAAATAGAAACCAATACACCATTTGTATGGCACCATTCAAGGCCTTGTAGGGGAGACCCTGCCGGGAAACACTTTGCTGGACCGACCCGAGAGAGTCATCACTAATGGGTCCAGAGTTACTGAGAGCTACCACTGAGAAGGTGGAGACCATCTGAGAGTGGATGAAGACTGCACAGAGCTAGCAGATGTCTTATGATGACAAGGGACAGAGACCCCTAGTGTATGACGAGGGAGGCCATGTCTTTCATCAGGTCTCACCTCAATGAGGGTTACATAGATTTGGCCGAGGTGGAAATTTATATTCAAGGTTCATCGGACCTTTTCAGAAACTGCATAGTGTTGGCGAGGTGGAGTATCACCTAGCTCTTCCACCGCAGTTGCATCGGGTACATGATGCCTTCCACGTGTCGCAGCTGAGTAGGTACATGCATGACCCATCGCACGTCATCGAATGGGGTGAGTAGGACATCGAAGATGGAGCGAACTTTGTTGAGTACCAGGTGAAGATCAAGGATCGACATGAGAAGATCCTTCGTGGGCAATCAATTCCCTTAGTTCACGTTCGGTGGAAGCATGAGAATCTTCAGGAGAGCACATGGCAGTGAGAGGCTCAAATTGGTGACTAGTACCCACATCTTTTTGAGTAGTCTTGTTTGGGCTTTTGGGGGATGCAAAGCCCCAAGGTGGGGAGAATGTAGTGTCTTGTATTCTTCAATGTTTTATTTTTTAAATATTATATAGAATTATTACATGTCCAGGCATGAAGATGACACATCATTCTAAGGCCCAGTGAGCCTGGAATGGTGGTTTGAAATTTTTTTAAGTTTAGTGAGTCGGTATATGTGCGATGTTGTGGATGTTTCCAAACAGATGCCTGGATTAAAACTTTTAGGGCACCGTTGCGTCCAAATTGACGATGTTACCTATGAAAAAGTCTAACCTCGATAGGAATAGGTCAATGGAAAATGATAATTTTCAACAAAAATTAGTAAAATAAATAAAATAAATAGTGACATGTATTTTATTTTTAATTTGGAAACATCCGCTGCAGCACACCGACATGACAATTGTTTCAGTAATTAATTTCATGTCATAATGAATCAGAAATAGTAATGATGACTCAATATTACCACTGTGTAATGTTTTTCCAAACATGTTTCCCTTTTTATTTGGATGTTGCTCTTTGGAAAGGATTGAGAGGAAACTCTGGATAATTTGTGGTTCCTCATAGAAGAATCTCGGTGACTAACGATGAAAAAACGAAGCTGTGAATCGCTATGCCAACGAAGTTGAAGGATCTTGACAATGACAACAACATGAATCGTTCTTCAATTATCGATCATTTCTTAAAGGTAGGGGTTTTATTTTCATTCCCCTTTCCCCATTTTTGAATTTAAACACTGAAAGCGGATAAACCACAAAAAAGATGATCTGTGGATTCATACATTCTTGAGGGAGGGTTATATTTGGAAGATTATGGGGAATTAATCCATGTTTATTATTGTTTTCAGTTTCAACTAAACTTAATACTATTAACGGGTTCAGATCAACGCTATGACGAATGACGATGGAGGTATGTTCCTCAAATTTGTTCTATTGGTTCTCCTTTCCCCCTTTCCTTGTCATGTGTTCTTCACGTTCTTCATATGGAGATGAACAATGGATCATTGCGCACCCGTCATGCAATGCAACGATCCCAAACTGAAGATCGGACATCGCTACGACCCTACAGAGGTGCAACAACCACGACAGATGAGTAATTGTCTCTGATCGGAAGAGGCCTTTATTCGAGCGTTTATTGCATGGGAAGATGAAAACATGTTTTTGGGGCTGATCGGAGGTATGAAAATAGTGGAAGCGGCTTTGTTGCCTTAGGGCGACAAAAAACTGGGTTTACCATAATGATCGGATGACCGGATTGGTGAAAGATACATCACCGGAGGTGCGAGGCGGAGGTCTGCATTTCTGGAAATTTCCAGAATACACAGTGTGTACATCCGAAGAAAACTTCATGTGGTACTGGCGGCGATGGCTGTGTTATTAGGGGTCAGAGAGGAATCACATGGTGTGTGACCCTGGTCACACGGTCTGTTGGACTTTCCTCGGTGCTCGAAGTGTATTTTGGGGAGTACACAGACGTGGGATGGACTACACGACTTCAGAACAGGGCGTGTACTCTCGACGCAGCATGGAAGAGGAAACTACGAGGGGCTCGGTGTATATCCAGGGGATACATGGAAAAAGGATGGAGTACACGACCATGTACTCCATCACATGGCTAGACGAGGCTAGAAATGCGTGTCACCCCGTGTACCGATTGCACGGGTTAGAGTACACGGGTTGATGACCGTGTAAGGGAACATGGCCAGCATACACAGAGCTAACCCTAGTCCCTTAGACAATACATATACACATTTCTACACGCAGTGTACTAACTTTTATACTTGACCATCCTTACTACACATGCCGTTGTACATGGGAAGTACTAGCAGTTATACGACAGGGTGTGTAACTTTTCTACACGCCGTGTACTTTTTGGAAAATGGCATGGTCCTCTTGTCCATCGTATATTGGACATGTTTTGTTTGGGTTAGTGACCTTTCACTGCGTTCCCCTAATGGTCATGCATCATTTCCTTCTACAATATTTTGATCCCTTTAGTAGGACTTTCTGTGATAGAGTCAGGTATCTATTTGTGGGGCACAGATCGAGATCCTCTATCCATTCTTGACCCTAGGTAGAGTCATGAATCGATGATACCAACACTACAGGGCATTGATCCTCTACATAATAACTTAATTCAGGGTGAGTTGTGGTATCCTCCATGGCCTTGGCAGTGATCCTCATTCATGTATCGTGCTCTTTCCCACTCAGGAGTGTGTCTCCCATAGTGAGTGCATCTATCTATCGTGATCATCCCACTCACAAGTGTGTCTCCCATTATTA
Source organism: Viscum album (assembly GCA_963277665.1). NCBI lineage: Eukaryota > Viridiplantae > Streptophyta > Magnoliopsida > Santalales > Viscaceae > Viscum > Viscum album. The sequence continues at coordinate 2,068,232,086 of OY728119.1, forward strand.
TTGTAACTACCAATCGTGACGGTTCCCGAAGACCAGTACTTCTCAGATGGTTTTAATCAGAGCTACCTGACTATTGTAGGGTGTTCTCCCAAAATGAGTACTTCATGTAATATTCGAACTGAATCCCTAGACGAGGGGTATTAGGTTGTGTGAATTTTCTCTAGACCACGAGATTGATTATTGGATATATCTAGATTGTGATCTCCTATTATATGTTCAGAAGATGTATATTCTATAGAGATGACTCTATCTTTTATTTGTGTACTTGCTTTGTGTTTTTCAAGGTCATATATTATGCATTGTTATACTCACCCCTACATGGGATCTGACTATATGTGTCGTTTCTTGTGCAGACGAGCAGCCTTTTGAACGAGTCCAGGGCAGACCAGGACATGGCCGAGCATTCTGAGTTCCCTACAGGACGAGGCATTACTTCGGCTATGAGCAGCAGTCCCACTACCACTTTGTGTTTACAGGTTGGACATTGCAGTTTTCAGACTCTTTTTTTGATAGGCTTGTATTCTAGCCCTATTTACTTTCACTGCTTTACTTTCCATCGTACTCTGTTGGTTGGGTTTAGTGATATTCATGAATTTTTTCCATGGTGGGGTTTTTACATTTCAACATATGTGGGCTTGGAGATGTGTTCATGTGTATAGGTTCTTAGTAAATTCCTCCCATTTAGTAATATGCCTACATGGTTCTAGTCACCATCCCTTGGCCTATTGGAGGCAGGATTGGGGAGTCACAGTGTGGGCCCCACTTGGATGAGTCATGATAATCTCATATTATAATCGGTGTACATGAATCCTCTTTTTTTACAACTTTTAATATCTCTTCCATCTATACTGAATGTCAAAGTGTGTCTTAGATTATTCAACAAAAAAATTTGAATATCTAGATCAACTTCTTCCCCATACTGCACATCCTGACACTATCTTCAGTACATTCTATCAAGAATATAAGATAATATCATTCCAAAAATAAATTTAATAAACATAAATAAATATAAGTATTAGAATAATGAATCAAAAATGATAACTTAAGAAGAATAGTAGTGGTGTCTTAGGCTGGTGGTGTCACTAGTTTTGTTGGTGTCACACTCTGGTTGTATGATATTATGGAGATATCTTGGACATAGTAAAAGTTTACTATTCTAACCTCATTTCAACTAGAGGTGACTACAGGGGAGTTCTATGGTTTGACTATGTCTTAGACATAGCTAAAATTCTATGTTTGTGGTATGATTTTGGCTTTTATTCTTATGGAAGCATCCTATACATTGATATATTTTAACTTTGGATGTGTGATAGCTTGACATGGTGTATACTAAAGGTCTCTCAAACATTTTCAAAATTATATTCCTATGGTATGTCATTCTTATGCTTTGAGACCCTGATTGTCTCTCAAACATAGTGATATTTTATGTGTTGGTGGAGAGTCATGAAAAATAATTTCTCGAGAGGGTAGTGCCAATATCAAAAACTTATTATACATAGAAAATTATATCACCTTTCTCAGAATACATTTTAGTTACAGAAACTATTATTCTCATTAACAACATTAGAATCATGATTTTTTGATTACTAAAACAAGGAGGCCAATAATTATATATTATTTAAATATAGAAAATATTTCATAAAGATCACACACACATATATATATATATTAAATTCTTTATTTTAACCACCCTTTTGTGACAGTAATGGAAAAAAAATATGTTGCATTATGGATGTGATAGTTCAAACAATAAAAAAATGATAGTTTCATTTTTATTAATATTAAATGTAATGGTTTTTAATTAATGAAAAATAATTTTAATAAAATAAATCTATTCTAATCGTAATTATTTTATTATTTTAATTTGTTGTAATTTATGTTTTTAAAAAATAATTTTACATAAATAATTAGAAATGGGAAAAATGCATTATAATTTTATTAATCACTTTTTAGATTATACCCATTAAAAACTAGGGATAATACTTCAAGGGATGGTATTTTGAGAAGAGAAGAACCTTTTTATGGCGTATAAAACTTGTTATGGGAGGTCTGGGAAGTGTTTTGGATGAATTAATTGGGTCTTTATATAAGGTATGTGAGTTTATGAGTGTCCCTTTTATATGTGTAAAAGGATTGTTTCTTGTAAATACCCTACAAATTTCATTAATATGATGTTACTCTCAAGGAATGTACTTAATTAATAATGGTAATATTATATATGGTAATATATTAGGTTGATGAAGTCCTCAATCACTAATTTTCATACATGTTTGAATCATGTTTATGGTGTTTCCCTTTACGTTAAACACCTTTTCCACATTTGATTTTTACCAAGGTTTTTTATTTTGACCAAAGTAGTGTATAATTTACTTATGAGAATTAGTTGTACCTTATTACATAATTTGATGACAATGATTCCATATGTAAAATCTTTTTTAATATATTAATTTTTTAAAATTGATAAAATATTATTTCAAAAAACTAAATGCATAATATATTAAAATCATTTTTTTGAAAAATATAATATGGTTTTTAAAATGTAAGATATGGGTTTTAAAATGAAGAATACATTGCTAAAATTATAATTACCCAAATTAAAAAATAATTCATATAAAATGATTTCATATATAGAAATTTTATACTAAAATATTAATAATTTCATAAATGTCAATTTATATATAATATTAATTTTTCCACTATTTACAAAGAAACAAATATATTTAGAAAAATATGAAAATATTCATATATAAACAAATTACTATAATGAATGGAAAAAATATTTTTATCTTTTCTTATAAAATTTAAAAATTTAGAAAATTATCTTTCAAAATTTAAATATTGGATGTATTAAAAAACAATATTTATTAGAAAATATATTTAAAAATATAACCATTAACATTTATATTTCCTATAATTTAATAATTATATTACTTTTAACAAATTGTAAAAATAATTTTAATATTCTCATTACTAATATGAGTCTTCATGAAATGAAAATTCATTTCTTTTAAAAATACCTCATTTAAAAGAAATAAATTTCAAAACACAAAATAATTATATAAATCATTTTATCAATAAAAATGAAATTTTTAATCATATTAAATAATTGGTAATTTTCATTATATAAATATTTCATAATGATATTTTTTTTATTAATTTAATACAATTCAATGACTAGGCTGTATAGGTTTTAAAATATCCGGGTTTCATTTTTATTTTTTGTTGCATATGAAGAAACCTATAAAACACATTGTTTATTTGTGGAAAATGTATTGTCAAATATTATGTCCTTATATATGGGGATTTCATGTAAACAATGTATCCTAGATAATTCACATCCTTGATTAAACATCATAGGTCCTACCTTAATAAAATATATTATGCTTCAATATTATCCCAATTAAGGATTCTGGTTTATAGAATTGAATATACTAGCGGGAATTCACTATATGAATTTTTTGGAAGATTCAAGAAGTTAAAAACGTCTTTATCACTTCTACAGTATGAAGGCCATCACAAATGGAGTTATATTTTCACAAAAAATTATAAAATTACTAGAACATAATGGATACTTCTTTTAGAGGAGCAATGATTGAAAAATTACATGCTTAATATAGTAATGTTATGGAGGGGATGCCAAAAAATTATCAATAAAATAAGAACATGCTCTCTTATAAGATGGGTACATGAGGTAAGGACTTAAAAATATTTATTACATGAAACTAAAATTTAATAACTTAATTCCCAACTGATTTTGTTTGCACATAACACTATTAGAGAAGGATCATCTCTTTCTCCACCAATAGTTTTACAATTAATCCATTCATAAGTTCATTTGAAAAGTAACAATACATAATATTAATAGACATAAAATGATAATTTAATGCACTATATTTACTATACAAACAACCATGAAACCGTGAAACAACATATCCAAGGAGTAATCAACTATTCAACATCAGCATGGGAATCAACAATGTCCAAGGCCACCCTTTTTGTAATTTTTTCAATAATCGTACCCACAAAAAACATTATATAAAAATATTTATCATCCCTATAAAAAACAAACTCATTAAAAAAATTACCCTCTAAGAAACTCATGTCATGAGAGGTAGTGGATCCCCAATGTTTCAACATCAAAAACATTTATCTCATTGATCAGAAATGAAGAAAATGAATGGTCATTTTTTATAAATAATTATACTCTGATTAACCTGGAAAATCAAGGATCATGTAGGATGCATAAAAAAGTCAACTTCTATCCATAATGGAAGCATGAGATCAATATTTTTATGAAGTGGCATGGATGTGAATAATAGTGAAGAGTCACTAATGGTGGAAAATTAAGGGATTAGGGAACCAAATTTAAAAGAGATAGATCATAAATCTATTAAGGAAACTAGTATATGGGGACCATTGAGATATAACCAATAAACAATTATAATTATAAAACGTTGATGTATGATCAGCCTCAACCCCAACCACCCTTCCCTTCATGAATGATCTCATCCAAGATAACCAGTGAAGATACGACATCATAATAAATAATAGAAACATTCAAAAATGAGGAAGTCAATATAGATTCTATTATTGAAATCAATCAAAAATTGAGTGTGTAATTTATATCAAGGGGATATTCATGATGAAGTGGAAACACCATGGAAATGAAATGGTATATTTAAAAAAAATGTTTCTTCTCTAGTAACTCTATAATTACCAACATAATTTCAAGACTGAGTGACTTGTACTACCCACTACAATATAATGGAGCTTACTTTTAATAATAGATTATGTTCCTTTGGATTTTAGAGAAATGTTATCCCTCATTTTGTTTATTCATAATTATAGGTATGATAAATTAATTCAAATATAGTTATTATACAACTAGGGATCCAAACCATTGCTGACCAAGTAATAATCTAAGTGGTCATACTAGTAATAGGGAATGTGACACTATATATTGGTATATTTTCCATCATGAACTTTGAATAATAAGTATATACATGGACTTCCACTATTATCTTATGTTGGAAATTTTTGAAAACTAATAAACCATAAAAAATATCCATGAAGGATACACCTTAATGAAAATAGAGAATAAAAAATAAATTTGAGTGTCATGGATCTAATAAAATACCCAAAATATGAATAAAATATTTATATAAAAAATAATTATAAAATTTCTTTAAGAGGAATAAATAGAAATATTGGTTGTAAAAATTAAATAGGTGCATACCTAGAATTACTAAACTGTTCTAAAACACTATTTCTAATGATGAACGAAATCATGAATAAAATCTCTATAGTTTTCCGTTTGAATGACTAAATGATGAATGATTTAATGAAAATATTATATTTACTATTGAAATATCTATTTTGAACATGAAACATAAATGAATCAGAAAAATCTAGTTATCACCATCACTAGAAAAACTACATAATATAGAAATAAAATAGATTCTACAAAATCTAAAATAAACCATTCATAATGATGATTTTAGACCATCTTTAATAATTCTAGTTTACTTTATATGTAGTCATGAAAACCAATTGTTAAAAATCTTCAAATATAAATTTTATTCTATAAAATTTTCATTATTGTACATTTTTTATATTATCGCCATAGTTTTTGAACACCACATCCATCCTGAAATTGTTTAAAAACATATGATAATAAAACAATGAAGACTCAAACCAACAAGAATGAATGTTTTTATAAAACAAATATAGCATTTATTGGAGTTTGAATCATAAACCCCATCTCATACTCCTAATATATGGGTTTCATTCATATGGTACATAACATTTTTTACATCTACATGGTTTTGAATGTAAATAATGAAATAAGGCCCACTAGAAGTAGAAATATATAGACGATTTATTTGGAATATAAAAAAATTTAACCATGTGACGCAAAAGATGACACCCCCTTTACTTATGTTAATGAAAATTTAGAGAGACTAGTTTGGAAGGGAATATAGAGATTCCATGAATGAATGCTTGTTAATATTTTGGCCACCAAAACACTAGGAGATCAATAAAATATATAAATTAACCTATCTGTTCTGACCATTATCTTAACAAATAATTCATTTTTGATATATGAAACACCTGATTTAATTCAAAAAACAAAATGATACGAATATTTTCAGATCTGGTTGAATGTGTATTGGAGGTTTTTCTTAATGAATCTATAACATATGGTATATGTATTTAAATTTATCATTAAATAATAAAAAATGTTATAATTATATTTATAAAAAATAAATTCATTCTTAGCATTGAGAAATTTATTTCATGGAAGATAAAGGATATTTTTTGGGCCATATGATTTCTTTAGAATTAATTTCCTTTGGAAAAAACATTGTTGACATTATTTAAAAATTAAATTCCCCTATGATTACAAAACATTTCAGATAATTCATTGAAAATTATGTATATTATAGAAGAAATATTTTATATTTATGATAAACTTATCAACATATAACAGAAATTCACAACAAAGATGTTGATTTTATATTTTTTAAATCATGTCCAGTAGCTTTAAACAAGTTCAATGATGCTGTAAACATAACCCCATAAATTTTAACACTATCCAAAGAAAAAAATTTAATGTTTTTTGAGATTAATCTATCCATGGTATTAGATTAATATTTTACTAAAAAATAAATTCACACTACCATGTGATATCTTAACCTGCATAGACCCTACACATAACTCACATATGTTTAACCATAATTCATAAAAAGTTTTATTCTATTGTTTTTTATATTTTCAAAAATTCAATCATATTTTTTATGAGGAAAGGTAGCCTCTTACTCAAATCATATATCTATAAGGTACTAAATCTATAATGTTGAGGTAAATGTAATTTTGGTTAGGTGGATGATGTAATTAAAAAAATATAAAATGGAGATCAATGAAAAGAAATCCATTCCAAGCATATTTGTAGACCAAAATATTATATCAAATAACAATACTTTTGTAGACACACCTATAAGACAACACTATAATATTTTACACATGTTTTATGATATATAAAATAATAATGTAACCCATTGATATTGTCTTATTGAATTATTTGGTCACATAAAAACTAGCCTCCATATTTTTTAATATTAAATATTATGGAATGAAATATAAATACTAAAATAATGTCTTGGAGGATCCATACATGTGTAAAATCATTAATTAAAATGTAATATGTAGATATATACCCAAAAAAGTGGTAAATTTTGTTATTAAATTATATCATACCATTACATTTGGTGGCCACCTTGGGCATCAGAGAATAACAGGTAATTAATTGAAATTTTTTTCAGTAACTCTTTTTTACAATGAACATGCCTTTTCGAAAGAATGTATAAATTTCCAATTTATTTGACTCATTTCAAATTTATTTAAATATTTTATGTATGGGGAATAGATTATACATGACCATTTCCTATTTATTTTTTATATACCTATATTTTGTTTTTTGTGGATTATGTTTCATAATATACTAAATCTTATGTAACTAGAACAAATGGTTTGAGAATTTTTATTTAATTTCATTGAAAACACATTTATTTAAGGTTTACTATGACTTAGGAAATCATCAGTGGATATGAGCCCACATTATAATTTGATGTAGGGAGAAAATAATGAATCACTATAATGTATATTATGATATCTTTACTAAAAATCATATAAAAACTAGATGTTAGGACATGGTATTTAATAGAGAAATAAAAATAATTATATAATGGAAATGACGAATTATGTAAAATTGTAGAAGAAAAAACTAGGTGATTCACTTTGGTCATATTGAATAATCTTAACAACCCTTTATATATTCCACCATATAGAATTATCTTTGATATAATATTTTTCCTTTGGTTTAAATTGTAAAATAAAACCTACTCAACATAAATTAAAATGAATATAAAATTTAGAAAAATTATATTTCGAGGAGAGATCAAATTGATAGAAATATATTTTTGACAATATAAGCTTATGAGAATTTATAGTAGTGATGTTAATGAATCATGTATATCCCTGATAGACTCATTTTGAGAAAAGGCTTCCATTCTAGTAAAAAATAGTAATCTATCCCCTTTATTATTATAATATTGTCTTTTAATGTCAAATTTGAATGGATTGGACTATTTAAAACAATAAATATATTTCAATTTAATATAGTTTAATTCCAATGTTCAGAATTATAGTGACCCAAGAGTGTGAAAGGTCAGTAGTAGAAGAAATAGCATGTGGGTTATTAAGGTTTAATTTGATGAGTCTACCATCCTCTATCCTAAATATGAATAATGAACATACAGATTTTTTATTTTCTTAAAATGAGTATAGAAACTCACATATTATGTATTTTATTAAATTGAAACTTCATACTAGATTTATTTTAATATTTATTCTTAGGTATGTGTGATTGATAGGATGGTGTAGATCATGATTTTAATAACTAATCATATTTTCATTCTCTTGTTTTCTCATGTGTTCATTATGGAAATAAAAATAAAAATGAGAGTTAAATTTTAAAAGTTAACTTCCCCTTCCATAAAAATTAATAAAAACAATTTATGGTGGGAAATTTGGAAAATTTTTCCTTATAACCATGTAAAACAATATTGACGAAAATCATTAAGTGGGATAAAAATGATAACATGAGGATGTATGTAATTTAAAATTAAATTTATGTAATTTTCCAATGGTGACTGATTATCCCCTAAGGGAGTATCCCTAAATGATATTTGGATATCTAATATGAATTGAAGTAAAAATTCAAGTGTAACTTATTTTTATGTATTACTAATTTAAAAAAACATTTTTCTCTGAGATGCTTCCATAATATAATAGTGAGACCTAATACTTGACTATCCACTCATTTTTTTCATGTATTAACTATTAAATTTACTCTCTTGGGAGACCTACTACAACATCCAAGGTAAATATAGAATGATAAATTTTAATGTTTGTGAATTAAATATTAATTTTATTTTAAAGGGGATGTTATGCTTTATGGCGTACCTGACATGCAATAATGAGTTTCTCCAATGTCTAATGTTGCACACAATGCCCAGTTAGACTGAAAAATAATAATATAATATTATTTTAAATTGTAGTTAAAACCTAGCCATTATATTGGTGAGAATGAATATAACTAACAAAAATATGAATATACATGTTTGTTAAATGTTATTAAGTTGATGCTTTAAAAGTTTGGATCTTAAAATGTGAATGAATCTAATTTTAAGCCTAAATGCTATAATATTCTATAAAGGGTCAATTTTTCACCTTTTGATTGAGAATCAACATTAAAACTAGGTTTTCTCACTTTAATATTTTATATATTAAAAACTAAAATTATTTTTTAGAATCAGTACATCAAAATTTACTTTGGGTATATTTTTTTCATTTATCTGAGAAAATTCAATTTTAATGAATAGTGAAATATACTGTATTGTAGTGTAAAATTGACTTTTAATATATTTTATTTATATTCATAGATTATATTTCTAAAATGTTTTAAATTTTAATTAGGTTATATTTTTACCATTTCATTCAATTTTTCTCCTTGGACGTAATTTCACTTTGAAATTGGACGTAAACAAATGTCAATCTTTTGATATTTATAATATCATAAAAACACGCTTTTTTATTTTTACAATGGGAATTAATTTTAAAATAATTAATGAAACTTCTATGTTTTAAATTTTTTAAAATAGATAAAATTTTTAAATTTTGAATATCAAATAATTCTTAGGATGATTTTTTGGTATTTTTAAGAAAAACATCAATTTTTGATGAATAGTGAAAACAATAAGTAGTAGTTAAAAAACTGACTTCTTCATTTAAATGAGATTTTACAACTTTTTTGAATTGAATTTGTAAATCTGACATAAATGAATTTTATTAGTATGTAAAATGTTGTTTAATAAGATAAGAATATTTTTTTTTGAGAATAGTAACTTTTGAATTTTATTTAGCATGGTTAAAGGTAAATATGGTAATTCAAGGTAAAAATAATATTACAATAATATAAAATTACTATAAAATGTGTCTTAATACTTTTTATAGATACATTGTCGACCATGGGCATCCTTGGGTCTATTTTGGGACCCCATAGAGCCACTTATGAGTGATAAAGACACTTTATATTAATTAATTTAATGTAATCACAAAAATGATGTAAACAAATATCTTTTAGTAACTAAATTATTACATTAGGTTATATAATTTATCTCTTAGACTATACATATTCATTTGAATGTTAAAATTATTTCTGACATCATGGTATTTGTTTATATTTTTTAGACATAAGTAAATGAAATTATTTATAACACAATAATGATGCAGTGTATACCTTATTAATGAATGATTTAAATAAATAAGATTATAAAGATTAAAAAAATATCAAAAACCAATATAATTATTATTTTATGATTTTATTTCAAACAATAGTCATGTTATCTTATTATTTAATATGTTTTGGTCCTTTATACACCTGAAATAATTATATAATAAAATAATATTTTCAAACTTTTTTAAAGAGCCCCTCCTCCCCTTTATAAAAAGCCATCACCTCTAACCCATTACTCACACATCTCAAGCCCATTAACTCATCTAAAATATTCCCAATTAATCCCCCTACATCTCTATATACCACATAGAATCCATAACACATGCATAAGGCACTTCCAAAAATCCTTTTTGTTCAAACCATAGGGACTTACAGGATTTAATTGCATAATCTTCTCTTAAGTTCTGTTCATTTATTTTTCTTCTCGAACCCCCAAAAATCATTTTATTATTTTATTTTATAGCAAAACTAGTATCCTAAATATACTAGTTGTTTTTATGTTAAGGATTATAACAACACATACACACACCTCCATCTAATGGGTAAATACAATATAATCTTTGTGGACGACGAACTACTGCCTCACGAAACGATGACAGTTCAATCTTCTTATACCACCTCTTATGGTCGAAATTAATATGGAAATATATTTATATGGGATATAAATTATATATATACTGTATCTATACTTCTTGATTTTTCATTTATTTCATACCATTATGGTTTCTATAATGGGTAAATACGATAATTTAATTTGAGGAAGTGCAAACTACCACCCCCTAAAAATGATATGAATCGTTCATGCCATATGCGGGATGTATAAAGGATAGAGTTACTGAAATTATATATAATATAATAATATAATTATAATATACCTATGTATAATTAAGTTTTCATTCCATTTAATATGAAATATAAATGAAAGTAGCATTCATTTGTATGTACGACTTACCATTTCCATGAACGGTGAATTTGATTTCATACCTCCAAATGTTATGTGATATTATAAATACTTATATATAATAGATATATATCATATATATGATATCTAAATAATAAATATCATTATGTAAATAATGTAATTTTGACAACATGAACAACATGTAATTATAAGAAGTTCAATTTTGACTCAGGTGCCAAATATCAACAAAACAACCATTATTAAATTAAATGATTACATAATGTGTATAACATGATAATTAGTAATATAAAAGGAATAATAAATTGGAAAAAGGTTCTTATGAAATTATAAATTAGCATTAGTTTATTATTCAGGAGATTAAAGAACGAACCAGTCAAGTCGGACACAAGGTAAGGGACTTCATCTGAATCTCCTTTCATTGAGGGATATTTTGTTTTATACAAGAAATTATTTTATACAGTGTATAAACACCTTTGACTATTAATTTCATTCAAATAAAATCTTTTTTCTATATTTCTTTTTACTAAACGACAAAAAAATTATTTTTAACATAAGCGGTGACAATGACCATTTTTTCTGATGTGACTATTATTTTATCTATGACTTCCACAAAAAGATGTACTATTTTTAAAAGGAAAATAAATACCATACACTCTTTTACGTATTTGGGTATTGATGTAAGTGTGGAATGGAATTATGGAAAGATCAATTTAAGAAGGTTATAGTTGTTAAAATATTGATTCCATAGATATCAATTGTATATTCATTCCATCAACTATAAAATTCAATTAAGAAGAATTATAACCCATGTGAACATATAAAATGATTATTATTAATGTGTGTTGGAGTGATCAATGCAGGAAATTTAAAATATTCATTATGGTATTCAAATTTTTTCCATTATTTAAAAAAAAGCATAAAATTGGTAATAATTTTTAATTTATATTTAAGTTCATAATTTTTTTTAAATTCTCATTCATATTTTCTATTTCAATTATAGTATAATTTTAACAAAACCTACATTGATTTGGGTATTTTCAGGTTTTTCGAATGATTTGTGTTTGGTCGTTTGAGAAAAAATAAAATACCTTCAAGCCATAAGTTATTTTTGAAGAGTTTAATATTTTAGTAGGGACATCATAATAATATTACTTTAAAGATATAAATAGATGAAAAATTAATGGTCTATAAGGATTTTGGAAAATAATAAGTATTTTTAGTGGATTATGAAGACTTTGAAAGACTCTATAGGACTTTGATAAAAATTATTTTGACTTTGATATCACATTGGATGAATTTATTCTCACATAATAAGACCATAGATTTAACATCATTTGAAATCATAATTGTATAAAAAATTATTAATTAATGATTTCACATGAACATACAATAATAGGTAGAATATTATAAAATATCCTTAAAGTTATAGTTTTCAAAGGCATTGATTTTCCGAGAGATTGTGTGACATTGAAATTATTTTTAAAAAACTACTAATGAATATAAATTTTTGTAATGGAAAAAGGCACTAAATAAATTTTTAAGAAATTTGTTAATTTTTGAATAAATATTTTATATTCACTAAATGATTTTTAATAGACATCATAATATAATTCATCTGGTAGAATATTTTCTATTCAATATGTAGTCAAGATGTGAATGGAATTGAAATAAAAATTTCACAAAATAAATTTTACATGACCGAATTTCAATTTTCATTTCCCAAGTATGATATAATATAGTAAAATACAACCCTGACACCATGGAATTATAATCCAATAAAATATAATATAATTTAAAAATTTGGAATGAATTGTGAATCTACGAGTCTGTTCGAATATTCATTACTAAAGAATCTAGGCCCATCAACGAGATTCCTGGGAACCATGAACTAAAATGGGTGCTCAATAATGAATCATAAGAAGAGCTCGACGGAATCAAGTTAATATTATAATCATTAAAAGTAGATGTACCCCATGAAACCATGTGGGGATATTGAGAATAATAACTCAAGTGTAGTACCTTGATCATTATTTTTCTTATAAAAATAAGTGTGGAACCTCACTATGAGATATGCTAATAGGTCAATATAAAGAAATTCCATTGTGCTTCTTGATGAGATTTTTATTTCTCTGTTATTATATTTTTTCTGAAATAGTGGAACACAATACCCATAGTGGTAATAAAAATAATATTTTCCCCACCATTGGGATGTATTATTATGATTAATTGATTACTCAATATTGTTTGATCATACTGGAATTGTTTAAATATTTTAGAAGATAAGATATTTGTTTTCATTTTTTCAATTTATATTCCTTCTTCTCTTGATTTTACAAAAAACCCCCTTGGACCATATTTACTACCCATATAATGTAGGGAAGTATATTTATTTAGGATTAACAAGTGGTTTTTTATTAATAGTTTAGGTGATAAAATGAATTTCAATGATTATTACATTCCACCATTTTAATTCCAACCACCAAGGGAACAAATTATAAAGGTATTAACATTTTTTATGGTTCAATATAGGATTATATTAATGAATTAAAATTCATAGGGTATTATTTGGTAATACACTAATTTACACCACTAATTATAAAATGGTTTAAAATAAAATTTTAAATAGAAAAAATCACTCAAGCACAACATCTTTTTGATTCATTAAACACTCTATACACAAAAAAACATTAATAAAACTCCATATTCCAAAATACAATTTTTTCCCACGATTATCAATGTTAAATTACGTTAAATTTCTATTGTTGTGATCCCTATGACAAATGTGACATAAAATTATTATAGTTTTCAGGGTGGTCGTCCAATGTTGTGTTTTATTTTGTTTTTTTGTTTTTGTTTGAATAGTTTTGGATACATGGATAGGTGATCTTCTGGTCACAAATTCTTCTTTTATCTAGAGGTTAAATCAACTTTATTTTATAGCATCCGAAATTTAAGAATCATTGATTATGTGGATATAGTGTTTCTCACAATCATCATGACACATTTTCCATTATTTTCATCCACTATATCAAGAGATATTTTAGGAATTCCAAACATGGAATGATATTTCACAAAAATAAATTACACACTAATATAAATTTATGAAACAAACATAAAAATAATAATAAGAATAAAATTATTATATATCCAAATAATGAATATAATTTTGAGGTAAAAAATGAACTAATCTAACTATGACATAATATTCATGGATTAATAGATCAGGATCCCAATTTTCATCTGAATGAATTTGGGAAAGACTATTAAAAATGTAAACCTATGAGAGTATCAGAATATCACATAAGTGAAGATTAATTTCAATTTCCACTAGAAGGATCAATCATGTAATGAACGTACATCTTACATCATGGATTATTGAAAACCAATTATAAAATATATAAATCCTACTATAATTTTTTTTTAATTCTTTAAATATTATCAAAATTAGGAAACCAAATTATATAATCAAAAAATATGTTCGGGAAACTATATATGTTCATGGGGAGAGATTCATGGGATTGAAAAAATGTTTTCAACATTTTATCTATGAACTCCAAAATTGTTTAATTTTTCTACCAATAACTACAATATAATAAGTCCAAACATTTAGACAAATCTTATAGAAGATACCTAATTGAAAAATCAGCATTTGAGAAAGAAGAAAAAACAAAGTGAATATCATGGAATTCATAATATTTCAATACATGATCATTTACTAGTGGAGTAAATAAATAAAATAGTTCCATGTAATTTTAACCTAAAACTATAATTGAATAACTAAATTATCCTATGATACTTTTTGAAAAGAATAATGTCAATAAATAATCATTTTTTGCACAATGAAGTGTATTCCAGTTATACAATTCCATAGATAATTTCATAGATGGCTATCCTCCTAAATCGGACTGGATGCTATGAAAAAATATATCATATTTAGTAACAAAAATAAATATGAATCCCTGAATTCAATGAGTAATCAACAATTTAATATGGAGATAGAAATTATTATACAATAAGGGAACTATTCCATCATTATATTCAATATACATAACCAACACATTTAACAAACAATATACACTTATAACTCACATATTATGACCAAATAGGATGAAAGGCCATGTTATTAAAAATAAATTAAAATTAGAAAAACATGGCCAGTCAATGGTTGTGAAATATTTTTACTAAATAATTCCTAACCATTACGAAAATAATATTCTTATATATTTATAAAGTGTTGTAGTCATAAATATATGTGAAAAATCCCACTTGGAGGACAATTATATAAGGGAAAATACAAAGAAACAAGAGTAAGAACCTAAAACTATGAAGGAAAAGAGATTTGAATGTACCATTAATGATTAAACTAGAGAACATTGTTAAAGGAAAATTAATTATTTTGGATCATACTAATATAAAACCTTTCTTCCCATTAATAATGATACTATTAAAGAGAACTATTGAATAGTCCTTATAACTTGAAATTCTTGAAAACATCAAGATTTTGGTTGTCAACAACATCATATAGGATATGATCAGAAAAATCCAAATGAATGAGATTTTTCTAAAGGATATGTGTACCAAGAAAGTGTAACTCTAGGTAGATTAAAATTATATTCTAAGAGGAAAATTTTCCTCCCTCATAATTCCATAACAACATTAGAAATTTCATAGCCCATGTAATTTAATTATTTATATAAGTATTGGAGAACATATTATTACTATAAAATTATGTAAATTAAAAGAATATATAAATTTTAGAAATTAATAAGTTTATTAATCATTAATTGTAAGAGAAATTAATATGAAAATAACAATTGTACATCAATCCAACATGACCACTACTTACCGGCTAGGATTCTAAGAGGATGTATTGGTAAGTGTCAATGAAAATTATTCCCTAATGATTATTACATTATGAACACATAATAATAAAGATGTAAAAAGAAATACCTTATCGTACTAGGTAATCCTGTTGTGAAAAATGATAAAAACAAACAAATTCCCCATTATGGAACCCTTTCTATGTTTCTTTGGAGATGAAATTATTAATTATAGTGTCCTGGAAAAAAATATCCCTAAGAAGCACAATCTATTTACACATAATCTCATTCTGAAATATACTTTCATTCAGAGGAATAAATTGAAATATTGGATAAAATTATCAACCCATGGGTATCCCTAGAATTATTAAAAAATTTAGAAAACTTTTTTTTTCTATAATGATCTAAATTTGGAATAAAAAATATATAGAAACACATTGGAAGAACCAGATAAAGAATATGTTATTGATCAATTAAAATATATTATCGATAATATTAATTTTCACAATAATATTGCATGATTCAAGAACATTGAGTTGACACCATCACATGAAACCCCACAATAATTGGAACAAAAATGATGAAATGAAATTTAAAATATTTTTATCTAAATCAAGTTTTAATAAACTAGTGATAATTTCATCTAATTGGTTAACTAATCAAGATCATGAGCTACTAAAAAGACTGGAACATAATTTTAGGGGAATTGGATTGTCATTACTCTAAATTCATGGGATTATATCCTTAGTTTTTATGCACCAAATACTTATTGAAAATGAATTTAATCATATATGATAGCCAAATAATATACTCAATGCAACAATAATTGATGTTATAAAAATGGAAGTCAATAAAATGATCAGAAGTAGAATTATATACCCCATTTTATAATCCTAGTGAGTGAGTCCAATATATATTGTATCTCAATTGAATATAATCCACACTAGGAAGAATAAAAATATTGATATTCTAACATACTGATATCTTAAATTGTATTTCCCTTTAATTTTTTTAGTATCCTTATTCAAAAGAAACATCGTACCATAACTAGACATGAATCATTATACAACCATTAAACTGTATTCATATAAATGGTTCAAAATATAGATAAATGGAATTATGAAATATTTTTAAAAAGGAAAATATTGGTCATTTATAATACAAAGGCATTAAGGAAAATTGAATTTGTATAGTTAAATAATTAATAAAGCTTATTTATTCTTTAAAATAGGAACATTTAGAAAATATACCATTTATATGTTTTAGAAGAATCTATGTATATTATGGATGAAATATATGGTTCATATCAATTATATACACAAACCATTATTATTAGTAATGAATAGGAAGTAATAATAAATAGAGTTCATATTTTTAAATGTAATTATTCATTAAAAATGTTTTTCATTAAATTTATATGTATTTATTTCAAATTAAAATTCAAAACATTAATTATATTAATTTTAAAAATTAAAATTTATTTTTAGAATCATTATGTCAATATTTTCTCAAAGATTGAATTTTTGGGTTTTTTATATTCATTAAATTTTAGGTGAATAGTGAAAATACTTGTTTTACTAGTTTCGTTACATTTATAAAATTATCATAATATAATAATAAAAAAATTTAAAAAAAAATTATATATGATATATATTTATATATAAAAATGCAATAAATAATTCAAATTTACTATGCTTTATTTATAAAATCAATATTTATCCTATCAGAATATTAGTTAATACTTTACTCAAAAAATTGGTTTCATTCCCTTAGATTAAAAATTAATTTTCATCATATGTAGATAATAAATTCACATAAAAGGGATATAGTATTTTATGTATACATAAAAATATTTTGTAATAAGTCCAATTACATTTTTGTGAAGAACAAAATGATTACGTCGATTAATGTTAACGAACATGATAATGTTAAAACTGATATTTTGAATTAATTGTTTTCATTAAATTGTATAATTTTTTTAATAAAATAAATTATCCAATTATCAAAATTTTCTTGAATATAATTTTTAAACATATATTTATATAAATTTCAACTCATTAAATTGGTAATCAATACTGAATAACATTAATTACACGTAATGGTGAAAACAATAGTATACATGAGAAATATTTTTCCATATAAAAAAGGATTTAATTTAAAATTTGGTTTTATAATATGTAAAAAATATAATAGATTAACTGGATAATATAATTAGCTTCTTCCAACACATATTTTGTAAGTGGTTTTATTTTATAGGTTTAATAGTACATAATTTTCTCGTTTAAAACTATTTATCCTAGTAAATTTAAAAAATGGTTAAAGTAATATATATGAGAATGTGGCTTCCAAATTTATTAATAAATGTGAGAAAGTAGTTCATTTAGTCTTAATAAACCCATGAAATCCCACAAATCAATTTGTTATTGATTTTGGATCTTTTAACTCTGGAAATGATCCATTAAATTATTGAAATGTAAAATATTATCTCAGAAGTTCTCTTTTATTACGTTACAAAAAAGGAGAATTCAACCCATTCATTCAAAACCCATTACATTTAATTTATTCCAAAAAATATAAAAATATTAACTTCATAAAATAATATATCAATTTTTTAACACCCATAAATTTGGGAATTATTTGTTTTGAGTTAATTTATTCTTTTATACATTTATCATCTCATGCAATACTAAATATAGTTATTTTATAAAAAATAACTATGTTTTCATGATTTATGTAAATAAACCAAGTAAAAATGAAAAATATATTTTATCTATCTCTAAATGGAACATAGTAGTTTGCTTACATTATATAAATTGCTGAATTTCCTTGATATCTTGTCTAACATTCAAGACTGAGCATTACTAAAAAATTTTATATTATTAAATATATTTTAATTTAATATACTAATATAAAACCTAGATTTTAATTTGGGCGTTATTAAAATACATGGTTTAATTTAATGGTTAAAATTTAAATATAAATCAAAATATAAGAATGAATTGAATATAAAGGGAATGTTAAAAAACTATTTCGATCACAAAAAAAAATTATCCTAACAAATTAAATGAAATACTTTTTGTGAGTGATATTAATTCTATTTATACTATTTATAGTTAATAAAATATTTTTTAACCTTAATCAATTATATTTTATAGGCATAATGTAAGAACAAACCAAATATTACACATAAAAACATATATTTATAAAAAATGTATTACAACCTTATAAATGAAATCCTTTATTAAATACCAATTTTTAAAATTTAATAAATTTAATATGTCAAAATGAAATATGTTTTTTTAATATAAAAAATATAAATATGGTTATGATGAATTTTTTATATTTTTATATGAATTTTCATTTTTTGATAAATAGTTAAAAATACCGAGTTAAAAATCAAAACTAATTTATTATCTAATATATTTATAAGGAACAATTATATTTTAAATTTTTTATAAAGTATAATTATATCTATTATAAATCAAATAATAAAAGTTCGGTTATTGGGATATATATATCTATGATATTATATATAAATGTGTGGAATAGTTTTGAACAATTTTTCATTAAAAACTACATTATCATCCAACATGTGTGGTAAATTATAAATCAATTTCTACTACTTCTATGACTGGAATTTGGAAAAATAGAGTCCATATTTGGAATCATAATTATAATGTCTAATAATTTCAACATAGTTAATGGGAAGAAATATTAGTGATTGTAATTAAATTAAATTACAATGATTTAGGGGAAAATTTTATTAGCATGGGACCAAGCATTAATCTTAAGGTTCAATATGACATAGATAATTTCCCAAAAAAAAATTTATATTATTATTTTTTCCACATACTAACTTATATAGAATATGGAAAATTATTTAATCCACATGACATTAGAAAAATATCGGTGTCGTTCTCATTTCCAAATTTTACAAAAATACCACTCTTCCTCCACTATAAAAAGGCACTCACCCCTCCCCCTTAATAACACAATTAAATCCCTTTTTATCTCCCAAAATATAAATAAATAATTCCTTAAAATCTATATATTACACCTAGAATAATCCCTTTCAGAATAAATCTGTCTATGGAATCTCTTTGGTGAAAACCAAAATGAGTTAACCAAGCAAGAGGCAAGATCCTTCCTCATGATAATTGGTTTTATTTTCAATATTCACATCCTCAATTATTATTATTCAATGATTATATAATAAAAAACTATTTCATATGTAATGATAATTTTTATTCAATGGTTTCTACCGAAACATACACACAATTCCTTATATTTTGTAACAAACGTTCTGTTATTGTGTATAAAGAAGTACCAACTCACATAAGGAAGGTTTTCATTTTTAATTTACCACTTCTCAAGGTTGGGAATTATGATTTAAAATATGTTTTATATAAAAAATTTATGATATTTATGATTTATTTATTATTTCTAAATTATTTTATAAAACATACCTTCATGCTTTCAATTTTTGGGTAAATATGATAACATTATTTGTGGAAGTGTGGAATACTGCGACCTCAAAATGATGTGACTTTTTTACAATTTACATGGAATATATTAATTATGTGTTTATTAAAATAATATTTTATATATTAAATAATAATTTTAATTTAATTATAATTTATATGTAAATATATTTCATTCACTATCTTTATTTAAATACGACCAGGAAATGGAAACAACATTCATGCATGCGTATGGCCTACCGTATCCATGAACGATGTATTTGATTTAACATTTCTATATTTTTTATACTATTAAAAATATTTATAAACTAAATATATATGCAATATAAATTTGGATTTACATTATTGAAATAAGTAAATCATGTTTTATTTAAGAGGATCAATAATGACAAGTCAGAACATATAAAAAAAGGAAGTGGATATTACCTGAAATGTAACATTAACATGGAAATGTTAATAAAAGGGTAATATAAAGTCATAATAAAATAATATATTTTATTATGTATAATAATATATTTATCTGGTATATTTTTAAAATCCTAATATTTATTATACAAGTTGGTTTAATGTGTAGGAAGAGAGTCAAGGTGTAAGGTAATGAAATTTCAACTCATTATTTAATTTTGTGAGATACATACTTTATTCATCACTAATTTATTTTGTGTGTCATTTCTAATAAACATGGATTTATTCTATAATTATTATAATCAAATTTATTATTGTTTACATATCCATTTTATTCTCTAAATTTCATGGTGTTTATGTTTCAAAAGTAACAAAATCGCTATTGTAATTTGGGCTTAATTTCCTTTCATTCTGAAACATGCCATGTTATGAACCTATATTTTACTATGGGGTTTATAGAATTCCTTTTAAATTTTATATAATAAATATTAACCATTTCATGAAATTTAAATCTTCCTTTAATGTTATTATATTTTATTTATTATTTTTTAGTGTTAAAAAAGCTGTAATAGTTTATAGACACAATATCATCATTTATAGATATTTCTTATTATTATGCATCAATGGTTTAAATATTATGATCAATTTCAATTTATATCACATGATGATTCTTATAGACTGTTAATTCATTTTATATCCATGTAATGGATTCATTTTTACACTATTTGTCATGTAAGATAATTAATTCATGATTTTTTAATAAAAATAAGACATTATTACCCTTTTCATTTGGATGTCTATGTTATTTCAGAAAACATGTATTTATGAATGGATTCAAAAAAAATTTTAAGATGAAATTTTATGACCATTTTCAAAAAA
Organism: Viscum album; assembly: GCA_963277665.1. Classification (NCBI taxonomy): domain Eukaryota; kingdom Viridiplantae; phylum Streptophyta; class Magnoliopsida; order Santalales; family Viscaceae; genus Viscum; species Viscum album. Next base: position 2,068,253,950 of record OY728119.1, read on the forward strand.
TAATTATCTTAAAAGTTATTTTTGTTTCTTAAAGAATCCATTATAATTTTTCAAATATTTTTCAAAGTAATTGTGTTCAAATTGATTTCATGATTTCATTAAATGTTTGGAAGTGATTTAATTGAAAAAATTTCCTCTATATTGTGAAGAATTAATTATATTTATTAATTTTTATTTCAAATAAATTGGTTTCAAAATAAATTCAATCATTATTTATATTACTTTAAATTATTTTCATGAAGTGTTTTTAAAAACATTTTTTTTATTCATTAAAATGTTTTTAGATGAAAATGATTTCAAATAGATTTTTATTTTAAAAATAGTTTTTCATTAAATAAAGTACATATACCCCATGAAATGGATTTAGAAGATATTTCCATTGCATTTTCCATATTATTTAATATATTCATGTGTTTTTCATGCCTTTATGGAAATTTATCTAAATGTACCATTCTTATTCTTTATTTGAATGGTTTATATTTTGATGAAATGTTATTTATGAAACCTTTTTATCTTTAATAGAAATTATGTTTACAAATCCTATTTCTACTTCATAGGTTATATTATTTTTAAACCCACATATTTTCATGGATTATTTTTTATGAAATTGTTATTAAACATTTCCCATTTCCCTAGTATATGATGTGGCGAATCAGTAATGATATCCATTTCATTTCATGGTTCATGATGTGATAAATATATTGTTATCTTATGGAACATGATTTTATTTTCATTTCAAGGATAATAGTAAATATATCTCCATCTACTGAATTATGTAATTAAAAATGTTTTATGAGCTCAATAGTGTATAAAGAAGGGTATCCCATGCCCGAAATAATAGGTAATATTAAGCACAAAACAAGAGGGTACACGAGAGAGAATCCCAAGACCATAATAAGAGGGTATATGAGATGGAATCCCATGTAATAAAATAGAGGGTAAACATGGGGGAATCCCAATCCCAATATAATAGCACACATGGGAGGGCATCACAATCTTGAAGCAGACATCCATGTTATTATCCCAAGCTTAACATGTTATAAAGGTCTTGGTCGATATCCTTGATATTGGAAATTTTATGCTGATGTGTACGCAAAAAATTCCATGCCTTATTCCAAGTCATTCTTAAAATTATTATACCATTGTTTCCCTGGTGAATAATGTCTTATAAGCTTATAATATTTGTTCCATGAGTCATGTATATGATCTTTTATATGCAGGTTATGATATTTAAATGTCTCTCATAAGCTTATGATAATGTTATGCTTATGCATATCCTTTTTTTACCCTTAGTAAGAATCTAGTAACACACCATTAATTTATTTCCTTTCCCCAAGATATGAATAATGGTTTTAGGAATTGTAACTTGAGGGGATGATCTTTTTGGAAAACATTGAATATCATTCCCCAAGTGATAATAGTTTTTTCAAATAATTTAATGAAATGAAAATATTATAGCCATCAAGAATTTATTTCATAAATTTGATGCATATTCATCTGGAATGATATAATACCCTTGTATGTTATGTCGGGGTCTCTATATTTTCTATAAAAGTAATATTTTAGTCATCCTTTTGAATCTAGGATGAGAAAAATTATTTTATAGACCTTGGTATATTTATAATGATATTGTTCTGATAGAGATGTACATTAGACTGACAACTCCTAAAAGGTGATTTAGGCCTGAAACAAGAGTAAATTAGTACACAACAAATGGCCTTACTACACACCAAATTTTACACTCGAGGGGATATGATATTGGGAATTTAAAAACTATTTATGATCTATGATGAAATATTTTAAAAAATATTTTTTAAAAAATGATATTCAAAATATAAGATGTTATAGATTGAATAAGTATTATACATTATTTAAACATAAAATAATTAGTTTTTCATCATTATCTTCATAACCACTTGGATGATTTTTTCTTACTCTATGTTTTTTTGTATTAGTTAATGACTGGAACCTAATGGAACTCAATTAATAGGGATTGAAATAGATAATGAAATGATTCTCATTCCGAGAAACCAAATGTTATATGACATTGAAGGCTGAACCTAATAACTGTGATAACAGAAATTTATAAGCTATGAATCATGTCAAGATTCAAAACAAGAAAAAAGAGCTAAAATTTTTATTTTGATTCCCCCATGAGGAAACATCCACCCTCTCTCAGTAGGGTTTCTTGATCCATGTGTGACTGAACAAAGGATCGGTACCACAGAAAAGATATTCTCCATTCTCCAGTGTTTAGAACATGATAAATTCATTCTAGAAATATTTCATTTAGAAGTTGAGTTCAACCATTTGTAGACCCTAATCAAAAATTTAAGGATATTTGATGAAAAGCAATCCATAAACTCAAATGAGATCAAGAACTTACTCTTCAATATGTACATTACTCATTTTATTCATAACAATATAGAAAATTAATTCCGTGAAATTAACTAGAAGGTTGATGAATCCATTTGTGCCTATGAATTTTTTTTTCTATGAATGAGTTGTATTATTCACGTATTATCATCAAACCTCAATAAAAAATTGATTGATACATTGGGGTCATGAAAACTAGTCTTCATAATTCATTTTATATAAGAGATATTAATATACATGAAATATTTTTTGATATCCTATCAAGGGGGAAATGGATTTTATAATTTCATATTTTTCTCATAGGTTTACCAAGTAATGAAATAAAGATATCAAATTAAAATTTAATAATAATGGAGAAAAATAAAAATAGCCTTCAATTATGAACAAAGTGTGGGGAGATACAAGGAGGTAATTATCTTAAGAGGAATACTAAAGGTTTTTAGTGTATATGGGATGAGCATCAAGTTTATAAATGTAATTTTAAGGTTAATAAGTTATATAATAATGAAAATAATGATAAAACCCCAAAAAAATGCAGTTCTCATAATTCAGTGTTTCAATTTTAAAGAGTTTGGGCAATATGCTATCATGTTCCATAAACCATGGGCTAATGTGGATGATGAAATGAAATAACCTATAAAGAAAATGAAAATTTTAAATATTTTTCAAACACAGTGGATTGTGTGAATAATGATAATTATGGGAGCCCTCTCCTTTTCTCCATTATAGGGAATTTCATTTTTGACTTTGTATGATTTATCCCTACACAAATTGCTTCCCATCATTTCATGAAATTTGATGTGATTATCTCCCAATTGATGTATTATTAATTAATAAATTAATATTTCATATTCAATTGGCATGTGGATAGACTAGTGTTTCCAATAAAAGTATTTTTTTATAAGATAAAAGATCTTATAATGAATAATGGGTGAAATATAGTTTGGAATGGTTGCGAGTTTGACAATGTATTTAATGTTTTATGAAAAAAATTTATAAGTTTTTAGAGAATAAATTATTATCTAACCATAAGTGGATTTATTCATATTGGATAACTAGTGTTATGCTATTATTGTGATAATAATAGATGGAATAACATATCATTATATTCGTGGATATCATGATGTATTAATTAATTAGGAATAAATAACTCCCATTCATTTCATGGAATGTGAGATGAAGTTGAATTGGATTAGGGTAAATTAATATCACATGGTAATCCTTAAATACTATATGAATAAATTTTCATGAAAATTTTACAAATTTATTGAATTGGATCTTGAAACCAAAATTTTTATCCTTGTACCATCATTTTAGATGAATCGAATAGAGAATTTGATTGTCACAGATTTAATAATTTTTTTATCATTAAAATTCTCCTAAAAATGTTCTGTATTACAATCCATTAATAATTTATATTTATATTTCTCTAAAATTTCCATTTTTTACTTCCCACTAATTTTATCCTTTTTTGAAAGGTAGTTATGTGAATCTTCGGGTAACCATTTTGTTTCCAACATTCCACTTCAAAAACAAGATTATGTTTTAATTTTTACGAAGTGGTTTTCTCAGAAATGATCATTCAATTTTTAAAACATAAAAAACAAAATGAGTTTTAATGGTGAAATTTATTTTATTGGGGTACAATGTAACACCCTAATATTTTTTTGAATAATTTGTTTCAAATTAATTTAAATTTTTTGACTTTTTTCACCTAACACAACACAGAATATAGATTTACAAATAAAAGAACAAAGATTTCATTTCATTATATGTAAAACAAAGGCAATAATTAAATACAAGAAACATATAGTTTTTCTTTCTCTACATAGGATACCATGGTTAACTTACATTACATGGAATATTGAGTTTCTTTGATTGGTTGTGTAAAATGCCAGACCAGGTTTTACAAAACAATAATATATCATTGAAAATACTATTATCATATATAATAATATATAACCTAGAAATTATGATAGTTATTATGAATAGGAATTAAAAATATATGAAAAATACTTGGATGATTTCATTGGTTACAAATTAATTAAAAATGAAAATAAGAACGAATCCAATATAAAGGGAATTTTGATATAAAAATTAATTTTCTGCTGAAAAAATAAATTTATCATATTAAATTAATTTTATTACAATTTTTTAAATTGTTTATCTATATATATATTATAATAATTTTTTTTTCATATCAAATACTTGATATGAATAAAATTGGAACAAACCTAATATTACCCACAAAACCTATATTTATATAAAAGTAGTATTAATAAACATTGATGGAGAAACATTTTTAAGTATAATTTTTTTCACACATATAAATTTTAAATTTTAAAATAATCTTCAATATTGAGATTAAAAGATAAAATCCAGTTTAGGGTGAATTTTTGGTATTTTTCTGTGAAGTTTTTTTGTGAGTAATGAAAATATTGAATTTAAATTCAAAAATTATTTACTTTCTAAATTATTTATAGGTATAACTTATCATTATAACATGTTTTAAATAATAATTACATAAATTAAAAATAAATTAAGTAAATATTGGTCATTCAGATCAATTTCACTTTGAAATTATATATAACAATATAGAAAACATTTGAACATTTTTTTCTTTTAAACCCCTCATTATCAATTCGCATATGAGATTAATTTTAAATTAATGTACTACTATAATTTATTTGGAATTTGGAGAAATGGATTCCGTAATTTTAATCATCACAACATATAGTTTATAATAATTTAGATATTGTTTTTGAATAAAAATATTACTGAAGTTAATTAATATTAATTACAATGATTAGGAGTAAATTATCTTAACAATGGACAAAACCTTAAACTGAAGGGCCAAAATAACCTATAAAATGTTTTAAAATATATATCTTATTAATATTTATACAATATCATCCATTGTGACTATTTATTTAGATTTTTATATCCATATTCCATTGGAAAAATGTTGGTGTAATTCTATTTTACAAATTTTTAAATAATGCCACTCCCCCTCCACTACAAAAAAGGCACCCTACCCTCCCCCTTGATAACATATCTCAATCCCCTTTTGTACCATAACATATACTCAAATAATCTCCAAAAATACTTATATTCATCCTATAAGTGTATATTTTAGAATAAATCTAACCAAGTAAGCCATTTTGGGAAAACAAAAAATAGTTACCCAAAGAAGAGGCAAAATATTTTCTCAAAACTTTTTTTATTTCTATTCTCCACCACCTCAATTATTTTTATTGAATTTTTATTTAATAAAAAAGTATACATAATATAATTATATGACTTATTATATATTTTAGACAAAAAATTACACTCAACTCTATCTAATTATTAACAAACAAATCCTTTTTGTTTAAAGAGAACTAGTGTCTCATGAAACAGTGTTGTTCATTTTTCCATTAATAGTTGGGAATTATGATGGAAAATGTATTTTTATTTGATATAAATGATATTTATGACTTATTTATTCTTCTATAATTTATTTTATTAAATACTCCACTATGATGTCAATTTTGTGTCAATACGATAACTTCGTTTTTTGATGTATGGGAAACCACCTTCTCAAAGTGATGTCATTCATTCACACATTACATGGATTGTACTAACGATGGGTTTAGTAACTATACATTATATATATGAAACAATATTTGAAAAATTAATAAATATATATGTACTTATTTTTCAGTTACTTTCTTCATTCAATACAACTAAAAAATAGAAACATCGTTCAAGCGTTCGTACGACCTATTTTCTCCATGATGTTTTTTTCCGTTTAAAATGAATATATTTTAGACAGTATTAAAAAAAATTTATAATGAATAATATATATATATATATTTTATGTATTATGTATTACATTTTTTATACATGAAATTCATTATCAATGTAAGTAGATGAAGAATAACAGGTCAAAACATATCTAAAAAATAAAGAAGATATTACCAAAAACATAACAATAACATATAATTGTTATTAAATGGTTAATAAAAATTCATAATAAAATAATATATCAAATTATATATAATAATATTAGTTTTTGTGATATCTATAATAGTATTATATTTATTATACATGATTTTTGCCATTTTGGGAAAAAGAAAATACATAAGGTAAAGGAATTTGATCACACTTTTTATTTCTGTTAGATACATGCATTATTCACAACTCATTTATTTTATGTGTTGTGTATAATACAAATGTATGTGTTCTGTTATTACATAACATAAATTAATTTGTATATATATATAAATTTGAGTATCTTTATTATATCTGGTCTATGTTTCAAAAGATACTGAATCTATAATGAAATTTTTTCCCTATTTTCCTTCATTATGAAACATTCCATGTCACTCACCTATATTTTTCAATGAACTATATATACTACCTTTGAAAAGTTAAATCAGGAATACAATTATTTTAATGATATTTCTTGCATCATGTAATGTTATTATTTCAATTTTTTTATGATTCAATGTTACTAAATAAGTAATGGTTTATATTTATAATCCCATCATATATCGAGATTTCTTATGATTATACTTACATTTCTTAAATATTATGATCAATATATTATAAAATATAATGAATTTACATAAAATCAAGATATTCATGTTATATTCATGTAATTTTACCATTTCCACTGTTTGGTTCTTAAGATAATTAATATTATTTTATGAAAATCTGACCATATTACTCATTTTATTTTGTAATCTCTGTTCATTAAAAACCATTGTTCTCAAAATTGTTATAATAATTTCAATACGTTCTATTAAGATATTTTTCATGGAAACAGATTTTAAAATTTTTATGGTTTTTAAATATTTATTTATATATTTCAACATGTTTTAAATGAAACTGTTTTCAAAATTTTTAAAAGATTTCCATATAAGTTTTTAATGTTTCTTCAAATAAATTTGATTCAAATAATTTTCAAGATTCTGTAATATATATTAAATAGAAAAAGTATTCAAAGGTATTTATGTTTTCAATATAATTTTTCAAAGATTAATGTATATTTTACTTATAAAATGGTTTAATGGATCATTAAAAATTATTTTCTATCTAAGATGAAATTGTTTTGTGTTACTCATGTCTTTCCATAAAATGATTCAATTTTTCTATTAAAATTCTATCTATGAATGTTTTATGTTTTTATATAATTTTGTTTATGAAATGATTTCATTATCATAGTTAATATATTTATGATACATAGTTCTCTTTTTTGGGTTATATTCTTGTGAGACATGATTTATTTCATTGGATTTGATTTATTGAAATTATTACGCAACCTATCCCTTTACATTAGTTATAGTGTGATGAAACATTAATGATACCCATTTAATTTCATGATTCATGATATGAAGAATGATTTATTATTTTGTTTAGAATACATGTATGATTTCACTTTATAATAGGTGGGACCTATATATCCCTCAAATTAAATGGATAATGATTAATGTTTTAGGATCTCAAGAGGGTACATGGGCTGGAATCCTGAACCCTAAACAAGAGGGAATCATAAGAACAAAAAAAGGTACATGAGAGGGAATCCAAATCCAAAAATAAGGGGGTGAATGGGAGGGAATTTTATGCCCAAAATAAGATGGTAAATGGGAGGGCATCCTAAACGTGATTTAGGACAGTACATAAGAGGAAATCCTAAAATGAAACAAGAGGGTACATAGCTGGTAATCCCATGAAAAAACAAGGTACAATATTTATTATCCCAAGCCAAACAGGTCATGAAGGTATTGGTATGTAGACGTGACATCAGATTTTCTATACATATGTATTTTCAGAAAATTCAATGTCTTATTACTATGCAATATTTTCATAGGTTATTCTCTTATTTCCCTTTTGATTCATGTCTTATGAACTACCAATATTTATTCCATGACACATGTATATGATATTTGATATCAGGATATGAACATAAAATGTTATTCTCATACCCTTTTTCTCAAGTTGTTATTTTGTGTCTCCTTTGTTAACCCTTAATGAGAATATGAGATCACCACATTCTTATATTTCCTTTCCTTAGGTTATAAAGAATGGTTTCATGTTTATGTACTGTTGGGTATGATATTTATGGGATTCATTTAATATATTTCACCTTGTTAGAATATTTAGTTCCAAATTTCCAAAGACATTGTACTATTACGGTCCTCAGGCTATACTTCTGTAATGTGATAAATATCCTTCTAAAATTATGTAATATCCATGTATGTTATGCATGGTTTCAAAAAAATTTATGACCCCACAGTATCATTCTTTATATTCATCCCATAATTTCAAAATGGTATTCAAAGAAGATGTTCAATGTCTTAAAGTGTGTATTATAAGTCCTTATGTTATTTTCTTAATATTTCCCTTAAAAACTAAAAAATAGAGTAACATAATGAAATTTATATAATTATTATAAAAAAAAATTTATAAAATTAATGTAAAAACTATTATTAATTTAATTTTTATACTTAGGAAAACCAATTAATGTTAATTGTGAGTTTTGAAGTCCACCAAATGCATAATGATAAATTTGGAAGTTTACAAATTTATTTTTATTAATTTTCTAAACCACTTAAAATATGATGAAAATAATTATTAAATATTAAAAATTTAATTATTCAACTATTATAATGATATTATATAATTCCTTTATCATACTCTCCCATAGATATTTACTATATTCATATTTTTGTTCAGTTTATAAACCAACACGAACAATGCTATATAAGTATATAATGTATGAGTTTGGGTAATTGAATACCTATTTCATTATAATTAGATAATAAATTATTTTTTCCCTTATAATTTAGGAAATTTTAATTTAATTATTCAAATTATGATTAAAATTTCATCATTCATCTCAAAAGTAACTAAAATAAGTTGACACTGATTATATTTTCATGAAAAGACAAAAATAATAATAAATAAAGATCATAACATAATAAGTTGTATATGATAAATGAAAAATATATTAATATTTTTAATAATAATTTTACAAATATACATAGTTTGATACTTTAGGAATTAAAGTGCATGAAATGATTGAATTGGGGATAACGATAGGATTGGTGCTTGCTGAATTTTCACCAATTAATTTACAAACTGTCATATTCAGAAATATTAGTTGTTTCTTTATTTGTTTAACCTAATGAATATTTTGGGTTGTATTTCATCAATTTTTTTATATTAAAATATAAATCCATAAAAATTCATTATATAATGATTATTACTGCAAATATAACATTGATAGTAAGGGTTTACTCATAAAGTTTCACCCATATAGAAATATATCTTATTATACTCTAAGTTTTCCATTTAACGGTGTATATAATGACCATGTAATATTTTATATCATGATAATATCATTATTCATGGTATTTAAATTTTCACATGACGTCATATTATTCAATTTATTAGGTCACAAAGGATTATATGGGTTTGTTGGAATATGCTATCTTAATTTTCTTCCACTGAGTTAAATTTTTTTTATTGAAATATATTGTTTCATATTTTAATTATTTTACCAAATGAATATTTTTTAATTAATTCATTTTTTCATTTATGGGTTTAAATAATTCTTCATTATAAACTCACTATAAAATTATTCGTAAATAAACAATTATGTTATTTGAAAATGTTTTATTGTTTTGAATTCATATTTCTTAAGATATATTTCTTGATTTGTTGTATGTTTATTTTATATGGTGTGTATGAATATATTATGTTATATTAAAGAATCTATTATCTTGTATTAATGGTATTTAATGTTCAATTTAAATCTCTTTTTCGTTTAATGGTTTTTATTTAATTATTACTCAATCTATATGGGTTTCTTATCGAATTTGTTATCCTATGAGAAATATTTCTTATTATGCACCTTGTTTCTATTTTTTTGGTGAATAGACTTCCCCATTTAATATTTTTCTATCCTGACCCTCTTATAATTCATTTAATGTAATTTTTTATTTGAAATCATATCCTTTAAGGGGTTATGACTCGAGGATTTTTATGAATGTAAGGGGTTCTTTGTCATTTTTTCAAGTCCATAAGACATGATTATAACTAAAAACTAGTATTTCATTTATATGATATTTTCACTAATATATATACTTCTGATATCAAAATTTATTAACATTAAATATAGTTTACTTTCAATTTATAGATCTACTTATTAGGTGATTTTGGTTATTACCTTATGAATATCCGGATGATTTAACCACCAATATCATATTCCATAGGGATTAATTTTGAAAGACTACCCTTAATGGGATTTTATGTACATTTATATCTAAAACAACTATAATTTTTTCTGAAATTTTCATTATTGGGGATTTTTTTTCTTATCCCTGTTTCATTTCTTCCTTATCCTTATTATATCCCCACTATAAATAAATCGACCATAACATTTCTTTTTTATTTGGGAAATCTTTTTTTCAGGTCTATATTTTTCGGTTTTTTCTACTAATTCCCCTGTATTTTCATGAAATTTTATTAACATGATTTTAAACAACCATAAATTGTTGAAAATTTTGAAATAATTTTTTATTATTTTATGTATGGGTAAATTTTATCAAGTAATTAAAATTATAGATTCTTAATATTATTGATTAGAATAAGTTTTTTCATCATGTTTTAATTTTCAATTAAACATAACTTATATGTCTTAATGGGTTCTCAATAAAATTCTCACTCTCGTAGTATTATGAAATAATTTTTTAAAAACATTATTTATATTTCTAAAATCCATTTTTTTTAATAAACATAATTTTTTACCCAAATCTATTTCATTTTGACATATCTAATTCTTGGTAGAGGAATTTTTTCAAATTATACCATCCACATTATTTCTATTTATGTCATATGTAATGTTCTCCTCAAACAAATAAATATTCCATTACTACATTTTTATTGTTAGAACATACTTTATTATAGGTATGATTCACATTCCAAATCATTTACACTATGAGGACTCTATGTTTTATTCAATTTTCTATAGTGTTTAGGTTTACATCCAAGTTTTAATGATAATAAATATTTATTATAAAAATAATGATAAATTTCATGTTTCCCTATAAGAAATCTATTTTATGAGAATATGTGATAATTCTGACTAAGTATAAGGCACAGTTGAGATAAGAAATGTTGACCATGAAACATCGTCAACATAATAATATCTACATCTGAGATACAATCAGTACATCACATTATCCTACTCAAACCTTCAACACTAAAAAAATTCCTATGTTTGAGACACCATTTGAGAATACACCACCAAACCATATATTGTAAGCTAAGACACTGCCAGTATAATAAAAATTGTGCAATGTCTAAGCCACTACTTTCAATGTACCTCAAGAGATTCACACCACTTGGGTTACACCTCCAGTGTCATACCATTAGAGGAACAAAACATTAGTATATTTACAATTCTAGATCCTAAAACACCTTCATTATTTTTATTATTTTATATATTTCAGATTATATTACTCTAATTATAATTTCTTTAATTAAATTCCATTTAATATTTTAATTATTATTTCTTAAATGTTTAAAAGAAATCATATCAGAACATGTAGAATGAAAAAGCTCTTTTGGATTTTCCTAATGCTAATAAAATTGTAGAATACTCACTTATTCAATATAGAGAGACACACACAGAGTAATATTGATACAAATAGATAAAAAGAAGAAATTCATTAATAGAAGAAGCCTCAGATCCACTAAATATCTGAGATCTAAATAGGTGAACCAAATTAAAACCCCAAAGAGGACAGGTGATTTAAATGATTTACTGAGGAATAAAATGATCCTCGCATGTATTTCAAGAAGTAGTAATTTTGTTTTAATCTACTTGGGAAGAAAATATATCAAATCCCATACTTTTAATATGTATTTTCATTTTTATTTTCCATTGGTCATAATTACTGCCATTTTAATATGGATGTCTTTTAGTAGTGTCACCTTTTTATTTTATATAAATATTAAAAGACAAAAAAGTAATTTTAAATAATAATAAATTTTGAATTGGCTGAAATGTTAATATCTTTAACACACAATTATAATAAAAGTTATAAATGATTTGAAACTCATTTAACAACATTAGTACCAAATTTTGGATTTATTGAGTTTCTCAAGAGGGGGGGGGGTTGAATTGGAAACCCAAAGACAATTTTTGATAAAAAGGGATTACTTTGAAATCCCTCTAATTTTTAAATTTCTGCTAGTTTTCTAAAATAAGTAAAATTTTATAGATGATAATAATTCTAAATATTTATCTAAAGATTTATTAGTTCTAGGATGAATAATATATAATATTAATGAATCCGTTAAAATAAATTAAATGTTAAAAACCTATATGAAAATGATTTAAGGTAAACTATATAAGTATTAATTTTATTTAGAAGTAAAAATATTTGTCAGGTTTTATGCCGAAATAATGATGAACAAAATTAAAACACAGATCTTAATGATTGAATACAAGAGGTTGATTATCATGTTGAGACTTATACCTCTTCAATTTTGACCACATACAACAAGGAAGTTTATATAATATAAACTAAATTATACAAAACATGGATCTAGTTTTACATTATCTATCACTTTCCAGGTCACACATGATCTCTTACATAGTTATTCGTTGTAGAAAAATGAAACAAGATACACACAGACGTCTACCACTCGTATACATGGGATAAATAAATATGAAAAATGTTTCGATGATATCTAGTATCTTCATGATTAGCTCTAGTGATAGTGTGCCTATAAAAAAAGAAATTACAAACTATTTAGAATGTAACAGAAAATAAATAGAAAATAGAAATCTAGGAGTGTTGTGTTTAGAGATGTTTCATCAGTTTTAATGCATGTTGTGGCTCTTAATTTTTTAGTAATGAATATTGAGTCAAATTTAATTCAAATATTCTTGAAAAAAGTTTCTCAACTCTTGTTTTCTCAATGGAAAAAATCATTGTATGTGAGGATAATTTTCTTCCTCAGTTGAACATTCCAAACATTTGATCTATCCATGTTTTCAATGTACTTCAACTCTTTATCTCTCAGTTATTTATTGGATCATGAGCTCATTATATCCAAACATTTAATTCAATTATATTTTCTTTCACTATATAACTATGTGTGTATCTATTTATATTTCAAAAATGGTGTTTTCTCCACTTTTATTAGTCATAGAGACATCTAGAATAGCTTCCTTGTACTGCATCTTCTAACATGATGTTTGTCAAACATTTAAGATACAATTAAAACAATAGAAAATGGAATTAAATTTCATAATTGTTGAAATTTGATTAATATAATTAAAAATAAGTAATATAATAAAAATAGTGATGGTATCTTTGGATCTGGTGCTGTACTGATTTTGGAGGTATTTTTCTCTGACAGAATGACAATGGTTTTGTTACATAGTCGGTGTGACACAAGCATTGTGACGGTATGGATATATATTTCTTGTTGTGTTTTCTACATAACCAAATTTTCTATGTGTGTTTGGTGCCTCATATAACAGTGTATGGTTCGTTGGGGTTTTCCCTGACGGTGTCTCAGACCTATGAAAATTTTTAGGGTTGGATCTATGAGTCTAATAGTTTCATGTCTTGATCGTATCTCGTACATAGATATTTTTATGCTGATGGTGTGTCCTAGAAAATGGTGTCTATCTCAACAATGCCTATCTCAATAGTGTCTTATACATAGCTTAATTGATCACCTATTCTATGAAAATATATTACTTAAAGGAAAAGAAGAAATACATCAATATTATTAGATCATTGTTTGTAGAACATTAAAACTAATAGGTCAAAAATATACCCCTTTTTATATTCAGAAATTATTAAATCAAAACAATATTACAAAATTAAAAATATAAAATCAAAGGTATTAAAGATGTGTAGAAATGATAGCCAAGGTAAGATCCAATTATAAATCAAGACGTATCAATCATAGTATTTGTAGAGAGTGGAAGGAATATAATAATAACATATGTAGTATCAATAGGAATTATCATAAAATAATAGTATTAATGATAACACAGATTGAAAATAGATATAAATAGTTCTGTAAAAAATTATGAAACAATGTTCATATTTCCATAAAATTTCATAGAACCACATTTACCATAGAAATTATCCACCTTTTGGTATTATAATTAAGGAAAAGAATAGATACAAAACATAATTAATTATCCAAAAAAGAGTATATACACTAATAATATTTTTTAGGATCATCTCCATTAAAAAATAAAAAATTGGGGTTTTGAATTTTAGGATCAAGAGGTTCTTTCCCTAAATTTGACGTGCTATGATCAAATTTTATAGGCTTAGGGAAAACTATTAGCAATGTAAGAGGAGGTGATATATAAAAGGAAGATAATTATCTATTTACAACTATCTAAATTGTTTGAGTTTTTTAGTATGTGTTAGGGGAAATGATTAATTCAAGGTGGTAAAGGATCAAATGATTTAATAAAAAGGTTGAAAGGTATTGTGGATGGGGAGAATGGTACACTTGTTAAGAAGTAAGTCTAGTTATAGTTGAATGAATGGGAAATGAATCTAGAGTTACAATGGAAGGGCGATGAACATACAGATATGGCATTACTATATTGATAAAATTAATAATGATCTTACCACCCACTTACATGGGACTAAGAAATCACCTTTCTCATTCATAAACATGTTCAACACTAGTGGATCTCCATAAGATATGTGGAATGATCTTTGAAGGATTTAGATAGATAAGGAATTCAGATATTCTAATCCATGAATTTTAAATTACTTTCCATACTATGATTATTATTTGTTCGAGAGAGATATTAATTAATTGATTTAGTAATAGTATCTCTTACATCATGCATATCATCTGAATTGCTAGAAAATAACACCATAATATAGTAATAATTATAATGTGTTCTGGTTAAGGATTCTTAAGGTTGATCCTTGACGCTACCAAATGAACATGAAGATACTAGTCTAAAATCCACTCTACATACTGATCTCAACAAATTAACATCATGCACTTGAGGAGGAATAATACCATCAGAATAATATGAGGAAATATATCTAATACATTTTTGAATACCATCCAAGGAATGATTTAAAATCAGATTTCATTTCCTTAACCAAATACCGGATAGTTTCCAATTCACCACATATCCAATTATTATAAATTTAAACCTCATTTATGTGATACATCATTTTTTGTTGGATATGTATAAAAAATAACTAAAACTGATGACATGTATCCTCTTCACCGATATTTTCATGAAGAGGTGTTTGATTTCATATACACTATGGAAACTTATACATTATCCTTTTAGAAAGAACATTGATGTCATCTTGAGTGACTATATCCATTGGAACAACTGGAGGAGCTGTAGCCGGTTCAGGGAATGGAGCTCTCACATAAGTGAATTCTTAAAGAAGACCATTCGGATAAACAAAACCTATTCAAAAACCATTAAGATTACCTTAAATAATATATATAGTTTTATGATTCATTTTAAAACTTATTTCATATTCCGAAAACATTCCTCATTTCTCTTCCGTGTGTTTTATATAATGGTATAGAATAAATAAAATGGAAGGATATACCAGAAATGAAGATAAACCAAAAAATAATGTTTTATATGTCTTTATAAACATGTAAAATCCACTCTGTGAACAACAATAATTTTTTCTCAATCTGATATGAAAAGTTGGTGAATCTTGCATCTCAACATTCGTTTGAACAATAAAAGATGTGCATTTAATTTCCAAAATTTTATTCATATTATACTTATGAACATCTGGAAAAGAAAACAATTTAATTGTAAATTTATCCACAATAAGCTCATTTTTCTCCTGATCAGTATCATGCTGTAATACATACGCTATAACTTTCAACTATTTAGCCACAATAGAATCTGAAACTTCTTGTTTAGTGGAAAATAAACTGGCCTTAATAGCATCAATAACAAAAGATTCAAGAAACATATCCACTAATGGGAAAATATCCCTCAAAAAATGAATCCTTATGCTCTGGATTAATTTCCATATCCTTTTTATTAACACAACCACAACTAAAATCAGGTTAAATATCACTTCCATCATCTGAAGCATCTTCTTCAGTAATATATTCTTCATCCATTTCTTCTTCTCATCATCATCATGATCAGTCAGTCTAGAACTTTTATATTTATCCTCTCCAATGACCTCAGTCCCATATTCAACAATTTTAACAAACATCTCTATTTTTAAAAACCTCCTAGGGGAACTAGGAGATCTATAGGTAATGGGATAGGATTTTAGAGAGAAATAGGGTTACTCCTTACAAGAACATATTTTTCCTTTTCCACTTTATCATCAATAGATATTTCCTCATCTGAGTATTCCAAAAATTCATCCAACACCAAAATATGATCAAATTTATTCTTATGTCTGGTTTTATGATCAACTGAATTATACCTAACATAGAACTTCTCATTATTAAAAACCCATTGTTTCTACATGAGTTCCATGTTATCTCCATCCTTGATGATGAATATCTATTTTTTTAAAACCACCAAATTCAATCACAAACTCATCATCATCACAAACTGGAACCATAGCCTTTAACATGGTATAAATCATCATTGGGTAGATCAAATAATTAGATATGGAGGAAGTTTTGGTCATCTCGCACATTTGTACAAATAAAAATATACATAGATTAATATGGTGTCCTTTATTCATAATAAATAGTAGATAAAAATCATGATACCTTAGAGTTTAAAAAAATTATTTTCAAGGAAATAAAATATGATGTAATATATTAAATAGTAACTTACATTCACTATCCACCACTAAGGAATCATGCATTATGTTATAATAATCTTCTATTATCAAAATAATGGAATCCTTGTAAATGAACATATCACTAGCTTCTAGAATACTACTTCATAATCATAAAATTCTCCATCTTGAAATACATTTAAACACTTATCCCATTTTTCTAAAGAAAAACTAGACAGATTTCCTTTGATAGGATTTTTAATAAAATATACTCTATCAATAATAAATGGAAAATCTTTGTTTAGATAAAACTCATGTATAAACATTGGATGAAATGCCTCTTATTTGATGAAACCCATTGAAACCATCTTTTATTTTGAATAACCCTTAGTTCCAAAAGACATAATCGACCGATTCCACTTCAAGTACACTTCATTTGATGCAACAAAAAATAGTCTAGTAAGCTCTAGATTTTGTTAGGAAACTATAGAAAGAACACATGATTAATTATTCCATACATTTGAAATCCTAGAATTAAATATGGAAGAAAATATAGGTCACATCATTCTGGGCACTCAGACAATCATTATGAGATCAATCAAAGGTAAGGAATGTGTTTAAAATGAAGGAGAAAAATGTTTTCTTTGGGCTCATGGAAGAGATACGTGAGTTTCATGTGATGCTCATGGTATGTGAGGAATAGAAATATTCCATTTTAATATCATTTATAATATTATTTATTATAAAATCAAAAATAAACATTAAACCAAAATCAAAATTCAGAAAAAAATATGCATCGGGTTTCAGTAAATAAAATTAAACATGATGTTTACCTGTGGTTAAAAAAATGGAAAAAAAATATTGTTTTGGAAATCCATAGAATCGACATCATGATATCACAACAGCATTCCATTGCCAATGTTTTGACAAAACATTACATGAATATCCAAATATATGACACACTAATCGTATTAAAATCCAACTATATGAAAAACCAACAGTATAAAAAATGATATGATAAACCAAAGGAATGAAAAACCAATAATATGACAACTAGAATTAATCGAGACAAATATTTATCATTCTTAATTAATTAATGATATATTTTATTCTCTTAAAATTATAGAACTTGGTGAATAAATTATTTAACTATGTTTCCATTCTAATAAATTCGTGAGTAATATCACCCTTTTGGAAATTATCTCTAAAAAATTGATATCTTATATCAATGTTATTTTTCCAATAATAAGAAAACGAATTCATAGAAAAAAATGTGACATGATCCCTAGGTTCTTTTTCAATCCAAATTTCATCTACACAAATAAGAATCATAATAGCACACTAAATCAAATACATGTCATATGGGTTAATATAATCCTAAATTAGTTGTATATTTGTGGTAATTAAAAATTCATTTAACAACAATTAATCATGATTCATCTTTGGTTTTCTTTAAAACTATAAAATATAAAAACCCTAAACATAATATCTATTTGACTTGAATTCAGTTAGAGAAGATTTCCAATCATAGCAATATAATTGGTTTAAGCACCTGGTTTCTCATTTTCATCAACATCCTTTTTTCATGTGGTACTCAAAGGAGTATCACTACTTTTAATGATATATATATATAAACATTCCAAAAGTTATTTTTTATATTTACATTAATTCATAAAAATTCTTTCATTGTTTTGAAAAAACTAAAATCCTAGAATAAATTGGTATTCACCCCCAAAACATATTTCATATTCATTTTACATCATCATTGAAAGGTATTTATAATGAAAACTTCATGGAAATCCAAAAATCATATAATCAATAAATATTTTCACTACTAATACAACTTTTGAAAAAAATATTAAAAATATAGGATCAGCTATTCCTTTTGAAAAAATATTTTGAAATTAGAACATTTCTCAGCCCATCATAAAAAGAAATAATTGATTTTTTATACCATATAACACATTTTTTAATTTGGAAACATGATATTGAATTTGAGGATTATAAAAACTAGGGGGTTGTTCCACAAATACATCCTCTATTATAGAAACGTTTATCAATTCAATCATGAAATCTATTTTATAATTATTGAAATCTTATTGATCTCAAAAACTATGAAGGATTCATATGGACTCAATCCTTACAACATGTGCAATGGTTTACTCATACTCAATCCAGTTTTCAGATTATAAACATGTGCAACAAGTAAAACCTTGTTTCAAAATATATTTCCTAACTCATCAAATTTATACCTCAAAATTTATTTATTTTCAATAAATAAGGGGTCCTTGGATCTATCTACTATTTCCCACACTTTATTCCATTAAAACTGATTTAACTCTTCTTGGATGGTTGTTACAATGAATTCATCATTGATAGCTTCTTTTATTTTCTTAGGTTCATAATGGGACAAGCAAGATTGATATTTAACTTAGTACCTAAAAGAAGCTCAGGTTTGAGTTACTATATTTAGATAACCTAGAATAACATCTAAAGGATGGTACATAATAGATCTAACATATATAGAGAATCAGGGACTGGTTACTACTAGATTCTTTGGTTAAAGATCTTGAATTTCTGAAAATTCTTCATAACTGGACAATTTATCAGATTGTTTTATAATTGAATCAATAGGTTTTGAATTTATGTTCAATGACGATAAATAATTCTAGAAGTATTCTATATAGGTTTTAGGATCATGCATATAAGTTTCCATAAATATGAAATGAACTAATTCTTCTATATTTTTCATATTCTTATTAAAAACTATATATGTTTTATTAAAAATTGAATAACCATGGAAAATTCCTTCATCACATTTGGTATAAAGTTTTTTTCAAATTATCCTTACTATCAGGAATAAAGAATTTTCGACCAAAAAATCTAATGTAATTTACCTTATGATTCCTTTTATTCCACAACTCATAAAGGGTCTTCTTAAGGATAGGTTCAACCAAATATCTATTAATAATATTGTCGGCTATATCAACAACATGAACAAAAAAATAGATTGGAAGGTCATACTCATTTAACAAGGACATACAACCTCTTGTAAGGTTATATTACATCATTCAATGACACTATTCTATTGGGGTTTCCTATGAGTTGAAAAGATATAACTCTAGCCATTTTGTGATAATATTATTCAGAATATAAATTTTCTAACTCACTATCGTGGTAACTATATAATGTATTTATCCTAACGAAACTAATAGTTTATATAGACTTAGAATTATTGATAAAATAATAGAGGGATTCCCTTTTTTGAGCAATAAAATATACCCATGTATACCTTGGAAAATCATCTACAATAATATAAACATAGTGCTTCCCATTAAGCCTTGAAAACCTTGAAGGTCCAAACATTTCCATCTGAACCAACTTCATTGGTTTAGAATTTGGTACTTATTTACTTAGTTTAAAAAAACATTATGTTTTTCCCTTTATGACATGGGTTATAGACTTTATTAGTGGTGAACTGGAGATTAGATAGATCCCAAACAAACCCTTTCTTAGTTATGTTCCTAATTGGGTGAATTTTGTAATGTGCTACTCTTCTATGTGAAATCAATGAATTTTTATGAATGGTTTTTATGCATGAAACATTTCATAAAACAAATAAATTTATGTATAACATATAAAAGATATACTTTCGTAAATTAGTAAAAACTAAATCATATTTGGAAAAAAAATAAAAGCATTATTCTCAAAAATTACAGAGAAACTATCATCATACAACTAATAAATTCAAAGAAGACTTCACATTAAACCTTAAACATGTAAAATATTATAAATTAAAATTATATTTTCATTACCAGTGTTTCCTAGGACAATTATTTTACATTATTCATTACAACCAAAGAATAAATTCCCACCATCAAACTTTATCAGGAACATAAATTATGAATACTTTCTTATCATATCTTGAGTGACCACTTTCCATGTACCATAAAATTATACTAGAGGTGTTTAAGTAATTATCAATAAAAATTTTTTTGAAAACTAAATGATTGTTTTACCCAAATATGTTTTCTCTATAAATATTAGTGATCAATATTTTGGGACGTCAAATTTTAATTTTTGGGGTTCCTATAAAAAAATGAAAATTGAGTGAAATAAAAACAATTTGGGTTCCTTTTGGAATCAAATTCACTCTATAGGTTTCAAATCTCCATTTAAGAACAATATTATTCTTAATTATTCTTTTATGTCTGGGTTTATATCCAATTCTAGCAATATATTTGGGAGGAACACTCTATCCAAAATATTATGTTAATATGTCTCTACAATTTTTGAAATATTCAAGGTATTTCCTTAATGAATCATTTGAATGTTTATGTTCATTGTTTTCATTGATCAATTGTCCTTTTTCTGAATTTATATAATCATTTCTAAATTTCTATTGACAGTTCAAGCAAGGTATCTTTTACAAATCTTATACTCATCCCTTAATTAATTAAAGTTTTCCTATATCATGATTCACAATTTGAATAATTTTCCATTTGATATATTTTCTTCATGTTTTTCATTATCATAATTATTATACCAATGTATAGGAAAAATATCATAAACTATGGGTAAAATAGATACATCACCGAATTCATACATATAGATCATAAGTTTCCTATTTAGATTTTCTTTAGGTGAATAATTCTAGTCCCTTGAAATTTATAAAGAATCACTCCATGTGGCTTTAATATCCTTTCGGAATCATCTATCATTGTATTCATATCCCTTTTTTATTTTGTAATAGGTAATTCATAATTTATGGGACCATTTATTTTGAATTTATAGAATAGAACTTCCTTTGAATCATCATCCTTTTTCTTCCAATATTTATTCCAATTTTCTCGATTTTTATATGTACCATTAATGTTTTATTTTCTGAAAAATACCTCATATAAAACAACTTATACAATATAGGTAGATGAGATATTTCAAAATCGCTATAATATTTTGATTCACTATTAATCAAATATACAACTGGTACTTTTCCATTTCCTTTTTTCCTATTGTTTTCTAGGAATAGTAGTGTTGAATGCTACTCACTTTCTCATATGATACTCATCTTCATCATAGTTTTCAATTAGTTATTAAATATACATCATAATCATACTATTCAACTCCTATAAAAGTAGTTCAATAATTTCAAAAGATTCTATAATTGATACTAAAGTTCCTCTCTATCTTTCAATTTGACATTTTAATAGGCATGTGATATGCTATCTTCCAATGATTGGATTTACCAATGAAATCTTTGTATTTACAATATAATTGAATTGAACAAACATTTCAGATATAGACTCTTTGGGTTTAATCTAAAAATTTTCATATTTAATAGTGTATGTATTTAGCCTCATTTCATTATCATTTGATGTTCCCTCATGTGATACAATTGGATAATCCCATATCTGATAGGTAGTTATATATGTAGATATCTTATTTAAATCATAACCTTATATGGAAGAGTATAATTCATTTATAGATTTGATATTATAATTGCATTTGGCCTTATTTGGATCTTCCCAAATATTCCTACCAGTAGTAGGAAATTTATATTCATCCACAATGGAATACCAAATTTCAAAACACATATTTTGAATATGCATTTTCATTTTTATATCCCATTAAAATAAATGGGTACTATTTAAATATTGAGGTATGTTATTTGCAATAACTTCATATCTATTTTATATATTAAAAGGAGAAATAATAAATATGATGAACTGAATACATTGATTTGACAAAAAAAATTGAGATCTGTACTGCAGAACTATAATATTAGTCACAAAATATTTGAAAAGATTTTAACACCTCTAATTTCAAATGTTGTTCAAATTGAGTATCTCAAGATGGGGAGGGAATTTATTACCCAATTGTTCAAAGAGATTCAATATCTTTTTTGATTAGGTAAAATAATTACTTAACTATATACCTCTTATTGTATATGTTTTTTGTTTCGTAGATGTATTCATAGAAAGATTTTCTATTCAATGATTAGGGAAATATTAGAAATTTGTATACTTTTTATTCAATTATGGATGTATACTAATTACAAATGGATGTCACTTATGCATGCTAAACATTGGTAAATCATTTTACGATGAATTAATTGGTATTATATAGTGGTGTTTGGAGCCTGTACTAGCCTCGTGATACGTCAATACCCCTCATGAGGGAAACTAGTTTTAGTATTTTTGTGTATACCTACTTATAAAAAATTATTTCCTAAACAAAAGGACTTGATGGAAAGATACTGATTTATTGGATTAAGGAATGAAATTAGCTAATTAGAATTAATAATTTCATCACTAAAGAATTTGTTTTTTTATAAAAGTTTAAATTTATTGATATGATAACTATAGATATGTTTTACTCATTATCTCATACAATTATGATAATACGTTCATTATGTATTCCTTTTATATTATTTTTTCTCACATTATATTCAAATATGGTCTTTTTATACTATCTAATACATTTACCCTTAATAATAATTTTAACTGAACCCTATTTCTTCTATTTCTTAAGGTTATAAATTAATGAATTACCCCTGATATGTCTAAAAAATATATATTTTTGAGAGTTTTTTGTTGAATTTTGAGTCGTATTAATGATTATATGGTTCATTATATAATAGAAAAAATCTCTATTTTTTTATTAATAAATGGAATTTCTTAGTGAAATATTTTTCCCAATTCTCTAAAACTATAAATCTAGAAGGCCCTCTAGATTAATGAGACTCAATATTTATTACTGATATTTTAATCAAATACATCCAAATGTTAGTCACTCTGGTTGATTTAAAATATGATATGTAAAGGGGTATTTATTAGAAATGGATCAATGATTACTATTCTAGGTCACCATAGTTGGTATTGGAGGTGTTTTATATGCCTTTATAGATTAGGAGGTTTGTTGAGGTTAATTTCAGGACTTATAAGTTATCTTTTATAATAATTTTAATAGCATATATAAATATTTTTATTATATAACGTAATATTAAATACTTTATGAATTGGGATAATGGAACATTATTGATAAATATAGGGGAATTCTATACATTGGGGAGCTAGGTTTTCATTGAAAAAAACAGAAATCTCTAGATACTAAACTTTTATGCAAGCATTGGTATAAATGTACAAGGGGTAGTAACCCAGAAAATAACATGTTGGGTATTACATCAATAATAATTGAGTGAAAAAAAGATAGGCATAACTACAGAAATGGTTTGACTCTCTTGTGGGATATTATTTGTCAGATTATACTCTTTTTTCATATCCATCATGAATGTTTTTTCTGATAAGGGATTAGGATATGAAATATGATAAAACCAAACCTAAAGAAGATTATATTGAACTGAGAGTGATTATGTTTGAACTAAAAGATAATTTAATAATTTTTCAATTTAATACAACTTGAAGATAAATTTTTCATTTAAAAATCATTAAATAATTATTACATGGCTTCCATAACTCATGATTAACTATGTTCTTCCTTAGAAATTTATTTTTCCCAAATGAACAAGATAAAAATGTTATCCTCAAAAAAGAATAAATTTCACCATTATGTAGTCTAATGAGATAATATATAATGTGATAAATCTTATGTATATCAAAAACTAGCTATCCCAAATAATTATTAAAATTATTAACATATTTAAATCAACAATGAAAACAAAGAAGGAAAAAATGAGGGGTATAATGGATGTTCATCCAATAAATATGACGTAAGAAATAATACTGAATTTCTTACATCTCATGAATGTCTGGAGAAACAACTTTAGTGTTTATTAAGTGTAATTTTAATTCACTATATGTCTGAAATTGAAGGTCATTGTGCCCAAATATTCATTGTTAATAATTAAGGAACAAAAAATATGTCACAGTAAATACAAAAAATTGGGCACTATAAAAATTAATGCATAAATCCAATGCAATGTGAGGGAAATAATCACTAATAATCTATTAAACCATGGGAACAAGAAAAAACACAATGAATAATATTAAATAGGATTGTGATTCTTAATTTTTAATTTTATATGGTCATGTTAAATTTATTTTTCCACAAACTATTTTATAATGAGTTATAAATAATAACAAATCGAGGAACAATCATTTATAAATATTAATAAATTTTAGATGGATGTCACTTATTAAAAATCCAACTTTTCTTCTCTAAATTATTTTATGTATTAAGAATGGATTAGATATTTATTCAAATGTATTACTTGAGTTTTCATATTGGGAAATATCTTGAAATTTGTTAAATCATTCCATGGTCATATATCGATGTAGACTATGGACATCATATTGAAATTAATTTTATCATATAGGTCTTGATACCAAATCATTATTTTTTTTGTATATAAAATACTAGGCTTTATATCTCATTAGAATATAACACTTAGACCTTTTCAATAATTTAAGTGAACATAACAATTATCCCCAGTGAAGAAGAATTAATAATTTTGAGTATCTAATTCATTTGGTGGGAGGATGTTACACCCTTAGATCTTAAATTACATTTTACATTAAAAAGCTGATGTTTCCAATAAATTACATAACCTGAAACACCAAACCAAAGAATATTGAGAAAAATCATATAATAGTAATAATATATCCATATAAATCTTGTGTCTAAATATATTTCTCCAAATTTTTAAATAAAAACAGAAATAAAGATAAAGGTTATTTTTAGTACAAAGAAAATGATGAAAATTCATTTAGTGTAGAAAAATAATTAATAATAATGATTTATGATTTAAAATCCAACTATTCTAAAATTTGTATTTTTATTGGGGTTTTAGGAATAAAAATATATATTTTACAAAATATACTATTCTTATGAATAATATATTAACACGAATTTGATTGAAATTTTTTATTAAATTTGAATAATAATAGTCAATATTTTTCAAAAACTATTTTCTTTAAAAAAAATTAGTTATAGATTTATATAGAATATAAATTTAAAATTATTAGAATTTTAATTTGACAAAATAATCTAAATTTTTAGATTCAACATGTCATAATTGGATTAAGATGATTTTCGGGATCTTTCTAAAATTTCAATTTTTTGTTAAAACATATATAGGTATTTATAATAAAAATAAATAATTTAAATTTACTACTTTTTATTTATAAACCCAATGCTTATCATTTTTCAAATAGAAGTAATATATTACATTTAGAAGTATTAATATTCACTTGTATTATAAATTAGTTTTCATCACTTATAGAAATTAAATCCAAAATTTGATTTTATATTTTTATTCAATTTGATAATAATATTTAATTTGTTAAATTTAGTTTTTGGTTATAAAAGTATTTTGAACTTGATTAATGTTAATTAATATGATAATGGTAAAAATTTTAATATTTAAAAAATTGAGTTAATAATAATTTTTAATTTTCCACTAATAAAAAAATTAATATCATCTAAAAATTAAATTAATTAATTTTTTTATAATTTTTTTAAATAAATCATCCTTCATTCAGTTAGAAACAAATACAAAATATGATTTAGAATAGATAGTGTTCCAAAGATGATTTTTGGTATGGATGTTTTTCTATATATAAAATGTTTTAATTTGAATGTTAATTTTATCATAATTAGAAATTTAATAATGTTATATTGATATTAAAATTATTTTTATCCAAAAAATATTTTATAAGAGTTGTTTTTTTAGATTATAATTAATACAAAAGTTGCTTTTGTAATAACTATTTTCCCCAAAACAACAATAAAAAGTAAAAGTAAAAATTTAAAATAAAATATAATAAATCTACTTTAAGAAAAATTTAGAAATACATTCAATAGATTTATCAACCCAATATAATCCCAAACTCCATTATTTTGAGATTTATGAACCATTTAACAATGAATAGTGTCATTCTATTATTGAAAAAATAACAAGTGTTCACAAATGTTCTATGTTATTCAATTATAAAAAAGGACAATTAGACCCATTAATTCCAATCCCATTACTTGTATTTTTTTCCAAAATAAGAACAATTTATATCCTTATAATAACTAATTTCCTTTTCATAGTCCATTAGTGTCACATAGTTATCTTAAACCCAACATTTCTTAGAGGACTACCAAGAGAATGTTGAGGGTCCTAATATGCATATTACTTAATACATATATTTTTCTTATTTTAACTTCACTTCAAAAAAAATCAAACCAAATGTAATATAATGACTTAAATAAAATTATAATAATGGATTTTTATTATATTAATTAAATAAAATAATTTTATCTTCTTCTATCCACATAAATACAAATGATTGTTAACCATGCATTTTACTATCTTTATTCGCCGAGAAGTATCATTATTGATTTTTCAACTATATTTTCATTACATATCTAATCAACTGAAAATATCATAAAAAATTCAAATAATAAAAAATAATAATTATTCTGTTAAAAATAAAATTATAAACCTTGATAACCATACTCACCATCAGTATATAGCAAGTTCTTTTTGGGGTTTGTCTAATGACATACATGAACAATGAAATAAAACAATATCATGGCTAAACATGGGAACTAATATATGGATGTAGTTTTATATTAATAAAAAATTTATTTTTCTTATGTTTTTTGAATGTTTATATTCTTTAATTTATTTATAATTAAAATATTATTTTGACCGCTAAAATTACTAAAAGACGACAACAAAATTTTATTTTTTACACACAAAAAAGCAAGAAATATAATAAATAAACCACATATCATAATAAATATTATATTTTATATGAAACTTAGATAATTAATTTTTCTAATATGATAATTAAAATTATTAATTTTATTACTTCATATGTTTGGTTAGTGTGCATAATGAATTAGTAACAAGATATAAGTTTGTGTTGACTCAATTTTCTTCAATTGAGTTACAAACTCTCTTATTGAATAGTATTGTTACAATATTGGTTTACCTTAATATTTTTAATAAATTGTTTTGTATTTAATCTTTATTTCTAGGGCTCTTCAATTAATCCTTATAAATTCTTTATCAAATGACTCATACCAATAATTTTATGTCATTAGTATGGTTTTTTGTATATTATTTTCACCAATTGAGACATATTTATAACTATACATAATGTTTTTCCTTCTAATAGTGTACATAATTCACATTTGTTGTATTTTTATAAAAATAAATTAATTATTTACGATATTTAATGATCCATTTGAATTTATATGGTTTTAGAAGAATTTATTAATAATTTTAAGGGATGTAAGGGTTTTTGAAAACTCAATTTCCTTCCATCAAGTTACAAAAAGCTTTATTAAGTTATATTATTACGAGATGATTTGTTATTCACAATTAATAATTTTTAATTTATTTATTTTTAATTTATATGAATATACAATTATTTTGTAAAAAATAATTATCAATGGACTATTACATCAAATATTATATTACATGAATGGGGGTTCTTTGCCACAATTTATATTTATTGAGACAGAAACATTATTCTGCGCAAAATTTAATTTATATTGTGTATGTAATAAAAATTCCATATATTATATATCGAACTAATGTTATTTTTCATTTATTTGAAGCTTAGTTTCCAAATAATTATGATACAAGGATTTTGATTGGTATTTTAAACGTATTGAATGGATTTTATATCTCAGTTTTCACCACTTGAGGCATATTTGTTATTATACACCATGTCTTAATTTAAATTCTACATCAAATAGCCAATACAATATTTTAAATCCTAATCCAAATTTTATTCATTGTATTTAATTTTTCCTTCGATATGATATCCTATGGAGGGTTTTTACTCTAATGTTTCCAAGTTGGTTAGGGTGTCTTTCTCTCATTTTCAACTCCATGAGACAAGTTTGATCTTCAAAACAATAATTTATTTTATATATTGTATTCAATAACCTATTTCAATAATTTATGAAAATATAATTCATATCATGAGGTTTTAATTCTCATTTCCTGGTCTTTCTCTAAATTCTATTTGGTTTTTTATGTTACCAATACCACTGCAATTGTTTCATCAATAAAATTTTTATTAAAGATTTATTTTGAATGATAATAAATATAATCAAAATTTTATATGTTAAATATTAAAATTTGGGTTGAACGGTTTGTAAAATCCTGGTCTTGGATGAATTAAGGGATATGTGATATATTTAAATTTTTCATAATATGTATCAATGTAAAACCCCAAGCTTCCATGGTGCTCTTCTCTTTGAATAATACAATATCGTGTGTTGCACGCAACTTCGAGTTCTAACACACCATAACCAATCAAACTAGTCATTATGAATAATAAAACCCAATTTTTGAAATTTTATAAATTTTATCGTTCAAAATGGACTTCATTTTTGGATTCATAATATCAAAATTATCTTAGTGTGAATTTTTGGTACTTTTTGGATAACTTTCATATTTTAATGCATAGTGAAAATTACTAAATTCTAATTAAAAACAACTTTTTTAACCGAAATAATTAATAGTGATAAATTATGACTATGAGTGGTTTTAAATTATATTTATAATATATTTTTACCATTTAATACAATTTTGGTCATTGGATGTAATTTCACATTTAAACTGGACATAAAAAAGTGTCAATCTTTTGATAGATATTATCTTTTAAAAACACACTTTTTGTTTTAACAATGGGAATTAATTTTAAATTAATTTCTACCACTTCTATGTTTTGAATTTAGAAAAATGGATTCCATATTTAGAATCAGGAGTTCCAAATTGAGTAAATATGTAACTTTTATTTATAGAAATTTTGAATAATTATTTCGGTAAATATTTTATTTACCTTGGTTAAAGGGTAAATCCAGATAATAAGGGTAAACAATAATATTATAATAATACTAAATTACTCTAAAACATGTTCTAGCCCAAATGGTTGATACATTTCTAACCATGGGAATTTTTGGTCGATTTTGGGACCCCATTGATCTACTTGTAAGTGATAATGAAACTTTATATTAATTAAGTTAAAGTAAATACAAAAATGACAAAAGCATATATATTTTAGCAAAACATTTTTTACATAGCGTTAGAACATCATTATTATACCTATGTAAAAATTGTTATTCAATACATTATATTTTGGTTTGGTATAATAATGATGTTTAATTCATGTAAATAACAAATATATCATGATAAGAATTCTTAATATATGATATACCATCCAATTATGTATTATTTTAATGACAAAAGAATAATATTGTCGCTCATGCGTACGTACGGACTACCGTCTCTACGAACGCGGTGAGATTCATTCCCCATCGTATCCATGAAAGTATAATTCTCATTTGATGTATAAAAATATTGTTTAAGGACTTAATATCATTATTTATATGAATAATATGCAACCTATCCATAACAAAAATGACTTATGTAACAAAACATATAAATTAAAATGAGTAAGTTAACACCCAAAACAATGATAATACTAAGATATTATTAACAAAGCAATTTTAAAAGATCCTATATGATGTCATATTTTTTGTATATGATTCTTGAATTATTTATTTATAATTATTTCACCATTACACATGAGGTTAACCTACCCTCCACCACGGAAAATTACAAGATAAGGGTTTATTTCACAATCTCTTCATTATACGAGGTTGTTTATACTTAATTATCTATTGGGACCTATTTATCATCCACATCCATGTTTCTTAAAAATGTATTTCAAATCATTCTTACTATTTTACAGACAATGGGTTAAAGTCATTTATACACTTGTTTGACTTTTTATAAAATGTTTATAATGGAATATTTCCATCATTTTCCAACCAAGGTCCTTTTTAACATTTTCGATAGAATTAAGGTAAGAAAGTCTTTTTAACTTATACGGAGGGTGTAGTTATTTTCTGGCGTTATAAAATCATCGAATCTTCCCTTACATGATTATAAGAATATTTTCAAAGTAAATGTTTTATTTTATAATTATGTGACTCTTAAATGATTTCAAAATATAAATAGATGGTTCTCTAAAAAGGGTTTTGATTTCGCCAATGCCAACATCAGTTGATGGATTTTAAGTTTATTTGAAGTTGATTTATTATGATACTAAACATCCATATTGTATTGATTGTTTTCTGATATGTTTGATTGTGGATGTGTCATTTTTATACCATTCATGGTTTTTGGAGAATGTATTGACATTTCGTATGCTAGTTTTAATACGAATGTTTATGTTATGTTTTAGACTATTCATATGAGGAATTTATTGGACTTAATAAGGGAAGGGTGGAGCCCGCTATAGCTCCTAGATGCATCGGTAGGTCTAATGAGACCAACTAGTGTCTTGGAACAAGGCCTTGACAAAATCTTATATGTAGTCTTGGCACAAGGACATGACTATGTAGTTATGATATTCTGGAATTATTCATTCCATCATTATGAATGTGGTTATTGATATTGCATGTGACTATTCGACAAGTATAATATCCGTGTGAATAAGTAAATGGAATTATTTCATTTTATTTTTTCTATATTATGCTGAATTTCAAGATTAAAAGGCTTTTGTTTTAGTTATACATTGCCTTAAAAGTTTATGCTTATTTATGAAAGTTTTCGCTATATTGTTATCCTTAATGGGAATTTGAACTCACCCCTTTGTATGATTTATTTTTCCCAGGATGTGAAGAAGTATATTATGAATGATTTTTATGGATATTATAAGGTGATATGAGTGTGGATACAAGATGTTCTTGTAGTTTTCACTTTATGATGTAATATAGTCTTTATGAATGTACCTAGTTGTTCCAAGGATACTAAACTAATCAATCTATCTAGACGTGATCTTTTGTGATCATGCCATTTTTATGTAATAATTCACCGACTCTGGGTAACTGGGGTCGGGGTGTTACAGTTGGTATCAGAGGATGTTTAGTACAAACATTGGAAGCTAGATTTAGATAAACTCTGATTAGATCACATATACCTAAGAGGGACTTTGAGGATTGGTATCGAATAACTTCATAGAATTTTTGTATTGTAGATATTTCGTGAGTTTTCTGAGAAATACATCCCTGTCCGGATACAAGAAGGTAGAGGCGGCTCTGGAACAAATGTAACTAAGGGTAAAACCCAAAAACACCGCTTTGAGCTAGGCGCGAATGGGAACTTGTGCATGACAACGGGCCTTACTGCACTCTTGGTTACGACACTCCCAGGGGATATGATTAGGATAATTATAATTTTATTTACAAACCATTATGAAGGGTTTATAAGTATATAATTTCTCAACGAACCCATTTTTATGATTATGGATTATATCCACAAACTGATCACATTTATGTTAAGTGGTTTACATGTTTGGATTTATGTATTGTGATTCATTATCTAATCTAGTGTATACCATTTTTTAGAATTGGCGCCTAGTGAAAGAAATGGAAACTGTATCAATGCACACACTCCATGTAAGGATTTCCCTCCTAGTCAAGATAATTATAGTGGATCTGGTGATGTAACTAGTGATGATCAGCTAATCACCATACTGGGACAACTCACTTAGGTTATGAATAATAACCTTACCCATATGGATCACCCTGATCCACAGTGTGGAGGGTCAATATTAGATTTCTTCATGAGGAAACAATCACCGACATTCAATGGGAGTAAAAATACCTTAGTAGTTGAGCAATGGATAAATTACTTAGAGAAAATATTTCATGCCTTGGGGAGTAGTGAAAGGGACAAAGTTGTCATGGTAGTTTACCTTCTCACTGGAGATGCTGACCAATGGTGGTCATTGATTCAAAACACAAATGAAGATGATGAAATACCAAATATGTAATAGAGGGAGTTCAAATATCTTTTATTAGAAAAATACTTTCATCATGACCATCGAGAAGATATGAGAAGGTAATTTTTGAGTCTGAGTCAAAAGGAGGATGAGAATGTCGCGAAGTATGAGGCTAACTTTACAAGGATAGAGAGGTATGCATTAGTTTATATACGTAACCCAAGGAGTAAGATTAATTATTTATCTGATGGGTTAATACCATTTCTCGGTCGATCATTAGTCTCACAATCCTTCTCTTCATACGTAGATATTGTCTCATATGCTATCAAGACAGGAAAATAGTTCTCTAAGTCTTACAACTTTAAAGCAATGAAAGAGAAGAAGAGATCTACTGATCACTCTAGAAATGTAAATAAGCGGAAGAAAGGAAAAGTTGAATATCCATCCTGCAGTAAATGTGGGCAGAAACACCCTAGTACTTCTTTAAAAGGAATGGGAGTCTGCTACAAGTGTGGTGAAAAAGTCCACCAAGCTCATGATTGCATGGGGAAGATGGAAGCTACCGATGTTCAATGATACAGTTGCAGGGAGATGGAAAATTATGAAAATGAATGTCCTAAGAATCAGGGGAACTTACCTCAGAAAAGGCCAAGGGATCAAGGCCAAGCTTCTGCTATAACTACTCCTGAGGTAGAAGCTCCAAAAGACGTGGTGGCAGGTAATTTAGTGGTTTCCTCAAGTTTATCCAATGCTTTACTTGATTCTGGATCATCACATTATTTCATATATTCCTATTTTTCTAGGAAAATTATATATTTTCAATTAAATTTAACAAAGGATTTTTCAGTCAAAACTCCTAAGGGATGTATCATTGCAACAATGTTTTGTGAATCACTCCCCATTAGAGCACATAAATGTTCTTTATCTGCTGATCTCATTATCATACATATGATTGAGTTTGATATAATACTCGGTATGGATTTTTTTTCGGACTATGATGCAAAGATTTAATATAAGAAAAAGGAGGTTACGATTTTTGATGATGATGATAAGGAACACCTTATCTTTAGAGTAGAATTGTCACCTCATAATTCTTATCTTGATCCACCCCTAGTAGCTCAAATAAATAAAATTATTGAAGAGGAAGATAATGAAATGACTATGGGTGAGGAAAGAAACGTTAAAATAGAGGATTCACCTATTGTAAAGGAATATTTAGATGTTTTTCTGGAATATTTACCTCGACATCCTCCAGAACCAGAAATTGAGTTTTCCATTGATTTAATTCCTGGTTCAAGGCCTATATCGAAGACCCCTTATAGAATGGAAACTATGGAATTAGTTGAACAAAAGAAACAGCTAGAGGAATTGAGTAATAAAAGATTTATTCATCCATGTGTTTCTCCATGTAGAGCCCCTTTACTTTTTGTTAAGAAGAAAGATGGATCTATGTGGTTATGTATCGACTATAGGGAAATCAATGCTATAACAATAAATAAAATGTATCTCCTACCTCGCATTGATGATTTATTTGACCAACTACATGGAGATCAATACTTTTCATAGATTTCCCTTCAATCTGGATAACATCAATTGTGTGTGAAGAAGGAAGACATTCCGAAGACTGCATTTCGAACCAGGTATGGGCATCATGAGTTTACAGTAATACCTTTTGGGATGACTAATGCACGCTCTGTTTTCATGGATCTAATTAACATAGTTTTCAAGGAATATCTTGAGGAATTTTTAGTGATATTTAATGATGATATATTGGTATAATCCAAAATCTACAATGATCATGAAAATCACTTGAACATTATATTGAAGGCTCTGAGAAAACATTAATTATATGGAAAGTTTAGCATGTGTGAATTCTGGCGTCAGGAGATTTATTTTCTTGTATATATTGTCTCTATGTATGGAACCTTTGTTGATCCTTCTAAGACAAGAGAAATCCACGAATTCCTAGCACCGAAGAGTATAACTGAGGTACACAGTTGTATTGGATTATCAGGTTATTGTCGGCATTACATCCATAACATTGCCTGATTGGCTGACCCATTAATGAAGCTCACACGTAAAGGGGTTAAATTTGTTTGGAAAAAAGAGTGTGAAGAATGTTTTGAAGAAATGATGAAAAAATTAGTCAATTATCTTATATTGACTCTACCATCAGGGAAGTATGGGTCTGTTATTTATAGTGATTCATCGACGAAAGGACTTGGTTGTGTCCTTATGTAGAATGATAGGGTTATTGCCTATGCATCACAACAGAAAAAAATTCATGAGCAGAACTATCCTACTAATGATCTTGAGTTAGCTTTAGTAATCATTGGTTTGAATATATGGAGACATTATCTCAATGGTGAAAAAATTTGAGATATATACAAATCCCAAGAGTTTTAAGTATATTTTCTCACAAAAAGAACTCAACATGAGGAAAAGGAGATGGCTTCAACTACTCAAGGATTATGGTTGCATGATACACTACCACCCTAGGAAGGAAAATAAAGTGGAAGATGCTTTGAGCCGAAAGTATCATGGAGTTTTTAACAAGATGAGTGTTGAAAAGGATCCTATATACATGGATTTAGTAAAGATGGATATGGGAATCACCATGAAAGGTGAAACATCAATACTTTCTCAAATGGTTTCCAAACCATATTTAATAGAAAGGATAAAGTATTCTCAATCCCATGATGACGATTTTAAAAAGAAGATTAATGCTGTGAATTATGGGAGACTGAGTGCCTTTGTGTATGAAGATAGAATATTGAAATTTGGAAGGATACATTGTGTTCCTGATATACCTTATCTAAAAATGGAATTTTTGTACGATTCTCATAGTTCCAATTTGTCTATACACCCTGGGAGCAACAAAATTTATCGAGATTTTATGGATCATTTTTTGTGGGACAATATGAAGAGGGAGATTGCTGATTTTGTGTCACGATATATGGTTTTTCGACAAGTGAAAGCTATAAGGCAACAACCTAGTGGAGTATGGAAACCTCTTCCCATACCTGAGTGTAAATGGGATAATATCACGATGGTCATTGTCATGGGACTACCAAAGACTCATAGAAATAATGATGCAATATGGGTAATTATTGATCGTCTTACTAAGTCAACACATTTTATTGCTATAAGAGAAGATCTACCACATGAATGTCTAACAAGACTATATATTAATGAATATGTGAGACTTCACGGAGTACCCCTATCGATTGTTTCTGATCGTGATCCCTGTTTACTTAAAGATTCTAAAAGAGTCTTCCGAAGGCCTTGGATACTAAACTTCATTTGAGCACTGCCTATCACCCTCAAATAGATGGAAAATCAGAACAGACTATTCAAACCATAGAAGTCAGGTTTAGATCATGATCAATTGACTTTCACGGTATGTGGGATCAATATTTACCCATGGTGGAATTTTCCTATAAAGATAGCTTACATTCAAGTATTCAGATGGCACCATATGAAGCGTTATATGGAAAGAGATATCGCACACCAACCTATTGGGATGACATTGGTGAAATAAAACTTGTAGGCCCAGAACTGGTGAAGGAAACGATAGAAAAGGTGAAGGTAATCCAAAACCACATCAAAGCAGCTCAGAGAAGGTAGAAGAGCTATGCCGATAACCGAAGGAAGGATTTGGAATTTCATGTAGGAGATCATGTTATCTTGATGGTATCTCCATGGAAAAGAGTTATACATTTTAGTAAAAAAGTTAAATTGAGTCCCAGGTACATCTGAACTTTCGAAATTATAGAACAAATTGGGGTTGTAGCTTATCGTTTGGCAATGCCCCCATGTCTCTCCGAATTTCACGATTTATTCCACGTATCACGGTTGAGAAAACACATGCCTGGCCCAACGCATGTACTCACCTATGATGAAATAGAACTTGAACACGATCTTTATTATTATGAAGATCCCATCAGGATTCTTGATACGAGAGAAAAAGTTCTGAGAAACTGGACGACTCGTCTGGAAAAAGTTCTATGGAGAAACCATAAGATGGATGATGAAACGTGGGAACTCAAGAAACATTTGATGAAGAACCACCTAAATCATTTCATGCGGTAGTATTTTGGAAATTCCGAGGATGAAATTATTTGAAGGATGCTAGAATGTAACACCTCAAGCTTCCACGATACACTTCTCTTTAAATAATACAATAGCGTGTGTTGTACGCAACTTCGAGTTCTAACACACCACATGCAATCAAACTAGCAGTTATGAATAGTAATACCCACTATTTGAAATTTTATAAATATTATCTTTAAAAATGGACTTCATTTTTGGATTCATAATATTGAAATCAGCTTAGGGTGAATTTTTGGTAATTTTCGGATAACTTTCATATTTTAATGAATAGTGAAAATTACTAAATTTTCATTAAAAAAAACTTTTTTAATAGAAATAATTAATAGTGATAAATTATGACTTTGAGTGGTTTTAAATTATATTTATAATATATTTTTACAATTAAATACAATGTTGGTCATTGGATGTAATTTCACATTTAAACTGGACAAAAGCAAGTGTCAATCTTTTGATAGTTATTATCTCTTAAAAACACGCTTTTTGTTTTTACAACGAGAATTAATTATAAATTAATTTCTGCCACTTCTGTATTTTGAATTTTGAAACACGGATTCCATATTTATTATCAGGATGTCCTAATTGTGTAAATAGGTCACTATTATTTTTTACATTTTTAATAATTACTTCAGTAAATATTTTATTTACCTTGGTAGAAGGGTAAATCCGGTAAATAAGGGTAAAAAATAATATTATAATAATAATAAATTCACTTAAAACGTGTCCTAACCCAATTGTCTGATACATGTCTGACCATGGGCATCTTTGGCCGATTTTGGGACCCCATTGATCCACTTTTATGTGATAATGACACTTTATATTAATTAAGTTAAAATAAATACAAACATGACAAAAGCATATATCTTTTAGAAAAAAAAATTTACATAAGGTTATATATGTTATATTTTCTACTATAAATTTCATAAGAAAGATAAATCAATTTCCTACATAATGGTATTTTATTTATCATTTTTAGACATTGAATAAATAAATTTATTAATGACAAAATAATGATAAAGTATTTTCCATATTAATGAATATACCAAATAATTAGTATTATAAATGTTAAAATAAATATAATTTGAATGTATTGATGAAATCCACGAATTTTATTGGTTAATATTACATATTATTATTACTTGAATTAATTTTTTTTTGAATTAATAATGTTTTTATGACTTTAAAAAATCATTTATTAAATAGTTTCAAAATTGACATAAATGAGTTTTTAAAAAAAATATTATATTATTAATTGATATTCTATTACAAAAAATCTAAGGATCGGAAAAAGGAATTATATAATGATAGGTGCATTATTAATGGACCACTTGGGGGTTTCTTGGAAGTTTATAGTAAGTTTATTTGACTATATAATATATAAATACAAAGAGGCATGGTAAATGTCAAACTATTTAACAAAGAGTTAAATCAAAATGATAATGTTAATATAGTGACCCAAACCTGAATAAAACCTATTGGTTGAGTGTTTTGCGACCTGTCCCCAAATTAACTTTTAAATAATCCATTTTGGAGCGATTATTAACTGAATATAAATTTATTATAAAATAGAATTTCTAGCTTTTCCTAAGGTTCCCCTCACCCCTCTTATAAAATGGCACTCCCCCTTCTCACTAATTCCCACATTCAAAGCCATTTGGCTCAGTCAAAACCTGCCCAAATATCTTTTCGAATTCCGTCACCTAAACGTAGAGGCCTTAGTTTGATCATAAATCCATCCTAAGAATCCCTTTTGATCAAATCAAAAGGAAGAACCCGAAGAAGATGTTGTGTTTTCACCACCCTATTTCAAGTTCCTTTCTTCTTCAAATTCTTATTTCTTTGTTGTTTCCATTCTAAAATAATAAATCCAGTATCTTCTATATACTCTAATGTTATTATAAATATGGTACAACCATATTCAGTATTCTATCCATCCTTTTAATGACATGTCCCCATACGTGTGTACGTACGGCCTACCGTCTCCACGTCGTGGTGTAATTATTATTCAATACATTATTATTTGGACGGGTATAATAATGATGTTTAATTAATGTAAATAATAAATATAATATGATAATTATTCTTTATATATGTTATACCAACCAATTATATATTATTTAAATATCAAAAGAATGATATTGTCGCTCGTGCGTACATACGGACTACCGTCTCGACGAACCTGATGAGATTCATTCCCTATCATATCCATGAAAGTCTAATTCTCATATGATGATTAAATATAATTTTAAGGACTTGATATCATTTTTTATATGAATAATATAAAACCTATCCATAACAAACATGACATTTGTAAAAAAACATATAAAAGAAAATGAGTAAGTTAACACAAGAAATGACGATAATACTAAGATATTATTAACAAAGCAATGTTAAAAAATCATATATGATATCATATTAATGTATATGATTCATGTATATTTTAATAACAATTATTTAACCATTATACAAGAGGTTAACCTAACCTTATCCAAGGAAATGTACTAGGTAAGGGTTTATTTCAGAATCTCTTCATTATCGGAGGTTGTTTTTACGTAATTATATACTGGGACCTCGTTATCATCCACATCCATGTTTCATAAAAATGTATTTCAAATATTTCATACTATTTTAAAGACTATGGTTTAAAGTCATTTATACCATTGTTTGACTTTTTATAATATGTTTATAAAGGAATCTTTCCGTCATTTTCCAAACAAGGTCCATTTTAACATTTTTGACAGAATTAAGGTAAAAATGTATTTTTAACTTATATGGCGGGTGCGACTATTTTCTGCCGTTATAATATCATCAAAGCATCCCTTACAATATTATAAGAATATTTTCAAAGTAAATATTTTATTTTATAATTATGTTCCTTTTAAATGATTTCAAAATTGAAAGAGATATTTCTCTAAAAAGGGTTTTGATTTCATCTATGTCAACATCCATTGATGGATTTTAAGATTATTTGAAGTTGAGTTATTATGATAAAAAACATCCATATTTTATTGAAGGTTTTGTGATATGTTTGACTGCGGATGTGTTATTTTTATAAAATTCATGGATTATGGAGAAAGTATTTACATTTTTTTTTCTAGTTTTATTACGAATGTTTATGTAATGTTTAAGCTTATCATAAGAGGAATGCATTGGACTTAATAAGTGAAGGGTGGAGACTACTATAGCTCCTCGATACATCGGTAGGTCTCATGAGACAAACTAGTGTCTTAGCACAAGGTCTTGACAAAATATTATTTGTAGTCTTAGCACAAGGCCTTGACTATGTGGTTATGATAGACTGGAATTATGAATTCCATCATTATAAAAGTGATTATTGATATTACATGTGATTATTCAACTAGTATAATATCAATGTTAATAAGTAAATGAAATTATTTCATTTTATTTTTTCCATATTATGTTGAAATTCAAGTTTAAAAGGCTTTTGTTTTAGTTATACATTGCCTTAATTGTTTATGTTTATTTATGAAAATTTTAGCCATATTGTTATCCTTACTGGGTATTTGAGCTCACCCCTTTCTAGGTTTTATTTTTCCCAGGATGTGAAGATGTATTTTAAAAATGACCTGTAGGGATATTATAAGGGGATATGAGTGTGGAGACACGATATTGTTGTAGTTTTCACTTTATAATTTAATGTAAACTTTATGAAAGTATCTAGTTATTCCAAGGATACTAAACTAATAGGTCTTTAGATACTTGATCTTTTGAGATCACGCCATTGTTATGTAATAATACACTAACTCTGGGTAGCTGGGGTCGGGGCGTTACAATCAAGGAAGTGGGGAGAATATATTTGGAATAAGATCAAAAGTGTGTTAATGGTGGAAGGTTCAACTTATTAAAATAATAATCACACTAAATTCCATTCTCTTGAACTTAATAAAAACCAAAAATGTTTTCTATAGGAATTTGAAACCCTATTAATATATGGAAAAGTTCATGCTCATGTGAGTGGGAGTGATCAACCAGGAATTCTACACAAAATATTATTATTTTTTAAAAAAATTCACTTATATTTTCCTTTAATTCAATAGATATCCCTAAAGAGGAAAAATGTTAAAATAACAATTAAATTAAATACGCGATTTAAATTATTATTCACATTTTTTAATTAAACTATCATATAATTCAGAAAAATCCTACCATTTTTTTGAGATTTTATTTGATTTCAAGTTATTTCTGAGACCTGAAAGTTTATTAGAATTGATTTTTTAATAATATTGATAACATAATAATTTGATTCAAGGTGTCAATAAAAAGTGGATAAGTCTAAATTTCTTAAAAATTTCTGAAAATTTACTAAATCTAGATGGACCTTTATAATAGTTTTGATATATGGATACAAATATAAGAGGAATTATTAATTTATATGACTTTTGGAACATCAAAATACCTCTAAATGAAATTTCCAGACATTGAGAATCAATAAATATCTCAATTTAAAATTATATATTTATTTTTTATTCTCACATTATTGTAATTTAGTTTCAATTATTCTGTCTTTGTCCTAATTTATTAGTCATTGGATGTGGATTTATATAAAAAGCATTTAAAAATAATAGTGTTATGGTTTTATAGGGACATTATAAGAACATTAAAATCATATTAAATATAATTTAGGGTAACAATTTTGTAAATACAACAATTCACATAGATAAAATAAGATTTTTTACAATTTTCAAAAAAAAAAACTTGTTCAATGAAAAAGAAATAAAAGTTATAATTAGACTAAAAAACCTTATCTTATAGCGACTTTTTTTCATGGTACATTATTTATACAATATAAGAGTTTATATAGACTTCTTAAGAGATTCAAATAGTAATATTTGTTTTTATTCATGATGGTTTCACTAATTGAAGAGAAATAATATTAATGTTTCCAAAATTATGAGGGATTAAAATTAAATTAATTTCTATTTCCTTGTCAACCAAATTTCAGTAAAATAACTCAATACTCAATGTATATATAATTTATTTAAATAATTAAGAAGAAGTTTGTGGGAAGTAATTTTGAATTTTTGAGTATTTAAGAATTTTTTTATTAAGAATAAAGGATATCGACAAATAAATTTGGAAACCATTATAAAAAGGAGATCTCAGCACTGAATTATATTAATATCATGAATGTATAACAGGAATTATACAGTAGATCATGGGATGTAAATTTCCTTCCGACCACATTGGGATATTTAGAATCATTTCCCAAAGGCAGAAGATCATTCAGGCTGCCACAAGGAACCAAAATCATTCTTATTTTACTACAATGAGAAATTAATCCTCACAGTGAGGAATTCAATTAGTTTATTTTGATAACTACTTTTTAGATTATGTGGGGTATTGTTTTTCTTGTTTCATTAATGTATTTTATTTCCAATGATGATAATATAGTACAATAATGGTCATTACAATAATATTTTTCCCATCCCAGTAATGAATTATTATGTAAATGGTTATATATATCATTTCTTATCATAATTTAAATATTTAATTTTTTGAAAATTTGAGATTTCAATTATTTATTACATTTTCATGCATCATTCCTTACTTCATTAGTCATTTTTAGTCACATTTCCCATGTACAATATTTTTTTCCAATATGTCGAGGTTAAGTGGGATGATATAGGTGTAATCGAATGTCTATTATTACTATGATAAGGCATAGTAGAGAGTCTAATTATCATTTCATTCCCCTATTTTAACCCAAATCAGCATAGAAATGAAATTGGTATCGGTATCGTCCGAATTTCTAGAGAACTTTATATTCCCATCATAGTGAATAATTATTTACAATGTATGTGTGGGAAAAACAAATATAAAAGAAAATTTTTTAATTTAATATAAACATATTTTATTTAGATCAATTTGAACAAATAAACATAAAATTTTGTGTTTTTCAATTATCATTGAACTAATATAAAATAAAAAACTTTTAAAAACTCTATTCAATATATAGACAACCTAAATTCCAATTTTTAATTAAAATTTTTGTGTTGAAGTTTGTTTTTTGTGGCCCATGATTCACATCACATTATATTGGAAAAGGTTTACAATGTAAGAGGGTGGGATTTCTAATTTATAGATTTGATATTTTATCAATGAGGTGGATATTTCTTTGCATATGTTTTGTGTTGAATCATTTCTCTAATGAGTTTTTTTAATATTCTTGGATAGGTCATCCAACATGATGTTGAGATATGAGAACCATGTGTCCTTAGACATGAGACCACATATTCCAAGGGTTTATGAATATAATTGATGGAATATTAATTCATTATTGTGACTAATAACATTATTAAATATCTAAAATAATTTCTTTGGAGATAGAGATATATCATCTTCGAAAATGAACAAATATTTTCATTGTAGCACTAAGAAATATATAATTAAAAATTCACTATATGAAATTCCAAAATATGAACCACTATAATTTGATTAAAGGAATACATAAAGAGTAAGATCACATGATGTTTCAATAATTTATAAAACAATATCCAAAATATAAAAAACTATTGATATGACTGCAAAATATGGTTATGGGGGTCTCCCCAACCCCATTT
Organism: Viscum album; assembly: GCA_963277665.1. Taxonomy (NCBI): domain Eukaryota; kingdom Viridiplantae; phylum Streptophyta; class Magnoliopsida; order Santalales; family Viscaceae; genus Viscum; species Viscum album. Next base: position 2,068,297,561 of record OY728119.1, read on the forward strand.
CCCAATATCTCAATACATCCTAATTTGACAACGTCCAACTATGATCATGAATTATATATGTGTACCAAAGTGAACATACAATATATGAATAATATACTCAGTAGGACTGCATATTCAGTGTCTCAAACAAATCTATTAATATATGTGTAAATAATAAATATAATATTATAATATTATAATAATTAATAAATAAAAAATTATATCAAGGGGTATTAAAAACTACCTATATGGATGATCTTTCCAATTTCAAACAATAATAGAATATGAAATGCACTCCCATAGTCTAGTTATAATGAGATATTTGATGAATAATCACCTACAATAATGATATCTTGGGTTAAATGTTTTTCGAAAAATAAATTTTAATGGAGAATGGGTCATTAGTACTATGTAAGAAATAATTGGTGAAAGCATATTCATTATAAATTTATTAATATGGGTGAATTGCATTCCAATAAATAAAATATTATTGGTGAATAGGTCATCACCACTAAACCCACAAGAATTGATAAATGATTATTTTGCATAATAATCCATATATTTACTAGGATATCACTATAATAAATATTATAGTTCTTGTTTTATCATTATAATAAGTAGTAGTGTGAATATATTATCACCATAACATAAAAAATGTAAATGGGTTATGATCACAAATAATACTAACATAGGATAATATTTAATCACAACTCATAAATCAACTAATATGAACACTATTCTAGTAAAATGAAAATAATGTTAATTTGGTTATAAAAAACATATATAAACATGTTATATATTTAAAATAAACTGTATTAGTGAATTTCTATTCACTAATAAATATTTGGTTTTGGAATATGATATCTCCATAAGTGTAACAAATGTGAATAGATTATGTAAAATAACATAATCATAAACATGGTTGAATGACAGATAACCATTAAAAATGACATGAGAAAGGGTTACTGGATAATTACTAATAAAAACAACAAAAGTATGAATCAATGTATAATAAAAAAATAATGAAATATCATAATTTAATCACAATCATTGTAAATGGTTTATTCCCTAAAAGTTTATCTGTACGATAAACATTATATACTATGTTACCAATTCCCCAAAAATTTTATTTAGTGGACACATATTTCAAGAGAAAACACCCCATGGAATGACAAAGGATTCAAAATGAACACTCATTTTACTAGGTTAACACTAGAGTGGGTAAAAAATATAAAAATTCCCATAATAAGGTTTATTAAATATTGTTATAACCCATATGTAGGCTCCCTATTTATAAGTTATTGAAAAGGATATCTCACTACTCTTATTGAATCATGTAATAAATATGGATATCCCATTTGAGTTCTAATTCCATGGTAACTCAAACATTCTCTTAGTTACATAGCTAACAATGAAAATGTGTTAAAATAATATGGTTTAGAGGAACCATTATGAGTTAGATAATACATATTCATCATTCAAATGGAAAGGATATCTAATTTGGTTTCTATTAGACATACATGTGCTGAAACATTAATACATGGGTACCATACAATATTATATACTCATATAAAACTATGGAATAATTTAGGGGTAACCTACATTATAGTCATAGAGAATGAAATAGATATTATTCCTCAGGGACTTGAAAAAAATCAGGTATATACTTTTAGAGATCCACTAAAACAAATGAATATTGAATCAAATCATTAAATTTAAATACAAGAACATTGGGTAGAGAGATAGTCAAGATTGTTGTGGGGGTTTGGGGGTTCATTAAAAACTCAATAATTATACAGGGTTGTGATTGATTTTATAGTAACTTTAATTATTAAATTAAATTTTAAGAATAATAAAAAATATTCATAAATAATCATGGAAACTAGTTCACATCTACTAGGTTCTATGTACCACACAAGAAAACATCAAGGATAAATAAGGTGGATAGTGGGACACTAGGGTCATCCCACTTATTTAATAAGATATTGATGACCCAATATAAGGCCATTGGTAACTATTACTATTTATCATGAAAGGGATGAATTAACGTATAATGTTTTATCTCTTTTATTGAACCGTTGTGCCCCAAAAATTACACTAGAAGACTAAAATAAAAAAAACATGAGAAATCAGAAATTTATTTTTAAATTCAGAAGATGGTATATGGGAGTCATAATGAGATCCCCACCATATTTATTCTTATCCCTGAGATGTATCATCCAGCATTGTGGGTGAAAATATGTTTCCGCTATGATAATATAGATACCTACCACACCAATTTTTTATACATTATAGATCCATTCTTCTACTAGACACACACACACACACTAGGGGCTCCATATTACGAAGACGTATATTCCATGTATAATACACTATACACAAGGGTGTTTCCCCCAATGAAACCTCTACTCCAATTTTAGTGATCCACATTGATCACCTAATAACAGTTTGAATGATATATTTGATGTTATGATATATTAACTATAACATGTGTCAAACTGTATATCTATAAGAGTGATTACTTGTATGCCAGTGTACTAACCTACTTGATGAACTAGAACAACCCTAAAAACATTTCTATTATTTTTTATCCTCCTAAATCCCATTGGGTCAAAATCTAGGATGTCGTCTCATGAATAACCTACAACCCATCCTAAACATATTTTGATGAAATGACATGTATATATATATGAAGGATTTCAACTTTGGGAAGTCACCAATTACTTCAAATCTATAAAATAATTATAACTCTACCTAAAAGAGATATAACCCAACAATATAAGACATACATGACTCTATCTATCATAGTCGTGGTCGCTATTACCTACCATTCGAGGCCATGATGGGTTCCATCTAAATATATATGTGATATCTATTGTTATAGATGAACCATACCCTGTATTTATAACTCTACCATTATTTAGTGATATCATGGATGTATGCTGATAGAATTTACTGTAAATCCTAAATAATGTACTCAAACACCCCATTTATCTCAAAATGGAACATTGTACTGAACATCATTTACACTACTCAAGGCGCACTAAGTTCCTAACTAAAAATGGTACAAGAACTAAGAATATAAAATCAATACTATACCCATCAACACTCCCTATAATAATATAATCTCCCATATATACTACCTTCAAATCATATTAATAGTTCGGGTCACTCAAATATGTATATAATGATCTTATTTTGTTTAATGATAAATAATGACTCATATAAAATTGATTCCTTTTTGACAAATTAGAAATCATATCACAATACCCAAAATGACCTCATCCCATTTCCATACTAGAATGGGTAATTATATAATATGACTGGGTATTTAGTTCATGATATATACCTTTGGATTAGTGAGGAATATCAATAATAACCATGACCTTTCCTTCCTCATAATGGGACACCAAAACTACTTTCATATGTCATGAAATGTATGGAAAAAAACAAGACAAATTACAGTTTTTGAGGAATGTAAATACCATATCGACTACCCATGTATGCCCATTGGGATTATAACTGTGCCAAAAATATATAATATCTCATCTGAATCATGGGCCCAATATGGTGGTGTATTCTTCCAATATATTCTACCCATCAGCATCTAGTAATCTGAATTCAATAGTTATCTCCCTTTCTCAATATATAGAACTGAGATTTTGATGCTCTGAGATATAATAATAATCCTGCATTGATACGACTAGATATCATGATTCAACATAGTGAAGTGGTTCTATAGTAGCCACTAGATATAGGTCTCATACACTATTTATCAAATTTTATTAATATGAAATATATACCCATGTAATTCCCCTTCTTAAGTGTGTACATTATATCCATTTCAAATGGCTATATATACATTCTCATCATTCTGACTAACAAGTTAGAACATAATCTGAAATTTTATATTTAAGGACATTTATTGTAGAGATACGAAATATATCACAAATTGATAATGAGGATGACACTATTGTACATTCATAACCCCATGAAACTATAAATCATGTATCTGGTAGTTCGGATCATGTGGACTTTTCTTTATTGGAAAACAAGTGAGAGCCCACGTATCCTGTATTATATTTACTCTAATACTAACTCATAATTATGTATAATATAAATAAAAATCATCACCTAAATACATTATATTTAGGACTGACGCATGTCCATCATTTCATTCAACTACAGGAATGATTCCTCATATGACTCATATAGTGAGAATTATACTCACTAATTGGTATGCACCAACATTAATGATTCAAATCTGGAAGTGTCCTAAATTAATCATCTATAATATTCTACCAAATGAAGGATAATATGTGTCTTAAAACCATTAATGGGGTACACCCAAGAAACCATAACATACAACATGTTAGGATTTATATATATATAATACATTAATATCAAATATCCTATGATTCATAACTACAAAATCATGAAATGAAAATTCTATATTCTGATATAAATACAGTTGTCTAATAGTGTACACAATTAAATATATAATTATCAATAATTATCCTACCTTGATTGGGACTGTACCAATAGTTCGCCAATTAATTAGACTATAAATAAATATAGATATATTTAATTTACACTATTCATCAGGTCAATGAATATTATTGGCACATTATAATGTTTTAATAATATAACATGAAATTAATATAGGCCATATTGTCACTCGAATGAATTCTATGGATGATATACTATCCTCACATGCAATTAATTGTAATCCAATGTTACATATAGTAATCCAAACATAAGAGTTACCATATGCGGATCTTCTTAGTGGATAATAGAATTACCCATAGGATTAGTTCTAACGAGATCAATCCTTTCACCTCTAAGTAATCTAAATGAAACTTCATGTCTCTCAGATATACTGTTTATATCCTATATAATTTTATACATATATAATTTCTACAAATATTTTTATCAAAAAAAATTTAACCTCTATCTCATTAAAGATTCTATATAATTAATTTGATAAATCATTGTTATATTGAAATACAATATGTTAGAATACTAGTTGTATTATTTCATTTTGATCCATTTATGTATGTCCCAAACAAAAAGGGATTCCATCCAATGTGACACCTGACCAGGCCCCAGACATGACCTAAAGGGAATTCCAAATCCCCATGATCTAGAAACTAATTCTTGGGTATGAAAAACACACATTGAGATTGATTTTAAACATTAATTTAATAATAAAAATCACAAGATAATAAAACAACACATAACTAATAATCATAACCAAACAATATAAATTAATTTTCAGATTCAAACATTAACTAATAACAAAAATACCAAAACTAAAGTTTAATAACCAAACCATCAATAAAACATTCATATAAAAAAGGGCCATCACACTGGGGGCACTACCACCAACAATAAAAAAATTGGAACACTAGAAATCAGATCCACAATCACCACCATAACACAAATTTTCTTTACTTGGGTTATACATAAGAAAGTATACATACCCCAAAGGAGTATATAGTTCTTGAGAAAATTCACAATAGGATTCCACCCAAATGAAATATTCCATGATATACCATTAAAAAATAAATCAACACACATATTTTTGTAATAACATTTGGAAACATTTTTAGTGAACATTTCAAGGATGTTTCATTCATGAAAACATTTTTAAAGTACTCCTTTTTTCAAATAAACATTTTTTTAAACTAAAATGTATAAAGGGTTTGTATAATTATTATATTTCTCACCACACCACACATGACTCATGCGACTAGATATAACCATATGTAATCCCTATAGGTAACTTCAAAAAGTAGTACCTGATGAACCCCATATCGTAGAGATCAGGATCCTCCAACCAAAACAAAAAACATCCACGTGCATTATTCACTTAATGGTAACACATCCAAATATATTTTTGTCTCTGTAAAACAATACAAAACCATCAGTGGTCCCATGAATGATCCAATATATGGGATCCCATCCAAAGGATCAGTGGCCTCTGATCATATCACATATTTTGTCAGTGTAATAGTGTTAATATTTCTAGAAGAATCCATGCAATGTCCCTTCCAAATCAACTTGCATAAAAGTTCTTGTTTTCTCTCCTAGATTCAAAAATTTCATTTTTCCCCAAATCCCATTTCAAAGGTCACATAAATCATTAATTAATAATACACATTCCAAACATCATTAACACATAATGAAAACACCAAATTTTGAAATAACATTGAACTATTGATCAAAACTCAAAAATAAACCACTATTATTGATAAACAATACCACATTCTATTTCATATGTCCAAAAAAAATTTAAATTACATTTGTAACCACTTTAATAATTTATAAAACCCATTTGGAATCACAATAAGAAGTGTACATAAGAAATTAAATCATTTCCATGGGAAAATAACAATTGAAATCCATAATAACTAAAAGTACATTTTATAACATACTTCCCATTAATTTAAAAATACACAAGTACATTTAATATCCACAATGAATATTTCAACATGAAACAAAAATCCATTTTATTTGTAAAAATCATTCAATTCATCCACACCTAAAATCCATTTGATAACATGATTCTCACCTTATAAACAAATATACCAGACACATTCACGAATCTCCAAAATGATGAACACATGAAACATAAGCAATTTCTTTCAGAAAACAAAATTTTATAACATATTAATCTCCAAAACTTTTAAAATATGTATTCCTTTAGTAGAATTATCATTAGATCCTAGTGGGAGAGGATATGTATCATCTCCACCTTTAGATGCAGTATCAATTTCCCATCACCAAGTAAGTAGATAGAGTACTACTAACCAATCAGGATTAAGAGGTGGTCATGTATGAGGATTGCAGGATTCAAATATACAACGATAATAGAGAGTGCCTTCCAAAAATACTCATGTTGTATCTCAAGGTCATGAGTTTTTCTACAACTATATTGTGAATCTTACTCCAAATGAGCAGAGTAGCGGGCCTTCTATATTTTGAGGTAATACTATAGTATTCAGTACATTAGCATCTTCTTTATTTGATGATACAACTTAACATTATTTTATATCTCTAGTAATTATATATTATTTAAACCTAATTATAGATAACTTTTTTGGAATAATGACTATAGGCTCACCATGGGAAATCTAATTCAATAGTTGATGTGGATGTAAGGAATTACCCTTGATATGGGTAGTGATCATTTCTCTATGGAAACTACTTTACCTTGAAATGATAAGCTACCAAATAATACATTGAATGGAATAGTTAATAGAAAATCGCACTCAATTTGAATTCTTTCATCATAGGGTGTCCTTCATATTACATGAGGGTGGTACATATACTCCAAAGGTAAATTGGGATTTCTTGGAGAGTTGATATGGACATGAGAAGAATAGGTTTGGTAGACTGACCACAATGATTTCTATTATATTTATGTGAATTCAAGGAATTTGAAATATATATTTCCTTTAAGTTGAGGATAAATATAGGAACATTTTCATGGAAAATTTTTTGGATCACCTTCTATGATAGAGGTGGAGTTCACTATTTACATATTTCAAGGAGTTGAAATAATGTCCTTTCCCCCTTAATTAATTTATCATATTGAACTATAGGAACACAATATGAAGTTAGAGTACATAGATTCTATGGGATTTTTATGACCTAGTATGTCACTATGGGGTTACACGATAAATATTTACTAGAAGGCCATTGGTACCATCAAGAGTTGTGTGGATTACCATAGTTTGAATCGTCTTATGATGAGGATCATGTATCTTTTACCACATATAGATGACATCATCAGCCATCTCTGAGGAGATCAGGTCTCTCAAGGATTGATCTGAGGTCTTCCTATCACCACTTGCATGTGAGACCATTAGACATACCATTTACATTGTTCTCTTGTAGATATGTCTTGGGCTGGTATTTGGTCATGTCATTATGTCTCACTAATACACCAACATTTTACAGGGATGTGATGTATCTGTGTTTTCTCACATATTTTGATTCATTGATAGTCATCTTCATGGAAGATACCTTCATGTATTTCTACTACCAATATCCCTATGATAGACGTCTTGAGATCATGATGAATACACCAAGAGGGAACTAACTCTATGCTCTGATCATTAAATTCCACTTTTCAATTTAAATTTATCACTTCCTATGTCGCATTATCTTCGAGAAAAGAGTATCTATTGGATGTGAGATGTTTATATCAATATATTTCTAGGATAATAACAAGAATTTATTTGATATACATAGTTTCTTAGGGTTGGTTGGATGTTATAAGAGTTTTATTTATGATTTCTCATAGCATGTAGAACAACTTATTGGTTTTATCAAGAAATGTTTAATAATTACATGGTCTAAAATTTGAGATAATTATTTTTAGGATATAAAAGGAAAGATTACATCTGCGCCAATCCTTATTCATCCAGAGCCCAGAAGAAGTTGAGAAATTTATTATGGCACTTTATGAAAATAATTGGGAGCTGTTATGATCCAAGGAAATCAATTAATTTCATAATGTTTTTGAATAATGATTCCTCAGAAGAATAATTACCCCACACATGATCTTGATATAGAAACATTGGTTCATGCATTATGTGTTTTGAGGAATTTCATTATTGGAGAGATATTTCATGTTTAGAATGATAAGAATGTTTCAAAAACATCATTATATTGTGTGACATAAATACAGGATGTGAATATGGGGTGAATACCAACAGACGTTCAACATTTTTCATTTCTATACTACTAGGAATGGAAATTTCTGGTATAATTCTCCAATAATGGATACTTAGACATTGGATTTTAATGAGTATAGTAGTTGGTGGTGTTTGATGAACCTATTCTCTAAGACACACCTATAGATCAAAGTGTATCCTGAGAAGTATATATTGTTAGAATTGGATGTGACCCAGACACTTCTACATAAGGAAATGTGGAGTTTACCCTTGATCCCAAGGGATTGGTTTTATGGGAAGGTGTTATAGATGGGGACCCACTTCCCAATTTGTTGGTCGATGGGGATGAGTTTTTGAACATTCTATGATTTATTTGTGTTCAATATGAAATTTGAGGTGAATTTACATGTTAGTGTAATGCCTCCATATAGGTAGTATATTAGGGTACTTCCAATATATATCATAACATTTGCCACCTGTATTATTGTATAGGAATGAGAAGAGAGATTTATGGTTTCAGTACATGGAGTTCCACCTATCAGCAGGTGAAGGGGGAAAAATAATGACCATATGTGCTTCTATTGAAATTTCCCATTTATCAGCATAAATGCGGCAATGTTACCAGGGATTTATGACCGGATTATTTGGATCCCCTCCTGGAAGTGCTGTAGTATGGGTGGTCAGAGACATGCATACAAAGGTATTCATTTTTATCTATTTAGATAAATTTTATCGGTAGATGTTTATGAGAGGTTATATATAATATAGATCATACCATTCACGAAAATCTATATACAATCGTCTTAGATTTATATCCATTTTTATTTTCATGGGTTCGATGGGGGTTTTAAAATGAACTTGGTATGTCATTGATTCTGAGAACAACCTACCATCGATAGACCATTCAAAAATATGATAATATGATATATATATATATATATATATATTATTCAACATTCATGGGGAATGATTACTCATTTGTGGATTTCTAGGGACAAATGACATGAACGTTCACAAATTTCATATATTAATAACTTCGAGGTGACTATATAGATGGATATTTATAAGGATTTATACAATAGTTTGTATCATTCATCCATGGTTTGGTTAGAGAAAGGAGATGTGGGGAAACTATAAACTCATATTGTTTTGGAAACATCAAATCAAGTTCAACTTATCTAGAAGAATATGTATAAAACTCACTATAAGAAAAAATACACTGATAAATTCCACCACCATCCACCAGATTTCGTGGTGGGGGATTGTGTTTTATATTAAATATCACATACAATGGGGAATATAATTTTTTAGAGGCAAGGAAATATATCACATAATTATACCGGTCCATTTGATATCTTAGTGAGACATAGGCTGATAGCCTATTAGATATCTCTTCTCCCGAGTACTAACCATGCTTGATTTATACCATGCATTTTGGCTCCCCATGACCATGAAGACACATATCATACTCTTGATGTTGATGTTGTTGAATTATAAGTTGATTCTTCCTTTGAGTAGTATCCTATCTTGATCCTTGATCATAGCGTGAAGGCTCTCTCTGGTAGGTAAGTTTTTATTTTATGGATTATATGGTAGGATAATTTTGTATAAAATGACACTAGGGAGACAAAGTATGATGAATGATCTTAATGGATAGAGTTTTTCTATGACTATTCTTAAACACCCTTATAATGAAGTCTCTATGGAATGTTATTTTATTGAGGGGATATTATATGATCTTGGTATATATCATGAGGTATGTTTATTTTAAATTTCCAATGGATCCTTTATTTTTACCCTTATGAATGTTACCATATGAATAAGAAGTTTTTTGTAAGTTTCAGGAAAATTTTCCTACCCAAATCCTTAAAATTTGGAACAAATAGGTGGGACACATGATTTGTTTAAACTCTGTGCCTAAGGATATACAGTTTTAGTAAACCATGTGGGGAGATTCGGGAGAACTATAGAGGGGTGTATGTGATACATATGGTTTGGAAAAAACCTATTCCAATACCTCATGCTTAGGGGTACTTGTGAAGTGGAAACACATGGTTAGAACATGTTTTAGCAAAAAATTGTATCCAATCATTAAACCCCTTAAAATGGATGAATTTATGATTTTACACCCCTTCCATTTAATTTACTACCACCTTTTACCTCCCTTTCTCACACACAATATCCCCCTCCTCTTGTTGAACTATCCTTCCCGATAAAAGATAGGATTTGAGATATCTTCTTCATCCAGACTCGAAATCACTCAACATTGGTTACCTTGGATAGATATTGGGATAACTCTCTTATATTTTCTCAATAATATAATTGGACCTAAATATAATTGTTAGGATAGTTTGATATTTCTTGTTACACCATTTAGATTCATGGATTATGTTTCATTCTACTAGAAAAACCTCTTAATGTGTGCCTAATAAATTCCCCTAGACTTATTACATGATTATGTGATGAAACATCATCTTAGGGGTCTCGGATTGACTTGTAAATAATATTTATAACAATTGGTACCTTCTCTTAGAATATATTTATTTTTACATGAACATGTTAATATATATATATATGCTATTTTGGAGTGGAATCACTTATTAATTGTGATACATCGGCATGAAATCACATACAATTCTTATTACATAGGAATGACCTCCCTTATGATTCATGTTACATGGGAATGATGTACCTTATTAAATTTTATACACGGGAATATATTCCCTTATGATTTACTATACTAGGGCATGAAATATTGTATTACTCTTGATTCTTAGGCATGGCGTACTGTAATACATTATAAAGCTCTTATGAATAGAACTATATATATCTATAAGTATATAGTCTATATATACATACTTATCTAAATGAATTTATATATATCTGTATAAATTTTTGTATATATATGGTCACATGATATGAGGTATCCTAGGTTTGGGGGAATATAGTAGTCTCTTCCTAGTGTCTTTTAGGAGAAAGAGGGTACTCATTTATATTATATAATTCTTATTTAAATTATTATATCTACACACTGCCATTTTATTAACATTGGCAGGATCATAAGAGACATCATTTTTTATTTACTAGTCAATATATATCACACACTATTTGGGCCCCATTTTGGTATCCAGAAATACATTTTTGATACAGGTATGGGTAAATGGAATCGCATAACTTTAGGTTCTTAATATTATTACATGGATAGAGTACAATATTATAAGACCATGAATATTCTAATAATGATATTGGATATATATTTTGGTCCTTTTTTATTATGTAGAGAATGTTTTATATGGATCCAAATTTGATTCCATGTATTTATTTTTTTGAATAGAATACAAACATGAGCTAATTTTGTATATGATAATGTTTTTTCTTCAACCTATTTATCATTTCTGGGAATCTTATCCTCACAGAGTTTATTTTTATAATATTTCTACTGCATATTGTTATTGTATACCACTATGATACACACTGATCCTTGGGGTATATTTTCCCTACCATACAATCATAGATCATTCCAAATAACATTTGGTCTCTAAATTGCATCACTGGAAGTTAAGTAGCGTCATTGTTATTTTACTAATCCTTGAACCATATCTGGATGTATTAATGGATTGGTATTATTTTAAAATGTGAGTCTCATTTTCACATACCATTATGATCATTATATGATTACATATAATCCATGAATGATATACATCTTACTAAAACTTATAATTTATGTCAACATTTTCTTATTTTACCTTTTCTATGAGATATAAAGAATTTTTTTTAAGTTTGACATGTCTCGGAAGGGTTCTAGTTGGGAAGAAATAAGTGGGATATGATAACGATCTTTTTAATACTAGTTATCAATGAGTGAATGTTTCCAAAAAAACTTTTCGTTTCATGTTTTGGATTTATATGATTAATATTTTACTAATATTCCATGAATATGTTATAGTAATTTTGAATGAAAAATATGGGTCACAATAATAACATTTAATTTTAATTTAAAAACAATTTATCGGTTTTCATTTAATTAATCATTTCAATTGTGAGATGATTTTTTATATATCATTGACATCCAAAAAAAATTTATTGTATTTATAATAAAATCATTTAGTCCTTTATAATTGAGAACCTTAATAATTTTAAATGATATATAAATTTTAATACTAAAAATATTTGTTTTCTAAAAAACTAATGCAAATATTAGAAATTTATTTTACATAAAAAATGAAACATTATCATATAAAAAGGGATTAATATTTATAATAAGTAGGTCTAAATGATTTAATAATGGGTATTTATTTTTATTCATAAATAATGAATTTCATGGGGAAAAACTAATAACTGCGGTAAAAGAGAAATGAAAAAAATAGTTAACCAAAGGAGAAATAGTCCAAAAAAGATAAACATTATTCATAATACAGTGGTCGATGTAAGGATTGAAAAATCCTAATATTCAGTCCATTATTTTCCATATTTGTGTCTTCATAAAATGTAATAAATTTACACTTTTTTATTAAATTGAAAAATAAAAAAATTAACATTTTTTCCACTTATAAAAATGGAATCTAACCACACATTCTAGATGACACAAAATATAGATTTTATCTAGAATCTCTGAAATTTTTAATTACCCTATAATAAAATTTAACATAATTCATCCTTTTTTTGGATGATACTTCTCTTTGAATTAAATTCTCAAGCAGTCCACCAAGAGAAGGACCAAGTACTCAACATGATAACTAGTTTTTCCATTACATTTTTTATCTTACTTTTCAAGTGAAAATCTTATAATTACTATAAAATTAGTTAAAAATTATATTTATACTATGTTTTATTAAGATAACATAACAAATATGAACCGCCATTCTACTTTTTGATAATGAAAAAATGAAAATACTATTCACCCATTTTTAGACTAATTCCTCCATAAAGATACATTTCTAATTTTTGATCTTTATTCGTTATAATTTATTAATGTTTAATAAAATATTATTCATGAAATTAAAATATTAATAATTATATCACTTTTATTCCATAAAAACTATGTTTTTACAAAGGAAACCACTTTCACAATCATAATCAACCCATAATTATGATATGTTCAGGTTTGTGTTGGTCATGTAACCTATTTGAACAATGACATAATGTAATACCAATGGATTAAAATGATATCTTAATTAATCATATCATAAGATTTATATATGAAAATAATTTTTTTCATATCAAATTAAAATATTAGTGTTACAATAATTAATTAATTTTTCTATGATTTTTCATTAAAAATAATAATAACTTGTATATAAGACTTGTCATCTTTTCAGATCATAACAAAAACACACAGAGAATGAAATTATAGAATTATATAGAATAAAATACATATTAATTTATGATCTAGGAATGATTTTGTTTTCAATATGAATGAAGAAAAAATTATCTATTATGGAACTAGTTCAAAATGATCATGATTATACACACATGATATTGAAAGAAGAAATTAACTTCCATACATTAGTTTAAAGAAGTATTGCAAATTAAATTTAAACATGGTTATAGTTATGAAAGGATGTTCTGATATATGTTATTTAGATAGTAATTTTTATATAGGATATTCAAGTGCATTTGTGGATGTCGTGAATTATTGTTAGTGTTTCTTCATCACATTTTCAAATCCATGAGAAATGTTTTCTTAAATGAAATATGTTTTTATATATGGTGTATAAACATCCATTGATTTCGTATATAATTAATAATATTGGAAAAATGTTATTTTTTTTAGTAATTTCTATAACCATCTTTAAATTTATTTTGATTAAAATTTTACTTAAATTTTATGGGATTCATTTCCAATCTTATCGTCAAATAATTATTGTTTTTAATGAAAATCCATATGCGGATTTTTTATTTTTTATAATCCCAAAAAAAATTTTATATAGATAGTCATGGTTTTATACATTTCCCTTAAAAATATCATTTCCTCTTGAAACATATTTCATTCAGAGTTTATTTTTTATGTGACTATGATCACATGTCTTCTTTTTGGATTGGAAACTCCTATTCTCTTTTCTATATTCATTATATTAAATTGAAAATTTCTTTATCTATAACACAATATTTGAGAAATAACATTTCAATAAAAATTAAATATATTTAAATTTTTTTAACAATAATTAAATTTTTTAATTATGATTTAGTTTCATCAATGTGTGAAATTTTAAATTTTTATCAGCCTCCATGTGAACTCATATTTTCACTATTTTAACTTTTTACATCACACATACTCTATATGTTCTTCTAGTTTCTAATTAAAATTATAATGATCCATTTTAAAGATATAATTTTGTAATGTATATTTTCATACGGTTAATGATATTACTTATAAGTAAAGTGATTTTTCCAATGTTCTAAAAAAGTGCATTTCACCTGTGTGAAAACCTATTAACATATTTTATATAATTTTAATGTAATTATTAAAATTTAAAAATATAATTATTTATCTCTATATGGATTGATAAATTTTACTTTCAATCAAGGAATTAATCAATAACTATGTTTTTATATAAAAAATTCACATTTGGATTGTCTGAACTATACTTCCAAAAAATATCATGTCAATACCATGATGTTTATTTCCTTAGTTAAAGGCAGTTCCAATTAATTCAACACATTTACATGTTTAATTGTAAATTTTTTTACTAAATAATATATCTTATATCAGTATGGTGGAAATAACATAAAATTAAGTGGATGGTATCTTGATAGAATGATATTTAGTAAAATTTGACAACTGTCTCTTCTACATTGGTTTATCTATCATGAGTTTTTCGATAATTATCAATGATTCCATTATTTTTTCCATTATAAAGGTGTATAAAACCCATATTATATACCTGGGTTATTTATTATATTATGAATGATTTATTTCAAGTGGTACACACACGTTTGGATGATGGTTGGTTATTTTTATATTTCACTCTAATGCATTAGTTGGGTTTGATTTATCTAATGATTGTAGTGGATAAGAATAATGAATTTATTTAAAAAGGAATGAGAAATTGGGTTTTCTCAGAATCTAATGAATGTGAATAATAATTTTCCCACAAAGGAGTTGAACCACATAATTTTCCTATATGTTTTTTTAATTATTATGGTTGCACCACCTTTGAAAGTTTATTTTAATTTGAGGCTTTGTTACATTCCATATTTATGCCTCCTTTTTGATATATACTATACTTTTATAGTAAGGCCTCCCTTTTTCCTTGGTTTATGATCTAGGATTTTATTTTGGAATTACATTATTTTATATCTATATTAAAACAATATTATTATCTAATTCTCACTTATGATGATAAATTTTTATCGCTTGTTATTAACCTAAATGAGAATATGTGGTGTCCAAATTTTCCCGATTCAATTTACATAGGTTATAAAGAAAATAAAAATGTATCTTGAGCCCAAAATATTATTTTTTGTGGATAATTTATAGACAATTTTGAGGACATGTTATGGATTATTTAGTTGACTATATGGAAAGAAAATTTTCATTAGCTAGAAAATACGTGGCTTTTATTCGATATATTTTATCTAAATTCTCTAAACCTGTAATCTAAAATTATCACAATAATTTTCTTTAAGGAAAATTACACTTTAAGTCATGTCACAATGATCATGTTATGTTATTGGTTGGTCATATTTGGTATTAGAGTAGGATTTTTATAAAATTAGTGATTAAGAAATTATAAACATTGAATTTAAATGTCATCATGGGTTGATAAATTAAGAGTAAGGATAGTTTAAATGTTATAAATAACTTTTTATTTTATTCAGGGTAATGTGGAATATTTTAGGGAATTAGAGAAGAAAAATTTAGTGATAAACCGATATATATGTCAAATAGATATGTTTATTTATAGGATAACATCTAGATTTTTTTGTAATGTTGAGATTGTGTGATTCTCCTCTTTATTACATCACTATATTGAAACATGAAATTGGATGTGACTATGACAAAAAAATGGGGTCATCACATTGAAAATGGCTGATTTAGTATCAATGATTTTGGTGTAAGATGACTTGGCTCAAAATCACACACATTTTATGAAGCTCATTGGGGATATTTCTTTATTAATTACAATTGTTTTATATGATATTATTATAGATTTATTTTGTTAGGGAATTTAGTTATGGAATGTGATTGATCTCAACCTATAGAATCAATTATTGAATCAATATTTATTTAAATTGACCAGAAATATAATATAATAATTTCTAAGAGTATTATATTTTGATTTTGTGTTTTTGATGAAATAATTATTTTATAGTGATAATGCCTCTTCAATAATAATTAAATCCTTTTGGATTTACTAATGGGAAATCCCAATACCAATTTTAAATTATATTTCATCCAAAATATGTTCATTTTCCCAATGGAAAATCTAAAACTATAAGATATTATGTTGGAAATCTTGTTGTTATTCCTAAAAAGCTATCATAGATTAAGATTAATAATTTAAACTCTTCCATGTTTCCAAACACACAACATAATATAAGCATAGAGTATCATGGTTGTTTTGGTGACAAAGATGATGAAGGAAAGAAAATTTATCTTCCTTCGTTTAAAAAACACTGTATGAATCTCTAATTAAAATAACCTAAAAGATATGAGAGATGTTTTATGCATGAAAAATAATCCCATATATAAAATAATTGAGAAATAAAACTGAATTGATTAGAGCACATACTGAAAGGAAATATATTTTCATCAAGGTACCACTAATTGAAAAAGGTCGTAAATGATGGGAACATGGAAATTATTCAAGTAATTCAATTTTCCATGGGATTCCAAGGATGAAAATAACCAAAAATTTAATGAATACTGAAATAAAAAAAAACTACTTAAATAGGTTCTAGAAATAATATGGAAGGAGGATCTATAGTAACCCACCCATAAAATGTATGTGTTGTATTTTAATCTCATACAAGTTACACATTTATACCTAAAAACACAAAATCACCGCCTTGATGAAAATATTTTGATTTATAAATAAAATTTATAGTTGTATTAAGTTTGTATCCCATGTATAAAACTACGATCTAGTAAATTTTTAAAGGAACAAACTTTCTATAAAATTCTATCATCCTTCTATTAGTCAAATTTAATGTTATATTAGGACATGATTTTCTATGATTATATAGTGTATGTGATATTTTAAAAGATAATAAAATTACATAAATTAATTATTCTATGGACACATACTAATACAAAGATAACTATAAAATACTTATAAAAAATATACCCCATTATAATATAGTATTTAAAAAAATGTTTAAAAGAAAAACTCAGCATTATTATATTCCAATTTTAAGGGAAACAACAAGGTCGCTAGTCATGCCAAGGATGGTGTGGATGAAAAAAAAATTATATATTAAATACAATTTCATGTATATCTAATATACATAATTAGACAATTCATTATATCGAAATAAATAATATTGGATATATGTAATTTATTTAAGGTAGGGAGTGTATAACACCTCATTATTTTGGAATATTTTTTAATCTACCACAATTCTATTTTAAATATATTATTTCAAATGGAACACAAAAAATAAATTATCTTAATGTTATTTTATTAGAAAAATAAATAAATAAAAAATATATGTTTGATAAAATGATAAAAATCAATTTTAGGTTCCTAAAAAATATGATTATGAACTCTTAATTCAAAGAAAATTCAATTTACAATAAAATTAATTTTATCATTTTATTTAAAATATAAATTTATAAATAATTATTTTTTAATTTTTTAATACTAACTTCTATTTTGAATTCATAATTCCAATTTTTTATTGGGATATATTTTTGATTAATTTCTAAAATAATTCATTTTTATGTGAATTGGGAAAAATACATGTTTACAAAAAAATATACCATTTAATATTAATTATTATATAACATTGACCATGAGTTTTAATAAAATAATGATTGATCTAATATATATTAGTGTATTAAAATTATTTATTTAAGAAAATTCTTTTTTCATTAAAGACTATGTTCCATATTTTAGAATATAAGTAATTGTTCACTAAAAACAATATTCATTATTTTCATATAATTATAATTTTAATATTGGTATAATTTTTTGAATGGATTTAAACATTCATAAATGTTTTCAATATAAACCAATTTTTACAAGTAAAATTTATTACACAGATAATTTTGTCAATAAATAATTTTTTTTAAATACACATTCTCTAATAACCTATATTTTTTTATTACATGAGACATTGTTGAAATAAACTTTTTAACACATAAAAATTTTAACTAAAAAAATATTTCATATTTTTAATCCTTGTGTAAAAAATAAATTATAATAAATTATTTTAGGCCTAAATATGAATTACTTAGTTAAAAGTATTTACATCGGAAAAATAAAAAAGGGTAAAGAGGTTTATCAAATATGTTAAAACCCATAACTTGTAAAAAACGTGTTTATAGTGGATAGTTTCAGTTTTTTTATAAATTAAAACATCTCTAAGGTAAATTATTTTCCATGTTGAAATCTTCTTTAAAATTGAAATTTGTGCCTTATAAAAGGGACTCCTTAAAGGCCAAATGTTTGAAGGATGATCATTAGAATTCAAAAAAATTACTTCTCTTCAGAAAATAAAGAAATTATAGAAGACTCGTCCCTTGATCAATAATGGGGATAGTCTCATTGATAATAGAGTGGATCTCTCAGAGCATGTTATTTCATATATTAAGGATCCCTTCAGTGGTTCACATCCCACCAATGACCCTATGGATAGTGTCATTCAAAGACTAGTGAATGAAGAGGACAATTATTTTCTTATTGTTGTCCCTCTTGACCCAAATATTAAGAAGGTTGCTCTAAACCTCAAACCAGAATATTCTCTTGGTCCAGATGGATTTGGTAATTTATTCTTTCACTGTTTTTCAGAAATCATTCATGATGATGATTATAGTATGGTAACTATTTTTTTAGAGGAGGATCTATCCCTAGGGGTTTGAATGCTCAGTTTCATTCCCTTATTCTGAAAGTGGATAATTCTAATGAAATACATTTATTCATGCTTGTTTCCCTGGTTAATACCACTTATAAAATCATTTGTAATATCCCTACGAACATGTTATTCTCTATTGCTTTCAAGATTGTTTCAACAAATTAGTTTGGCTTCATCAAATGGAGATCAATATTGAATTTATTTATCACTACATCAGAGTGTATTAATCTTCTCAAAAATTTCATCAGAGGTGGGAATATTTCACATAAATTTGATGTCAAGAAATCAATTGGTATAATTGATTGTGGTTTCATCTACAATATTCTCACCATGTATGGTGTTTTTGTTGATTTCATTAATTAGTTGAAAATTATTTTGAGATCTAATCACATTTCAATTCACTTCAACAAATCCCCTAATGGAAATTTTGATTGATCGAGAGGTGTCAGGAAGTTTGACCATTTAACAGCTATCATTTTTCCTATAACTGAGGGTTATCTCTTCAGGATTCTCTCTATCATGGTTGGAAATGGAAAGATGATTCTCATCTAGGATGGTAGGGGGCTTGTTGCACCTTCCCACCCATTGTATACTGATTATATCATTCTCTTTACACAAGGGGACAAGGGAAAAATAAAACATATAATGTGGGTTTTTTCATTATGATATGGTTTCAAGACAAGAGGTTAGTTAAATAATGTATATTTTTTATATTTTGTGGAACTTTTCTTCCATCAGGAAAAATGAAATCCTTAGAGAGATGGGAATTTGAGAGGGATCTCACCCATTCACCTACCTGGCGGTTCCCATGTTATGGGGGAGACTGATGGTTTGTCATTTCTCCATCATTGTAGGCATGAATAGAAGACTTTTTTCTACTTGGAAGGGAAATTCTCCTTCCATAGTTGGTAAGGTTTTCCTTGTGAACTCAATCATTACCTCCAAATTTGTATATTCTTTAATCTTGTATAAATGTTTGATTTCATTAATCAATATCATCAATATCTCAATCAATAACATCATTTGGAGGGGGTGCATCATGGAAATAAAACTCACAATAGTTCTATGGAATACTGTCTGCAAATATTAGGATAATGGGGTATAGGAATAAAGATTCCTAAGGGTTTCAATGGCTCATTTTAAGTTGGTTATATCTAGATTCTTATAAATAGGAACTTAGAGGTACTATGCTTCCTTAGAGATAGATTCACCCAAATTCTCAAGTTAGGGAACTTTAATTACATTAACTCCACAGTGTGTCTTGTCTTCCATAATGTTTTATCTAAAACTGATGTGGAATCTTGATGGGTGATTTATACGGAATCCTCTCTATAATTATGGATGTGTAACTAGATGGGTAATCACTTGATTGGCTAGGTTCTATAAAGGGGTATCATATATGGATTTTGACTTATCAATTAAATATTAGCTTGGTGATTTGGAATGTCTTCCAGATAAAATTACATCTATTGTGGAGAAGTATTTTTGGTCATCCATGGGTGATTTATGGGCATCAGAACCTACTCCAAATGAGATTATTACCTCCAAAGGGTTTTATAAGAATAATATTAGTAGCACATCAGAACTAAAATTGGTGGGTGATTTACATAAAAATTTCCTAAAGCCATGTCGTTCCATTCTTACATGGAGACTGGCTCACAATAAACTGCCAACCGATGACTTCCTGCAAATCTATGGAATTTCCCTCTCTTCCATTTGTCCATTGTTACATCAGCATATGGTGGACATGAATTAACTCTTTCTCAGTTGTGTTTCTACCAATGTGATCTGGAACATAGTTTCTTACTTTTTGAAGTGTTTTTACATTATTCTATCTTGATATGAGATTTCAGAAAAAATGGGTCTACTCTGTATTTGTCACCGTAGGTATGGAAAATCATTTAGGCTACTGTGAAAGAGAATATTCTTATCATATGGACAACAAGGAACAAGGAGTTTTATGAATTGAATATTTTTTTAGTTGGTTCTACATTGTCAACCCTCCTTGTTGCATTGTGTGAGAGGGAATTTCCAGGAGGTATGTTTTTTCATAACACCGTATATGATTTATCCGTTCTTACTCGGATTAGGTTTGAAGGAAAATATTGGCCTCTCCTTGGCACAATAGAATTGGTATGGAAGGACCCTTTTCATGTATGGATTAAAATCAACCTTAATGGATATTTGAGAGTAATCCGAGTCCCCCTAGATTTGGTTCTATATTTGGAAGGATTATTTTCATGTATGGATTAAAATAACCTTTAATGGAGCTTTGAGGGGAAATATAGGTCCCTATGGATTTGGTTATATCTTTAGGGATTATCAAGGTTATGATCTTGGTGTAATTTATGGTTCATGTGATATTGCCTCTGACCATGAGGCAGGAATTCTTTTCATTATTAGGGAAATTGAACAGGCAGAACAATAGGGTTGAATCAAGATTTGGCTTGAGTGTGACTCTACAGTAGTGGTTCTTTCCATCCGAACATGTTCATTACATCTCTCATAGGGACTCAAAAATCGGTGGGCATGATTCCAGGACACTCTATTCTCACGAGAACATATATTTACTCATTTTTATAGAGTTGAAAATTCACTGGCTGATGGTCTTGCTAACAATGGTGTCAATGGTAAGGATTATTATTGGGTTGATCATGTGCCATGAGATCTCCTTTATCTTTTGAGTAACAATCATTGTAAATCTTACATCTTTATACTTATGTATATTTTCATTATTTTCCATATAGGGATCTTGATTTTCTGAGAAAGGTCTCATTTTCTCTTAAAAAAAAGTGAAATATGAGCTCCCCTTATTTTAAGTTGAAATATTTAAAAAAAATTCATTATCACGACATATAATTTAGGACTCTCACCACCACATCAAGAAAATAATATATTTATAATTCCACTTTAATATAAAAAAAATTCACATAACCTATAAAACTTTTGAAATTCTTTTATCTTGTCATCCCATGATTTTTTCTAAATCCCTCTATATCCATTCAGTTCTTTAAGGGAAATCTCACATCCTCCACATGAGTACTAAATTTTACCTAATTAATTTGGTTTTATATCATTAATTAAAATTAAAATTTCATAATTCATATATAATTAGTACACGTTTTTGTATTTATTTTTATAATTTTCAGTTAATACATATTAACCACCTTTAGCACATTTAATTAATAAAAAAATGACATTCATGAATGTGCAAGCTACAACCTCCATAAATTACAGATCTCATTTTTCTTCATTTTTTGTTATAATTTATTATGATATCTCAAAATAAAATTTAAAATATTAATATATATAAATAATTAAGTTATAATTATATAATAATGATATTATTGCAAAATAAACAACTTTTAAAATCATAATCCTTTATTAATTATGTGTTGTTTTGGGTTTTCTCAATATAACCACATACATGAACTATGTTATATAATAATATCACATATGAATGTTAGAACATATTTAATGATAATATATTATATTAAAAATAATATGATTGTTTTATTTTTTATCTGAATGTAAGAAATAATACAAAAATTAATAATTAAGATATCAATAACCATTCGTTAAAAATCACTACAACAAGTTCAGTGAGGTTTTCACAATTAAGGATCAAAAAACACTCCAATATAATGAAATTATAACATTATGAATATTAATAATTCCTAAATTACAACACCATGTATGAATTGGTAATGATTATATTTGGGATAAGAAGGTGGAGAAGCATCACTATTGTGAAACTAGTTCACAATGACGAAGAGTACTAACACATTATATTGAAGATATATAATAACTAATATATATATATATTAATTATAAATGGTTTTCTCAAAGAAATATTGACAATAATTTGTTTATTAAATAGGTTATTAAGATATTTATTTTTCTTATACATGATATTAATGTTCTTTTGTGGGAATTGGGAATAAAGTTATTATTTTCATCGAGCCATTTTTAAATCCAAGAGAAATTTATTATTTTTCAAACAATGTGTTTAATATAATGTATACAAAACCAATTTTTTATTTTATGTCATGAATTATATTTAATTATTGGAAGTTTAAAATATATTTAATAATCACTGTTTAAATGGGTTTCAATGAAATTGTAACTCAAAATTTAAGTGATTGGTTTAATATTATCTTCAAATGTAGAATTTGTTTAGGGAAATTCAATAGTGTGGATTTTTATACTGAATAAAATAACTCATTTTTATCTTTTTTTTATTCTTCATAATTAACATATCTACTAAAAAACTAATTTCCCACAGACTATTATTTTACTACAAGTGTTTCTTGTAAGTGAAATAGACCTCATTTCTTCTTTTCAAATAGGCACCTCCAACTTTACATTTGTATTCACTATATTATTTTACAACTATCCATATCAATTCATATATAATAGGTTATGTTAATTTTACAATAAATTTACATTAATTCTGAATTTAAATTAAATTTTAAACATTTTATGTATTATTAATTTTCAAAAAATTTAGGAAAATAACTTTTTTATCATTTTATTTTTGATTCATTTTTCTACTATTTTTATATTTTTATGAACCCAAATAACTATATTTTTCTAAAAACATTCTAATGCATTTTTATTTAAAACTTTTTTTATTAATTTGTTTACAGGTTAATGATATTCCTTATTTCCAAAGTGAGTTACTTATTTCTCATAAAAATATTTTCCTCCGATGTAATTTTTTTTACATATACTAATGCTCTATTGAAGTAATTAATCAAATTTTACCATATATATTTTTCTCCCTATATGGATTATTAAAGGTCATTTTATATTATTTTTGTAATAAATCAGTTTTATTTAAATACATAACTATTTCATCTGAATAGTACTATATTTTCTTCCAATTTCATTCATTTATAAATTACATATTTTACATATATTTTATTAATAGTTATTCAACTACATTCTATACATCCATTGACTGAGAAAATTGTTAACTAAAATATATAATAATTAACCATACATTGTAAATACCATTCACATCATTGGACAGTGTAATGTCCCGGACCTCTCCGGTCGATTACTTTGTAAAAATGTTTTTTTTGATGTGGTCAATGCGGTGAACATCAAAAATAATAATTATTACTAATAATAAATAGTGACGTGTTAATAATTTTTTTTTTGGGTTTTGTTATAAGTGTTATACTAAATAATTATAATAATAATGTTGGTTTTTTTTGATAGATCTGGTAATAATGATTTAATGAGAATTATGTTTTGAATTAAATGCAATGAGATTTGTGATATGAGATTAAATTAAAGATGTCATGATAATTGTGTAAAAATAAATAAATAAAGGTTTAAAATAAATTTGCGGCGTGCCACAAGGAGAGAGAAGATGAAAAATATAATAATATGAAATAAAAGGGGAGGCGCACCAACAAAATAAAGATTGGAGAGAGAAAATAAAATTTATTGAAAAATAAATATAAGAGAGAGGTGCCACTTTTTGTGGGAGAGAATCTTGGGAGAAAGAATTAATAAAGATTGGAGAGAGGGAGGAGTTATAAGATATTAATGGGAATAAAAGTAAGTGTGAAATAAATAGTAAAGGAGATAATTGGTGATGAATTTTCCAGCGTGAAAAATGAAAAATGATGATTGATTGGAGTTAGAGAAATAAATAATTAATTAATTAATAAAATATTGTTATCATTTTTTTTGATAATAAAACACTTTTTCACAATAACTTCTTCGTGCGACCTTGGTTTCACGAACCGTCATTGGAAGTGCGACCCTGACTACGAGACGAATATTATGAGTCCAATATTGGATGTCTTTTTTGGGTTTTCGGATTGGGTACCCAAAACGCTCATGAATTAATAGATATAATATTGTTATTATTACGGGATCTTGTATCCAACGTATCTCCCTCATACGGTATCAGATTGACGATCCATCAGTGACAGCGTAACCCTGAAATTATGACGGTCATTTTAAGACCATTAATGAGCTACTTTTATGACTCATGCCTCGGGTCAACGAAATACCACATATTGATATAATTATCATTATTATTAAAACGCGTGGAAACCGCGTGACGTGTTGTGTGTTAACCAATCAAAACATGTAACGTATGTACGGTCACATCGTGTATTCATTAATGCACGCTGAATACGGATTTACCTATTCATTTCCTATATAATAACGAGGTCATGTTTTATCTTCCATATCGATCGCTTCTTTGTCGCACGACGACGCTCTTGGACGATCGAGAAGTATTCCTCCTCTAACTTCTTTGTCCGAGCTCCGAATTACGATCCGTCAGTGGCCACAGGATCGTAGTGACGAGACGAAGCTTTTATGCCCGGACTTGTCACCTTTACTTCCTTCCTTCCTTCTCCAGCTTCCATCCTAGGAGGCGTTTGTCGGGTTTGGCGAAGGCGGAGGACACCGAAGGACGTCGTCGGAAGCGACGTGATCAGGACCTTTTGAGGTAGGGGTTTACCTTCGTCTCTCTTTTTGGTGAAACATGCGGGGTGGGATATTTTTCTTTTGTTCCATGGGATGTAGTTGAACGTTAAATAAAGATAATAACCGGATAAAGAAGGGTTTGGGGTTTTGTGCTGTTTCTATTGCCTTCCAGTTTCTTTATCTTCTGATTGTGATTTTGGATTGAAAGGCCTTTGCCTACTGAAAATCAAGGTCGTTGGTGTCCTTTGCGTGCGCAATTGATATCTGAATTGTTTGTGGTTGGTTTTGTTAAAACATGGAAAATGTATAAGCACGTAAAGACTGGCTGATTAAATGATAATGAAAACCTTGTGTAATCACCCCGATTGAACAAAGTTGGAATAATGAACATGTTGGTGGTTTGGTTGTTTTGTGGAAAATGCCTTTATTTATGAAAAGTGTTTTGATTATGAAAAGTGTTTTGAAGTAAAAGTTGTTTTCAAATGCGGAAATGTTTTGTGTGTGGAAAGGGTTTTATGTGTGGAACATTGAAATAAATTAATGATGGAATGTTGTATGGTTGTGATAATATCTTGTTAATGAAATGGAATGTGGTTGCTTGCGTTTTACCTAACCTTGGTTGTGGATGGCAGGGATATGTTTGTGAAAGGTTTTGTATGGATGTTAGTTTCCCAGTAGTAATAATTTGTTAAACCATTGCATGAAACATGAAAACCTAAATGGGGTTGGGGGATGATTGTTTGGTTGTTGATGCATCCTTCGTGGTAGCAGTGCCGAGGAACATGCTTAGTTTTTCTTTTTAAGAAGCCATAGGTTGGGCTGTGTGTTTGGTATATGTATATATATAATTGTATCTTTGTGTTTTGTCGCACCACACCCATGTCAAGCACCTAGTGCTGAACACTCCCATTTTATGGGAGAGGGTGATCCCCCTTAGTTACTAGCTCCTTCCTACTCCTTCTTCCATAGGCTATGATGGATTGAGGGGACCTTACACCCAAGACTCTTCGGGTAGGTCTCGGAGGCTGTGATGGCTTGAGGCGACCTTTAGCCCAAAACTCTTCGGGTAGGCTTACCGTTCCCAAGAACCATCGGGATGAGGCCCAGGTGTCTGCGGGCGGGTTAGTGGTTGTGGCCCAGGTGTGTGCGGGCGGGATGCGTGGTTTGGCCCAGGTGTGTGAAGGCGGGAAGAGTGTGGTAGTGTCAGGACTTTTGCCGTTAGGAAGAGAAACATCTAATTAAGTGGGAAATGGTGCGGGGTACCCAATACTTTTGTTCTATATATATACTAAACTTGTTTTTGTTACTTGGTGAGTGTGACCAGTGAGGCTGGGTGGATAGTTTTTCCTTGTTAGTTTCTGGTTCTTCTGTTTTCTCACGGGACCTTAGGGTGTCCCCCCACTTGTGCACGAGAGCTTTAGGTTCTCTACTGAGTATACTTGTATGTTCACCCTACGTTGTTTCAGGTTTTCAGGAGGACAACCAGGGCCGTGCGGGACCCTACTAGTCAGGCAGTGGGAGCTTTGTAGTTTCTGTTTTCATGTTTTTCTTTTGGTACTGTACTCACTTGTACTTTGAGCTTATTTGTACTTGTACCTGTTTCAGTTTATTTATACATGCATATGGGACTGGTTTGGGTTTCTTTTCAGAACCTTTGTTCTTTTTCCTTTTTGTTGGTTGACTTGTCCTATTTCCGATCCTAACTATAAAAAGGGTAATGCCTCCCATGATTGAAAAAAAAAATAAACTCATACCCTTGGTGCTAGTCGCCACCCCGGGGCTTACTGGAGGCGGGACTCGGGGGTCATTATCTCCCTTTCACCATTGCTAGCTCAGGAGGGGCATCTTTGATGGAAGGGGGTCGTGACAGAATGGTATCAGAGGAATGGTTGAGAGATAAGATGTAGTCTGGAGTTAGGCACAGTGAGGATTGCATGGGATGGTAGGGAAACAGTGTTAGCTGATCTTGGTGTGTGACATAGGCCAGGGAATACCGGCTAGGACATGAGATTTTAGGGCCCCCCATGATCCGATGCAAGGACTCTGAGCATACCGAACAACCAAGTGAGGCTACATTGATTTTAGGGTAAAAACCCTAGGAAAGGTACATGCATCATCATGTTTGTGTTTTACTTGATTTGGGGAGTTCTGGGAATAAAGTAAAATTATAAAATGAACCCTTGAGAAATCTCCTTACTACTCGGGCTTAGGTTTTCCTTGTTTACCGTACAGCTATGGCACCTGGACGGCATTCCCAGGTGGCTCAGGCGGCCGAGGCCCAGTAGGTTCAGGCGATCGATCAACTTATGATCGATCAAGAGGAGGAAGACAGCCAGTGGCAGAAGACCCTCCGTTCTTTCCAGCGTCAGACTCTCAAGAAGTACGAGGGAAGTACTTCGGACCTGGAGACGGAGGGGTGGCCTGAAGAGCTAGGGATCACTTTTACCTTGATCTGTGCTCCGAAGGAGTACTGGGTCCCCCTAGCGGTCAGTCATCTGAGAGGCACGGTGCACCAATGGTGGATGCTCTACCTCGGGGATAGGAAGGAGGCAGAGATTCCATGGGCTGACTTCGAAAAGGAGTTCCGAGAGGAATTCCTTTCTTCTTTGATCAAGGCGGAAAAGCGTCAGGAGTTGCTCTCCCTTCAGTAGGGGAGTATGACTGTTCGAGAGTTGGGAATTAAGTTCAAGAATCTCCTATGCTTTTCTCCGGAACTCTTTCTGGATGAAGAGTCTCGGGCGAGACGTTTGGAAGAGGTTCTTCGTCCTTCGCTCCAGTATGTTGTGACCCCCTTCACCCTTCCGACATACTTAGCCGTACAGAAAAAGGCAGAAGTTGAAGAGAGGATGCACTTGCAGGGAGGTTCACCCCGAGAAGGGATCCAGGCGGGTCCGTCGAAGGGGAAGGCAGTCAGTAGCAGACCTCCTGCGACCGGACCTTCCAGGTTCAGGCCGGTGGGGAGCAGGCCCCAGCGGTTCCAGTTCAGGTCTTCAGGCCCTCATCCTTCCTTCTCGAGTCCTGTACTGAAGTGTTTTTCTTGTTGAGGTTTCAGGCACGTCCGGAGTCAGTGCCCGACCAGAGCTCAGCACGGTGGAGGTGGTCAGGATCAGTACCCGCCTCAGCAGCATTTGTCGTCGAGGCCCTTTCAGCATCAGCAGGGCCCTCCGAGGGTAGACCCTGTAGGAGGAGTCCGATCTCAGGGTGCTCCTCAGGGACCTCGACCAGGGCGTGGTCGGGGAGGCGGTCGACATCAGAGAGGCAGAGGAGCTGGGCGTGGACAGTTGCACGCAGCAGAGTTGGAAGCTCCAGCAGGACCAGAGGTGGTACGCGGTACGATCTGTTTGTTCAGCACTCTTGTTTCTACCTTGTTCGATTCAGGAGCTTCGCACTCTTTTGTTGCACCCATTCTAGCCCACGCTTTGGGTCTAGACGTAGAGAGACTTTCTATACCCCTAGTACTGAGTACGCCTATTGGAGGTCAGACCCGTTTGTCTTGTGTTTGTCGGGGATGCGAGCTGACATTGGGACTACATCGGTCCATTGGAGATCTTCTTTTGCTACAGATGCAGCCATATGACATCATCTTAGGCATCAACTGGCTGTTCTCTGTTAGTGCTGTTATCGACTGCTTCCGGAGAAGAGTCGTGTTCTCTGATATGGATGGACAACGTGTGACTTTTGTTGGTGAGAGGAGCTATCAGGTGGGAAGCCGGCATGTGAAGCCTCTCTTTTCTTTGTTGGGTGGGATATCAGCGGTTCCAGCTGATACGGAGATGATGAATGTTCCAGAAGTTGTTGGGGAATTCCTAGATGTCTTTCCCGAGGAGGTTGTGACTCTACCCCCTCGACGTGATGTTGAGTTTGGGATAGACTTACAGCCAGGTGCCCGTCCAATCTCGATGGCTCCTTATCGGATGGCACCTTCGGAGTTGTGGGAGTTGCGGATTCAGATTGACGATCTGATGGAGAAGGGTTTCGTTCGACCCAGTGTGTCGCCATGGGGTGCTCCGGTTCTGTTCGTGAAAAAGGCGGATGGTGGTCTCAGGCTATGCATAGACTACCGGAGGCTGAATCAGGTAACGGTCAAGAACCGTTACCCCCTTCCGAGAATAGATGATCTCTTCGACCAGCTGAGGGGAGCATGTTGGTTTTCTAAGATTGATCTGCGGTCGGGATATCATCAGCTGAGGGTAAAAGACAGTGACATCCCAAAGACAACTTTCAGGTGCAGGTATGGGCACTTCGAGTTTGTAGTGATGCCGTTTCAGGTTACGAATGCACCAGCTGTGTTCATGGGTCTTATGAACTTTGTCTTCTGAGAGTTCCTGGACCAGTTCGTCGTTGTGTTCATCGATGACATCTTGATCTACTCAAGATCAATGGAGGAGCACATTGAGCATCTCAGGGATGTCTTGGAAGTCCTTCGGCACCATCCGCTTTATGGAAAGTTGTCAAAATGTAAGTTCCTGACGCAAGAAGTACACTTCATTGGGCACGTGGTGTCTCAGCATGGAGTGTCAGTGGACTCGTCGAAGGTAGAAGCAGTTGTTTCTTGGAAAACACCCAAGAGCATGGCAGAAGTTCGTAGTTTCCTGGGGTCGGCTAGATACTATCGGAGGTTCGTCTCGGACTTCTCTCGAGTTGCTGCTCCGTTGATAGCTTTTACTAGGAAGAATCAGGTCTTCCTATGGAATTAGCAGTGCCAGGAAGCTTTCGACTACCTGAAGGAGAAGTTGGTTAGTGCTCCCATCCTTAGGTTGCCAGAGGAAGGATCCTTGTATGAGTTGTTTTGTGATGCCTCTGGCCTTGGCTTGGGATGTGTGCTGATGCAGAAGAAGGGTGTGATCTGCTATGGGTCTAGGCAGTTGCGTCCTCACGAGCGGAACTATGCCACCCATGACTTGAAGCTTGTAGCAGTAGTGTTCTCATTGAAGTTGTGGCGACATTACCTCTTTGGGGAGCGCTTTGTGGTCTTCACCGATCACAAGAGCATGCGCTATATCTTCTCCCAGCGTGACTTGAACTTGCGACAGCGGAGATGGGTCGAGTTTCTCCAAGACTACGACTTTGAGATCTCGTACACTGAAGGTAAGGGAAACGTTGTGGCTGATGCCCTGAGCAGGAAGCCGCATCAGGAAGTGGTTCGGGAATCTGTTGATGCTTGGAAGGCAATGGGGGAGTTTGCTGCCTTGCACATGGATGTGAGGGTGGAAGGTTCTAGAGGATGCTTGTTTCAGATGGCGGTACATTCCTCTTTGTTGAAGCAAGTGGAAGAGTCCTAGTGGGGAGACCCTGAGGTGGAAGTGTTGCGGGATCGTGTCGATCAGGGGAACGCTCCGGAAGGATGGTTGGAGGACAGCTGACATCAGATGCTCTTTCATGGAAGGTTGTTTGTTCCAGAGGTGATACGTGATGAAGTCCTTCGTGAGTTCCATAGCTCAGCCTTGGCAGTACATCCAGGTGTTTCGAAAATGTACCAAGGCCTGAGGGGACAGTTTTCGTGGCCCAGGGTGAAACGGGCAGTGGCAGAGTTTGTGGCTAAATGCCTGGTGTGTCAGCAGGTGAAGTCTAAACACCGCGTTCTTAGTGGTTTGTTGCATCCTTTAGATGTTCCCGAGTGGAAGTGGGACGACGTCTCGATGGACTTCGTCACAAGACTACCCAGAGCTCAGGGCGGGCATGATGCTATCTGGGTAGTGGTGGATCGACTGACAAAATCTGCTCACTTCTTGGCCATCAAGGAGTCAGGACCTGTGAGTACCTTAGCACAGAGGTACGTGGATTAGGTGGCGCGTTTTCATGGAGTTCCGAAGACTATCGTCTCAGATTGGGACACTCGGTTCACCTCACGAGTCTGGAAGGGGTTACAATATGCTTTTGGCACCCAGCTACGCCTTTGCACTGCTTTTCACCCTCAGACTGATGGACAGACAGAGCGGACTATCCAGAAATTGGAGGACATGCTGCGGGCATGTGTTCTGGATTTCGGAGGATCATGGGTATGACACTTGCCTTTAGTAGAGTTTTCCTACAACAACATCTTCCACTCTACTATCGGCATGGCTCCTTTTGAGGATTTGTATGCAAGACCATGTCGTTCACCCTTTTGCTGGGCAGAGGTTGGTGAGACTGGTACTCTTGGACCAGAAGTAGTGTAGAGCACCACGGAGAAGGTCCAGCTAGTGCGGGAGAGGATGAAAGCAGCTCAGGATCGGCAGAAGTCTTATGCTGATCGTTGGAGGAGGCCCTTGGAGTTTGAGGTGGGAGACCATGTGTTCTTGAAGGTTTCCCCTCGACGGGGGCAGCGGAGGTTCGGAAAGGGGAGTAAGATCTCCCCTAGGTTCATCGGACCATTCGAGGTGCTGAGGCGAGTTGGCGAGGTGGCATATCAGCTGGCCCTACCACCTCATTTGGAGAGGGTCCATGACATCTTCCATGTCTCCCAGCTTCGTCAGTACTTACATGATGACTCTCATATCATCAACTGGGGAGAGCTAGATGTGGGAGAAGACGCGACCTTCGAGGAATGACCAGTCAGGATCAAGGATCGCAAGGAGAAAGTGCTCCGTGGATGAACCATCGGCTTGGTTCGTGTGTTGTGGAGGCATGGCGGCCTTGAGGAGAGCACTTGGGAGCGGGAGACCCAGATGCGCGCTCAGTACCCGGGGTTGTTTTGACTTTTACCTTCCTTTTTTTGTTAGTGTTACCCTGTACCTTTGATATATAAAATGTTGGCTTGTTGGATGTGAGATCTTTGTTCCTTGTTCTTGTGAAGTGTGTGGCTTGTCCGGATATATGGGAAAGGAAAAACCTGATCCTTAATCAAGACGCATTAATGAGGATGCGATTAAACCCGTGTAGGAGAGTCAGTGCCGCCTAAAACGGATAGTATCTTGACATAGGAGAGGGAATTCCTAACTCATAGAGATGTTGGTTGGTTCCTTGTCCTGACGAGAGCCCTGAGAGGTATCTTGTGGAGTGGTTCTTTAGATCCTTTCCTTCTTCTGGGTCAGTTTTTAATTCTCGAGGACGAGAATGTTTTGAGAGGTATCTAATGTAATGGCCCGGACCTCTCCAGTTGATTACTTTGTAAAAACGTTTTTTTATGTGGTCAATGCAGCGAACATCAAAAATAATAATTATTATTAATAATAAATGGTGACGTGTTAATAATTTTTTTGGGGATTTTGTTATAAGTGTTATACTAAATAATTATAATAATAATGTTGGTTTTTTTATAGATCTGGTAATAATGATTTAATGAGAATTATGTTTTGAATTAAATGAAATGAGATTTGTGATATGAGAATAAATTAAAGATGTTATGATAATTGTGTAAAAATAAATTAATAAAGGTTTAAAATAAATTTGGGGCATGCCACAAGGAGAGAGAAGACGAAAAATATAATAATATGAAATAAAAGGGGAGGCGCACCAACAAAATAAAGATTGGATAGAGGAAATAAAATTTATTGAAAAATAAATATAAGAGAGAGGCGCCACTTTTTGTGGGAGAGAATCTTGGGAGAAAGAATTAATAAAGATTGGAGGGAGGGAGGAGTTATAAGATATTAATGGGAATAAAATTAAGTGTGAAATAAATAGTAATGGAGATAATTGGTGATGAATTTTCCAGCGTGAAAAATGACAAATGATGATTGATTGGAGTTAGAGAAATAAATAAATAAACAATTAATAAAATATTGTTATCATTTTTTTATAATAAAACACTTTTTAACAATAACTTCTTCGTGCGACCTCGGTTTCACGAACCGTCAGTGGCAGTGCGACCCTGACTACGTGACGAAAATTATGAGTCCAATATTGGATGTCTTTTTCGGGTTTTCGGATTGGGTACCTGAAACGCTCATGAATTAATAGATTTAATATTGTTATTATTACGGGATCTTGTATCCAACGTATCTCCCTCATACGGTATCGGATTGACGATCCGTCAGCGACAGCGTAACACTGAAATTATGATGGTCATTTTAAGACCATTAATGAGCTACTTTTATGAAACATGCCTCGGGTCAACGAAACACCACATATTGATAGAATTATCATTATTATTAAAACGCGTGGAAACCGCGTGACGTGTTGTGTGTTAACCAATAAAAACATGTAACATATGTACGGTCACATCGTGTATTCATTAATTCATGCTGAATACAGATTTACCTATTCGTTGCCTATATAAGAACGAGGTCATGTTTTATCTTCCATATCGATCGCTTCTTTGTCACACGACGACGCTCTTGGATGATCGAGAAGTATTCCTCCTCTAAGTTCTTTGTCCGAGCTCCGAATTACGATCCGTCAGTGGCCACAGGATCGTAGCGACGAGACGAAGCTTCTAAGCCCGGACGTGTCACCTTTTCTTCCTTCCTTCCTTCTCCAGCTTCCATCCTAGGAGGCGTTTGTCGGGTTTGGCGAAGGCGGAGGACACCGAAGGACGTCGTCAGAAGCGACGTGATCGGGACCTTTTGAGGTAGGGGTTTACCTTCGTCTCTCTTTTTGGTGCAACATGCGGGGTGGGATATTTTTATTTTGTTCCATGGGATGCAGTTGAACTTTAAATAAAGATAATAACCGGATAAAGAAGGGTTTGGGGTTTTGTGCTGTTTCTATTGCCTTCCAGTTTCCTTATCTTCTGATTGTGATTTTGGATTGAAAGGCCTTTGCCTACTGAATATCTAGGCCGTTGGTGGCCTTTGCGTGCATAATTGATATCTGAATTGTTTGTGGTTGGTTTTGTTAAAACATGTAAAATGGATAAGCACGTAAAGACTGGCTGATTAAATGAGAATGAAAACCTTGTGTGATCACCCCGATTGAACAAAGTTGGAATAATGAACATGTTGGTGGTTTGGTTGTTTTGTGGAAAATGCCTTTATTTATAAAAAGTGTTTTGATTATGAAAAGTGTTTTGAAGTAAAAGGTGTTTTCAAATGCGGAAATGTTTTGTGTGTGCAAAGGGTTTTATGTGTGGAACTTTGAAATAAATGAATGATGGAATGTTGTATGGTTGTGATAATCTCTTGTAAATTAAATGGCATGTGGTTGCTTGCGTTTTACCTAACCATGGTTGTGGATGGCAGGGATATGTTTGTGAAAGGTTTTGTCTGGATGTTAGTTGCCCAGTAGTAATAATTTGTTAAACCATTGCATGAAACATGAAAACCTAAATGGGGTTGGGGGATGATTGTTTGGTTGTTGATGCATGCTTCGTGGTAGCAGTGCCGAGGGACATGCTCAGTTTCTCTTTTTAAGAAGCCATAGGTTGGGCTGTGTGTTTGGTATATGTATATATATAATTGTATCTTTCTGTTTTGTCGCACCACACCCCTATCAAGCACCTAGTGCCGAACACTCCCATTTTATGGGAGAGGGTGTTCCCCCTTAGTTACTAGCTCCTTCCTGTTCCTTCTTCCATAGGCTATGATGGCTTGAGGTGACCTTACACCCAAGACTCTTCAGGTAGGTCTCGGAGGCTGTGATGGCTTGAGGCGACCTTCAGCACAAAACTCTTCGGGTAGGCTTACCGTTCCCAACAACCTTTGGGATGAGGCCCAGGTGTCTACGGCCGGGTTAGTGGTTGTGGCCCAGGTGTGTGCGGGCGGGATGCGTGGTTTGGACCAGGTGTGTGCGGGCGGGAAGAGTGTGGTAGCGTCATGACGTTTGCCGTTAGGAAGAGAAGCATCTAATTAAGTGGGAAATGGTGCGGGGTACCCAATACTTTTGTTCTATATATATACTAAACTTGTTTGTGTTACATGGTGTGTGTGACTAGTGAGGCTGGGTGGATAGTTTTTCCTTGTTAGTTTCTGGTTCTTCTGTTTTCTCACGGGACCTTAGGGTGTCTCCCCACTTGTGCACGGGAGCTTTAGGTTCTCTACTGAGTATACTTGTATGTTCACCCTATGTTGTTTCAGGTTTTTAGGAGGACTACCAGGGTCGTGCGGGACCCTACTAGTCAGGCAGTGGGAGCTGTGCAGTTGCTGTTTTCTTGTTTTTCTTTTGGTACTGTACTCACTTGTACTTTGAGCTTATTTGTACTTGTACCTGTTTCAGTTTATTTATACATGAATATGGTACTGGTTTGGGTTTCTTTTCAGCAACTTTGTTCTTTTTCCTTTTTGGTGGTTGACTTGTCCTATTTCCGATCCTAACTATAAAAAGGGTAATGCCTCCCATGATTGAAAAAAAAAATAAACTCATACCCTTGGTGCTAGTTGCCACCCCGGGGCTTACTGGAGGCGGGACTCGGGGGTCATTATCTCCCTTTCACCATTGCCAGCTCAGGAGGGGCATCTTTGATGGAAGGGGGTCGTGACAGACTGTTTCAACAATGAAATATATTTAGTATCCTTGTATACACATTTATTTTCCATCTTTTCATGATTTTATGACTATTTAAATATTAATAATGTTTTTATGTAATTTTATTTGAATGTTTAATGAAACACATAATTTATATGGGGTGTTTATGATTTTAAAAGTAACTAATTTCATACTCCACATATTCATGCAGATGATAATTGATGGGGTCCTATATTACCCTACAATGAATTGGTTTTGATTCATATATCATTATATAGTAATGCATGGACATAATGAGATTGTTCAAAATCTCACAAACATAATAGGTTTTATCATATTTTAATGCACAAACAAAATGAGTTTTTTTAAAAGGAATTAATATAATGGATTTTATCAAGTGGTATACTTAGATTATTGTCACTCTAGGTTTCAATGTTTCATTTCTTTTTAAAATATGATACATTCCATATGTATGATTAATTTTTTAATATAATTTTATTGTTATGTTATTTTATTCCATATTCAATGATTTATGAAGTATTATTTATTAGTCACACCATTCTTATTTATCATGATAATACCCATATGAAAATATTATTTTCAATTAGGATCATTGATTTTTATTTTTTATTTCTAACGTTACTAATATTCTGAACTCAGTCTCTTCTCATGTGAAAACATCCATTGTTATGAAGAAATGTAATATGTTTGGTGTGTTAGACATAATATCATGAGTGGAATTGTTTTTTGAAAAAATGGTGAATAATTTTTATATATTAAAAAGATTATTATTTATTGGAAAAAATTTCAATTATTTGAAAAAGGCATGACTAAATTTAGATAATCTTTTATCCCATTTCTCTACTAATATAATACCATAAGATATTTTTACTGTTACCAATATTCTGAACTTATTCTCATATCATGTGAAAAATTTCCCTTGTTATGAAGAAATTTAATATGTTTGTGGTGTTAGACACAATATCATGAGTGAAATTGTTTTTTGGAAAATGGTGAATATTTTTTATATATTAAGAAGATTATTTTTTAGTTGAATAAATTTAAATTATTTAAAAAATACATGACTAAATTTAGGCAATATTTTATCCCATTTGTAAAAATTTCAATGTTTGGTGTGTTAGACATTCATGGGATGTCATATCATCTAACCAAAAAGGGGATTTTGGGGTATTCATTAGAGAAATAAGTCTTCACATAAGTCATAAACATGTGTGGATACTGCATATTACATCTATTTGGGTGAGAATAATTTTATTCAGATATTATATTATGAATGCTTATTTTATTAGGGTGGTTTGGAAATAAAATGACGTTTTATTGGTTAATGTTACTTGTTTACCTCTATGACAATTGAATATATGCACTTGATATTTGTAACCATATTTATATCTTTTTTATATGGTGGTGTAGGATTTGGTGTGTTTAGAACCTTAGTAATTGGGTATTAAAAACAATGAAATTTTTCTAATAGAGTTTATCCGAACTAGTATTTCACTATATAATACTAAGATATTACTAAAAAAAGAAGATCGGGCATTTCAATTTTATATTGATATTAAAACAATACATCTAAAAATAATAAATAAATGATATCCATTTCCAAGGATTATGGAATTAAATAATATGTTTAGAGATATAGGATGAATTTTAGGGATTGAGTTATGATTTTTATAATATATATTGACATTAAAATATGTAAATATTA
Source organism: Viscum album (assembly GCA_963277665.1). NCBI lineage: Eukaryota > Viridiplantae > Streptophyta > Magnoliopsida > Santalales > Viscaceae > Viscum > Viscum album. The sequence goes on from OY728119.1 coordinate 2,068,335,748, forward strand.
CAAAAAAACATTTTTTATTATTATAAATACTAAAAATTTATGAAAAGTTCATTTTTATAAGAAATTATCTAACTATATTACTTGGAATTATGAATTGTGGGATTCAGTCATGCTGTGATTATTTTTTATTTTTATTCACTGAACATAATAGTTTATATTAAATGATAGATATTATTTATGTAGAACACATGATGATGGGTTTAGAATTATAGCAGGGGATTCACCTGTATGAAAATATATAAATTTTCATTTCTGTAAATGTATTTTTGATTCCTTGACTACGTAAATTTAGAATATCATGTCCTATTTATGTATCTATGATTGATATAGTGATATCTTGTAACACCACTATTAATTTTACCAATGTGTCACAATTTATATGTTTGATAGGGAACTTTTAGTTTCATGGGTTAAAAATCTCCCCATTAACTACTCTATTAATGACTTTGACAAAGAGGTGCTGCAATTATGAATGGATAGAGTAATGTATGATAATTTGTTATAGTACATGGAATAAATTAACAATTTAATATAATCATTAGTTAACAAAATATATTATATAATTTTTTAAATATATGTATTCATCTCATTAAGTCAAAAGATTATTTTTAGTGCATGATAGTGTAACAATTAAATATGGATATTGATAGTTACATCCCTAGTGATGTAAAATTACTTTGAATGATTTTAAATATGAGTTTTGTGTTTAAAAAAAATCTTATATAGAATTTTTCTACGTGGAGAGTTCTTTTGAGTCTACATGGATTTAATGTTTTTGTTTTTTATTTTATGTCATAGATAACTGAATATATAATAATTTAGTTGAATAAAATTACTTCTAGATTAATAATTACTAATAAAATATAATACTAGAACGATATTTGAAGTTACTAATGGTTTTTTTGAAAATTATTTAGGTGATGTTACTCAAAAGTTATGTTAGTGTTTGAAGATAAAATAATTCTATTTATGTTAACATTTTTATATTTAATGGATTGATGAAAGGATAATATTATATAATATTATTCATAAGTTGTAATAAACCAACCAAAATACATGAATCCATGGAACTCATTCTATATCCCCTTAGTGATATAAGTATATCCCAAAATCATAAGAGGAATTAAATTTGTTTTAGTAATGTAACATAATCATTAAAAAATATTTTCAAATAAGTTATACTAAATTATCATTTTATGTAATGAATTTTGTTTTAACAATTTCCAAAAGTATTTGATAAAAACCATTAATGTTATAGAGTAATTAATAATTTTATGATAGAAATAGAAAAACATAATATCCAATATGACATTATAGACATAATTATACAATGACTATCCAACTTGGATAATCCATATCCTCCTACTATGTTTTATGAAATCCATCATATGAATCAAAATAATATATCTTAATATGCATCACCAATGAAAATTATTTACCTACACATTCGTTAGTGAAAAAACCCAACCTATAAAAGAAAACTACTATACACAAGGAGTGATTAAGTGAGTATATATTTTGATTTCCAATATTGAGACCCTAGAATTTACATGAAAATTCTATTTCCATCAATGTAATCAATTCTATTGAAAAAATCTCATTTTAACCAAATATAAAAATATTTTTTTCACCCAATTAAAAATAATAAAAAATTATCACATTAAACCAGGGTAGATATTTATTACACCAAAATTTTAATTTTCCCCATTCATATTAAAGGTAGAGCCCAAATCATTGTGATATCACAGAAAATGGGAGAGGTTGAATTAGTGATCCCTTTTCATTTTAAAATTTTTTATTTTATCAATTAATGACCTATAGCTATTTAAATCCTTTATACAAATGTCTTTTATATATCATCCTCACCACAAATTATTCTTCATGTCAAAGTCAAAATACATAGTTATTTACATGTTTCTATAAAAAGAACTACTCATTTCTGTGCAAGTTATTCACCCCCAAAAATGATTCCCTAATAAATTATAATTTAATTAAAAATAATAAATGCTTATATTCCCCCTAATGAATGTATATTTATACCCCCTAACTAAAATGTCCCTTTATCCCCTAGTTATATCCTAACTACTCTTTATTCTCCAATGATGGGTTATAAACCACAATTGAAATCTTCCATAAAAATGTTATATCCAAAAGCCCCAACCATTGTTTTTAGATTTAATAATCAACTATAGAATGATCCTTTGATTGGAATACTCTATACGCTTATAAGATAACACTTACTCATGTAAAACTCAAGTATAATTTCATTGATGTAGTTATTGATCCAATCATTCATGATTATAGATTATAATTATCTTCTTCAATCTTGTGGAAAGATAATGAATGAATTATATATTCGGATTAATGAAGAAACAACCACACATGATTCATTCCATCTTGGGAAGATTTTTTCTTGAATATTATTTTATGAAATATATATCGTTAATAACCTCATTGAATCTTCCTTCTCAAATTATAAGTTAATGTATCTCAATTTTACTTCATGTATATATTTCAGGGGATTCTTGAAACCCCTGACGCCCTCCTCACACAAATATTTATTTTATTATTATTATTTTATAAAAAATTCAAGTAATTTATTCTATTTTAGTTTTTCACAAGTGATTATACATTCATATGTCAGGATTTTTTCATTATTATACATTATCTTTCTCCATGATCAATAGAATCCATTTTTTATAAATCATGTATGCATGTCGTCACATGCATGTATATTTCATGAAAATACTTCAAACTAGAGTGTTTACCTATCTATTAATCTTCTTGAATACCATAATAGGTACATGGTATAATAATGAGGTTAAGGAAAACCATGAATGATACTTGCATGTGTTTCAAATAGTTCCAAATGTATTTGATGAATAGTTTCATTAAGACACTATTCATGTGTGTTAAACACAAGATGAATGCTCACTGGATCTAGAATTTCTTCTTCAAATAATAATGGAGCATCAAGCGACCCCTCTTAATGAAATAATGTTATTTGAGAAGATCTATTTTTCCTGAAAAAATGAGAGATTATATTAATATAGAGGCAACTTATCTTGGTCTCACTGCTTATTATTTATAAGTGTTCTCCACCACCCCTAAATAATATTACATTCCACATCAATGTATGATTAAATCTTATGAAAATTGATCCATGTCATGTTTTTAATAGACTAAATTTTTATATCTTATCAAATATTCTTTCACTAGAAATCATATTGTTGTTATGATAACTAATTCATTCTCATACTCACGTGAATTAATATATAACATGCTTTTCATTTTGAATCTCAAACACATCCACATATTTGTATGGACTATATAATTTTATTTCTATTCAGTCAAATAATATAATTTTAATATTCACATACATGAATGATGGAGATTCCTTGCATGGATGTTTGAAGCACCAATATCTCATAAAAATTAATATACAAAAAACATTGAGAACTCACATTCATTCTTTGGTGATGCAACATTGAAATATATCGAGTAGTATCCCACAACATGGATTGAGGTAGAAGAATGAATTCCACTTTAGTCAGATGAATTTGTGAAAACTAATAATACCACCATGGTTTATCCAAAATATTTCAAATAACGATAATCCATTTCATGTGGTTATTATCCTTCATTGATTCACCAGATGATTGAGTCATTTTCTTTATGATAATGAGAACCGTTGATTTCGCAAGCTGATAGTAATGTTCAAAATCCAAAAATATCAGAGTATGACCTCATGGGACAAAACTCACCTACTCTATATCCACAACCCATTCTCATGCTTTCTAACCTAATCTCACTATACCAAACCACATTTCTACCACCAAGTCGCCCAAACAAGATGGATCTGATGCATGTGGTTAATCCCTACTCCCCCAATTACATGGTCATGATTCTGTATATATATTGTTTTGATTCCCATTGATTTTTAATAAGCCACATAATAAATTAGATATTCCAATTTTAAAAATTAATTAACATTCTTGGACATCGTCTAATTCTTCATTAAAGGTAAATATTATATTCCATATATATCATTAAATTATCATTCTTTTAAAACCTTCTTCTTACTAAGAAATATTTTCTGGTTCTTCAATACAAAAAAACTACACAATCAATAATGTTTATATTTCCTGGACTATGAAAACAATTCTTATTGTTATTTTTATGAACAATGTATTTTTTTATAACATAACTTTCATATTTTAGATCAGCTTCAAAAACCATCACATTTAGATCAATGATAATTTGTCCAGAATGAAATCTAATTCTGTTATATGAATCCTTAAATTTTTTCTTAGAACCATCATATGATATATTTATGCATTGAATAATAGTGAATCATGGGAAGGAAAATATTCCATTTTTATATTTTTTCTATATATCCTCATATAAAATTCAATATGTGGTGTATACACCTTTTCTCCACTTTATTGAAAACCAAATGCAAAAGGGTATACAGAGGTTAAAAACATCTTCTTATTTATTTATTCATCTTAGACCTATATCTCATTATTGAATGGAACCAAATTATATATTAAATAAATTTATTTTAGTTGGTCAAATATTTGTTTACATTGGATAAACAAGTTGAAAAATCGATAGTGATGTTTCAAAAGTTTCAATGACATTACTAAATAACATTTATCTATTATAGCGTCATCTATGTCAATCATCTCCATGATTTTAGGGAAAATTTAAGAAATTTTATAAAGAGATATATTATACACAACTTAACAATCACATAGAGGCATTTTATATTAATAAAATATATCTCCCCCACTATATTATTTTTTTCATGATTCATCATTTATCTGTGAGATAAAATTTGACATATTAAATGATGATGATTAATTATGATGATCTCACCACATCTTTATCTATTCAACATTTTAAGGGATTAAAATAATTCATCATTAAATATATAATTGTTTTCCAAGATAAATGACTCTTCCCCTTCAATTCCATGCATGTTGGTTAGTATAAAATAGGAAGGGAATAAATAGGGAACTCAAATTTCCCTAGAATACACATTTAGAATGAGATTCTCCCATCAATAATAACAATAATAATAATTATAATATTTGTAGGAATGTGTGGTTTATTTTTCCTTAGTAGTTGAAACTAAGGATATATATATATATTTTCCTATTTTTTAATAATACAATGTCTTTGAGATTGCTACATCTTATTAATGTTCTGTTATTGGGATAGTAGGATTTCAATGAAATGTTTTGTGAGTTTCCATATTTTTTCACTCCATCGAATTGTCAATTATATTTTTTATATGAATTCATATCAAAATTTTCATCACCAATTATCATCACCAATTTTATTTTTTACATAGAATGGTTTTTATCATTCCCTATTTTCATGAATTATCACAAAAATCATTGGTGACTGTAGCTTTCATCACTATCTGAATTCCATAGTAATTTATATTGTGATAAATCATAGTTTGTAAGATGAATATTCATTTAAATAAGTTTTTTACTTATTGAATACATCTTCCAAAAAACATTATTGAAGCTTTCAAATTTTTTCTTTTCTTAAAATTTAAATGATTTCATGGTCACATGACTCTTTCTAATAATATGTTTTATTTACTTAGTATATTACCAACTTGATTCATGATTAATTCTAGGAAATGAAGTGTTATATTGGTATGAATATGATTTACAACCAAGAACTCCACATCCCCAAATGAATCCTCTAAACCATTTTCTTCTTGATTGAGAGTATTTCTTTCTTAACTATTTTAGTTGTTGTTTTTTTATCCATGGATTTTTCCTCTTGGGATTAATAATTCATGATATATAAGTCCACTTAAACTTTTCTGATTGTTTTTAATTTTTATTCAATTACTATTGTATTATTCATTCATTCATCTCAAACATAAACTATTAGGTATTTCATATATATATTGAGAAGCATTTGGATTAGAAACAACAATTCTCAATTGTCCAATTCTTTTAGAAGCTTCTTGATGATTTTCATTTGAGTAAAAATTACCTAGTGATGTATAATTTCATCCTTTTAAACTAAGTTTATGATTAAAGGAACATTAAATGTCACTTAAAAATTATTCCTCTTTCTATACAATAGTTTCACCAAGATCATTCATTTGTTTATCAAAAGAAAATAACATTAGTAAGATTTATATATTTTCTTCAATAATAAATTCTTATTCATGGTAAAGATATTCCATTCCATCATAATTTTCATCAACAATTTTCATCCTACAATCTAACTAAGAAATCATTATCATATTTTTTTATTTAACTAGGATTTGTATCCACTCTCATGAAAATTTATTTGTTCTAAAATGTGACCTTTCCAACTTATTTCTTCATCATTTTCTCATTCTTCTTGAGTTTAATACTGTTCAAACATGTATATAACAGATTTTATTATAATATAAATTTTATTTATTCTATATCATTACATACATCTCATTAAAACATGTCCTTAGGTTTATTAAGTTACCCAAATGAAACAAAAGATTCTTATAAAATATTTCATCTTCTAACTCACTATATAATGCGGAATATTCATTATATTATATCCTACTATATTTCTCTTACATGAATTTAAACTCATATTATTCATCCTTCATTTCCTTTTTAGGACTTAATTTCTTCTTCTTATGAGTCAATATCAAAATCCATATTATTTGGATAGTTACCGATAATGTGAAAAATGCTTTTGAAATTTTAGAATTTGTGTGATTATTTTCTTTTTAATTTCCACATACCCCATTTAAAAATCACTATAAATATATCCATCATTTTTATTGATGTCCAATTCATCTTCTTTTTCTATAAAATAACTTGATTATGATTCATCAAATATTTTTGAATAACCTTTTATCATGAATTCAAATTCTATTAATTTTTTTACAGTATTCATTATTTATTTTACTTTTATCAATCCATATGTTATGAATATATTATTAATTTCACCCAATGATTTTACTTCTATGTCTTCCAAAGTGGCATCCATTAGATAAAATCTATCAAAAAAATTATCATCAATATATTCATAAATGTATGTTCATCAAGATTCTCACCAAAATATGTGATTCTACTAAAAATATCATTTTCTATTGTAAGGTTGTCATCAACAGTTTCATCATCACCCATTTTTTTATCTTCAAATCTTCCTCTGAATATTTTCAGCATATCTTTATTGAGAAAAGGTTTTCTTCAAAAGTACTTGTTATTCTATCCTATATCTCCTAAGTCCTATCAGGACCCATCAATATAGTGTATACATTTTTCTAAAAATCCATTTGAATATAATTTGTATACTTTATATCATCATCAATGTTCCTATTATCAAAAAAAAATCATATCATCACTGTCTTTATAGGCAAAAATCCAACTGTAATAATATTTCTCACTTCTACCTTTTATCTAATGAGATACAATATTATCCTACTACTCTATCCCTAAAATTTTTCACCATATATTATAAGAACACCTATTCTATTAAAATAATATATGTTCCACATCCTCATATGTATGTTGAATGTCTCATATTTGACCATTGTTCTGATACCACCAATAGAACCTAGATATGTTTCATATCATTGAGTGGGGGAGGGGTGAATTGGTGATATATATTTTTTTTAAAAAGAATTACTTTTGAATTCAATAACTATATCCTGTTAAATTTTTTATCCATTTTTATTTTATCTCTCATACTAACAACAAATTAATTTTTATGAAAAATTCACTGAACATAAGTATTTATAAGGATTTGTAGAAAAACCAATTTGTTAGATTGTATTTTATTCCCCCATCATGGATTATACACTATATTATAACGTGATTTAAAATATTTTTTGGTTATTCCACAAATTAAACCATTGTTATACCCCCATCTATAATGCAGTTTCAACAGTTGGTTACACCCCCTAGTTGCACCGTCTTCTCCTACGATTGGTTATACACAACAATCAGAGTCTTCTAACAACTAATTAAACCTCCCATATAAAACAAATTGATTCAAGTGGCCCGATAAAATTTAGAAATATCATCTTGATGATTGTAACTCCCTGACCCAAGTTACCCAAATTCGGTGCATTATTTTAATACAATTGCATGATTATAAGGAATCGAGTCCTGAAAGACCGATCAGTTTAGCAGTCTTGGAAAATAGATTACACACATTACATTACACATTAGAAAATAAATCACAAAATAAATGATTCATTCAGAACTCTATTATTCACCAAGCATAATCCTACTAATCAATCATAATACACTTCTTGGAATCCTAGGAAAAAAAATTCAGAAAGGGGTTAACTAAGATGCTCAAAAAGGATATGAATATAGTAGAAACATTTATTAATAAGAATAAATATTTAAGGAAACATATTAGACTAAATAAAAAGCCTTTTAAACATAAACTTCAATATAATATGGAAAGGATAAAATCAAATAATTCCATTTACTTATTCACATGGATATTCTACTAGTCCAATAATCACATGAAATATCAATAGCCACATTCTTAATGATAGAATGCATAATGGCAGACTTAATAACCACATAGTCACGGCCTTGTGCCAAGACAAAAAATAAGATTTTGTCAAGGCCTTGTGCAAAGACACTAGTTTTTCTCATTAGACCTACTGATGCATCAATGAGCTATAGTAGGCTCCACCTGTCACATACTATGTCCAATGCATTCCTCATTCAAAAAGGTTTAAACATAACATAAATATTCATATTAAAAATAGCATACGAAATGTCAATACATTATCCATATACCATTAACGTTATTAAAATAAAACAGCCACAATGAAACATATCATAAAACTTTTAATACAATATGGAAGATTTTTATCATAATAAAAAAACCTCGATGAAGAATAATATCCTGTAAAAGATCTTGACATAGTTGAAAATTATCAGTAAAAATCATTGAGATAAATATCCCTTTTCATGAAATCATTTAATAGTCACATAATTTATAATGGAAATCATTTAAAGGATAGTTCTGAATCAACTTTTCCCAAACCACTTTTAAACATTTTAAAGGAATTAATATTTTAAATCATTCATGTCCATATAAATAAATCCATAAACGAATTTGAAAAATATTGACATTAATGAGAATGATTTATAAGAATAAATATATAAAACATTTAAAATGATGTTTTAGTTAAAGAGTACCTTAAGAAGAATAATTTTGAAATCTCTTTTAGGAAAAATATACATAGCTAATAAATATTTCCTAGAAAATACTTATACATAAACAATCTTGGATAATAATGAAACTGAGGAATTAACAATTACCTCTGACTTTCTATTGGTCGAGGGTACATTTAACAGCATGTATAATGACCAAAGTATTTAATTACATTATACAAAAACAATATTAATATTTATTATATCATACATTTTTCATTTATGACTTTATACTATACATTTAATAATTATTTCCATGTTAAATTAACATTTCAGGTAATAATCAATTTCTTTATCGTATGTGTTTTAACTTATAATTCATGATCGTATAATTTAGACCATGGTTTAAATAAGTACAAAATATAAAACATGATTTATATATAATATATATTTAGAATATATATATTTATAATAGATATATATATGAAATGGAAGGCACCGTTTATGGAGATGGTAGGCCGTACGTACAAATAAACGATGTTTCCGTTTTCATTTCATATTGAACGGAGGTAAGTGAAAAAAGATATATCCAAGAACATACATATATATATATCCAGTATCATTATTATGTCATATATTACATACTTATTAATAATATATATTTTTATAATCATCGTTTAATGGTGAACGTGGAAATGAATATTGTCGCGTCGTGGAGACGGTAATCCGTACGTACACACGAGCGAAAATATTATTATATTGATGGTGATATTGTATGTAATTTAATGGTATATCATATATAAAAAATAATTAACATGTTATATTTATTATTTACATCAGTTAAACTCATTACTATACCAATCGAAGTAAGGAAGTGTTTGAATAATAAACTAAACCATTACTTAGAGACAGTAATTTGTACGTACGCACGTATGGTGACTTGGTCATTTATAGGATGGATAGAATAATGAATAGAGTTTTACCATTTTTATAATAACATAATAGTATATATAAGGTAATTTTTTCATTATTTTATAATGGAAACAATAAAGAAATAGGAAGTGGAAAAAAGAAAAAAACTTGAAAGAGGTGATGAAATATTTACCTCTTTCCGGGTTATTTATTTTGATTTGATCAAAAGGGCACAATATGTTGGCTTTCTAACGAATTCAATGCCACTAATATTAAGGGAGGAATGTTGGGAGGATATTTGAGCATGTTTTTGTCAAAAAAAAGGCTTTTGATGTGTGACATTAAGAGAAGTGAAGTTCCCTTATATAAGAGAGGTGAGAGTCACTTTAGGAAAATCTTGAAATATTATTTTATAATAAAATTATTTTTATTTTCTAATGTCTCAAAAATGAATTAAATAAAGTATAAAGTGGTTATGGGTATAAAAACAATCAACCATTAGGACTTAGATAGGTTTATGGCATCATATTAACCTTATCTTTTATATTTGACTCTATGTTAAACAGTATGACATTTACCATGTCTCTTTTTATTTTTATATTATATATTTAATAAACATACTACTACAAGCCAAGAGAACCCCATGTGTTTCATTATTAATATATATAACCTTATCTATGTCATTTGGCTGATCCTTAGTTGTTTGTGATTATTATATCAATTAATAATATAATATTTGTTTTAAAAACTTAATTATGTCAATTTTGACAATATATAATATTTGTTTTTTTAAGCCATAAAACGTTATCAATTGGAATAAAATTTATTTAACCAACCCTAACATGTCATATTAACCTTAAAAATTAGTGTAATTAATCACAAGTCTTAATTAATATTTATTTGGATATTTATAATATCAATTATTTTCATATTTCATTAATAATGTAATTACTACAACATCCTTGTCTCATAAATAAATTAAATTATACAATGTATAAAAATTATAAATAAAATATTTTTATGTATGAAATATTTTTATCTTTAGAATGAATATTTATAGTCGAATTCATATTGTATTTAACCCTATATTAAAAATGGAATAGTTATTAAACATTGAATTTAACTCTTAACTCTTCTTTAAATGAAATAATAATAACTACCCTACTTTTATAAAATTGGACCAAAAGGGGTCATATTTTATTCATAAGGGTTTTCGGTTGAATTATACTTATCAAATAGAATTAGGACTTGTGTTAGGGTAATTATAAAATCATTATTACCCTTAATTAACCTATTTACGTATAATTGTGGTAAATAAATGTCACAAGTTACTACTAACCAAATATTATTTTCATCTTATTGAACAAAATTTTACACAATGATTTCAATAATGTCTCTCAGATTTTTTTTAATTCAACTCACAAAAGTGGTTAAATTATGTTTTATTCAAATTTGTAAATTCTCCTTGTAGGTGGGTAAAAGAGGGTAAAATGTTCGATAAAATATTATATATCTAAATTTATTATAAAATGACTCCAATGAATTATTTAGAAAATATATTATTATCATGTAACTATTTTGACAAAAAAAAATATTAAAATAAAATACCAAATTATTTAAATAAAAGGCCAGTTTTAAATAATAACAAAGTGTTTTTCACTAATAATAAAAAATTAAATGTCTTATGAAAAATACCAAAAATTTACCCTGTTATAATTTTTATATTTCAAATTCAAAAATGATGTCTATTTTACCAAATTAAAACCATAGAAGTTTCATTAAATAATTTAAAATTAATTCATATTTTCAAAATTAAAAAATTGGGGTTTTTAAAACTAAAAACTATCAAAATATTGACATGTTTTTATGTCAAATTTAAATGTGAATATACATATAATGACCTAAATTAAATTAAATGACAAAAAGATAATCTAATTATACATCCCAAAAATTTAAATGCATAATTTATCACTATAAATTATTTCGATTAAAAAAGTTATTTTCAATTAAAACATAGTATTTTTAACTATTTATCAAAAATTGATTGTTATCAGAAAAGTGCCAAAAATCTATCCAAAATAAATTTTTATTTTCCTCATTTAAAAAAGAATTTAATTTAATTAATTATAATATAAAAAGTGTCAAATAATGGTTTTAAACATGGATCTCCATTAAAAGGCGGTAAAATTCTATTTTCTTGAAAAATACATATTATATCCAAAACTATATATTTGTTCTTATATTATGTCTAAGAAATAAATAATATGGATTTTAAAATTATATTGAGTATATATGATTCAAAATGTAGTCAATACTATTCATAATTGCTTTTTGAACCGTTAGTTTAGTAAGTTTTGGTGTACTTGAACTCGGTGTTGCGTGTTGCGCAAGCTACTGAATTTCTTTAATGTGATAACATACTTTGAAATTTTGGGGTGTTACAATGATAATCCCCAATGAACATTATATATAAAACTTTCTGAGGTATAATTCAAGAACCCTTTCGTAGATTCTAGTCTTGCTCAACCAATTTCCAATCAGAGAATATAGTCACCTTCCCCGATTATAGAAAATTATTAGGAAAGAATATTTTTATTGATTAAGATATAGACTCACTTTAATGTGTGAAATTGGTTTAAAAAATAACTTGAAAATTTTTTAATTCATGAAAAAACATTCACATCCTCAATTCACCTTCCTTCTTGATTTCTTAATTGACATATCATATTTATAATTTATCCAAACAATGAGTGATATATTCAAAACCGTAGCACATAAATATATATATTCCTTGTACTTTTTTATTTAATGTAATTATTATTTTCTAGATTTACTCAGGTTGTAATACATTAGTATGAAATTTATGTGGTTGTACTATCTGTTTCCTTCCTCTATGATCCAATGAATCCCTCACTTACACCTCTTACATTGATGTTTTCACATACATGTATATTGAATGACAATTCATCCAAAAATATTGTTTCATTATCTCCTACTCTTCCTCCAATCCATAAAATGTATGTGTATTTTTAGTGAGGTTCTTAAATCCATGAATAATACTCCTAAGAGTATCACGTAATCTTGAATGACATAATAGAACATATTATTTTTTGACATATTTGAGTATGTTCAATAAAAGTCAAATTCTTGTGGGAACTCAAGAATATTCCTCATGCGATAAGGGAGATACATAGGTGACCTATTCATAGAATTAATGTTTTCATGGAACTGTGTTTTTCATAAAAAATGATTTATTTTCATAATAAGATTATATCTTCTCAAGGACTCAATTATTCTTATTTATCATAGAGGATCCACCTCTTTTCTTCCTTTTATCACGTCTCTTGAATGACGTACTAAAATTACCAAAAAAATGTTCCACATCATGGTATATTAATATGCTAATTCTTTTGAAATATATGAATGAATTTTATACTGAAAATCCTAGCACCTTTATGACACTAAATTCTTCATCTGAATCATATGAACTATAATATAAAATGATCCACATTTTAAAGCATGAAAAAATATACATGTCCTAATTTCCCTATGAAGAAACATTATCAATCTACAAAATAATTTATTTCAAATATACACATGAATGATAGAATGATACTTAATGCATGGATTTTGGAATCCCCACTGTCTCATAAACTCAAACACAGAACACCCATGGAAACATCCTTTTTGATCTATAAGGTGAGACCTTAAACCCTGTTGAAACATATTCGTCATCTAGAGGTAGAAGACAATTTCTAATGTTGATCTATATTCTTTGATAAACCCCATTATATGGGAACAATTAATATGAATCTTTTTATTGATGGATGAGTGGTATCAGGTGTTTATCATTGAACATATATTCTCAAATTGGTTGAGTAATTCCTTTTATTGCAATGTGATCCATTGACCTCTTGAGATGGAAGGAGTGTTTAAAACCAATAATATGTCACAGTCATGACTCATGGGTTTTACGTCACCTATGATCAACCACCATACCACTACATAAACTCCCACCTAAGCCTACTCATTCCCAACATGATCTATGCACCAACCCACTATCTTATTTCCATGAGGTATTCCCTAGCAAGATCCTATGTGTGTGGTTGAGCCTTGAACCAAAAATTCCTCAATCAAGCGGTCCTATCAATATTGTGTGTCTTCCCATCAATTTTTAGAGGACCCATTATAAATAATTCAGAAATATTATACTAATTAATTATATTTCAAAGCCTTCCTAAAATTCTTAATGAAAAATAAATAATTTTTTTCATGGATTTCTTTTAATTCTTCTTCTTCTTAACCCTTATTATTTTTAATAAATTTTTTCTTGGTATTAAATAATTTCCACATTTAGATCATTGGTACTTGTTTAATTCTAAAATCCAATTCCATTTCCTAAATCCATAACAGTTTTCAAATCCTCATCCCCATAAATATCAAGCTAGTGTCTACAAGTAAAACATGGGGTCAATAATAAAAAATGCCAAAATATCATTAAACACAATTTTTTTGATGAATGGGGTAATATGAATATTTTAAATAAATTACTTGGATAGGATCATAACATACACCCATACTAGATAAAAAATTTCCTATATATTTTATCAATTTTATACACTATCTATACACAAAAAACACAAAGGCAAATTATATCCAGTAAAATTACGATGCACTACCATCCACTCCCAATAGGTTTTAATCATTGTTTATAAGTAATTAAACTAATATTAAAGAAAAAATATTCTAATTTGGATTTCCCAAATTATTTTTAGTAGGAATTATAAAAACATTATCTATTTTTATGTAAAAATAAAACGAATCAATAAAATATTATTTCATATTCCAATACCAAAGTTTATTTAAAAGGGAACAAATTATGTATTTCATAAAATCTATAAAGAACCATTTTTATCATGACTATTTAAAAAACATTACTTACACAAAATATTTGATTAAAATGTAAAATATTACTAATTATACAAAAAATAATCATAAGATTTTTAGGGATAAAATTCCCACTTACTATAGATGAAGAATACCTAATGTTATTTAAAGACCATGGTATGACATTAATGATTGTTATATAATACTTTGAACATTGTAAAGCATAAAAGATCATGATCTCAATTTTAATTGTTTAGAATAAAAAAACATATATAACATACAATTTATAAAGCCAGATATATATTTTTTGATAGAAAAATAGAAATAACGAGAAAGTGATGGGTAAAAAAAATGATATGATCATCCTGAACTGGCCATCAATCTAATCTAAATCATATGAAACTTAAAGTGTGAGACAATGTTTTATGATATTAATAAGTTTTTATTTGGAAGATCACTTGGATAACATAAATCCTTAAGATTTTTTAATAAGGTTTTTGTGAGGATAATATGTATTTAGAAAAAAACACCATAGAACTTATCTGAACATGAAAAATTATCCTACGTGGATTATGAAACAATATATAAAGTCATGTATGTTTCCTATATTATTCATTGAAATTTGAATTGTCTTTATGGTCTCTTTGATCCTCCACATAATTTTGTTAAATCTCTTTCCAAAATTTTTGGAATTAAAGGACTAGATAAAGGGTTCTATGGTACTATTTTCTTAACCATGCACTCTTTAATTTTCTTTAAAACTCTTTATTTTTTACCCTAACCAAAAAACCCTAAATGGAATACCTTCCAATTATAAAACCACCAAATATTACCCAATATATAACATTTCATCATTGAGAACCCATTATTGTATATTATCCATGAATTACTATAAACATTAACACTACATGAGGTCATATCTCTCCTAATTATCCTCTTGAATGATTCTGATCTACCATAGTATCCTCGCCCATTGAATACTCGATCCTATGATGTTCTTAAACTCTTATCAACCAAAATCACAAGTTATTTAATAGAGGGCAAAATTTTTTCTAGTCTCATTACATCATAGATAAATAAAATTGATCATGAATGTATTTTTCATAAGAGAAAGCTGAATCCCATTTTGTAATGCATTATATTTTAATGAAAACTAAATTTTTTTGCTATATATTAAATATTCTGAATAATAATGAATAAGACTAGATATACTGATTTCAACTTACCATAATTCTTATGGTGTCAATGTCTGATGTATATGATACCTATAAATAAACAATATCTATAATAAAAAATTCCAATAGACATCATCAACAATAATCTTCTAAATTTTGATGAGTCTAACACATCATTAATCACCTCTATATTTGATAAACAATGACTATAATATAATTCATAAAATATAATTATAAGTATAATAAATATCTTGATTCCACCCTAAACAATGATCATTTTCATTTTCTTCCACACAGTGGTTCAAATATATATATCAAAACAAAATATTAGTAGCTATTTTTGCAAAAAAACTCCACTAAAATAAAAAAAATACCAATATTTTATCCCAAAATCTATCAAATAGGCTTGAAAAATGGCCTTTAAATTTTTATTATATGTTTTTATCTCATTTATTGAAAGAAAATTTAATATATTCATCTTTATTTTAGTACAAATTACCTTTTAAACCAAAAAATATTCAGATACGTAAGGATTCTATATCTAATATTCGAGATTAAATAAATCTAGAAACCATATATAGTTATTTTATGTATCATACTTCCATTATATCTATATATACTATCTATAGAATGGTTAATAGTTGATTTGATTTCATGAGTTGATACATAATCACCCTCACTGATTCATTCATTCACATAATATTACATGTCTTTATAGTATCCATGATCCTGTATAAAATTTTGTTAAATCTCATTCCTAGATTTAAGAATTGAAGGACTAGATAAAATGTTATATGATACTATTCTTTTTACCATTCATTATTCACACTTGTTTTTTGAAAAATCAATATTTTTTCCCATAACCACAAAACCCCAAATGAATTTTCTACCATGTGTAAGACAACAAAATCATATAATTCATAGAAAATTTAATCTTTGACCAGCCATTTTGTTCTATTATCCATGAATTAATCTGAACATTAATACTGCATATGGTCCTCTATCTTCTAATCCTCCTCTTGAATCAATCTGCGCTACCATAATATCATCAACCATGGAATACTAGATCCTAGTATGTTCTTCTACTATTGTAAAAAAAACTCATCGGATATTCAATAGAGGTAAAATTTCTCCCTGATTTCATTACATCATGGATAAAAATTTCATTGATCATGATTTTAATTTTTAAAAGAGAAACATGAAACACATTGTGCACTACATTATATTTTAAGGGAAACATAAGAAAATTAGGTATTTATTGAATCCTAGGAAAAATAATCATTGAAACCATATAGTTTGATTTCAACATACATTACATCATGAGGTTTCAATGTATGATTTATAGGATACTTGTAAATATAATATTTCTATAAAATAAAATTCCAGTAGGCATCATCAACAATCAACATCAGAATTTTGTTGAGTCTAACACATCATCAATCACCGATATATTTGACAAATATATACTATAATATCCTTCATAAAGTATAATACTATGTACAATACTTCTTATGATTCCTTCAAAAATAATGATGATTGTCATTTTCTTACACATAGTTGTTCAAATATATATATCAAAATAGAATCTTAGTATATATTATTGTAATTAAAATTCACTAAAATAAAATTATATTTTTGTGTTCTCCCAAAATCTATCACAAAGACTTTCAGTAAGGTCTCTAAATTTTTTGTGATATGTTTTTTTATCTCATTTATCAAAGGAAAATATAATATATTTATCTTCATTTCTGTACCAATTTCCTTATATAGAACAAAATATCCATATAATCAAGGAATATATATATAATATGGGAGATTAAATAAATCTATGACTCCAAAACACCTAATTTATTTAAAATTTACCCATGATATATACGTATATTGTCTCTTGAATGGGTAATATCTGATATGATTTATGAGTTGATACACAATCACCCTAACTGATTCATTACTTCACAGTGATATAGATAAAAAATATATTAAATCCATATAGATATTCTCCGACATTAAATTCAATAGTGTAGAAGGTAATAATATATTTCTTATTTCATTGATAAAATATGTTTATATATTGATAAGTCATTCACTAAAATAGATAATCAACTATCTCATTTTTATCCCTTCTAACTAGAACTAACACTTGGTATCATAAAACAACATTATCACTCTTGATTGAAAAAAATTATTTTGTTAGGAAAATATAATTAATGAAATCTTACTTAAATGTCATGGTAATTCCCAATATATCTCAAAAATATTTATTCAATTAAATATAAAATGAATCCCATTATTGTCAATGGATAATTCATTCCCTGCACTTTTTTTCACAATGGATGATAGAATCCTCACTTAGAATCCAAATTTCACATTTGAGTAGAAATGTGACCTTTGGAGAGAATAAAAAAAGATTATATTTCAGTGTGCCATACTAATTCCCTTATAATGAGGGATAATGATTCTTTATAAATGTATCCCAATCCAATTGAATGGTGTAGATAACCTCCCTCCGGTTGTGGATTTTTGGAATTGGAGATAAAAAGTTGTCAAAACCATAAAATAAGTAGTTCCACCGAGACACTTTTTTACATCAAAAAAAACTAACACCTATCTAAGATCATATATTTCTTTATATACTTTGACTTGACTAGTCATAGAATCTAAAAAAATTTATGGAGTAAAATTTATGGCTTTATGATGTTGATAAATTTTATAAATGAATTTGTGTTACCATATAATCCATTTGAGATTCCCCTTCATATAAGGCCCTCATGATAGTCCCCAAAAAAACTCCTTAAAATGTCACCTTAACATAGTTTCACTATCCATTATTTAAATTGAAACCAATACTTCTAATTTCCAATGACATATGAACTCCCAGTTGACAATGTTAGGTGAAATCTCTAGTCACTGTAGTTGTTCGGCCCACAAGTTCTCCCTTATTAGGAACAACCAACATGGTCCACCCAAACTAGGTTACCCCTACCAAATCCTAGGAAACCCATACCCAAGTGACTGAAAATTGGGTGAGGCATACATTGGAAACCAATATCCCCACCTCTAATTCCAAATTACAATGAGTTTGGACTTTCTTCATAGTTACATAAATATGGTCATGGTATAAGGTATAACCCCTAACCAAACCTCTAAATCAACATGACTTGATATAATCATCATGATTATAAAAATTTGTGCATCCTCCTAGGTTTTAGTCCCTACAAAACCCCCAAAATATCCATGAATCAAGTTACTTCTCATTGTTCTAGTAATTTTTTCCTCCTTCTAGGGGTAAGACCCAAACAAATATATAATTCACCCTTTGTTAAGGTAATCCTCATGGGTATACGAATATGGGAATCCTATTAAGAGAAAACACCAAAAAATACTCTAAACCAGCATGATATAATATCTTCTTCATGGTTCCAAAAATATCCAGAAGTTCACATGAATCCCTGAAGTGAGGCTCTCCTTATTCCTTTTCCCAATTTCTCAAAACCATCGAGGTTGCACTATGAAACCTAAGAGAAGATGGAATTAAATGAAATATGGTGATTATATTTCCTCTATTTTGAAAAAAATATACCTTTGTGAGAATGTAGTTCCAATTAGTTTTAATGTACCAGTGCATATGTATCCTCCCAAAAATATGACCTGTTTGTGTGGATTAAAGAGAAACCTGGGGAAACCATTAGATCCCAGAGAAAGTAAATCTCTAAGTACTGTTGAAAACGTTGTCTATTATCCATAATTACCCTTTATGTCACATAATCCTATCCAACATGATGCCCTTCTGGTCCTCCTAGGTTTACCCTTTGTCAGACACATTTAACTCTCCCATGTATCACCCTACACAATCCAACCATTGAGTCTAATATCATGAGACTAATGGAAGGGTGCCTATTACGTTGGATCTGTCATATGATTAAGAAAACATGAAGAAAACTTAAAACCCTCTATAAATGTGTGATTAGATTACACGACACATTAGTTTTCACTTTTCTATTATACATTCCCATGGTTAATAAGGAACTTTTTTTAACATGCATAATATGGTTGGTCATCATAATTTGATCAATAATATATTACTATAGTAATGATGTTCCCAAACATAAGTTTGGTGGAAGTATGTTCCTCAAGCCGTGTGGTGATATGCATCATCTGTATCACCTCCCTTTTTTCCTCTTACACCTATCAAAAGGGAGGATCATTACTAGGGAATCCCTCACAGAGTAAGCCTCTTGTATTTCTTAAAGATAGTATATATATGGGTGTGTATGTCCCGACCTGAGTTACAAAAGGAATATAAGAGATGAGTACCTCAAATCCCTTTCTATCTACAATTACACAAGCCATGTCCACTATCGAAAGAAAAAGATTGTGTGTTTTGTTAGATCCTTCAGTTCTTATTTTTTCACACACCATTCATGAATTACTTATTCATAAGGATATGTGAAGATCATGATGTCATGATTATCAAATATATATCTCTGAAGAGAATTCTTTTATATATATTCTTATCACATAACATTCATAGGGTCTTCATAGCTGTCGATTCTCAAATCCATGAACCCATATCAAATCTACATATCCCCTATTAAAGAATCCTTTAAAGCGAATCCATAGGTAACGGTCCTAAAATCCATATATCCATCTCAATGGGTCAAATCCTCGCTGTGACAAATCATAAAGGGGGCACCTCCATATGTGTATACCCTGAGAAACTAAACAATATGGTCTTAGATTTCCATCCAAATGGTAATGGTAGGAAGCCTCCCAATGGTCCAAAACTATCAATTAAATTTCATCATAATTATCTATGGGTATCATTTCTAGTAGGATCAAATCAATCCTAGTAGGACACATCACATACTGGTCCCTTGGTCAAATTTAGCGTAATTCCCACATCAACACTTGAATATGAATCCTTTACCTAGTTTCGTTGCCTGATGATATTAAATTACTTGGATTATACATCGTCACATTATCATAAAAGGTATGATGTGTCCCATTAAGTGGAATTAATATATGTGGGTTATTATTCATTTCACAAAGAAACATATGAATCCCATCTCATGGGTCTGATCCTGACATAAAAAAACTTCCATTTTCATGTAAGATTATAAATTCCATACCATACCAATAAATTTTTAAAAACTAGCATCATAATGAAAAAGAAAAAAGAACATCTAGTTATAAATACAAAATGGTTCCATCGATTGAGAACCTCGAATATATACAAATATCTCCAATGATGTTGAACCATGGATCGATATATATGAATCTAGAAACTATACATTCTAATAATTGATTTTTTACCCTATGGTTATAAATTTTATATTTTGGATTTTAAAAAGGATTTGGGAACATTTAATTTACCTATAAAAGAGTCCTACAACAAGAAATAATTCCCCCCAAATATTTTTTATCATCTTAAACTCCCATCCTCCCAACCAATGTGAGTCCCCATGTGTTGTTAGAAAATTTCCCAATAACCATCTTCCATTGGAATATAGGTTTGTGAGACATCGTGAATAATGGAACCATTGGGTTACTTCAGTTACATGAATACAAACCATTGGAAACCATTTATAATGAATGATGAACCTAACATGAATGATTTTAAAACATTAGGAAACCACCAAAAATAAATTATTGGTTAACCCAAATAATTTTCATAGGAAGAAACATCATTGGTATATGTTACATTTATGAAATCATTAATAATATATAATTTGATAACAACCATTTTCAACTTGTATAGATCATACAGAATTAAAAAGCGACATAAAAATATAAAATTATGCTATGATAACATTTTAAATGAACTTTCAGGAATACATGTATAATTGGGAACTGGGCTGGATTACCGAATTTCATCAATGACATATGATCACCCAGGTAGGGTAACATGAGATAAGGTATGGAATATAGTCTATGGGGAATTATTTAACTAATAAAATAAATAAACATGTTGATGAAAAAAATTTCTTTTCATTAATCTAAAATGAATAATTTTAAATAAACCATTTAAATTAAAAAAAATAAAATATAGTATAGTATAAATAAAAATTCTGTTTAATGAATTAAAAAATAAATGAAGATAATTCCTATACATCATGGATATTCTATATCTTCTTTAATTTATAGTAATACACTTTCCCAATTGCGATAGTGATAACTTTTAATATCAGTCTCCAATGAAAATTGGTGCCTCTATTTATTCCTTGTTATGATATATTTTTATATATAATGGTTGGAGTGGGTATGGGAATAAAATCAAGGTTTTTACTATATGATAACCAAGAATTCCAATGTTTGATAAATTATCAACCATGCAATAAATGCAACTTTAAATATCCCAACATGATTAAAAAATAATTTTTTGACACATCAGAACAATAAAAACATTTATTTTCCATAAATTTAGTGGAATCCATTCTATTTTTACCCAAAATCTATCAAATTATGGCCTTTCATAACATCCATTGTTGAAATGATTCTTATATAACATTTAACAAAAATGCCTACATATAATAATAGAACACCCCAAATGTGGATCATAACCCTCTTGAGTATTCTTCCGATAAAATAGAACTCCCTATCCATAATACACAAAAATCATGGAATATAAAATATGACATAATTAATCCCATGTACCATAGGTTCACAACAATTATTGATCCTTACTCATTCCCAATTAATTTATTTTTCCGAATAAAAAATACTTAAATAAATTTTTTTCAAAAATAATACTATCAAAAGACTCTATCTTATATTTTAAAAAAAATTAGACAAATATATAATTTTTATAATTATTATAATTTAAATACCAAATTCCACTATTTTTTCAAATGATGGAAATTATATACCTTAAAAATCCATAAAATCCCAATATTATAAAATAAATTTCAGAAAAATATTGAAAAAATAAATAACACAATAAAATGATCTCAAGGAACATAAATTAAACAATAAGGAATCAAAAAACACTATGTAGAAAATAAAACCTTGAAATCACATTTTATGAATAACTAAAGATCAATAATATCCATGATTTGTTTCAAGATATTCTGATCTAATTCAATGAAAACTAAAACGAATAGTTTTCAATCAAAATCATACCATTCATATAGTAGTATTATATAATAAAATAATTATATATCTACTATGAACTTTTAACCAATCATAAGAGAGTATTAGGTATTCATGAACTAATCAAATCTCAAAGAAAAAATGTTTAATTAAAATATCATCTTTTTATTCATAGAGGTAAGTACATACTTTACCATAAAAAATGATCAGAATCAAATTATAATTACGCTACGCAAATCAGAGATTAATAATATGGTGTAAATTATATTTTGAAGAATCTAATAGATATTTTAAATTACAAATTATTGAACTCACCATGATATGCATGTTTAACCTTTATTTTCGATGAAATTTTTAATCTAACCATGTCGTTTTCCCTACCTAGTTATCTTGGATAAAAGGATAGTCCACATGGACTATCATAAAATGTACCTGACCAAGATTAATTATGTACCCTAGTTTATGAAATATAAAGTTATCCCACATTATATAGGAGTCATTCTCCTAAAAAATTTAATCTTCCAAATTTCCACAAAACTATAAATTTTATAACGAACACAACCCAAAATTAAAAAGGTTTTTTATACCATGTTTGGGTTGTCAATATCATCCCCATTAAAAAACTTTATTCGCAAAAAAGTAATCAGGACATATTCTCTATATAAGACTCTAATAAGTTTCATTATATATGTCCCTATATCTCTTAATTATCTTCCTAAATCAGTCCATTCTTCCAAAACACCATCAACAAATGATATTTCAATCCTCTCATGTACTTCACCTACCCATTGATAATAGTATTTAGAATTTTAATAAACATTTAATCTAATTCCAAATCCAATTTGTATTGTATATTAATAAGAGATGGGTCTTGTTGGTATTTCATAATTTGTTAAATAGAAACACACCATGCATTTTATTATACCTTCAAATATAAAAATGAAAGGAAAATTATTTAATATATTGAAAAATTATAAATTAATCGAGGAATAAAGATGAAAACATCCCTTGTTTACAATTTCATCAATTTCATATTATGTTTTATAATATAAAAATAATTATTCCCTAATAAAAATATCAAGTGTTAATTTCCGATAGTTAGTATATGATATCTTATATGTACGAGTTGTCATCAAGAACCTCCAGATTAGATGAACATAGATTTCCTTTTATAATACCAAATAATTTCCCATTAGTGTAATTTTATTTTCATCCTCCCAATATAAAGGTGATCATCATTGTCATCCATACATATCATAAAATGGGGCTATCTAAATCAGAGAGTTATACCAACATTCAGACCAATTACACTAGAGAAATATGTTCATTCCATGATTTTTGAAAATATTACATACGTGTGGATTTAATTTCTTCTATGGATTATATTGCCTATAATGATTTCCAAAATATCTGTTGATAATATCATATACTCATATTTATTTGGGTACCACTTTACCTATGTAATACCACTCAAAAATATCAATGTAAATTATGGAACATTATCTTGGATAATAATCAATTGAAAGTTATGAATACTATCTACATCATTTATATAAAAACTATATAGGGTTTATACCAAGAATTTATTTTCAATTATATAAAAGGATGATGAAATAATGTGTCAATCACACAATCACTAGATAGCATAATTTTCCTAATAGATGTAGAAACATTGGACCATATGTTTTAATAAGATATGGACTACCCATGATGTATATGAATTATCTTCTATAGTTAACCTTGTTTAATGGGAATGTTTTTTGTATTTTATTAATACATATAATATTCATTTATATTTATTATTATAAAATGAATTGAAGTATAGTTTTCGATTTTAAAATAAATCATCAATATTTAATTAGTTGAAGGATTCATTTATTTAATGGGAAAAAATTATCAATGATTTTATTTTATCCCGCGTACAAGTTGAAATCCTATAGACATTAGAAGATGGGAATTTATACAATTTTTAATAACCCATGATAAATATGTCAACCCACAGAATATGATTTTTATTGTCACATTTCCTAAATCACATCCCCTAATAGATAAATTATAAAAACCGGTAAAGAAGGAAATAATGACCCCATTATGGAATGATTTTCTCTTAAAATAAATATATATTTTATTAGAGGATAAACTATAGGTTTATGTAAATGAAAATCAACTAATTTAACAAAATCAATTTAATATAAAAAAAATAGAGTGAAAGAAAAACGAAATCATGTACAACATGACGTTGACAAGGAAAAAATAAAAAACCCCATCTATACTTTATAGTTTGACTCATATTTTATTGTATAAAAAAGCACCATCATGACCACCCAGAAAAAAACTAATATGATCTATACACAATAAATATCATATCCAAAAAATTCTATACATCAAGCTGAAACAAATCTAAAAAAATAGCACGATTTGTTGGTGGAGTTGTGTATTTCAATACCCAGTAAGAGTTTCCCAGAAAACACCAACACATTCCCATAAAGGTTATTTTATAATCTATTTAATAAATTCCATGTAATAGAGTTTTTCATGATACAAAAGAGGTCTGTTTAATAAAAAAATTCAAATAAAAACACATAATCACATGAAACTATCTCACACAATTGTTCTCCCTAAAGGTAAGGGTAACCATTTCCATCCTCCCCCAAAATCTTAAAACATAGTTCGAAATAACAAATCAAGGAATAATTATAAATGTGAAAAAATATTATAATCTTAGCAAACACCCATTTTTCATCATCACTAACTCAAGTGTTTTCATGAGATCTTAGCCCCTAACCATATAATAAAAACAATAAAAACTCTTATATGACACAAATACCATAAATTCATAGCACATATTAAATATTACTCGTTCATAATTAATTAAATTAATTAAAAAACATTTATCTTCCAAAATTATTTTTTTTCAAAAATCATTTTTCTATATCTTTAATGACAGATTCAGGTATTTCGAAACCACATTACAATTATTTAATTTAATTTTTTTTGGAAACTAAATATGAAGGCAAAATTGAAATGTAAAATATATATATGATTTCTAAAATCCCAGAACTAAATATTTAATGTAATTAATTAAAAGAATATAATTTGATAAACACAAATTATAAAAAAATATCTATCAAAACCTCAATGTTGTAGTACGTAATAAAGAACTAGTAAAGATTGTGTGTTATCTTCACACCTAGATGAAGAATACTAAAATATCTCCAAAATGTTTGGTCTTACCTAAATTATGATGATACAATCCTATATTACATAGAAAAATAGAATCTAGGATTATGAATTTTTGGTTAATTATTTTAAAGCAATAATTAAATAATTTTATATATAATAAAATAATTTATAATCCTCTATAGAGGAAGAGTGACATATAAGTGTAAAAACTAATGTTATTATCAAGATAATACCAATAATTGGATGTATATCTTCCCAATCATAAAGGGATACTCATTTTTCATTTTTGAAAAATTCTCAACATCACTCACATAAAGCCTCAGTGATGTAAAAATTTATATTAAGGTGTTAATAAAAGGTTTATATGGCTAATAATTGCCTTAATAAGTAAATCTAAAAACACATCCAAAAATGAATATTTAGATAGTATTTTTTGGAAGGCCATACAAATAACCGTATAGATTTCTATACTCAATTTTATAAGTCCCATGTATAGACCACTAATTCTCTTAAGCAACGTAACTAATTGTAAACAAACATCTTACCAAGGCTTTGGGATCACATTATCATCACACATAACTTGATTTATCATAGGAGACTAATATAACATCACTTATTTTTTCAAAAGATCATTATTTTAACAATAATACCCCAATACTCAATAGGGAATACCTATAATTTCTAGGTTGTAAAATAAATTTTTTTTGTTGACTGGTGTGGTGTAGATTTTGTATAGAGATCCTAATACTAATGTATAAATAAATTTTATTTTTCCCTTATGCTGCACTAAATTGTTAGACATAAGGTTACGATAATAAATTTAGATTTTAGGTATGATAATATTTTATACATTAGTTATATATATTTCTCATATATTTGATTTTTTATTATTTTTATTTACATTTTGTTTTTTATGTAAACAATCATATAATATAATATCACTGATTAATAAAATATCGTGATAAAATAAACAAGAAATCTTTATTTTTTAGATGCAAAATAAAAATTACATGTAAATATTATACATAATAATTAAATGATTAAATGGATACCAATTATATCTTAACTCGTAGACTATATGAGACAGTATAACACTATGTATCTTATAATAGAAAAATAAAAATTAAAACATGAAAAATGCATGTGAATTAGGATATTAATAAAATTAATATATAAATACATATATAATTAAATAGGAATAGTGTCCATCATATGAATATTAAGTATATATTCTTTGGTTATGATGGTAATATTATAATTTTATAATGAATATTTCTCTAGGCATTATAAATAATATATATTTATATAAATACATAATTTTTACAATAGATGAAATAATAAAATTTTATATAATCAAAAACATTATTCAAACAATATAAAAGTTTATCCCAAATTGAAGTCATGGTTTTATAATAAATTTGGAATTATAATTGTCATATTTGTAAATTTATAATGTATTATCTTTTTAATTTTTTTTAAATAAGGTTTATTGGGCCTAAAACATAATCTATATTTATTAATATATCTGAGAATATTAATTATATTTATTTTTTTGGAAAAAAACGTCTTCAAAATTCAAGATTCCATAATAAATATGATTATAAAATTTATAATTTAATTTTAATTGGTTTTTTATAATGTAAAAATAGCTATTCAATTCTAACTATATTCATAATATAAAATTGTTAGATGAATCAATTGAAAATAATTAAATTTTTTATCATTTAATATTTCCAATGCACCATGAGATAAAATAAAATATTTCAATATATATATATATAGTGTGGACTAGTATTTCTTGAGATATTTATGTATACATTTTTTATAAATTATTTTTTAAATTTTTATTATGTTGTACAACATTTTATGTTCATGTTTGGATATGATAACAACTGATTTCAAAATAGAAATTAAAATATATTACAATTAAATACCATTTTTATTGTATTTTTCAAAATTAAGGTTTAATATTTATATTATTATTACTATAAATTTTAGAGAAAATTTTAATTATGTAGTTTTTTTAAAAAAAAATATATTGTTATTTAATAATAGTATTACTATTTGGGGTAACATTCATCGCTCTAAAATTATTTTCATAAATATTTATTTGATAAAAAATTTCACATAAAAAGAATAATAATTTCACAAAATTAATACCATATTTGGAATGGAGATTTAAAAAAAATTCTTCCGGTGAATGTTTTTTGTTTTTTAAAAGAAAAAGAATATTATGTGAAATAGTGAAATTAAATAATAGATGGTAACTATGAAATTATACATATTTAAGGTTGATAGAATTTATAAAATTGTTTTTCTTGGATTAATACAAATACTAAATATTATAGTTGATCATTAATACCCATAATGGGGAACTATGTGTGTAAATGGATCCTAAAAGGTAATAATGTAATAAAATATTGAATTATTAGCTCAATGTGAATTCACTAACAATAGTAACTAAAACCCACACTATATTCCAACTTATTTATTAAAAATATATTATTTTCTATTCATAGTTATATGATAGAGTCTCTACCATATCACTTTATTCAATCCTGAAGAGTTATTATTATTGGAAATGGATGTTATAAGGTATGAAGTTCATATAAGGCATAGTTTCCTAATCTATGACCTATGATTTCAAATTGTAATTATTTTGTTATAAATTCCATTATAATTCCTTATAATTTGATTATATAATTTTATTTTAAATATATTATCATATATTTGACGCATTGTTCATGGGATATTAATCATTCAGTCTAATCTTTCATTTTTTCTATGTTGTTTCTAAGAGAAAGTAAGGGTTCCTCTTCCATCGAGTTTCACAGATGTAATTCTCTTTTTATATCCCCTTTTAAAATTTAAATTAATTTGAAAATATAATTATATTTATTTTATAATAGCATCATATTTATTTAGGTTTTTTGAGAGATTATTTATTCACTATCAATAATCATTTTTCTGATCTTATTATTATATATAAGTAAGGGTTCAAATTTATAACTCCTCATTTATATTTGTAATTATTTTTTAGTAATCACATTTTAAATATGATTAAATATTATACTATGTTTTTATTTCTAGTATAAAATCATATTTCTAATGTATTTTCTATGAGAGATTATTCATTCACTCTCTTTATGGATCTTTTCCAATGGTATTACAATTTCGAGGTAAGGTCCCTTTTCTCTCTCCCTCTCTATTGAACATGTATTTTCCATTTCATGATATCACACATTCAAGTTGAAATTTTTTTCTAATATTTTATAATTACATTGTATCTATTTTTTTAGGACATACCAATCATGTGAAACCCTACAGATCCCACGTTATACTCAGTAAATAGTAGGTTATATTGCATAAATTCTCCCAAAAGATATAAAAACTATATTTTCCACAAACCAAAAAGTACTTATATATTTTTGGTATTTGTTTTAATTTAGATATATTAGTTATAATAGGTTTACTTCACTTAATGAGATATGAGGATAATGTTGCTGGTGGAGCCCCTATTGAATCATAGGTACATTAAACTCAACTTTGTTAGATGTTCACTATTTACTCAATGATTACTAACCATGATGTTTTGTTGAAGGAAATATTATATATCTAATTCATATAAAATATGTGTGATTGCATAAAATTATTTTCATAGGGGATTTGTCATTATTTTAATTAGACTCCTAACTTCGAAAAATCAACTATATATTAAACATATTGGCAATATTATTATTTGTAAGAACCTAATGACTATAGATCTATATATATATATATCTTAGTAACAATATTTATTTTAAATCACTGAACACTTATAATGAATAATTTAAAATTGAATTCTCATATAAATATATATACTATTTTATTTATAGGAGAAAAAATTCATATGACTACAAGTCAATCAGTTCAATATAGTTATAAGACCTTGTACATCATTTATCTCAATAATCTGTATTCATATAAATAGTCAAACTGTTTAACTAAATAAATGAACCTTTTTCCACAACTTTATAATTGTATATACAATGTAGTGTGAGTATCCTAAAATTTATTATTCAGATTAAATGGTATTAACTTATATTTCCAAAGCATTCAATTAAAAAATATAATATATTATCATGATCATATATTTATTTATCCTATATTGTGTGATTACTTAGTATATAATTATTGGAATTCAAGGGTATTTCCTAAATATTCAGACAATTCAATTTAATAAAAGAATATGTCGGCCTAGTCATATATCCATTTATTTATAAGGGTGTGAGTACCCAGAACATAAATACAATTATTGAAAGTTATTCTCCTAGATAGCCATGCCATTAATTTTAATAGGGAGATATTGTCAAATTTCATTAACCTTTGTTTCTATGTAGATGATAATTGATAATTAAACCATGTTTGTGATATATGCTCATTTAAATATATTATATATTAAATTATTTATCATTTTTCTTCATATGATGAAGTAATTTGACTTACAATATAATTGTGGGGGTCTATAATGATATATCCCTTTAATACATCATTAGGTCTCATGGGAAAACCTAAATTCGTATTTTGTGTATGACTACACTATAATGCCTAATTTAATGGGATAAGGCCTTGAATATATAGTATTATGTCATGGAAAAAGGTCATCACTATATTAGATTATATTTGGTTTTTTAATTCCATTATTATTAGATCATTTATAGTCATCCATTTAATTATTTATTTCTATTATCATAAATTCCAAGGATTATGTAATGTCTTTGTAGCTCTTTTATGGAATCATTCATTTATCTATTCTTAATAAAATATTTTTTCAATTATTATTCCATGTTATTATACACTGTATGTTATCCATTACATAGTTTTTTATCTCACCCATTCCATCTGTTTCCCAATTTACTATAGTAATGAAGATCACTATGGTATATCAAATAATAAGTACAACATTGATAGATCAAAATGATCTATATAAGTAATTATATTGGTATAACTATATTTTTTCCACAATAGGGTAATATA
The DNA here is from genome assembly GCA_963277665.1 of Viscum album. NCBI lineage: Eukaryota > Viridiplantae > Streptophyta > Magnoliopsida > Santalales > Viscaceae > Viscum > Viscum album. The sequence goes on from OY728119.1 coordinate 2,068,367,159, forward strand.
ATGTTCATGTATTTATGTTTTCTTCTAATGGATGATATTATATGGATCCTGGGTATGTGAGATCAAATAATTTGTGTAAATTTTAATGCAAAATCAATCAAATTTTGGAGGCTGGTGTCATAAGAATTACATTATATGGTTCCACTGATTTTTTATATCATATAATGAATGTGTTTAATAAATCAACAATTTCTATATATCTTTATGTAAAAATGATGTATGATGAATTGATGTGATTTGTTTTGCACAACGGTATAGAAAATAAATAGATTAATTTAAATCAATTGATGAATTGTTAATTTTAGACAACCATCGAGTAATATATATGTTATTTAACAAATATAGTCCTGAAATTCATAACCACATTATCTATTTAGTTACATATAATGATGTTGTTTTTGTTATTATTAGTTAGTTGAGGTCCTCAGTAAATTTATTTTAGATAAATGATCATATCTCGATATAATATTTAACAATTCACAAAAAATATAAATTTTCATAGATCACTATTTACTACTGTATTGGATTATAACTATCAATTCACTCCTCATTTATGAAAATAAATATAAAGTAAATTTGGATCCAAATTATATTTGGGTGAATTATTTGATTCACAGATCGATGTTCTAAATAATAAAATTATTTTGACCATAGATTATGTATTTAGAGAGTATATAGTAGACTTTAGTGGATTATGATATGATTATGTACCCTTATATGTTTTTTAGAACATATATTTTCAACTATCATTTTAAATACAATCATATTTATGTTTTATATGGATTAAATTTTCTTTCATATTTAAATTTTGTTTTTATTAGTGAATCAATTATTATTTTAAATGACATTGTGAAAAGTTTTCAAAAACATGTATTGATAATATGGAATCATATTATTATTAAATGGAGTACAAATATGTATTTTATGGATTAGAAAAAAATTCACATATAGTTTATAGTGATTGATCATGTGTTTCTATATGTTTCACTAATGTTGAGGAAAACCCCATTAGGAAATGGAATTATGTACACTCCAGGATTTATAGAGTATTATCTGAACCTAAATAATCACGTTGAAGATGGAATTCCACATGACCTCAGGTGTGCCTCCCCATATTAAATAGTCTTCAGACAACAAGAAAAGGTCTCAAACCGATCATGGTATAGAATTTACCCTATATAAGAGTCTAGAAAAGAATATAAAAAACAAATATTATAACATTATATAATAATAACACAATGATACAAAAAAACATTCCCAAAAGATAAAAACTATATAAAAAATTATTAATATTCAAAAAAGATATATAATTCTATTTCACACTTTAGAGATCATGTATACACATAAATAGAGGTAAAAAATTACAATGAGGCTCTATAACTCATGGAATCACCCCATATCGATCTCCAAACTCATACAGATCTATCCCAGTATTTGGTAAACCCGAGCCTCAGACCAACATGTACCTTAAATATGTGAGGATTTATCGGGAACCCAAGCTCTATAGCCACTCAAGTAGGGTGTGAATAAAAAAATTAGGACCCCCAACACAATCATGTACCAATAAAAAAATATGATGTCTATGTGTATGTGAGATGTTCAATAGAATGGGAAAGTGGAAAATCTATATCATAAGAATATAAAATATTATGACCACCCACAATCAAAATCAGTCATTTTCTGAGAATTCATTCATTTACCATACCACTATGAACCACAGTAGTACCCAATTAAAGTTCATTTTAAGAGGATAATAAGAAAATGCATGTAAGCTGGAAACCCCACCAGGATGCACTAATAGGATTCAATAAATCATTCAAATATATATCCCTAACGAATCTAGGAAACATGTATCAAAAAATACATTATTCAATAAATCTGGGGTTATACCACATGGATGAAAAGTGAGGATGCATTTATTATCGAAAGGAATTGAATAATACCACGTTACTTGGTATCTACATCATATATAGTACTAACATGTCACTTAGTATCAACAGACACACTATATTTGGATTTCTACATGGTATCAACAAGTCATCTTGTTTTCTGCTAGGCAATAGGGTTTTCATGCTCTTACCCTACACTCAGGTCTGTCATTATATTCTAATTAAGTCAAGAAGACTTTTCTTCTAAGGGATATCCATCACATGAAGGTGAACCTATTAAATATAAAATGTAATTACTCTAAATTAATGAAAATAAATTCATCATTGAAAGGAATATAATGGAAGAAAAATATTGATCCCCAATAGAAATATGTAGCTCCAAACTTAATATGTGATCATCAATCAATCAGGGTATTAAAATCCACATATGCACCCTCATGTTATCAAGTTTCACATTGGGGTCTCAATACACACACATGCTCCCACATGCAATAAATACCAATAAAGTTTAAAAATATATACCAATTGTAGTTTGACATCATGTCAAATGAATATGATCATAGAAATAGATCATGAAACTTAATAAAAAGGTAGATCGGCTAAAAATATCAAAAAAAATTAAACCTTGTATTACAGGATATAGGTATCATATCGAAAAAAATCAACCTAAACGAATTCATGTATTTTTTATAATTCATTAGAGATTATGACTCAACCCTTGGAGGTTAATATCAATATAGTTCACATAGGTCTATCATAGACCATGGGAATCTATCTCTTTAATATACATATATTTTCATTAATTGATCAATTTTCAAAGATTTTTAATTAATTGTGAATTTATAATTATTCATTAAACATTATAAATTTATGAGTCATTCAACCTAGGTGGATAACATTATACCGCATGCATATAAAACATGAAAATTAGTATAGGTTAGTGTACACAAATAATATATCTCAAATGATGTCAAGTCAAAATCAAGTAGATGTGAATAAAAATATTAGAGTTCACACAACTCCATTTAGTGACCGGTGATCTACACATGGTTATTTACAATATTTGGAAAACTAATTAACAGATGGTCAAGAAATTATAATTAATTAAAATACAATTCCCTATCAAATTATAATTCAAAGGCCCATGTGATAAAAGACATTCCAGATACCACTACCATGTTAGAACCTTGAAAAACCTTCTATACGAGGTCTGTATGGAACTTCCAAAATAATTTATAGAAAAATAAATATCTTAAGGGAACAAAAAAGTAAAATATATTATAATTTTATCAAAATAATATTGAATAATCTAACCAAATTATGTGCCTTAGCCAAGAAATCATCCATCAATGATCGAGTCACTCCTTGTACAGTCCCAATTTTATGATGAGAAAAATATGAAATTACATTTTTGTTATCAATGTATACTTAAACAAAAAATTATTGAAAAAATAGGAAAAATTATCGATGGGAATACCTTTTTGAAAACACCAATCAATGGTATCCATTCCTTGATATGAATTATCCTCTAGACATACAAACCCAAATATCCATAAATCTTTGATAATTCCATCAAGATCTGATGGAATAGTCTGCTGATCCTCAATGAAAGATCACACCATCAATCAATAAGTATACAAGATGATTAAATAAAAGAGGATCCAAGTATAATTGAGAAAATAAATTATTATAAACTCATAAACATAAATATAGTAACATCCATGTTGAACTATTACATGATCCATAATTGAAAGCGGAAGAAAAAATGGAATATTTTAGACGATCAATGGGTCTTACCAAATTTCAATAAATATCCGAGCCTAGATAAAAATTGGCTATATGAGACTAATTGGTTTATGTTTTGATTAGTTCGCATATTTTTTATAACAAAAAAATTATTCAGGGGAATATAACACATCTGGTCTCTAGTAGTGAAGGTACTAAATGATAGTTCATTAAAACCATGACCTTCACACCCTACTGAGTATTCAGTGGGACCTTCTATGTTTTTATTGTTATTCCATGTTCACTGGCTGGTTGGTGAGTCTTTCAGGCTATCAGGGCTACTACCCACACCACCAGCTAGTCTATGGTATCTACAACAACCATGGCTTCTTCAGGTCACATCTATAGGAAAACTGACATTTGAGCCATCCAACATGCATATTGTGTATCCAAATGCATCCCCTTTGGATAATGAAATAGGTAGTTCCTTAGTTGCACACCTAGTTCAATTAATGATCCATCCATCAGATGAAAATTTGAAATTACCATACTAAATGACAATACATAATGGTGAATTATGAAAAACCCTTCCCATCACATCACATCTCATCCTAAATATGTAGTAGTGGAATATGAATCATCTCTTTAGAAAATACAAAATATCCAATTACAAATATTTATATAAATTCCACTGTTAAATGAAATATGGTTCTCTAAGGATACAATCACTCTAAAAATCCCAACTCACCACCATTTTGGAATTCTGAGGATAATCACAATAATCCAAGACAATTTCTTAATGTCCTTCGACAAAGAGACCATTATTAATGAATCTATTCAAAAAGGAAAAACATGGAGTCAACCACCAATTATTTTATAATAATTATGGTACTATGTTATTTTAAAATATATATACATAATATGATTTCCATTGTCCAACTTTTCACCAAGTGTATTTCATTTCCCTCACAGATGATCAATACACATGTTGATTTTTGATACCCAAATCTTATTCTTGGTTTTGAATATAACCAATGGGTAACTACCACTCAATGAAACCCAAAAAATATAACATGTATTTAACGGTAACAAATTATTTTTTAACACCTCCTTCATTCTAAATATGATCGGATTGATTTCAATCATACCCACCACAGTATGGATCACTTGAATGCACCAACATGTTATTTAATATTAATATTCTTATAAAGGTTATAAACCTTATAAATTTATTAATGAAACCAATTGTAATCCTGATACATTAATCGATAAATAATATATTTAATTGTTATAAAATCCTAACTAATTCCAATATGACTTTGAATGAGTTTGTTTGGTTTTCTCACAAATAGCATAAACCAGCTACATGCCTCTCTACAGTTCATTAACACAACACTGATATGACTATGCCATAGTTCAACCCAACTTTTTAACAAAATACCTAGGCTATAGCTATTCCCCATTTAGGATTATATTTTAATCAATCAAAAATCATTCAACATGGGACCTGATACTCTTGAGACACTACACATCATTCTTATCAAGTCATTAAAATTGTTAATCAATTAGTCTTGTATATACCATGAAACTTCCCATAGTAGATGTTTCTTTTAGTGTGACTAGGTCATTAATCAAAACTGTTAGAGTACAAATATGGCCATCTAAAATACGCACACTTGTCTTCATGGGACAAAACTCATTCATCATTGAGCATAAAGACATAGTGGGACTATATGTTCAACTAATTTCCCGGAAAACCACCACCAATTTCATATTAATAGATTACTAAAAAAAATCACTATATTTATTTGTATGTATTTAAATGATTAAACATACTTATTAGTGGAGGCATAGGTTACGACCTCTATACATGTGGATTTATTCCCCTCACACATGATTTTATTCAAACCACTATATCTCAAACAATGATAATATAGGGTTGATTTCCTATCAGTAACTAGATCAATTTATATTTCCATATTACTATATGTGGAATTATATATAACAATTCAAAATTTCACCTCCAAATCTGTAACTATTTCATGCTAAATTGACAATTTTCTAAATGGAAGGGTGACCTTGAACTGAATTTGTAACAACCAGATATTTAAATGAGATAAGTTTTTTAATATCATTGATGTGTTGTGTTTTATGATGCACCAATATATGCTTTCGTTACACTCATCAACATCTTATATTGTGGTATACAAAATACCATTCTTGTCTTGTGTTATAAACAATTTCATGTTCTTTTGATAGAAATCATTTCCCATAAGAACAAGTTTAAGTGTACCACTAAATATTATTTTGTTACCATATATCCCATCAGTTATAATGTTGTGTTTTAGAATTATTAAATGAATTATGAAAAATATTACAATTTTTTGAGTAATTAATTATAAATGAAAATAAGACACATTTTATATAAATGTAAATGTTTCTGTGAAAAACAATTTAAACGAAAAAATATGAGTTTATGAAATAATAAAATCACTCTTGATGGATTTTATTAATTAAATATAAATGTAATATATCCAATATAATGATAAAAATTAATCTTATATGTTTTCTAGGCAAGATATAAGAAAACATTCATTTTTTGGGATAGAAACACTATTTTTCAAAAATAATTACAGTTTTACAGAATTTTTTTAGAGAAACATTTTTACATTTAGTTTTTTACACATTAATATATTATATTTTAAAAAATAAACCTATTACATAGAATTGGGAAATAAAAACTTACATTGGATTATTTTTTGAATTTTTTTTTATTTTAATGTTATGATTACGAGTAAAAATATACTAAATTTTAACTCAAAAATTAATTTTGTCATCCAAATAATTTATATTGTTATATTATATTATTAAATTGTTTTAATATGAAAATAGAATATATTTTTATAAGTTAATATAATTTTTTCCATTGGAATTAATTTTACCTTAAATTTAGATATAAAAACATTTCAATATTTTGCAATGTTATAACTTATAAAAGCCATTTTTCATTCTAACAACATGATTATTTTTAAATTAATTACTAAAAATTAAATATTTAGAATTTTTAAAAATACATTCCATATTTTTAATTAGTATTTATGAATAATTTAAATAACTTTCTTAAATTTTTCAGTGGTATGAATAGTTACTTCAGTAATATTTATTCATAAGGTAAAAAGTTAAATTGTGTAATTAAGGTTATATATAGTGTTATTAAATTACCATAACACTTTTCATAATATAATTGGATGAGTATTTTTATCTTAATAATCATTGGGTAGAAATCATACCCTTTATAAGTCACTTGGATTAGAGTAGGAGATTTGATATAATTTATTTAAATAAAAGTTAAATATGTCTTTCTCATTTTTTAGTATACTTATATTTTTTAAATTATGATTATATCAAAGATAAAGTTGACTATAAATATAAATTTGAAAGATAATTTTATTATTTATCATGGAAATTTATTTGTAATTTCTATAAAAAAATTACTTAATTTTTAATGTCATATACATTGATGATGAAAAAATTATTTAGACGATGAAAAATATATAAAATAATTTTATTAAAATAACAATAACAATTAAAATAAACATAAACATGACCCAATAATATTGGTCAGTTATATCACTACCATAATAATACTATGGTCTAGCTATTGACCATTTGGAACTATATGGTAAATATTATGACACTTATAATATTTTATTTAAAGTGATATTAAAGTTATCACTTTAAAGATCTTATAAATATAACATTTTTAATGTAGGATTTTCCTGGAGATATATTCAATTATAAGTTCTCATATGAAATATAGAGTATTTATCTTCATCATATTATTTTATTTTTAATTTTTAACCAACATGTGATGTATATTAAATCACTACACAATATAGATGTAGTAATTATTTTATTAATGTGAATATCAATTTTATTCTTTTAAAAATAGTAAAATAAATATTATTTTCTATGATTAATATATCCAAAAAATTAAGTAGAAGAAATTAAAAAATTAATCATATAATAAAATTTTAGTTTTTTATGTAACATCTTATGTTGATAATTTTTAAAATCCATGAAATGAATTATATCAAAAGTGTAACTACCGATATATTGTTAAAATAAAGATTTATTAAATTATTTAAATATCATACCATATTTTTAAAAATATAAAATAATTATTATATGGGTTTATATATTCTAAATTTCCCATTTACCATATAATTGATATATAAATTGTAAAAATTATTTTCTTTTAATATTGAATCAATTTTCCCTTAGTTAAAATAAAAATACAAACATGAACTGTTAATTAAAATGATAAGGTATAAATTGATAAGAAAAATTGCCTAAAATTTATTTTTCTAATGTGATTCCAACCCTAAATCATATTATATTATAAACTATTATATTTTTATGGCCTTTATATTGGAATTGATTTTATTATAAATTAATACTTTTAGTGATTCCAAAAGTTCCCCTCACCTAAATTATAAATGGAATCTTCCTAGATCACTTATTCACTTGAAATTAGCCTCATAGATCAGGTATAACATTCCCATTTCCATTCTAAAATTCCATACTAACATTCTAGATGTGTTGGTATTCAGAACATACCAACTCTAGTGCCATAAGAGTAGATATATAGGGAGCTCGCTAAAAAATAGGTAATCTCCTTTACTAACTTTTAAAAGATTATTTCTTATTATAATTAATATTCCATTATTTTTTCCATTATAAACTAATAAAAAATTATCACATATATAATGATATTTTATTATCATTATGGACAAACCATATTACATCTTCTATCGATCCTTTCAAAAATTAAATCACCATGCATATGTAAATACAGTTTACCATCTCTATATCGTGGTGTAACCTATTTTCACCACCACTTACATGGATGGGTATAATAACGAAAATAATAATAATATAAGATAATTATAACATTATATTGATTTTTCATCAAAATATATACCATCCACTACCATATATTTTCACAATTATGCGAATTATATCATCACTGGTCTAGACGTATGACCTACCATCTCCATGATGTGATGTGATGAATTTTACATGATATCCAAAATAAATAAAATATAAAAATGAATAGAATGGGTAAATATGAAAATAATCATATGATGATTCACTTTTCATCGGAAGTGGATCTAATTTGTGTGTGGTCTAGGGCTCCTCGCCGATGCACTAGATACAAATTCCTTCTTTTTCGCTGGTCGTATGATTTGTATATGAACCACGATTCTCCCTTCATTGAAACATGGGTTAGTTTTCCTTAATTTCCTTTACCTTTTCAAAATCTAGAAATTTTTTTATGCTGGGAATCCTTCTGGGTCGATACCTTTTCTCTGATAGAAGAACTTCTGTTGTTTGCCATCCGATTAATCCAAGAATCTGTGTTGATGTGGATGTCTCAAAGCCTCATGTCGAATGGATTTGGATCACGGTTGGTGAAGAGTTCAGATGTAGGTGGCATGTTGCGTTTGAGTCATTAGTTCATCATTGCTCAGCTTGTTGCCAGCTCGGTCAACTGGATGTCCATTGTCATGGTTTCAAGCAAGGGAGGCAGAATAGGGATGCTAGGCCCATGAACACCGGTGAACCAGTGCTTCAAATTGATTCTAAAGATCACGTTGGAGGTGTTTCTGGTGCTGATGTTTCTGGTAGTGGTCTTGCAGGTCCATTGGACGGAAACAAGATTGACCCCTCCAATCCTCCTTGTGGTCCTGCAGAAGTGCAGCCGGTGCATGCTGTTCATACAGCCAATGTGGAGAAGGAAGTTCTGAAATCTGGTTCAGGGCCGACTGTATCAAAGGATATTGGGCGATTTAAAATGGATCTTGGTGTTCTGGCTGGTCATGAGAAGGTGGGAGCAGGTGACAAGATGACCATTAATGCTAAAGAACTATCATTCCCTGCCAGGAATGGCACTCAACTACTAGGTATGGAATAGAATTTGATGAATACATGCTTCCAATATACAGTCAGAGGTCATATGTTGAGTGGGGATCTGGAGGAAATGGAAAATGGTAAGTTAGTTGCAAATAATTTTATAGATGGACCTTCTATGTGCTTAAAAAATATATTTGGTATTCTTGAGAATGAGGAATCAACGCAAGTTGAGGTGGAAGATAGTGCATGTCCGGATGGTACTGAATCTCTTGCACTAGTGGTATATGATGGTTCTTCAAAGGACATTAAGGTAGAGACGTATGTCTTGCATGATTCTAATCTCCCTGAGAAATGGGGAGCTATTTTGGAAAGTGATAATGAAAATTTTATTCCTAGTTACAGTAATATTTTTCAGCGAGGGAGTATGAAGCCATAAAAAATAGCGATAGACGGTTCTACCAAAATAAATTGACGACCTCAGAAAGATTACTCTGACTTGCCTAAACCAATGGAAACCATGTTTGGCATGGGCAGAGCGGCAGCGAAGAAAGCTCGTGAAGGGGGCCACCCAACCAATCCTAAGTTATCTCAAGAAATTATACAGCGCAAGATGCAATATCTGGAGATGATGAGGAAGTACGATTTATCGGAATGGTAGTCAGCTGGACCGGATGATGAGCTATCAGACTATGGAGGTAAGAATGAATTTGGTTATGATGTGATGTAAGATGACTTCTGATTTTCTCTACTTTTATGCCTTTTTATTTTTATTAATAAATTTGGAAATCAGGTTTTTCTTGATTCGAACCTTCTTGGTAAAATGAAGCTTTTAACAAATGAACGATGCGAAATAATGAAATATTATTGAATGGTTGTTAATATGATCATATATGATATAATAATTGTAAATATGGTTCTATAATAAGTTAATAACATTATTTAATTCATTATACATGAGTTTGTGATACATAAGACGGAACCTAGACCTATGGTGGGGGATAATTTCAAAATCTCATTATTATCCAAGAATGTTTATATGTATGTATTTACTAGGGTTTATTTTTCATCCATTTACATGTTTCCAAATTATGCATTCCAAAATATTCATACCATTATTATAAAAAAATTTAATCTCAAATTTACCCATTTCATAATTATTGGGAAATGGTATTAAAGGAATATTTTATTGATTTTTATATGTGGAACTTCTTCAAAATTCGAGAAAAAGTTCGATAAGAATGTTTTTTATCTTATAAGGTTGGGATGGATTTTTACATTTTAATTAATCATTATTTCCATTCACATTCCGTTAAATTTTTATGGTTATATTAAATAAAATTATTTTTTTCTAAATTTGGACGGCATTTTATGAATATAAAAATTTTTTAGAAGAAATTATATTTTCTTTAAGAACCAATTTGAATTGTTATATCAAAATTAATTTCCTTTAATGATGACTTTATTTAAAAATGATATGTTTCAAGTATATAATATTTATTAATACTATGTTTCACTATTTTTTTATGGAAATATATTTATGAAATCCATTCATTTTCTATGTATTTTTTTATTACTGAACGATATTTAAGGAACCCATTTTATTTCATGGATCCTAATATGATGAATGATATTTTTGGAACACATATTAATGATTTCATTATGAAATGAGTGTTACCTATATCTCTCTCCAACTCATTTCCTACATATATATAACTCTTGTGGTATATATGTTATATGTGAACCTGATTTCATGTTCACAATTCTATGTGTGGACTTTGTTTTTCTATTTATAATTTTATTTGTGGACCTCGTTCCCATGTCAATATATTTATGTGAGGGCATAATTTCTTTTCCATAATGAGTGTAACAATTACAATTTATACATACTCAAATAGTTAAAAGTTTACGTGTATGCCACAATTTCATTCCTTATGTTAATTTAATGATCTTATCAACTATATTCATTGATTTCCATATCATTAATGATCACATTTGATATATAGGCCATGACTTTATAATGTTATTATAATTTTATCATAACATTTATGCTCATGTTTATGATTATATATCACACTTGGTTACTCCTACTGAGCATATGATCTGACCCTTTCTTTTTTCTTAATTATCCCAGGTTATAAAGAACAGTTTTAGGTTGGGGTATAAAAGAGAATGTTCGTTGTGGGAAACATTTAAGATATTTTACTAGACTAGGAGTATGTGGTCCATTTTTTCAAAGGCTCTAAAATAATATGTTATTTGGGAATCTGTTTTTTTTAATGTATTAAGTATTATATAAAATTACTATAATTTCTACGTACATAATGAATCATTCATTGGAGTTGGTATCATAACGAAGGATTATATAGACTTTGGAATATAGGTTCGGCAAAATTTAGTTTGATCCCTATAGATATTTCTGAGGATATGTCTTGAAATATCCGTAAGCATAATTCTATTTATTGATTAGAATCGTAGAGTTTTTTAATAATAATTAATAACCTGGTATTAAATTAAATATATCACATATTGAAATATTATAAGTAATTTGATTTAATTATTTGTTTTTAAACTCGAATATGTATTCTCCCCTTTTTCTTTATGGTTGTAGTCAATAGCTAAAACTATATAGAAAATTATTAACCTTGAATGTTTTAGATGCGGAATGTATGGGAATTATGAAAACTAATTTATTAAATAGAAATCTCAAAAATATAATCATGAATGTGGATCTACTATTGGTTATACTAAATTGGATAAAGTTATTACGAATGAAATGGGAGAGGTAGGGGATGTTCTTGAATTATTGATTACATTAAACCAAAAAATATAGGATATGTTATGGTTGAGGAACCTTAAGAAAAGATTCATATTTAAGGAAAGGATATGATGATATATCCTACGTATTGGTCTAAGAGTAATGTTTGATGAATGAGGTGTAAATTTTTCAAAATTCAAAGATTATATGAATCATGATACATAAAAATGTGTTCATTATAATTTTTTCATTCTGGATTGGAAAGGATATTTTGAATAGTTCATAATTCATTGAAAATTGATTTATATTTAACATGACATATTTTCATAACACACTATTAACTGAAATATTACCCTTAATATGTCACTTATCTTTATATAATGACGTTTGGATAAAGATATGTTGGATATGAATATTGAAATTAGATAATATTAGTTTCTTGTGATCTAATTATATATTTTTTTTCCAAAGGGTTATGATATCAAATATAAAGTATAAAAAAAATTGGGACTTAAGTAATATATCTAATAACAATTGGAATACCAAAACATGGATATTTAAAATAAGGATATATTATAATTCAATTTATTACAATGACATAGGACAATTCACGATAAAGTTGTTCACATGTTTGGAATATGACCAAAAAGAGATACCTCATGATATATATGAGATAAATGTTGAGTTATTATAGTTCACCTCTTTATAATGATTTTTATTTTCATCATTCATAGGGATTTTATGGTCATCAATTTATAGAATTTTTATATTAAATATTGGATTATGTTTTTCAGAATAAAGAATTATCTCACAATAAGTGGACTTATGTATATTTGATAACGTGTGTAATGTTTTTGTTGTGATAAAGAAAGATGGAATAACCTATCATTCATATTCTTGATCGCATGATCAAATAACGTTTCAAGAAGGAAAAAATTAAACTTCATTTACTTGAATAAGATATGAGGAGAAAATTACTTCAAGGAACGAACAATAGTGATATTTTACCAGAATCAAACAAGTATTTCTTCTCATGAAAATTATTCAACATTATGAAAATGGATCGTGATGTAATTGGGTGTCTTATTCTCATCATTATTATGATATCAACATCCCCTTTCATGATTATTTTTCATAGATAATTTAGATTTTGAACATTCTATAGATCATCCGATTTATTTTTATTAGTGATAATTATCAATCTATTTCATTATTTATGATTCTACACCATTCCCATATCTTTATCTATGTTCTACTATGTAGATACATAGTTATGATTTACATTAGAGTACTTTTATTTTCCAAATATTTCTTTTTAAAAGGTAGTTCTTGTCTCTATTTTTAGGTTTTGGGTTTCTATAAATTAAACCATTAATTATTAATCCCTTTATAGCCCAAAAAAGTTTAATGGAAAATCATTTTAAGGGGGTTAAAATATAACACCCCAAGAATTTAATGAGATTTTTTAAATTTCATTGATATATTGGGTTATATGATACACCACAATATGATTATGCTCCACACAACACTAGGTTAGATTTCTGTATATGCAACACTATGCTTTCTTTGTTTTACACTCAAATTCATGTACTTTTGATAGAATTAATTTCACACAAGACCTAGTTTAAGATAAAAAACTAAATATTGTTTTGTTAACTTATAAATTATGTAATTATAATGGTTGTTATGAACTATATGAATTGAAAACATTCCCATATAATATATCTGTGGTATTTATCAACATAATAAACCAATTGTATATGTATTGGCCATTTGGATCCATTTTTAAATGATTATGAGCATTATATTATTTTATTCGAAATGACGTTAATGTAATCATATTCATGTTTTAATAAATATAACATTTTTTATGTATTATTTTACAAGAGATATATTATACAAAAAATAACTCTTATAAAATATAGGCGATTTATCTTTGTCATAGTAGTTTGTTTTAACTTTTTTTAAAAAAAAAATTATATTGAATAATGATACAAAATTAATTTTCTAATTATTTAATTAAGGTAAATATAAAATTAATGTTATTAGAAATATTAAAATATGTATAATTTGGGATTATTAATATATCAAAGAATTAAAATGAGGACCTTCACCCCATATAAATATAATAAAATACATTCATTTTATTTAACATCCAATAATGATATTTAAAAAAATTCATGATGTGAATATTGTCAAGATTCACACTATTGATATTTCGTCAAAGTTATGTTTTATTAAATTATATAAAAATAATAATTTTTTTAAAAAATAAAAAATAATTATTATATTGAAATAAATACTCTAATTCTTTATTTTATGGTTTAATTGACAAAAAGTTTTTAAAACTACACTATTTTAATCTTGAATCATTTATTACCTTAGTTAAAATTAAAATAAAATAATTATTGATTATTTAAACGGTTAGGGAATAAATTTAAAGAATTTTTTTAAAAAATATAGGTTGATGAGATTATGACCCAATATCATATAATATTTTATAAAATTATATTTTGGTAGTGTTATGGGTTTTTCTTTTATTCTAAATTATATTTTTTGGGATTCTAAAAGTACCCCACACCACAATTTTAAAATGGTACTTCTTACCACACATATTTAAATCACATTGAGCCTTCATAATAATATATTACCTGACCATTTCCATTATATACACCTGTAGTCACATTATAGAGGTTCTGAAATTTTTAATGACCAACTCTAGAGCCACAATGGTAGATCTATTGGGAGCTCTCTAAAGAAGAGATGATCTCTTTTACCAACACTATGAATATCATTTTTTTATACATAATCTAAATTTTGTTTACATAATAAATTAATAAATAACGTATCACCTATATAATTATTTTTAATTATGGTTATGGAGTAACCATATTCCAATTTATATCCATCCTATGAACAAAAAAATCACCAAGCGTGTGTACATATGACTTTCCATCTGCATGGAGGGGTTTAATTTGTTTTCACCACCATTATACAGAGATGTGTACAATGATGGAAATAATAAAAATATATGATTTTTATAACATGATATTGATTCGATAAGAACATATATACAATCTACTTCAATACCATTTCAAAATTATGGTAACGATATCATCACTCGTGCATACATACGACCTACCATCTCCATGATGTGATGTGATTACTTCTACATGATCTCTATTAATGAATAAATAATATATATTTATTTAATGATTAAATATGATATATATTATATTAATTTCATTAGGGAACTGGTATAACTATAACCTATAATAACTAATCAGAACATAATCGAAAATATGTGCAGAATAAAATGATGCAGTTAACACCTGAAAGAAGCATAACAATGAAATATTATTATATGGGTGTTAATATGATCCTATATGATATCATAAATGTAAATATGGTTATTGAATAAGTTAATTTTTTTATTTAATCCATTATATAATAGATTTTAATTTGTATGAGGGAACCCATAACTAAGGTAAGCCACAATTGTTTAATCTCGTTATTATGCAAAATTGATTATAACTAAGTGTTTACTGTGGTATATTTATTATACATGTTTCATTTTCCTAATTATGTATTCCGAAATATACATTCTTTTGTTCTAAAATTTTTAAAAGTAAAATTTACACATTGGTTAATTTCTATTAAATGGAATGAAAGGAAACCATTTTCATTTTCAATATGTGGCGATTTTTGACATTTCCAGAAAAGTATGAGAAAAATGTTTTTTTTAACTTATATCGAATTAGTGAATTGTTTTTCTTTAAAAACACATTTTTTTCATGAATATTACATTTTATTGTTTCATAGTTATATTGAAATAAATTATTTTATTTTAAAATTTCATAGTGTTTTACGAAAATAAAATGTTTTTGAATAAAAAAATAATTTCATCCTCTTGAATATATTTCATGTTATTTATCAAAATTATTTTAATTCTAAGGTAACATTATTTAATAAGGATATTATTGAAGTATATTATACCAATTATTAATATTTATTATTTTTTGTTCATAATGGAATGATATTTATGACATACATTCATTTTGAATTGATTATTTTATGGTTGAATTATGTTTAAGAAACCCATTTTATTTCATTGATTTTGATATGGTGAATGAATTTGGTTTTTGTGGAAAACATAAGTATGATTTTATTATTATATGGGTGGGACCTGTATATTCCTCCAATTAATTAGTTATGTATGGATAACTCATGAGGTATATATGTTATGTGTGAACCTGAATTTGTGTTCACAATTCTATCCATGGAAATAGTTTTCATGTCCTTAATTTTTTGATTGGACCTAGTTTCCATGTCCATCAGTTTATGCAAGCACCTGATTTCATGTCCTTAATGAGTGAAACTACAATAATTTATACATGTTCACAAAATTATAATTTCATGGGTGTGAAAAAATTTCATTTCTTATGTCAATTTTATGATTTTATGGATTATGTTCATTGATTTCCTTATGATTCAAGTTTACCTTTGACATGAAGGGCATGAAATACAAATGTTATGATGATGTTTTCAAACCCTTTATGCTCATTTTAATGTTTACATAACAGACTTATTTTCTCTTACTGAGCATCTAAGCTTTCCAACTAGTATTTTTTATTTTAACTAGGTTATAAACAATAGATTTATATAGGAGTAAAAAATGGGAAGATATTTATGGGAAACTCTAAAGAGAATAAATTAGATTAGATGTTTTTGTTCTAGGTTTAAAAATGAACTAAACTAATACAGTCTTCAAGAATATTTTTTTAATGTATTATGTATTCATGAAAAATCAATGTAATTTCCTTGTATGTAATGTTTTGGTCATAAGAGAATTATTTTTAAGGAATTTAATTCACCAGGCATGGTATATTCAATACCCATGCACAGAGTGACTAAATCATCATTTACACCAGCGTCATTACCATTATCACCATCCATGTGTACCACACCATAGTTTCACATAACTAGATATCTGAAGTCGATATCCATATCATTCCAGTTGAAAACATTTCATTAATAATTCATATTTAAAACAAAGAACAATTCACTGACCCCAATCATCTTTGTCCTTCATTATCAATAAAATCACATACAACATCAAATATTTCATGAGAAACCTATGTGACAAATAGGATGCATGGAAAACCTCTTATTTAAATTCAAGAGTCATATATCTATGGAATAATTAACCAAAAAATCACATCGTAGAAAGTGATATCATACTACAATTTTAGATAAAACCAATAATATAAACTCATTCTCAAGTAACTGGGACATTCCAAAAAAAACTGATCACAAAAAATCCAATTCTAATTTTATCACTAGATCTAACATTTCAATATATCATCTATTACCAATTCGAAAAATAGTAAAATAATAGAATTTTTTTTATATCATTTTGTTGAATCCAAAACCAAATAACTGGGATATAGTGGGAATACCATATAACCTTAGGCACATCTTCCTATACACCATAGGTTTCAAACTATTATTGGAGGTCTCAAGTGGATCCATGGAGAGGATATAACTTCTATTAGAGTTAAAAATTAAAATTAAGTAAACATAATTATAAAACTATACAATTATAGCACACATATACCAATGAACATTAAAATAATCTGAATGAATGTTGAAATAACGGACTCAACAGTCAAACAATAATACATCAGAAGATCACCTACTAGGCCAATCATGTATACAAATATCTAATGTTAAAAAGGTATAAGAGGTATCTAAAACTCAAATTCCCTCTTCTTACTATTCTCCATAACCACAGTTACTAAAAAATTGTGAGATAAATCTATGCCTTATCCCAACTTATACCATCCATATGTATGGGATTCTGGAGTTCCCAAGAGCCAGGATCACACAATATAGGTGTGAGTAAAATTCAATAGGACACAAACAATGCAGTCTAATAATAACCTGATAATATATTGTGTATATATTTGTTATAATCTTAAATAAATGTAATTAGTGGAAAATAACTACATAAAAATATAATAATCATGATGCACACACAAGCAACAAAATCTTAAACACTTGGATAAAGTAGTTACCAAAACTCCCTGAAAATTATCCAACATGATTCTTCTCTATACTAGAAAAATAAATAAAATAGAGGTTAGAAGTTAGTAGGAGAAACCAGAAGGATGACACCCCATTTATTGGGATAAAATATCACTCAGTATGGACAATGAATCAAGGAATCATGCCCCTCAGAATCCTATGGGAATAAAATTTGGTGTAGGACCAAATTGACTATTAGTTATCATTTACTCAGCCATAACAAGGAATTGTGTATCATCATTTTACTTGGTATCCAGAAAGAATCAAGTGTCCACATGTTACTCTATATCCACATGGCATTGAGAATCAACATGTAACTTGTTATCCATAAGGCATCATTTTACGTGTCAGGACACAAGGCTTTCATAATCCTACCATGAATTTATGTATTTATTTTTTATTTTTTGTATCGGGATCAAACTTCCCTTCCATGGTATATCAATTAAAAACAGCCAACCTGTTTTGATTACAATGTAATTCCTCATAAGGGATCACTATATAATCAACAAGACATGGAATATAAAGGGGACATTAAATATTTTACAATTAGAAATAAGAATCCCCATACAATACATATGATCATCAATAAAACACCATCTTACATGCTATATATGAACACTCATGGAATCTAGTGTCTTTTAATGGTATCATGTTACAAACATTGTCCAACATGTGATTATAACAAAAAAAGTGAACTTGATATGATTTTAAATGTGTCGTGTAAATTTAAAAAAAGAGTCCACTAATAAAATAAGAGTTGAATATCATCTTGAGTCCAATAACGTAAACAAGTGATAAAAACCTCAAATATGGTCTCATGTGACCATAGTATTAAGTTGAACAATAATACTCTATAAACACTTTATGCAGCTTACAAAACTCATTAGTGATCAAGCCTTGACCATCAACAGTCAGTGTAAAAACACTTTATAAGGATCTTTCATGGACCTGAACACCGTTTTTAAATACATTATGTATAGATAATTTAATTAATTAATTCTAAAAGATCATTAATTAATTATGAAATACTTCTTATTCATAACACAATATGAATTTTTTGGTTGTTTTCTTATGGTTTCCAACCTTATACCACATTAAAACAAACCATGCATAATACAATTAAGTATAGTACACAGAATAATTACCTCATGTAGAGAAAACAATAAGACATGAAAACCTGATAACATTTTATGGTTATATCCACGTCCATTTCGCCACCACAACTCACCACATTTTTCTTCTTAGGACATGGGATTCCAATTAATTAATAATATAAAAATTTTAAATAATTAATAGATTATAAGACCCCACAATTATTTTTGAGGGATAACATTCCCAAAGACATACCAGATATCACTTCCAATTCATAACAATGACCAACAATCAAAGTGAGGTCTGGCTAGAACTTCATACTTCATTCTAGAAAAACACTATTCACGCTATAATAAAAAAGTACAATTTAATATAATTTAATTGGATCATTTTTTAAGAAACAAAATAAATGATGTAACTTATCCCTGACATCATCTAATATAGTTTAAGCCACTCACAATTCACTTTTGGTTCTATGACATTAAAAATCCCCAATGAAGTTCCACATCTCATTGAAAAATCACCAAAAAATGAACAAAACACATATAAATAATTATCAATGGAATTAACATTATCCAAAAACCCTATAATGATATGATTATATCTATAAGGGGCATCCTTTATCCATACTAAAAAAATGATCCATTAGTCTTGAAAATTTCATTATGATCTGTGGGAATTATTTGTCCAATTATTTAAGTTGAATCAAAATATAGTTAGATAGATTTACAAGATTATCAATGGAGAGGGGATCCAAGGATAACTGAGACATTTATCGATCTCTATGGGTTGCAAAAACAAATAATATTATCCATGATGAAAAAAACATGATCCACCACCATATGAGGATAAAATAAGGATTTCGTGATGATTATCAATGTATATAGCCCAAATTTGGTAAATATTTGCATTATTATCCACTATGGATAAATGTAGAGTTACAGTGGGAGGAATAGAAGTTATCTATACTAATTCCAAATAATAAACAGATCCAGTGTTATATAACATGACGAGGTTTAGTGGTGAAAATACCAATATATTTTTCATTGAAACTCCGATTATACACTTTATTAATGATGTGTTGAATCACCAGCTAACTGGTTTAGGCATTCTAGCTAGTGGATAAGACCTAATGTGTATAAGTAGTTATACCCAATTCATCATCTATCATGTTCATGCACATTGGGTTAATGGTGAGTCCTAAAAGATAGACGGTCTATTTCCCTACATACTAACTATCTGGTGGCCTCTATAGAAAACATAGATTCTTTATGTCTCTTCTATAGAAAAGCCAATTGGTGAATCATATATTGATCATCTATTCATGAAAAATTCAATCTATTTAACATGTTTAAACATTCTATATTCTAGTTCTGCATATATTTCTCTAAACAACCCATCCTATAGATCAAATGATAAAATTATATCAATAAATTACATCCCATAATATTGAAGGTCCTTACATATGAGTAAATTGTTACCAAAAGGTCACATAAATAAGGATACTTACTTTTTCTTACATTTTTTCATCATAATGATTTTGTGATATTTTTCATGTGTTGTAACTTTGGATAAAATTTGACGATAATCTACATATAATTGAATATAGTGAACCTGATTTTGTTGTTGATGAGATATTTTTATACTAAATTATTCAAATTATACATCAATTAGACAATGTTTTATGTTAAGGCATTATTCCATTTGTTAATGGAACATAGAAACATGGTGGATTAAATGATTGTATTGGAGAGGGTGCATCATGTCTTCCACGTATACCAACTGAGGAGGTACATGCACAACCTATCTCACATCATTGACCACAACGAGGTGGAATTTGATGATGGGGAAATGTTTACGAAAGATCCAGTGGAGATTGAGGATCAACATGATCAAGTCCTTTGTTTGCGATCGATACCTGTGGTGTGCATTTTCAGGAAGCACTGTAATCTCTAGGAGGACCCATGAGAGTAGGAGGCTTAGATTCAATTTTTTGCTTATTCTATGTAGTGGCATTGGGGGATGAAAAGAAATAAGCTGGGTATAATTTAAAGACTCAAATTTTCAATTTAATTTTTTTCAATTATAGGGAATTATTACTAGTCTGTGAAAATTGAAGTCGTCTGATTCCGAGACTATGACGACCCTGCTTTTATTACAGACTTAAACATGATTTATTATAAAAAACTTCACTTGATACAACAAAGAAGATTGAGAGGTTTTGTGTATTTTGGGGTTAGGATCATTATAAAAAAACTTGAAACATGAAATAAAACATCTTTATTGAAAACTTCCATTACATGACCACTACATTCCCTCGTACTTAGCATTGCATGGGATAACCTGAGGACATGCATAAGAAAAGGGTGAGCTATAAATACCATTAAGGGAAAAGACATGGAATAACATGAGGAGTTCAATACATGTTAGACATTAGGCATATAAATAGAGCATCAGAGAAACATGAACATAAATACATGATAAAGCATGATAATAATAACATGGAAATGTGGCAACAACACTTAAAATGGAATTAGCATGAGCCAAGGCTCATTGGACATGGAACATGAGTAAATCCTCATTGCACATGAAACACGAGTAAACCCTCGTTGCACCAGAATTAGAATGAGTCAACACTCATTTCACATGACGTATCATGATACTATACACTACCCAACGCATTGGAGCGCTATAAGGGCATACCCTTCTTAAACATTTCATTTCATGCATAAGTGTACCACATGGATCATAAAACATGGATTCATAAAACATAATAATTTATTCCACGATGAAGGAATGTGGAATTAATACATGAAACTTTATAATAAATAACTAAATGTGCATAAAGGTGAATACCCTTGATGGAGAAATGGGCATGGTATTCACTACACAATGGCTTTGGCTTAGAAAATCGGTGCGATTTCAGCAGCGTAATGGCGTGACATAAGAATTCATAAAAAATGTTGATGAGAGAGAAAGGGGTTCCTAATAATATATACATGTAATGGACAGTAATTAGGTAATATAGATACATGTCCCAACAATTTTAATGGAATTTAGATTCATGATACAAAAGTATTTCTTGAATGTAAATGAGGAGAGAGAAGATCCTTTTGGAATTTCGGCATAGTAACGAGTGTACACAAGAGGCTTTTAATGAGAGAGAAAGGGTATCTCATCATTAAAACATAAATAGGGAAGTATTAGGGAAGTTAATAACCATGCCCCAACATTCATAATTGAAATTAAAAGGGCAATATAACTTAAATAAAATTGACAAAAAAGAGAAAGGCAGAAAGAACCATTACTTGGAAGTGTGCTTCCTTAGGCTAGAGAGAGGCTTGTGAGAGGCTTCTTGCGAGCTTGGGGAACCTTGGGAGGATTCTAGAGAGATTAGGGAAGAGGCTGGACGTACTCCAAAGGCTTTGGGAGGGGAGGAAGTGGGAGAATGGGTGGGTTTATATAGGAAAGGTGAGAGAATTCTTTATTATTTAGGTTTGGGACCCCTTATATTAAATTAATCCAAACCACAAACCATCACATTGTTTTTGCCCATGGTTTTTGGAAAAGTAAAGAGGAAAATAATATTTTATAATGCCAAGGTCTGAACTTCTTAAAATAATGAGGTTTCTTTTGTGAAGGTGAGTCACACTCCCATGGAAATTAATTTAAAAAGACAAGGTGTTTAATAAGTCTTGAGGGGTCCATTAATTCTTTGAAAAGTAAGTCAAACAAACCCAAAATCACATTATATTAATGGTAAAACATATATTGGCTGAACATAAAGATTATTGTATTTTATTAAATCACTATTGGGACATTATGATATCATAAAACACATTATATATTTAAGCGGTATTTAATTTTTACCCAAGAATTTGATTGTCTCGGAAAATTATGAAAAATTCACCGTTGGATAATTTTGAAATCTTGATTCTTGAAATAACATTCATTTTATCTAAATAATTTTCTAAATATTTTAATTTTCACTTTTAAAATAAAACCGACATTTATCGAAAATTCACAGGTTTTGACAGAAATGGCTTTCAAACCTTAATAAAAATTATAATTGCATTCATAAAATTATAAGATAATTTATATTTAATAAAAATTAATTTAATTAAAATATTATTTTTATTAAAATATTATTTAATTCAATAATCCCTTAATTTAATAAAATATAATTCTTAATTAAATAATAACTAAAAACACTATTTGTACTTTAAAAACTATTAACAATGTATCAATAATGACTATAAATTGTATTCATTATTATATAAAAAAATAATGTACAGGAACATAGTACTATTTATTTGTTACATAACCCCTTAAAACAGCCGCATAAGACCTAAGGGTAAGGTGTGGGATGGTGATAGACTCTTGGGGTGGCTCGAATAACATCGCTCGAGTGGTAATTTCTATCAACTTACACTTTTCTCGTAGATAGTCCCGTTCGAGCTTGACATGATGAAGCTCAGCTTGGGCATGGTCAAGAGAAAACCCCAAGGATGCCACCTATTTTCCGAGCTCCGAAAATTGGGCTTCATATGGGGAAATTCTACTGGATGAGGCCATTGATTCCTTTGTCTGAGTAAATTTGGATTTGTTAAAGCCCTATATTTATACTAATCCTGTGATCACTATTCAACGACTATATTAGCAACGATAAAAATTATTAACATAAAAACAAAGAAGTTGACATTTTATATAAATATAAAGAGACATTTAATTTGATCAAGTGGGATTTCCATTAATGAAACTTTGGTTCGTTACAATATTCCCCCCTTAAGAAATTTCTCCATTGAATTTTTTCTTTTCCCACACTAAAACAGATGTGGGTGACTCAGCTTCATCATTTCCTCTGATTCCCAAGTCATTTCTTCAAACTTGTGGTTTCTCCACAACACCTTGATGAGGGGCATTTTCTTATTTCGTAGAACCATTTCTCTATGATCTAGGATCTTCACTGGTTGCTCCTCATAAGAAAGATCATCTTCGAATTGTACCACCTAAGAAGAGAGAACATGTAAAGGGTCCGGTAATTTCTTTTTTAAGAGGGATACATGAAATAAATCATATACTTTGGCCATGGCATGTGGAAGTGCTAGTCGATAGGCCACAGCCCCGACACGATCAAGAATCTCGAAGGGGCCGATGTACCTTGGACTTAATATCCCTTTACTTCAAAACCCCATGACCTTCTTCCATAGAGATACGCGTAGAAACACCATGTATCCAACTTTAAACTCAAGGTCTCATCGAGGATTATTTGCATAACTCTTCTGTCGACTCTGGGCTGCCTTAATATGCTTCTGAATGGTTTTCACCTTCTCCACCATTTCCTCTAACATTTCTACTCCAAGCAGCTTACGTTCACCGACCTCATCCCAACATGTCGGTGTTCTGCACCTTTTCCCATATACGGCTTCATATGGTGCCATTTGGATGCTTGAGTGGAAACTATTATTATAAGATAACTCAACTAGAAGAAGATGTTGGTCCCATCCTCCTTTAAAGTCCCTTGAGCATGCTCTCAACATGTCCTCAAGTGTTTGGATAGTCTGCTCGGATTGGCCATCAGTTTGAGGATGATAGGACGTACTGAAGTTGAGTTTAGTATTTAGAGCATGTTGAAGTCTCTTCCAAAACATAGAGGTGAATCTTAGATCTTGGTCAGACACAATAGATAGTGATACTCCATGCAACCTTACCACTTCCCTGATATATATCCTTTCCGGTTGATCCAAATAGAAATCCTCCGGAATAGAAATGAAGTGTGAAGTCTTTGTAAGATGATCCACAACAACCCAGATTTCATTTTTGCCTTTGGATATCCTTAGAAGTCCAGTGACAAAGTCCATGGTGATGTTCTCCCATTTCCATTCTGGTATGGGAAATGGTTGCATCATCCCCTTAGACTTCTGCCACTCTTCCTTCACTTTCTGACAAACCAAGCACTATGATGTATATTCAGCGATCTCCTTCTTCATATTAACCCACCAAAAGTTTTCTCAGATATTTTGATACATCTTTGTGCTCCCTGGGTTAATAGAGAAATTTAAACTATGTGCATCATCCAAAAGTTCCTTCTTCATCTCCGGACTCGATGGAACACATAGACTTTTCCCAAACCGCACAATTCATTCTTCATTAACATTAATCTCCGAGGATTTTCCCTTTTTGATAGCTTCCACTTATTAATTTCTATGAATTCTTTAGGCCAATTATAGCTCATGGGTGAAGATAATACAGCTTATATGACAGGTTGATCTAATTATATGTTAAGATATGATGGGTTTCACCCCATTATAGTAAATTTTCCCCTATATTGATAACTATTTATGAGTTATTACAGTTGAGTTTTTACTTCCATCTCTATTATTTCATGTGGATGTATTAATAACCCTCTTTAGGATGTGGGATTTGAAAAAGATAATTTTGAAATCTAGAACCCATTATTAAAAATAAAAATATAATCTTTATAGGATGTAATTTATTAAATATGTGATAATGTAACACCCATTGAATGTAATATATTAAAAATATGGTTGACATAATATTGTTCACACAACACTTAGCTTAAACGGATTAAAAAGTACAAGATCCCTTTAACCAAAAAATTAAATTTGTGGGTATTTGAAAGATTAAATATTTTATGATATATATATAAGTGTGTGTGTTATTTAATAAAATTAAATTTGTTTGATAAATTCTTTGAATATAATGAGATAATGTTTTGAAAATTTATTTTATTCATAAAAAACTAATTTCATCAAAAAATATTTTTACTTCCATTTGTGAGAAGTTATTATACTCAATTTTTATATAATTTTTATTTTTTTTAAAATAAATGAAATTCATTATTTTATTCACTATATCTAAATTCTTTTAGATTATAATTTTGGGAATTTTTGTAAAATCCTGAATATTTATTTAATACTAAAAATACTTATTATTTTGACACTGTCATTTTTTTGAATAAAAAAAGAATTAATATCCTTTGAAAATCATTTCAACTGAAAAAATAATTATTTTTTATTATTTAATATATCTAATGACATTCAAATAATCTTCATAATATATATTTTTTTTATTTTTTATTGGGATTATAGAATATTTTATTCTTATAAACGGGTTTAAACTATATAATGTTTCTCCATTTTTATAAATTAACAAAATCCATTATGAGGATTGATTTAAATTAATTTTTATATTATATATATATATTATTATTTCATAATATTTTTACTCATCATAGTGTTACTATAAAAATATCTAATTCTGGAAAAATAAATCACCTAAAAAACCACTTTTTCATCGCATTTGCAGCGTTTTCTTCTAAATTAAATTCTATACATTATATAAATTAATTTTTTTGAAATGTTTTATTTATTTATAATTGGAATAATTTATATTATATAATAATTTCAACTAGATTTTATTCCAAATTAATATTTAAAATATTTAAAATATATTATTGCAGTTAAGGTGAAAACAAATTTACTTAGGTTTAAAATTACAATATAATGTTTTAAATGACATGATATATTTTCTAAATTATATCTTATAACCATATTTCGTTCTTATATATTCTTATTTTCTATAAAATAATATTTTTCATCTTTCTAGGATGAGAAAAAGGTGGGTAAAAATTTTATATTTCAAAAATTCCAATTGTGTCTTCTCCCCCACTTATAAAATGCCACCAACTCTCCTCTCGAATATAAAAATTTAATGAATTTGATTTAGAAAATAAATAAAACAATACGTTAAAAATATATTGATCTATATTATATATGTTTTTATTATAAATCCATCTGAAGAAGGATTTTTTTTCTATCCTGAGGAGGCAGTTGAAAGAATACGTATCATGGTTAACCGAGAATGCTTTTTTAACTACATATTCAACATAATTAAAATAATATTAAATTATCATGATATAATTAATCAACTATATACCATATAAATATATTTTATTAGGTTAATATAATAACTTATATCCTTCTCACATTCCATCAAACATAAAATAAAACCATCGTTCATGTGTATGGAAGACTACCTGCTCCCAAACATATTTAATGTTTTTCTCATGATCGCCTCTCACAAATTTTTAGAAATACAGATTTAAAATATATACATATATATATATGTGATATTTTTAACATAATCATACATTTTTAATTATTATATATCACATTCCTTCTTACATTCCATTCCATAGGGGATATAATAAACTTGCACATTTTTATGATGAACTACTACATCACGAAGCAATTTGATACATTTTTCAAAAACACATACATCGAAGGTAATATGAAAATATTTAATTATTATATTTGATATAAATTAAAAAAATAATATTTAATTCCATATTTTTCATTTTTAAAATATTATTTTTTATTATATTTTGTTTCCGGTCCACTAAT
Organism: Viscum album; assembly: GCA_963277665.1. NCBI lineage: Eukaryota > Viridiplantae > Streptophyta > Magnoliopsida > Santalales > Viscaceae > Viscum > Viscum album. Next base: position 2,068,395,049 of record OY728119.1, read on the forward strand.
TGAAAAATGATAATGTCGATCGTCTGTACAGGTAAAATACCCCTTCCACAAAGTGGCATGATTATTATTAATCCCAAAATAACATTTATTATATAAGTAAATTAAAATAAATATAAATGTATATATTTTATTATTATATGTAAATTAAAATAAAATATTACTTACCTTATTTCCATAATGATTATTGAAAATTGGAAGCCTTACTCATCCACACGCGTGACATATTGTATCCATGATATTAATATAGTTTATTTTCCTAAAAAATTACTCATTTATTGTATTAAAAGTATAATTTAAGTATGAAATTTATAATTATGTAATAAATATTTTCATGGAAAATCTGTAACAATGAAACCATTGAGCATGGTCAACATACCATATAAGTAAAAATTATATTTAATGATCCCCCACAAAACACCTATTGTAGAATTACCTAATTATATATTTAGATATATAACTAATGTAAATAAAATAAATGATTTATTTATTAGGATCTAAAAAATTTAAAAGTATATAAAATAATTAAATAAATTATATAATATTTTTATTTAGGATTTAAAGGATATACAAGGAATGTATTGGTTTCGAGGTTAGGGTTTCTCATCTCACATTTACATAAGTGATAAATATTTCACATTCACCACTTATTTTTTTTAGTGTACATACTGCCAAGATATATTTATGATTAAATTAGTTACAGAAATTAGTATTTTCAAATATTCATAGGTTTCTCACTTTCAATATGATTTGATCTAGATATAACCAAATTAGTAAGGGATTTCATCTCAATTCCCCTTTATTGAGGAACATTTTGTTGTTGTAAAAATATATATTTTTGGAACGGTGTATGTATCCCATTTTATAAGTAATATCATGGATATATTTTTGATATTCATATTCAATGCTTCATTTGAAATTATTCCTTCTTGTGGATTATGATTGAAAACTCACCAAATTGGTGATGTATTTGTGTTAAAATCTCCTCTTATTTCATGATTGTATATGATAATTATTATTTTAGAGGATATAATATGATCTTATTTTCTCAAAACATAAATATTTTATTTTCCTTTGTGTATTAATGTGGGTCACATATTTAATTTATATTTCCCCATTTTTATTGAATATATATCAAAAATATAGATTATATATGATAGAAGTATTTTATCTTCCTTTTAGGTAAATAATGCTTCCCTTCCACGACAATGTTTTCTAAATGTTTTTCAATAGTCCTCTATTATAAACATAAATGATTTTGTGAAACTTTTTTTCATGAGTTTTTACATTACTTAATTTTTTTTATAAAAGGATGCTTCATAACATTTTCCAAAAGTCAAAATTGTACTCCTTTTAAAATTTTATTAAACAGTATACATATCTTTATCTTTTACAGCATGAACATATTTTCATTATATCAAGAACAATAAATTTTTTAATGTATATTTTTTTATATTTATATTTTTATTGTCAAATAAAATTATATTCTTATTTTTTTTAATTTTTTTGACATCAAATAATTATTTTAACCATGTGTGGAATATTTTCCTGAAGAAATATTCCAAGTATCCATTCAATGTCATTTTCCATATATGATTACATAATTTTATTCCATAATATTGAAAATTTTATTGATTTATTTAAAGTTTTTAATTATATTTTAATGGTATTTTCATTAATGAATGTCAAAACCCATTTATATTACCTGTTATCTATTGGACATATTTGGTAATGATATCAACCACCTTATTTTTTATGATGGATTATGATTATTTTTTTGATATTATTATAGAAACCACTAATTTTTATTATAATACTGATATTAATAAAGAAATAATGATTATTTCTGTGATTTTAATGATAATATTGAATCCCTGTGAACGATAATTGTATTATGTTTCTTGGAAAATATTGATGAATGATTAATTCCCATTATAAATCACTATTGATCCTAGTACAACATATAAAATGGTTTGTGGTCCATTGTAGATAATGAAATGATTTCGTGACACCCATTAGAGCAGCAGATATGATGGTTTGATCCCCATTATTTCTCATGATATATTGTTTGATCCCCATTATAGCTCTCTAATGATTTGGCTAGTCTGGTGATAGAAGTTAGATACATTTGTTATTATATTTCTAATAGTTATATGAAGATAATTTTCCAATACAGTAACATGCTTTATTTAATATTTTAATAGGTTTTAGTGATTCCTATGATGAATATTAAAATAGCAAGGCCCCATATTATTGATTCTTATGACACATTCCATTGATAAAAATTTGTGCCATTTTTCAAAATAAATGATCAGCATGTTGATGGGTATTAATATTCTTATGTCATGCTCATGCATATTGATTATTTCATCATATCATTATTCTCTTCTTATTATCAGGATGAAAATTAACTCTTAATGATTTTTCATACCCATTAGTATCATTTTAGGATATCCTTTATATTTTTCATTTTCCCCAAGAAATGTGGAATTAATATTAATATATTTTCATAAAAAATGATTCTAACATGATTAATATTGTAGGGTAGGTTTATAATTTAATGTGGAATATGAAAAAATGGGTATAGTTAGAAAAATATTACCTTAATTTCATGGGTATTATTTATGTAATAGTTTTTACTAATTATAATGATATGTAAATATAGAATTTTCTTGAGTATGTATGTGACATCATATTTCAATTTTATGTTTTATGTTTTGATTAGAACTCATTTGGTCACCTATTAATTACGTCATATTTATCTATTTTAATGATTGAAATATATTGCGTGTGGTTTTAGCACCATGTTTGAGAGTGTGGTTTCAAGTTTGTTATAATTTCAGTCAATTCCCACTATTTCTATTCTTCAATGACTAATGAAAAATTAATGATAAAACATAAAATTATATTTGGTACCATTATTATTCCCAAATAAAAATTTATCTATGCTCTCATTGAGTACCGAACTTTGGAAAAAATTGATCAAATTTATATTCCATGAGACCCATCAAAGGGTACCTAGTCCTATATTGAATTGAAACTACAAATCATATAGAATTTAATTCATAAAAATAAACTACATAGAGTGCCATAACCTGTGTGGCATGAAATTTGGTGCATGATCATGATCCATGAATTATCTCCACTGAATAATGGGCCCATATCCTTGATCCCTTCTAATTGTGATGATATAACCCACAATATATATGATCTATATCTAGATAAGAAATTTCATCAGAGATATCATTATCCCTGAACCTATGTTGACGATATCATCCCACTGTACATGATTTTTATTTTCATAGGAGTTCATTAATTGAAATATGTTTGGATTTATTCATTCATTCAGAAGATTTAAGAAATATTATGAATTTTAAAATTGGATACATTTAATTATTTCCCTCAATATCAATTCATTATCTATCCTAAAATATATACCATTATTAGTTTAGGATATTAGTGACTTGAGAAGTACATCCATAATGGATACTAAAACAAATTGAGTTAATATTCTCCTATTGGTGATATGAAAAATTCAATAGTCAAAACCATTCTCGTTGAAAATTTCCTCATTAAGTTCAGTAAAAAGTCCATAGTGTAACAAAATATGATGAAATGTTGCAAATATTTACCATATAATTTAATTTATTTCATTATAAATGAATACAATTATGGAGTTGATTTTTTTACACCCTTAAATGTGTTCCATACCATTTTTTGTGGGATATTGTTGACAATTTGATGCTCATTCAAGAAAAACATATATTATAGGAATTTTTGGGTGGAATTGTATAGATAATTTTTATAGCCCTGATAAAATAAATCAATTCCATGAGGATATGATATATATTGGAGACAAATTCAGAAAACTAGAATTATATATTTTATTTACTATGAATATTTTATGGGATTACACAGATAATTGAGAAGCCAAAGGATAATAATAAATTCACCAATACCACATAGGTGTGACCTCTGTTCAACCAAGTGGGAGGTAGGATGACCCTATCATCTTATGAGGAATGTGAGTTCATGGGGGAATGAGTAGTTACTAGATAGATCATAATGGATTTTGCACAACACACACATATGAGTACTCATGTCGACTGTGAAATAGGGAAACATATCCTATTATAAGAATGGGTACAGTTATGTCTGGGTGTTGACCCAAATACAAGATTTAATTTTTCATGAAGTAGTGATTATTATTATGTAGATAGAATCTATTTAGATGTTAAATGGTGGGATTTATCCTTCACATGACACTTTTAAAATAATTAAAAACATATGCGTATAAGTGATTCAATAGAATACACCATTTGATCAACTCACCATAATGTTTTCAACATTTAGCCTCTTATGTATATGGATGCATACTAAACACAACCACATAAATACCAACTCTACGAAAAAAACTATATATACATTGTTTTCCCCATTTAATAATTTGAAATATTTCTATATATATATTTAAATTTCGGTGTTGAGAGGTAATACAATTCTGAGGCCCTATATGCCCGAGACTAATTTCTTATAAAAATATAAAGACTGTTTTAAGATATGAATGCTAAGAAAAAATGATAACACTTAAATTAATACTCATATCTAAAATTTGAGGGCGCGGTTGAGTCTGGACCATGATATTTAACCTAGGAATGGCATAACCTATGTCGGTGCAAGAATTATATGTAAAAGGCCTCCTAAGGGAAAATGGTAATTAAAATAATTATGCTTAATTATTTTACCCTTGATGTCGAAGCAAGTAATTTTTGAATGGGGACTCAGATTGTAAATCCAAGACTATTATTGTGTTGGGAATGCGCTTTTATTCCCAGGCATGACATAAAATGTGAGTGTTTGGAGGTTCCGTATTTCACAACTTTTGGTGAGTGTCGCCATTTGTTTCTGTAAATTTAAAATTATGGGTTTATGATTAGGGTTTTCCCCTAATATCACTCTCTATCACTCCATAAAACATGGTATACCTTATCTTCATTCTCTAAAATGAGGTGTTTCTTCATTAGAACCATGGTGGATCGACGCTGGAGCATAACGAATGCATGAGTAGATATGAATCAGTCAGTTGAGGTAGTATTTCATCTATTTTTGAGTTCTGGTACATGTTTTTAATTGAAAATTTATCCATTTACTCATATTTTATCCATTTTATCCATAAATAATCAATGGGTGCACAAAAAAACCATTGATCTGTGTTTAGAAACGTTATTGTTCATCTGTTCTTTGTATATACCCACCATCCACTTTGGGACGCATCAATCGACAATCAGATCACCAATCAGAGGTTAGCGCTATGACGGTATCATCTTAGGGAACACTGATATGTTATTAGATCTGATATTGGGATGTGAGAAGAGTCATAGTGGTCTGAGTAATGTACCATGAGAGAAACACTAGTGGTAGTAGCTGGTCATGGAAGTCACATGGAGATGGAAAGACAAGTGAGGTGGTTGGCTGTCAGACAGCGGTGGGTGTGAGGTGTGAGTTGGAAAACAGTATGGTGGGTGTGTTATGTGGATGATTTAGATGATTTGTGAGGTTTCATAGAACGGTGATAGTGGAGCGGAGCTCAAAATGTGTCTAGAGGTGAGACCGTTGAGTGTCCGGTGAGTAGGGTGGTCGGGAGGCGACTGGGATAGCGAGGCCGAAGCAGATGTGGGTGCACAACGACGTCCAAACAGCAGTGTGCTGGGGTGATCATGTTATGATGACATGGAATGAAACCACGAGAGGTATTGACCCACACAACATGGGTCTCTGCATTGATGAGGGGACCTGGGTGAGCAGGTCGGGGTTGGCTTTCCCAGGAAGAAATGTCCTGCCAGAATGGGTTGTACTGGTTCAAATCGGTCCCATGCAGATTTAAACGATCATATCTCAATCAGTAGGTATCCAATTTATGTTCCCTCTATGGACATGAGTCCACATATTTGAGATAGATATTTTTATACAATTTCTTGTCTTTTGATACATGGTGTTGGGTATAAGCTGTATGAAACGCCTATGTTTAATAATTAAAATAATATAATTATAATTATTAAGAGATATTGTATCTGACCTGTCATCCAAATGTAATGTTAGTTTGATGCACTTTTATAACTGGTGAGAACCTATTCAATGGGATAACTTTTAAATATGACTTTAGTGTGTTTAAACTAAATTAATGGTGTGGGTCAAATTGTGACTGGCTCACATGCCTTGTGGGAAATGCAACTTTTTCAATGGTTATCCAATTTGGATGAACACGTAGTCAATCCAATGTGTTTTTTTGAGAGGATAGTAATGGAATGGTATAAAAAATTAATTTCAGGAAAAATTCATGATCCACAAGGGATTTCTTTCAAGAGTAATGTAGTGTTGTACATACTTTCATTAGATGTCTCATTAGGGCATGTGAATAGTCTACCTGTCATGTTTTTCTTCATGGATAACAATGGTGTGACCTATTTTGTTGCGTGGAGCCTTATTTGTGATATAATTAAATGTGGAAGAATGAAAGGAATATTTTTTGAAGATCCTATTGATGTGTTTTCATCCTGATGGTTCGACAAGTGGTGTTCGGTTACAGTAGCGATGAGATGAAGTATTTGTTACATTTGAGTGGTATCCACGTTCCTGTTGGGGTGTGGGTCCTTTATAAACTAGAGTGGGATCCTGATAATGCATTAGGTTGTGATTCTTCTATTATTACAATAAGAGATGAATTCCCCATCGGCATTGGTAGGGGAACTCTATCAGCTACATCGAAGGGGAATCCATATGACACACATGGATGTGGGTCCTCAACAATATAGAGTGGAGTCCCAAAAATGAATTAGGGTGTGGGTCCTCTATAATGATGTTTAGAGTGGAATCTATATAACGTACTTGGGTGTGGGTAGTCTAAATTTGTTTTACACCTTTCGGTCGTGGATCAGTGATGAGATGAACTTTGATACAGCTTGGGACTAGCAAGTAAGAGGGTTGCATTAACCACTGAGATGCCTCCTTGTGAAGTGACCTAAAACCATGATCGCGAGATAGGCCTACCCATAGTGGATATTATGGATTTGTGGTGTTCGAGCGCCTTTTAATTATGGTTTTGGGAAAATGTGAGGAATTTCGAGTATTAGTGGTGTTTATTTTTTGGATGGATGGTGACTATTTTTCTTAGCTGAGATGTGATATGGACATCCCCTTAATCTCTCGTTTGTCATTATTATACTAAGCATATATATATATTTACACCCTATTGTATAACTTAATCCTTGGTTTGTTGTTACTCTCCTTATAGGAGTGTCGAAGACATGTGCGGTATGCCACATGATTTCCACGTCTAGCTTCTTATTGATATAGGAGTATACCCTCCAACTATAGGTATTGAAGGCTCGACAAGAATTTCAATTTCACCCCATTTCTATCTCATTATGTTTGGATGAGTTTACATCCCTCTTTTCAGGTTTAGCTGTAGTCATTCACTATACATTATTCTATCTGCTATATTTCAATTCATTATGTATCTCTTACTGCCCCACTTCTTTACAGGGTGTCCTACTAGATATGTTTATACTCACCCATGTATGTGCTTTTTCCCATGCGTATGGTGCCTTATGCATACGATGCACATGTGTGATGATGACTTTGGAGGAGCTCAGAGATATATGAGCTTAGACCACATACATTGGTCAACTCTTAGGTTTTGGGAGCAGAAAACCTTTGTATCATTAGTTTTAGTTTTCTATAAGGATAGGACACATTCTAGTTGGGCATGTATTTTTTTTATTTCCCTTTAAACTTACTTTATAGTATCCATATTCTTTATCAGTCCATGAATGTATGGTGTTTTACAGCAGTTTCATCTTTTGTTATGTTCCTTATTTACTTTATCATTATTTTGTGTGTGTGTGTACATGTACATATGAAGAGGCCTCCATGATTATTGCGCCTTCAGTGCTTGTCACCTAGCATTATGTATTGTTTTCATGATCCTCACCATGGGTCAGGCTGTGATAAAGTGGCATCGCAATGAGTTCCTTCCATGGAACATTGTTCAAAGATTTACCCTTAAGAAGATTGGTTGATTATAGGTCAAATGTGTCAAATTATCACTCGAGAGACTCTCAGTCCATCGAGTCTAGTGATGGAGTGATGAAAAACGTAGGCATTCACCAGGACCTTTATTACCCACTTGTTGACCCGGCTTGTTGAGAATTTTTTTACATGGAATATTGGTACATGCATAATAAATGATCATGTCTATGAATATCCTTGTTTAATTAGATCCACTTTTTTATTGATATATATATATTATCATATTACTACGATTCTCCATGATTACATTCAAGATTCCACTATGATGACAGCCATCCAGGATACCCGCCCAAGTTTGCGATAATGACCTCGCGAGTGATGGGGCCTCAATAAAATTACCATTATGATATTTCCTTCCTCTGGGTGAAAAAATGGATGAAAATGCACAAATGGAGTAGTATATATTACTCGTATTGTAGTATGAGAAAGAGAACATGCTGATCATTATTTGTGAGATCTATCTCTAGGGGAAACTAAGGTTTTGCGATAACCCTGGCCCTTTAGTGGCAGAGGATGGGTTGGATTCATTGGTCCACCTCTTCAAGATTATTTTGATACATAAAGACTAGATTGATTATTTGGTGGCCAACCTTTTTCAATGGATCGAGGGGCACTGGTGGATTCTAGTAACCAAGATGCATGATGAGGCATCACTTTCATGGGATTAGTTCCAATAGCTATTTTTCAAGGAGTAATTCCCAATGTGCTATCACTATGTTCGGATTCAGAAGATTTTGGTGATGCATCATGGATACATGAAAGTGGTTGTGTATGTGGATATATTTCTAGACCTTATATTCAACTCCTTGGATATGATCCGTGATAGTTACTTCTAAGCACAAAAGTTCATGTAGGGTCTCCAATGATAGATCTGTGCGAGCATGGTGCCCTTGTGCATCCCTACCATTGTCAGGGTGTTTGAGTGGGAATTTTTGACATTGTGTTTCCTATTAGAGGGGAGCCAGTTGTATAGACATGGGAGTGGTTGATTCAGTGAAGAGATGTACAAGGAAACCGAAAGATGTTAGGTAGTAGGGATGCGATGTAGGGGGCTTCCCCATGATAGTTTTGGGAAGGTTATCATGTGTTACCTATGAAGAATAGAGATCCAGGTTTGCCTGGGGTGGCATAATGAAATACATGTGATAGTCGAGGTCACATGGCGTGAGACTACTTGACCCAACAAGCTTGGAATCCTAGGAAAGCATCAGGTTGGACACAATGGTATAGGTGTCACTATAAACAAGGTGGTCCACAGGAGACAGTTTCGGTAGTGGAGTTGGAGTGTGAGGACCAAGCTATCGAGCATAATGAAATGAGATCCTCCCACCATCTCCAATACCAAAAAACCCATGTTAGCCTCGGAGAGTTTGCAGCCAGATCAGTTAACGACTATAGATAATGGATGTCCAAGATTATCCTGTGCATGAGGTGATCTGAGGTACATTCAGTGTTTAATATACTCGTGATTCTATATTAGTAGACACAAGATCTAGAAACATTTTTATCCTGTTAATCATGGTGTAGGAGTTGGAGCTCCCTGTAGAGGTTCCATCACATCAGCTTTTCCTCAAGGTTTATATAGGAAGAACTTCAACTATAGTTTTTATCTTCCGACTGTATGAGTTATCGTTTGGAAGAGAATTGTCCACATGGGACCTACAAGTCATCACGATGGAACCATATGACTTCGTATTGGTCATGTATTTCATTTCAATGCATTGATCCCCGATTGAATTTCTTCAAAATATAGTCATATGATGTACACTGAGGGGATGTGGTTCATCTTTATTGGAAAATGAGGCCTTTTAGTACGGCAGGTGAGTGTTGTAAGTAATAGACTATATATATTTACCCATAATTTAGTGAGTGTGTACCTTAGTGATGTGAACTCCTCAGGCACCTTGGTTCCATTATTTATGGAGGATTACATGGGTGTCTTCCCCAAAAATGTCTAAGAACTATCACTGATGTGGAAGTTTTTGTTTTTCAAGGATTTGCAATTAAGAAATACCCCAATATCTTCTATAGATTATTTTATGGAACCCACCAAGCTCTAAGATCTACATTTGTGGTTGGATGAACATCGTGAAATTTTTTTCCCTAGGCCTAATGTTTTCCCCTTGGATTCTCTTGTTTTTTAAATAAAGAAGGCAGATTGATGTTTGCAACATTGTCTGGATTATCATGGCCTGAATGAAGACATGATAAAAAAATACCCCTTATAGGTGATCTATGACCAATTCTCCTAGTTTTGAGGTGATACATGGTTATCTAAGATGGATCATAGATCTGGCTACCTATAGCTCTGGGTCTGGGAGGATGATATTCCATAGATGGATTTTTTTGTCACTATGGGCATTACGAGTTCGTAGTGATGTCTTTCGGTGTGAAAAATTCACCCATTCTTTTCATGGATTTGATAATCATAGTCTTCCATCCAGACTATGACTAGTTTTTAGTAATTGTAATAGATGAAATACTCATTTACTTAGCCTCTTATGAGGAACACACAAAGAACTAAAGGATTTTCCTTTATTTAATCTGAGAGCACCATCTTTATGGAAATATCTCAAAGTGTCAGTTCAATATACACGAGGTTCACTTTATAGGGAATTTCTTCTATAAATAGGGTTTAGCCATGGATCCCATGAAGATTGATGTAGTTCATGATTGGGATCCACCCACGAATGTTTCAGAGGTTCATATATTTCGTAGTTTGGATGGGTAGTACTAGTGATATTTGGGAGACTTCTCCAGGATTTCATCACCTTTAAAGAGTATAACATTGAAGGGAAAACCATTTACCTTTCCTAAGAAGTGCCAAAGTTCCTTTAAGGAGTTGAGTTAGGGGTTGAAAAGAGATTTATTTTTGAGACAACCAGAGGTGGGAATTGAGTTAATAGTGTAATGTAATGCATTAGGAACTATGATCTATTGCATTTTGATGCAAAAATAGGTAGTCAATATGTGAAAGTGGTGGTAGTTAAGACCCAATGAGGAGCAATATGTGACTCATTAATTAGAGAATGAATTGGTAGTCTTAAATCTAAGTATTTAGAGTCACTACCTCTTGAGAGAGCACTTTTTTGTTTACATAGACCACTAGAGCCTTGGGTATATCTTCACATAGAGAGATCTGAATTTGAGGTACTGATATTAGTTGGAGTGCCTGAAGGACTATATCATTGAGATAGTATATTTATTCTAGGGAAGGGAAAAAATTTATCCAATTTACTTAGTATCAATTACTAGGATTTCCTAGTATAGGATTCTTCTTATCAGTTAGCTTCCTTGTAGCTGATCCTGGTGGAGGAGGGTATAATGTTTCGACAGTTGATGGTACTGATTCTTTCACTCCATGACCGTGTCATAGAGTCATAGATTGATGATATTGATTCACATTTCTAGATGACCAAGATACACAGTTGTAACACCTGATGGGTATTCTGAGGGACCAAATCACATGTTCTTGTTCTATGGGATAACATTGATTCCATCCATGATGTGGCAGGAGGTGATATTGGAGTTATATACTTATCTCTTAGATACAAATCCCGATGTGTGGAAAATGTACATTGATCTTCAATGGTATTTTCAGTTGTCCATCATGAGATGATGTGTTTCTGAGTTCGGCTTACGATGCATTACCTATCAATAGTTGAAGGCTGAGCATCTGGTTTCAGTGGGTTTTTTGAACCCTGCAACATCCCTCACTGGAAATGGGATACAATATCCATTGAATTCATCCTAGGGATTCAAGACACAAGTAAGGGATATGAAGCCATCTATTTGATAATGGATCAACCCTCCAATTCAGTGCACTTCCATTCTATCAAGGAGTAGAGTTAGGTGGAGTGTGTTGGCAGGTTTAACTTATGGGTGATCATTCACCTTAATGGGATATCATCAATGATTTTCTTATATTGTGATGTGTTGTTTAATTCATGGTTGTACAGAGGTCTGCTGGAGGTATTTAGGACCCAGTTGCAGATGACCACAACCCTTAATCCCCATTACAATGGACTAATTGAACACACATTCCAGGTGCATGAGGATATGTTGAGGGCTTGCGTGCTATATTTCAGACCAATCATGGAGGATTACCATCCTTTTGATGTGTCATCATTCAATAACATCAACCACTCTAACATTGGCATGACACCTTTTGAGTCCTTATACATGAGCACATGCTGGTCACCACTATGCTAGATGGAGGTTGGAGAATCATCCCTTGTGGCCCCAGAGTTGGTGTACGCCAAGACGAAAAAGGTTTAGGTTATCAATGATTGGATGAAGTTGGACCAAATTAGATATAAATCATATGCAGACCACTATGGTAGGCCCTGAGAGTTCGAGCGGGGAGACCCCATATTCTTGAGAGTCTCCCAATGATGTGAAATGTGAATATTCATCAGGGGAGGAAAGCTATCCCTAAGGATCATTATGGAATTAAAGATTGTGTGGAAGGTTGGAAAACTTTTATACATCCATGAACAACTATTATAACTAGAGCAGGTGCATGAAGTTTTTTACATGTCGTAGTTGAGGTGATACATGGACGATCCTACCCACATCATCGATTTGGGAGAGCTGGACATTAAGGATGGATCCACCTACACAAAAACACCATGTGGTGATCGAGTATAGATAGGTGGAGAACTTACATGGATGGGTCATACCTTTGTTCCATTTATAATGGAATCATGAAAATGTGTAGGGGAGTTATTTGGAATTTGATAGCAAGATTTGGGGTAAGTATCCCGATTGTTTTTATAGTATTTGTTCTTAGGGATAAAATTCATGTTGTAGGTAGCTATTTAAAGACCCAATTATCTATTTATAATATTTATAAATATTTCTATATATATCCTGATTTGGGCGCTTGGGCGACATGTAATTCTGAGGCAACGTGTTCTCAGAAATAAATTTTTTTAGAAATAATAAGTATGTTTTGTGATATGCACTTGAAAAAAAAGAAAAAACATAAAAATAACTCTGATTTTAAATACGGAGGCACAACTGGTTTTGAAACATTCTGTTCACCCTTGGCTGGTAAAAACATTTGTCAGCATGAGACGTTTGTGAAAAATCTACCCAAGGGAAATTAATAAATTAATTAATTAAACTTAATTATTTTCCCCCTAATGATGAATAAAACTAAATAAAAATGGGCAATAGGATTGGAAATTTGAGACCTATATTGAGTACATAAGGGGGTGTTTTCCCTTGGAGCAACATAAAATTAGAGGGCATGGGGGTTCCAAATTTTACGACGATTGGCGGGTTCAATTATTTTTTTTCTATTAATAAAACATTAAGAGGTTATGATCTGGGTTAACCCCTAATAGATCAATCTCTCCACCAAACCATATATATATCATTTTTTATTTATAAAATTGATGAGTTTATTCATTGGAACCTTGGAAGATAGAAGTAGGAGCTAATGAACATGTCTAAAGTGATAAATGGGTCAATCGATGTAGGATATAATTTATATTTGAGTTATGATTCGTGTCATGAATTAATTTTTCTCCATTTACATATATTTCATTCCAATTAAACCATAAATAATCGATTCCCACATTAACATGACCTTTTATATAATTTAAAAAACCATTTTCTTCTTCTGTTCCTCGTGGATACGCACCATCAACTTTCGGACGCATCGACTAACCATCAAATCGTTGATTGGAGGCTGGTGATGTGGTGGTCTCATAGTAGTGATCATCGACCCATTTTTTGATCTGATATAGGGATGTCAAAATAGTCCTAGTGGTCTCTGGATGTTACCCTTGGAGATATAGATGTAGTAGCTGCTGATGGTGGCAGCTGCATGGAGCAGGGTGGTCGGGCGAGGCGGCTGGTGGTATGACAATGACAGGCACACTTTGTGAGTATGATGGTCGTGTTGCGAGTGTGTGATGAATCCAGTGAAGCTGATGCACATGTGGAGTGGATATGTGATGCTGGATCGGAGCTCAGTCCACGGTTTGAGGTGAAACTGATGAGCGGACGGTGAGCAGGGCGTTCAGGAGGCAATCGGGATGGTGAGGTCGGTGCGAGTGGGGGCATCCGGCGTCATCAAAAGGGCGGTTCTCTGAGAGGAGTATGAGGGTGGTTTTTGGCATGAGACCCTATGTAGCAGTGACCCATGTGATGTAGGTTGCATTGATAATGTGGGGACGAGGTTGGGCAGGCCCAGACCGATAGGTCCAACTAGAATTGGCCAGATTGATTCTAATCGTGTCCATATGGCTTTAAATGGTCATGTCTCCGACATCAGGTGTCCAATTGATGCACCGTCTATGGTGATGATTCCATATCATGATGATGATCATTTTAGTCATTTTTTATTCTTTTATGACTTTGTATCAGGGTTCAGATCCCTGAAATTCCTATGATTAATAATAATAATATATTTATTATTATTAATAGATATTGTAATAGGTATATCTTCTTAATGGAATGTTTATTTGATGTGATATCATTGGTGGTGTGACACTAGTCCTTTGGAGAACAATTCAAGATGAATATTTAGTGATTAAACTAAAGTTGATTTGTGGCCCACATAGGGCATTGTTCACACGGCTTGTGGTGAAATTCAACTCTTTCAATAGGTATCTGTTTTGGATAATTGAGTAGTCGATCCCATGTTTTTTTCCAATTGGATTACAATGGAGTGATCCACATAATTAATTCGACGACTATGGAATGGTACCTATGAGATACCTTTTAATCATAACGCATCATTGTACCAATATTCATTAGATGTCAAATTGGGGCGAGTGAATAGTCTACCTGGCATGTTTTTTTACAAGGATATTGATGGTGTGATCCATTGGGAGGTGGATAACCTTATTCATCATCTCATTAAATATTTTATAATGATTGAAATTTACTAGGAAGAACCATTTAATGTATTCTGAGCCTGGCACTCAGACTAGAGATGTTCAATGACTACAGTGATTAGAGGATCTATCAGTTTTGATTGTTATCCCCATACCTGGTAAGGTGTGGGTTCTCGATGAACTATAGTGGAATCCCCCATTGATGAATTTGGATGTGGGTCCTCATTGAGGACAATAATAATTGAATCCTCCATCGACATGGACACAAGTCCTCTTTATGGTACATCCTAGTGGAATCCCCCTGATGCACATGGGTGTCAGTTCTCGATGAACTAGAGTGGAATCCCCCTAACACATCACGGTGTGGGTCCTCTATAGTGACATTTAGAGTTGAATCCCCTTAATTTACACAGTTTTTAGAACCTTAGTTTGGGTTTATACCTTTTAGATATGGGTCAGTGAAGTGATGTACATTAACAGTGCTTTAGAACCACAAGTAAGAGGGTGGATTTCCCCACTGAGAGGCTTCATTGTTACACAACATAAAACCATTAAGGTGAGGAAGACCCTCCAAAATCATATAGTATTAATATGTGGTGTTTGAGACATTTTTAATTGATGTTTAGGGAATATGTGTGGAGTTCTGGTTATCGATGGTGGTTACCTTTGGATATTTTGGTGATGCTTTTACTACTACAAATACCCCTTTTATCAGCACTAAATGTGTCCTTTAACAGCGCTAGAAAAGCGCTGTTAAATCCAGCGAAGATAACAGGGGTGGGGTCCCCATTATCAGCGCTCTAGAAAGCGCTGTTAAAGGCACCATTTATCAGAGCTTTTTTTATCACTAATAAAAATTAAAAAAATTATGAAAATTTAACAAAATCATGCCAATAGGGTGGGATTTTATAGTGCTTGAGACCCCCTTTTAACAGTGCTTTCCAGCCCCTCCAACACCTGCAGGCACCCCCTCCAACCTATATCAGTGCTACACCCACCCCCTTTATCAGTGCTAGCCCCCCAAATCCACCCCCATGCGCGCGCCCTTGCCTCCACCAAGATTTAATCTTGAGACCTCCCCCTTGCGCGCCTAAATCCTTTACCACTCTACCATATTGATTTGTTCTCGAGCTAATGACAAATGTACTTATTTATATAAATATTTAGTAATATTTTTTCATATAGTAATATATAGTTATATTAATATATATATATATAGTTATATTAATATATATATTTATAGTGATATTAATATATATATGTATAGTTATATTAATATATATATTTATAGTGATATTAATATATATATTTATTAATATATATATTTATATCTATTTGTTTATATATTTTGAGTTATATTTTTTTATATGTTTATTTATTCATATATTAATATATATTTATAAGATCAATTTTAAATACATTTATAAAATATGTTATTTTTTGTGTTTAAAATAAATAATTAAATAAATACATACATATATAAAACACACACACATATATATCTTAAATATGTGTATTTGTCAGTATAATTATACATATTTATATATTTTTAAAAATATTATATATTAATATGTATATACATATGTTAGAATATATAGATAATATATATCAGTTTTTAATACAAACACATACAAATACACACAGACACACACATTATATAGGAATATAAATATTCAAATATGTGTGTATTAAATAAAATGAATATTAGTTTTTCTTTAGATAAAGCTTATATATTGAGATGTATATTTTCTATAAAAATTGGTTTAATTATTTATTTATAAAATTAAATTTTTATGTGTTAATATAAAAAAAATATGTATATATTTTTATATATTTGATTATAAATAGCAATGTATTATAAAAAACGATAAAATTTAAATGACATAATATTAATATGAATGTAATACCATGGAATAAATTCAATCCCCACCATAAAGAGCCAATAATACCCCCTTAAACGAGCCCTAAAACCCACAAAATGTTAAAAAATCGGGGTATCCCGACTAAAAACTCAGTTTCGGAGGCCTTCTCGGCCTTTTTTTGCCTCGAAAATACCTTGACCAAGGTTCGCTTTATTATTAGGATGTATATATCATTGCATGCTTCAATTTGATATGTGGTAAGGCTCAAACGAACATCCGGATCAAAAGTTATGACCGTTTGAAGTTCGAGTTGCGTTATCATTTTTTTTTGGATCTTTATTTTTATTTTTTTTATTTTTTTTATTTTTTTATTCTTAAAATTGTTATTTAATGTCTATTACTCAATAATAATTATCAAATTATTAATTAAATGTTTTTATTAGCCATTTTCAATAAATATTATATATATTAAATATATTAAGTGAAATTTTATATTTTTTCTTATCTAAATTTTATTTAAAAATTAATATTAAAATTTATATCAATATAACTATATATATATATATATTAATAAATTATATTTAATTAATTTTTTTTTGAATTCAACCCTTTATCAGCACTTTTTAAAAAAGCACTGATAAAGGCCACCCTTTATCAGTGCTCTTAAAAAACCTCTAATAAAGGGGGTACCATTATCAGCACTAAAAAAGTGTTGTTAAAGGTACCCCCCTTTATCAGTGCTTTTTCGTTAGAGATGATAAATGTTGGAACTGAGAAAAACTTTTTTTGTGGTAGTGTTTTCTTAGGATGAGCTATGTGATTAAGATCCCCATACTCTCTAGTTTATGTTTCATTTATTGAATATGTATATATATACACCCTTTTGAAGTTCCTAGTACATGGGTTTTGGTTACTCTTCTTCCCATAGAGGGGAATATGGGCGGAAAATGCCATGTGCATTCCATGTCTTGCTTCTTGTTGTTGGATGGGTCTACTCTCCTACTATAGGTAGGAATGTGTAATGAACCAGGTATTTATAAAATACTATTTTTTTATTTATATCAATACTTATAAATATGAAATTAATTTTAAGTAAAATGGGAAACCTTTTATAATATTTTACTCGACACACAACAAGGGAATTCTCCAAAAACATACATTGCACACAACATTGAGTTATAATAAAATATAATACGATAATAATATTATTACTTAAAATTTTTGTCAATGCCTAGTCGTTGTAGTGGTGGGAATGTATAGTTTCAACTGAAATTTGAATTATGGTTTACACATGTTCAAAGGATGATTCATTTTATACCAAATTTAATAGAAATGGATATAAAAACCAATTGAATATAATGGATGTGTTTTTATGAAAAGCTATTTAAAAGAAAATAATTGTGTTTTCATATCACGAATAATTTATTTTTGTTTAATAAAAAATATATGATATATATTCAATGTCATGTTTCAAATTCATCTCATATGTTTTCTAGATATAATATAAGAATATATTCAGTTTTTAGATAAAAGAAGTATTTTTCTAAAAATCCAGTTTTACCACCTTTTGATGGTGAATCCTTTTTAAATCTAGTTTTGACTCCTTTTGGTGTATTATTTTAGAAAATAAACTTCTTATTTACAATTGGAACATCAAAATTTACTTTCGATGAAATTTTTCTAATTTTATGCTAATGTTCATTTTTTAATGAATACAAAAAAATACAACATTTTAATTCAAAAATACCTTTCAATAAAAATTATTTATATAGTTAGATTGTAATTTTAATTGGTTTTAAAGTTTAATTGGATAATAATATTATCATTTAATCCAATTTTGGTCATTGGAAATAACTTCACTTTGAAACTGAACATAAAAGTGTGTAAATCTTTTGGTAGTTTTTACTTCATTAAAACCCACATTTTTGTTTTGAAAATAGCGATTAATTTTAAATTAATTTCTGAAAATTATGAGTTTCAAATTTGGAAAAATGGATTCTGTATTTGTAATCAAGAGTCCCAAATTTTTTATAAGAAAATTTATTTTTAGAGATTATGAATAGAAACATCAGTAAATATTTTATTTACCATGGTTAAAGTGTAAATCCGTTAAATAATGGTAGGAAATAATATTATAATAATATTAAATTATCCTAACACATGTCCTAACCCAATTTAATAAGATATACCCGACCATGGGAATCCTTGGGTCGATTTTAGGACCTCATGGAGCCACTTGTCTGTAAAAACGACATTTAATTACATTTAATTTAATGTTAAGGAACATATAACCTAAATATATAACTGTTTGTAATAAAAATTATATGGGTATATATATGTTATCCTTTCAAATATAAATATTCATTAGAAATATACAAATACTTCCTATATCATGGTATTTTATTTATAATTTTCAGATCTCAAATAAATAATAATTTTTATGACACAATGATGATGTAGTGATTGTCGTATTAATGAATGAATTAAATAAATTAGAGTATAAATATTAAAATAAATATATTTTTAAACTTTTTATTCCATAAAATAATTTTAGGGATTTTTATTACTTTTATCGTATAATTTATGATGTTTTTAGAATGATTAATTTTTTTATTGATTCTAAAAAATTCATTATATTAATAGTATAAAAATTGACATAATTGATTTTTTAAAATAAATATAATTTTATTAAATGATATAATTGTCCTAAAAATCTATGATTTTGAATAATTACTAAGATAATGTTGTAAATTTCACTAATTAACCACTTGAGTTTTTATTTTCATTTAATGGAAAATATATTAACCATATAGTATGAATATATAAAAAGACATAGTAATCAAAAAATTAGTTAACTAACGGTTATATCTCAATGATATGGATAATTTTATGAACTTAAAATGTCTAAAAACCATTTAATGAGAAGATTTAGACCCATAATCTTCCAATCATTAAAATATAAAACTTCTTTTTACAATTATAAAATCAATTAATAATAAAAGAATCATTCATGACATTACTAAAGTACCCTTCCTACCTCTTTTAAAAGGCCACCACCTCTAACCCCCTACTCACACCTCTCAATCCCCTTGTATCAACCAAAATATTCTCTAATAATCTCCCAACATCCCTATCTTCCTCATAGATTCATTAAATTATGAATAAGGAAATTCCATAATTCCTTTTGGCTCAAATCAATCAGAGTAACACATTTAAAGAGGTAGCGTCTTCTATAATGTTCATTTCAAAAAATTTACTTCTTCAATACCTATTCTATTATTATTCTTTTATTAAATAACAAAAATATTATCCTCAATATACTAGGTAGTTTTTACGAGATTCATTCGAACTATAATTACACACACCTCCATCTAATGGATTTAAAACATAATGTTTCTGTGGACGGTGAACTGCAGCCTCACAAAATGATTATTGTTCAATTATATCCTACCACATCTCATGGTGGCCATTAAGATGGAACTGTATTTGTAAGATATATATTACATTTATATTGTCTTTATTATTTTTTATTTTTTAATAAAAAATACCTTTATGCTTTTCATGATGTGTAAAGAAGATAATTTCACTTTAGGAAGCACATACTACTTCCCCCTCAAAGTGATATGACTCGTTCATACCATAAATGGATCATATAAAGGAAAACATTAATGAATATATATAACATACATAGAATATGATATTATAATAGAACTATAATATAACTATTTATCATAATTTTTTCATTCCATTAAATATGAAATATAAATTGATGTAGCATTCATGTGTACGTACGACTTACCATCTCCATGAACAGTGCATTTCATTTCTTATATCCAAATGTTATGGAATATTATAAATACATACATAATTAATGTATAAGATATATATATATGAATAATAATATGTATATAATATACTTTTGACCACATGGGAAAATTGTAAAAATAACAAGATCATTTTTGACCCATGTACCCAATATCACCAAAATGACTGACATTAACATAAATAATATTTTAATTTATATAACATGGTAATAAGTGATATAAATGGAATAATAAAATTTAAAAGGGTTCTGAACCACGTTGAAATTATCTTAAGTTTATTATTCAGGAAATTAATGAAAGAATGAGTTAGGGCGGACATGAGCTACGAGACTTGATCTCAATCTCTTTTCGTTGAGGCATATTTTGATAATATGTGCCTCCTTCTTTTATACGGTGTATAATAAAACCCTATGTCAATTTTTCATTCAATGTGTATATTTTTTCTACAAATAAATTTAATAAACGAAAAAGGGAATGTTTTTAATGTATGCAGCGATAATGACCTTTCAGCTGATGCAAGGATTTTTTGATATATTTATTCTTTAACATGACGTAATATTTATAAATGCAAAATAATTACCCTATACCCATTTTTACATTTATTCATATTGATTTTTTTTTTGAAATGGATTTATTATTTCAATATCTTCAATTGATTTCTTGTGATCAAAAATGAAATGTTATTAGTGACATGCTGATATTTGAAATATTTTATGTGTTATGATCATATAATGGTACATGGACATTTGATAGGTGATTATGTGATAAAATAATGATTGATGGTTACGTGATATGCCAAGTGATTGGTGGTTCATTGATAAACCAAGGATGGGTGGTTACGTTATAACCTCTTATTCATTGTGTATGGAATTCGGCCATAAGGCTATTCCATTTTTTCGATATGTGTGGAAGTCGGCCATATGGTTATTCCAATTCAGTATGTTTATGACCTAAGTTACCTTTATGTGATATACATTGTATTCAATGGTCATTATGGTAATATTTTGGTTAAAAAAGTGTAATCAATGAGCTTATAATCAATTAAGTGTTTTTGCATCTTCTTTAAGGTGAACAGTTTTTTTTTGATAAATTATTCAGCATTTACATGTTGTTTTGTAAAACTATTAGATTTATTTATTTATGAATCCCTTACTAATATTTTTATGTTCATATAATGTTTTGAAATGTTTTTCACGTGACATAAATATGAATATGGTCAACAATGAGATCAAGGAAAATTCATGTTTTATAAACCATGGAACTAAAAATGTTTCATTTTTATGAGTTTTTGTTTTTTTAAAAATTGACTGTGAGTAAAAGTGTCTACCTGTAATATTCATGTCTTTATTTTTAATTTATGAACTAATTCTCTAAATCTCTAAACCTGAAAATATCATCAAGGTGAATTATTATCCTATGTGAAGATTATGTAATGTTTAAGGATGGGACCTTACAGTTGGTATTAGAGGTCAGTTTAGATAATTTTAGAGGTTAGGGTATTTTTTATGTGTAATTGAAATAACCATAACAGTTAGTATATTATAAAGAGTAAAAATAATTTTAGATGAATTAAATTATTTTAAGATATCATGAGTAAGAATATATTTGTATTTACCATACTCATAAGATAATATACGATGATTTTACTAATACACTCACACTAGCCTTTTTGGTTTTTGTAAATGGCTTAATATTGCAGGCACCAAAGTAATAATGGATGTGAAGAAAAATTTGTTGGTTTTCTAAATAAGATACTGAATAAATTGGGAGCATCATTGATAAATTTGGTGGTGATTTTCAACCAACTATCAGGAATCATGATTTACCACCTGAACCTAGGTTATTTTTATCATATATTCGAGAAACAAAATTTAATGGATGTTCTGGTAATAATCGTAATGGTAAGTATATTAAAAATCCTATGTGTCTATGATGTGGAATAAATCCCCAAGAAAAAATTATTTAAATGGATGGTAATATGCTATTGATTTGGTAATGAGGGTCATAATGAAATAACCATCCATGGAAAAAGGAAGTGTTTAGTGGACTCTAGGAAAGTGGAAGTAGTTCTTTTGGAGGGATCATTTGAATGATTAAAATGTGTTGTGTATGGTCATTATACAAATATATGTCCTATGAAGAAGTATTGGGAAAGGGATCAACATGACCAAAAAAATATAAGATTAATAATACCTAATTCCATTCCAATTAAGGATGAGGAAAATGACAATGACCAATGAATGGTATAGGTTATTTCTTAGTTGATGTTTTGACATTATTGAATCTTAGGATATGAATCATGATTTTGTCTACAGGAAATAAATAATATGAAAAAAGTTTTAAAATAATGGTTAATGGATCATGAAGAAGTTTGAATAAGTAATAAGTATACATATATGGGATTCAAGAGTTACGGTAGATTTTAGGATGATGAAATGATTCAAAGTATTAAGTCTCTTTTGATGAGGATATTACATTGGAATAATTTTTCTTGTAAGTGTAACCCTGATGTTTGAAATGTGAAAATTTTATTCAAGAAATAATAATATTTTCTTGGGTGGACATAATGGATAACCTTAAGGGTTTATATGATCATTAGTTTTTGAGGTTATAAATGGTTATTACATTTTTGGATGCAAGATGAAAGGTATTAGATATCATTTCAAGATAAAATTGGTTATGGTAATTTTTGAAGAAATTATCTTATATTTGAGAATTTTAAATGAATGATATGGTTTTTTAAAATGGATAACCCATAGGATGGGTGACAACCCAATGTGTCTAACAAGTCCATGGGAATCAAACCCACAACTAAAGTTCCACTGGGATTTATCACCTACCACTCAACTATGTCACGTCCCTATTTAGTAAAACTAATTATTTTTAGTTAAATGATTTTATAGATTAAGAATATGTTTATTTTTGGAAAATATGATTTCGTAAATGGATATCCTCAGTATAGGAAAATCATTTTGTGATTAAGTGATAATGGTTGTTTTGGAAGATGTTCGCTATTTTGGGAAAACTATATGCCTATGGAAAATACAATACCATGTGATTGTATTTGATGAGTAAGGGGGGAATTTAATTTTAGAATAATCTATTTTTTGTTGTGGACTTATGGTGATTTTGGTTATTTATGGAAATGATTAACCTATTATAGATAATATGTGATTAGGTTAATTACATTTCAGTATGATACTTCAAGAGTTTCCAATGTTATTTGGAGATAAATGTAATGATTTATATGGAAGACTATGTGATCAAATCCTTTTGAATTATGGGATTCAAACATAGTTTGGAATATTTTTAATTTTTTTTGAAAATTGTGTTTTGAATGGTCTTTGGTGAGAATTTGGTTTTGTTTGTAGAATTTTTGAGATTAATAGTAGTTATAATTTTTATAAAAGATTATCCTTTTTGGGGATTATATGATCTTATACTAACAATTATTGATTTGGATAATGTATAATGATATGAGAAATATATGGATCATATTTTTTGGATCATGGTATTCTCTTGATGTTTATTCTAGAACATCATGTTCGACCTAGTCATCTTGAATACTAATCCTTTGGAGAAAAGTTGTTTATTTTGGTAGAAACTTTTTAAAGGATAAAACTCTACTTGAAAATTATGTATATTTAAAAAAGTTATTAGTCAATATAATAAATAAACTCTCAATATTTGTGAAACGTTAAGTAAAAAATGTTTTTCATTTACTTTTCTGGCTGGGGAATGAGGAATAGTTAAGCATATCACATGTTTGTGGTTTTCTGGTGGTTAACCTTTTCCCGATCATGTTTTCTATCACGCTCTATTATAACATGATTCTTTATTTTATCTTTCATATCCTTGTTTTCATGGAATCCTAGTATGTTTTATCTTTTATGACCTTTTTACTTCTTATTCTTTATTTTAATGTGATAATTTTATTGAATCTTTTTATTGAGTTTGGACTTTCAAAGATGTTTCCGAGCCAAATTTTAAAATTGTGAGGATGCAATTTCTAAAATGGGGGAATGATGTAATGCACAAAGTATTTATATAATAATATTTATATATTTATATTAATACTCATGAATATGATATTTATTTTATGTTAAATTTGATTTTTTTTATGATAGTGTATTCAACATGAAACCACGAGCTTCTCCAAAATCATACAGTGCACACAACATTGAGGTATTCTGAAAAATAATACAATATTATTATTATTATTTTAAATGTAAGTTAAAACCTATTCGTTGGAATTATAATAATCAATAGTATAAAATGAAATTTTAAAATTTGTTTATGTAAAACCCAAAGCTTCTACGTTACACTTCTCTTTGAATAATGCATTAGAGTGTGTTGTACGCAACATCGAGTTCTAACACACACCGCAACCGATCAAACTAGCCGTTATGAACAGTAATACCTACTTTTTGAAATTTTAATGATTTTATCTCTCATAATGGACTTCATTTTTGGATTCAGAGTATCGAATTTAGCCTAAGGTGAAATTTTTGTAATTTTCAGATAACTTTAATATTTTGATGAATAGTGAAAATTACTAAATTTTAATTAAAAACAACTTTTTTAATCAAAATAATTAATAGTGATAAATTTTGAATTTGATTGGTTTTAAAGTATATTTAGAATATATTTTCACCATTTAATAAAATTTTGGTAATTGAACATAATTTCACAATTAAACCGAACATAAACAAGTATCAATCTTTTGATAGTTATTATATCTTAAAAACACGCTTTTTTTTTGACAGCGGGAATTAATTATAAATTAATTTCTGCCACTTCTATTTTTTGAATTTGGAAAAATGGATCCCATATTTGGAATCAGGATGTTCAAATTGTTTAAATAGGTAACGTATATTTTTAGACATTTTGAATAATTATTTCGGAAAATATTTTATTTACCATTGTTAAAGGGTAATTCCGGTAAATAAGGGTTAAAAAATAATATTATAATAATACAAAATTACCCTAAAACGTGTCCTAACCTTATTGGTTGATAAATGTCCGACCATGGGCATATTTGGGTCTATTTTGGGACCCCATGGGGCCACTTGTAATTGATAGGGACACTTTATTTTAATTATGTTAAAATGAATACAAAAATGACACAAGCATAAAGCTTTTAGAAAAATAAATTTTACATAGGGTTATATATATTAGATTTTCTACTATAAATATTAATTAGAAAGATAAAACGTTTTCCTACATAATGGTATTTTATTTATAATTTTTAGACATTATATAATGTAATTTATTAATGACATAATGGTGATGCAGTAATTACCATAATAGTGAAAAATTAAAATGATTGATATTGTAGATACCCAAATAAATATAATTTGAGATGTTTTATGAATTACACTAATTTCTAGGTTAATATTACATGATAGGAAAGATTTCATTAACTTTTTTCGAAGTAATAATTCTGTTATTAGTTTTACAAAAATCAATTAATGAATAGTGTCAAAATTGACATAAAAGAGTTTTAAAAAAAAATATTATATTATTAATTGATATCAAATTCCTAAAAATCGAAGGATCAGTCAAGTGACTTATATCATGTTATTTGTGTAATTAAATGACCACTTGGGGGTATCTTGGATGTATATAGTATGTTTATTAACCATATAATATAAAAATAAAAAGAGACATTGTAAAAGTGAAACTAATTAACTAAGAGTTAATACTTAATGATAAGGTTAATATAGTAACCCAACCCTATCTAAATTATATTGGTTGAGTGATTTTAGACCCATCCCCACCTTAACATTTATATAATCCTCTTTGGAGCCATTAGAAACTTAATATTAATTATTATAAAATAATATTTCTGGCATTTCCAAAGGTGCCCCTCACCCCTCTTATAAAAGGGCACACCCACTTCTCATTAATTAAAACCATCAAAGCCATTTGGTTAGGCCCAAATATGCCCAAATACTCTATCAACTTCCCTAAATTCATCCTAGAGGCCTTACATTAGTCAGAAATCCAAACTAAGAGCCATTTTGATCAAATCAAATGGAAGAACCCAAAGAAGAGGTAATGATTTCACCACGCTTTTCCAAGTTCCTTTCTTCTTCCACTTGTTCCTTCTTTGTTATTACCATTCTAAATTAATAAATCAAGTATATTATATATACTGTGATGTTATTATAAATATGGTACAACCATATTCAGTATTCTATCCATCCTTTGAATAACATGTCACCATACGTGCATACGTACGGCTTACCGTCTCCACGTCGTGGTGTAATTGTTATTCAACAAATTATTATTTGGATGGGTATAATAATGATCCGTAACTCATGTAAATAATAAATATAACATGATAATTATTCTGTATATATGATATACCAACAAATTATATATTATTTTAATATCAAATGAATGATATTGTCGCTCGTGCGTACGTACGGACTACCGTCTCCACGAACGCGATAAGATTCATTCTCCATCGTATCCATTCAAGTATAATTCTCATTTGATGATTAATAATAGTATATAAGGACTTGATATCATTCTGTATATGATTAAGATACAACCTATCCATGACAAACACATATTATGTGACAAAACATATAAAATAAAACGAGTAAGTTAACACCTGAAACAACGATAATTCTAAAATATTATTAACAAAGCAATGTTAAAAGATCATATATGATATCATATGAATATATATGATTTTTTTATAATTTAATAACAATTATTTCTCAATTATACAGGGGGTTAAACTACCCTAAACCAAAGAAAAGTACAAGGTAAGGGGTTTTCATCTCACTCTTTATTCCCGTGAGATTCATGCCATATTGCCACAATTAACTTTTGTGTGGTGTATGTACTTCCCATACTTATATTCATTGTGTAATAAACATTAATTTTTGTGTATTTACATATTAATTGTATGATACCTCTTTCATGGGTTTTATGTTTCGTAAGTTACCAAACTGTTAAGGGTTTATTTCACAATCTCTTCATTATCCGAGGTTGTTTATACGTAATAATCTACTAGGATCTCTTTATCATCCACATTCATATTTCTAAAAATGTATTTCAAAACATTTTTACTATTTACAAGAAAATGGGTTAAAGTCATTTATACAATTTTTTGACTTTTTGTATGAGTTTTATAAAGGAATCTTTCCGTCGTTTTCCAAACAAGGTGCTTTTTAACCGTTTCGACAGAATTATGGTAACAATGTTTTTTTAAACTTATACAGAGGGTGCGGTTATTTTCATTCAAGGCTTCCCTTACAAGATTATAAGAATATTTTCAAATAAAATGTTTTATTTTATAAATATATTAATCTCAAATGATTTCAAAATAGAAAGAGATATTTCTCTAAAAAGAATTTTGATTTCATCTATGTCAACATCCTTTGATGGATTTTACGCTTATTTGAAGTTGATTTATTATGATACAAAACTTTTATATTGCATTGAAGGTTTTGTGATATGTTTGAATGTGGATGTGTTATTTTTATACCATTCATGGTTTATGGATGAAGTATTTACATTTCATATGCTAGTTTTAATACAAATGTTTATGTTATGTTTAAACCTTTTCATATGGGAATTCATTGGACTTAATATGTAATGAGTGGAGCCCTCTATAGCTCCTCGATGAATCAATATGTCTCATGAGACAAACTAGTGTCTTGGCACAAGGCCTTGGAAAAATATTATTTGTAGTTTTGGCACGATGCCTTGGCTATGGGGTTATGATAGTCTGGCAGTATTCATTCCATCATTATGAAAGTGGTTATTGATATTTCATGTGATTATTCGATTAGTAGAATATCCATGTGAATAAGGAAATGGAATTATTTCATTTTTTCCATACTATGTTGAAGTTCAAGTTTAATAGTCTTTTGTTTTAGTTATATATTGCCTTAAATGTTTATTCTTATTTATGAAAGTTTCTGCTATATTGTTATCCTCAATGGGCATTTGAGCTCACCCCTTTCAATGTTTTATTTTTTCTAGGATGTGAAGAAGTAATTTATGAATGACCTGCAGGGATAGTATGTGGGGATATGAGTGTGGACTATGAAGAAAAGATGTTGTTGTAGTTTACATTTTTATGATGTAATGTAAGACTTATGAATATATATAGTGTTTCCAAGGCTACTAAACCAATCAGTCTTTTGAGATTTGATCATTCTTGTGATCATTCCAATTTTATATAATAATGCACCGACTCGGGGTAATTGGGGTCGGGGAGTTACAGTTGGTATCAGAGAAAGTTTAGTACAAACCTTGGAAGCTAGATTTAGATAGACTCTGATTAGAGCACATAGACCTAAGATGGACTTTGAGGATTAGTATAGAAGAACTTTCTAAAATTTTGGTATTGTAGAGATTTTGTGAGTTTTACGAGCAATACATCCCTGTCTGGATACGAGCAGGTAGAGGCGGCTCTGGCACAGATGTACCTAGGGGTAAAACCCAAAAACACCGCTTTGAGCTAGACTCGAACGGGAACTGGTGTACGACAATGGGCCTTGCTGCACTCTTGGTTACGACACTCCCGGGGGATATGCTTAGGATAACTCTCATTTTCATTACAAATCATTATGAATGGTTTATGAGTATATACTTCCCCAAAGAAAACATTTTTATGATTATGGATTATATCCATAAATAGTTCAATTTATGTTAAGTGTTTTATAAGTTTGGAATTATGTATATTGATTTATAAACTGATCTAGTTTATGCCATTGTTTAGAAATGGCGCCTAGTGGAAGAAATGAATACTGTATCAATGCAGACACTCCATGTAGGGATTTCCATCCTTCTCAAGATAATTATAGTGGAGCTGGTGATGCAACTGGTGCCGATCAGCTAATCACCATACTGGGACAACTCACTCAGGTTATGAATAATAACCTTACCCATATGGAGCACCCTGATTCGCAGCGTGGATGATCAATGTTAGATCGATTGATGAGGAAACAACCACCAAAATTCAATGGGAGTACAAATCCCTTAGTATCTGAGCAATGGATAAATTCCCTAGAGAAAATATTTCAGGATTTGGGGAGTAGTGAAAGGGAAATATTTAACATGGCAGTTTACCGCCTCACTGGAGATGCTGATTAATGGTGGTCATTGATTCAAAACATGAAGGAAGATGATGAAGTATAAAATATAGAATGGAGGGAGTTCAAAGATCTGTTTTTAGAAAAATACTTTCCTCGTGACCATCGAGCAGATATGGAAAGGCAATTTCTATGTCTGAGACAAAAGGAGGATGAGAATGTCGCAAATTATGAGGATAACTTTACAAGGTTAGCAAGGAATGCTGGAGATTATATAGGTAACCCAAGAAGTAAGATTGATAGTTTCTTTGATGGGTTAAAACCATTTCTCCGTCGATCATTTGTCTCACAATCCTTCTCGTTGTACGAAGACATTGTCTCATGTGCTATCAAGACATAAAATGAATTCTCTAAGTCTTATGACTTTAAAGAAAAGAAATAGAAGAAGAGATCTGCAGATTAATATAGGAATGGAAATAAGGGGAATAAGGGAATGGTTGAATATCCATCCTGTGGTAAATTTGGGAAGAAGGACCCCGGTACTTGCTTAAAAGGAAAGAGAGTCTATTACAACTGTGGTGAAAAAGGCCACCAAGCTCGTGATTGCAAGGGGAAGAAGGAAGCTACCAATGTTCAGTGCTACAATTGCAGGGAGATGGGACATTATGAAAATGAATATCATAAGCGTCAGGGTATCATACCTCAGAAAAGTCCAAGGGATCAAGGCCAAGCTTTTTCTACCACTACTACTGAGGTAGAAGCTCCAAAAGACATGGTGGAAGGTAATTTAATGGTTTCCTCAAGTTTAGAAAATGCACTATTTGATTCTGGATCATCGCATTGTTTTATATCTTCCCAGTTTACTAAGAAAATTAGATATTTCCAATTTGATTTGACAAGGGAGTTTTTAGTTAAAACTCTTAAAAGAAGTATCATTGCAACAAAGTTTTATGAATTAGTCCCCATTAGAGCAAATAAATGTTCTTTATCTGCCGATATCATCTACATACCTATGATTGAGTTTGATATAATCCTCGATGTGGATTGGATTTCGTACTATGATGTGAATATTTATTGTAAGAAGAAGGAGGTTACAATTTTTGATGATGACGATAAGGAACACCTTATCTTTAGAGCAGAATCGTCACCACCTAATTCTTATCTAGATCCACCCCCATTAGCTCAACTAAATTCAATTATTGGGGAGGAAGAGAATGAAATGACAATGGGTGAGGAAAGGAATGTTCAAATATAGGATGTACCTGTTGTGACTGAATATGTAGATGTATTTCTGGAAGATTTACATGGACATCCTCCAAAACGAGAAGTTGAGTTTTCCATTGATTTAATTCCTGGATCAAGGCCTATATCGAAGACCCCTTATAGAATGGCCACTGTATAATTAGTTGAACTAAAGAAACAACTAGAGGAATTGAGTAATAAGGGATTTATTCTCCCTAGTGTTTCTCCATGGGGAGCCCCTATTCTTTTTTTAAAAGAAAGATGGATCTATGAGGTTATGTATCGACTATAGGTAGTTCAATGCTATAACAATAAAGAAAAAGTATCCCCTACCTCGCATTGATGATTTATTTGACCAACTGCATGGATCTCAATAGTTTTCAAAGATTGACCTTTGATCTGGATACCATCAGTTGTGTGTAAAAAAGGAAGACATTCTGAAGATAGTATTTCGAACCAGGTATGGGCATTACGAGTTTACTATAATGCCTTTTGGATTAACTAATGGACCCTCTGTATTCATGGATCCTATGAACAGAGTTTTTAAGGAATATATCGATGAATTTGTGGTGGTATTTTTTGATGATATCTTGGTATACTCTAAAATCTATGAAGATCATGAAAGTCACGTGCACATTATCCTGAAGACTCTGAGAAGACAGAATTATATGGTAAGTTTAGAAAGTGTGAATTATGGCTTCATGAGATTTCTTTTCTTGGCCATATTGTCTCTAAATATGAAATCCCTATCGATCCTTCTAAGATCAAGGCAATCCAATAATGGCCAGCACCTACGAGTATAACTTAGGTACACAGTTTTATTGGTTTGGCAGGTTATATCGATTTTTCGTCGAGAATTTTGCTCGTTTGGCTAACCCATTAACGATGCTCACACGTAAAGGGGTTAATTTTTTTTAGAAAAAAGAGTTTGAGGAATGTTTCAAAGAACTGAAGGGAATATTAGTCAATTCTCCTATATTGACTCTACCATCGTGGAATGATGGGTTCGTTATTTATAGTGATGCATCGAATAAAGGACATGGTTGTGTCCTTATGCAGAATGATAGAGATATTGCCTATGCATCACGATAGTTAAAAATTAATGAGAAAAACTATCCTACTCATGATCTCAAGTTAGCAGCTGTGATCTTTTCTTTGAAGATATGGAGGGAATACCTCTATGGTGAAAAATGTGAGATTTATACTGATCACAAGAGTTTGAAGTATATTTTCTCACAAAAAGAACTCAACATGAGGAAAAGGAGATGGATTGAATTACTCAAGGATTATGATTGCACGATACACTACCACTCGAGGAAGGAAAAAAAGGTGGCAGATGCTTTGATCAGAAAAGACCATGGAGTTTTGAACAATATGAGAATTTAAAGGGATCAAATTTTCATTGATCAAGTGAATATGGACATGGGAATAACCCGGGAAGGTGAAACGTCAATGCTTTTTCAAATGGTTCCAAACCATCTTTACTAGAATGGATTAAGAGTTCTCAGACCGATGATGAAGAATTTCAAAATAAGATTAAAGCTGTGAATGATGGGAGATTGAGAGACTTTGTGTATGAAGATGGAATTTTGAAATTCGGGAAGAGACTTTGTGTTCCCGAAATACCTGATCTAAAAATGGAATTGTCGGATGATGCTCATAGTTCCAATTTCGCTATACACCCTGGGAGCACCAAAATGTATAGAGATTTTAAGGAACATTTTTTGTGGGACAACATAAAGCGGGAGAGTTCTGATTTTGTGTCAAGATTTATGGTTTGTCCACAAGTGAAAGCTGGAAGGCAACAGCTTGGAGGAGTCATGTAACCTCTTCCCATACCAGAGTGGAAATGGGACAATATTACGATGGAATTTGTCATG
Organism: Viscum album; assembly: GCA_963277665.1. NCBI lineage: Eukaryota > Viridiplantae > Streptophyta > Magnoliopsida > Santalales > Viscaceae > Viscum > Viscum album. The sequence goes on from OY728119.1 coordinate 2,068,427,852, forward strand.
GGGTTACCAAAGACTCCTAGAAGGAACGATGAAATATGGGTCATTGTTGATTGTCATACCAACTCAGCACATTTTCTTACTATAAGAGAAAATCTACCACTGGAACGTCTAGCAAGACTATATATTGATGAAGTTGTGAGACTTCATGGAGTACCCCTATCGATTGTTTCTGATCGTGATCCCCGTTTTACTTCAAGATTCTGGGAATGTCTTCAGAAAGCCTTGGATACTGAACTTCTTTTGAGCACAGCCTACCACCCTCAAACAGATGGACTATCAGAATGAACTATTCAAACCTTAAAAGACATGTTCAGATCCGGCTCAATTGACTTTCAGGGTATGTGGGATCAATATTTACCTCTAGTAGAATTTTTCATATAACAATAGCTTCCATTCAAATATTCAAATGTCACCATATGAAACGTTATACAGAAAGAGATGTTGCACACCAACCTGTTTGGATGGAGTTGGTGAAAGAAAAATTATAGGCCCAGAACTGGTGGAGGAAACGATGGAAAAGGTAGAGGTAATCCAAATCCATATCCAAGAATCTCAATGTAGGCAGAAGAGCTATGTTGATAATTGAAGGAAGGATTTGGAATTTCAAGTCGGTGATCATGTTTTCCTGAAGGTATCTCCATGGAATAGAGTCATACGTTTTGGTAAGAATGGTAAATTGAGTCCCAGGTACATCGGACCTTTCCAAATTCTAGAACGAATTGGGGCTGTAGCTTACCGATTGGCAATGCTGCCAAGTCTCTCCAAAGTTCATGATGTCTTCCACGTTTCTCTATTGAGGAAATACATGCCTGACCCAACGCATGTACTCACCTATGTGGAATTAGAACTGGAACCCGATCTGTCTTATTACAAAGAGCCTGTCATGATTCTTGATATGAGAGAACAAGTACTGAGAAACCGGACGACGCGTCTGGTAAAAGTTTTGTTGAGAAACCATAAGATGGAAGAGGCAATGTGGGAACCTGAGGAACTTATGATGAAGAACCACCAGAGTCTTTTCATGTGGTAGTATTCTAGAAATTTTTAGGATGAAATTATTTGAAGGAGGGGATAATGTAACACCCCAAGATTCTACGGTACGCTTCTCTTTGAATAATGCAATAGTGTGTGTTTTACGCAACATCGAGTTCTAAATCACACCACAACCAATCAAACTAGACGTTATGAAATGTAATACATAATTTTTAAAATTTTAGAGATTTTATCTCTCAAAATGGACTTCATTTTTGGATTCGCAGTATCAATTTTAGCATAAGGTGAAATTTTGGTACTTTTTGGATAACTTTAATATTTTGATGAATATTGAAAATTACTAAATTTTAATTAACAACAAATTTTTTAATCAAAATAATTAATAGTGATAAATTATGAATTTGAGTGGTTTCAAGGTATATTTAGAATATATTTTTACCATTTAATACAATGTTTTTAATTGGACATAATTTCACAATTAATCCGAACATAAACAAGTATCAATCTTTTGATAGTTATTATATCTTAAAATCACGCTTTTTGTTTTGATAGTGGGAATTAATTTTAAATTAATTTATGCCAATTCTGTGTTTTGAATTTGGAAAAATGTATTCCATATTTGGAATCAGGATGTTCTAATTTTGTATATAGGTAACTATTATTTTTAGACATTTTGAATAATTTTTCGGTAAATATTTTATTCACCATGGTTAAAGGGTAAATTCGGTAAATAAGGGTTAAAAATAATATTATAATAATAAAAAATTACACTAAAACGTGTCCTAACCTTATTGGTTGATACATTTCTGACCATGGTCATCTTTTGGTCGATTTTGGGACCCCATGGTTCCACCTGTAATTGATAGGGACAGTTTATTTTAATTAAGTTAAAATGAATACAAAAAAGAAACAAGCATATATATTTTAAAAAAACAAATTTTACATAGGGTTATATATGTTGGATTTTATACTATAATTATTCATTAGAAATATAAAAAGATTTCCTATATAATGGTATTTTATTTATAATTTTAAGACATTATATAATGTAATTTATTTAAGACACAATGTTGATGCAGTAATTACCATTATAGTGAAAAATTAAAATGATTGATATTGTAGATACCCAAATAAATATAATTTGAGACATTTTATGAATTAAAATAATTTTCTAAGTTAATATGAGATGTTAGGAATTATATAATTAACTTTTTTCGAAGTAATAATTCTGTTATGATTTTTACAAAAATAAATTATTGAATAGTTTCAAAATTGACATAAAAGGGTTTTTAAAACAAATATTATATTATTAATTGATATTAAATTTCTAAAAATCTAAGGCCTGTAAAAGTGACTTATATAATGATAGGTGTATAATTAATGGTCTACATGGGGGTCTCTTGGTTGTATATGGTATGTTTATTAACCATATAAAATAAAAATACAAAGATCCATTGTAAAAGTGAAACTAATTAACTAAGAGTTAATACTTAGTGATAAGGATAAAATAGTCACCCAAACCTGTCTAAATTCAATTAGTTGAGTTGTTTTCGCATATCCCCACCTTAACCGTTAAATAATCCACTTTGGAACCATTAGAAATCGAATATGAATTTATTATAAAATAATATTTCTAGCTTTTCCAAAGGTGCCCCTCACCCCTCATATAAAAGGGAACTCTCCCTTCTCATTAATTCACACACTCAAAGCCTTTTGGTTCGGCAAAAATCTTCCCAAATACTCTCTAAACTTCCATCACTTCATCCTAGAGGCCTTCCTTTAGTTAGAAAGCCAACCTAAGAGCCCTTTTGATCAAATCAAAAGGAAGAACCTGAAGAAGAGATAATGATTTCACCACCCTTTTCCAAGTTCTTTTCTTCTTCCACTTCTTCCTTCTTTGTTATTACCATTATAAATTAATAACTCAAGTATCTTATATATAATGTGATGTTATTATAAATATGGTACAACCATATTCGGTGTTCTATCCATCCTTTGAATAACATGTCACCATATGTGTGTACGTAAGGCTTACCGTCTCCACGTCGTGGTGTAATTGTTATTCAATAAATTATTATTTGGATGGGTATAATAATGATGTTTAATAAATTTAAATAATAAAAATAACATGATAATTATTCTTTATATATGATATAACATCCACTTATATATTATTTTAATATCAGAAGAATGATATTTTCGCTCGTGCATACGTAAGGTCTACCGTCTCCACGAACGCGATAAGATTCATTCTTCATCGTATCCATTCAAGTATAATTCTCATTTGATGATTAATAATAGTATATAAGGAATTGATATCATTCTGGGTATGATTAAGATACAACCTATCCATGACAAACACAGCTTATGTAAGAAAACATATAAAAAAAACGAGTAAGTTAATACCCGAAACAACGATAATTCAAAAATATTATTAATAAAGCAGTGTTAAAAGATCATATATGATATCATATTAATATATATGATTCTTGTATAATTTGATAACAATTATTTCACCATTACACAAATGGTTAACCTCCCCTCAACCAAGGAAATTACAAGGTAACGGGTTTTTCTCTCACTCCTTATTCCCGTGAGATTCATGCCATATTGCCACCATTACCTTTTGTGTGGTGTATATACTGACAATAATTATATTATTTGTGTAATACATTTTAATTTAGGTGTATTTAAATATTCATTTTATGATACCTCTTTCATGGGTTGTATGTTTCGTAAGTAATCAAATTGGTAAGGGTTTATTTCGCAATCTCTTCATTATCTGAGGTTGTTTATACGTAATAATCTATTGGGATATCTTTATCATCCACATTCATGTTTCACAGAAATGTATTTCAAAACATTTTTACTATTTACAGGAATATGGGTTAAAGTCATTTATACCCTTTTTTGACTTTTTATAATAGTTTTATAAAGGAATCTTTCCGTCGTTTTCCAAACAAGGTGCTTTTTAACCTTTTCGACAGAATTAAGGTAAGAATGTTTTTTTAACGTATACAGCGGGTGCGGCTATTTTCCGTCGAAGCTTCCCTTAAAAGATTATAATAATATTTTCAAATAAAATGTTTTATTTTATAAATTTATGACTCTTAAATGATTTCAAAATAGAATGATATATTTCTCTTAAAAGAGTTTTCATTTCATCTATGTCAACATCCTTTGATGGATTTTACGCTTATTTGAAGTTGATTTATTATGATACAAAACTTTTATATTGTATTTAAGGTTTTTTGATATGATTGACTATGGATGTGTTATTTTTATACCATTCATGGTTTAAGGATGAAGTATTTACATTTCATATGCACGTTTTAATACGAATGTTTAAGTTATGTTTAAAATTTTTTATATGGGAATGCATTGGACTTAATATGTGACGGGTGGAGCCCGCTATAGCTCCTTGATGCATCGGTAGGTCTCATGAGACAAAACAGTATCTTGGAACAAGTCCTTGGAAAAATCTTATTTGTAGTCTTGGCACAAGGCCTTGGCTATGTGGTTATGATAGTCTGGCATTATGCATTCCATAATTATGAAAGTGGTTATTGATATTGCATGTGATTATTCAATTAGTAGAATATCCATGTGAATAACTAAATGGAATTATTTCATTTTTCCGTACTATGTTGAGGTTCAGGTTTAAAAGGATTTTGTTTTAGTTATACATTTCCTTAAATATTTATTCTTATTTATGAATGTTTCCACTATATTGCTATCCCTACTGGGCATTTGAGCTCACCCCTTTCAATGTTTTATTTTTCCCAGGATGTGAAGATGTAATTTATAAATGACCTGTAAGGATATTATTTGGGGATATGAGTGTGGACTATGAAGAAAATATTTTGTTGTAGTTTTCATTTTTATGATGTAATGTATGACTTATGAATATATATAGTGTTTCCAAGGCTACTAAACCAATCGGTCTTTCGAGATTTCATCATTCTTGTGATCATGCCAATGTTATGTAATAATGCACCGACTCTAGGTAACTAGGGTCAGGGCATTATAGTTTACATATGGATAAATGATTATTCATTGATTACCAAATTTATTATAAATGGAAATAAAAACTAATTGAATATAATTGATGTGTTTTTATGAAAACCCATTTAAAAGTGAATAAATTTATTTTCATATTAATATTTATTATTTTTTATTTTAAATAAAATATATGATATATATTCAATTTATTGTGTTAAATTTATCTTATATTTTTTCTAGATATGATATCAGAATAAATTCATTTTTTTCTGGTAAAAGAATTATTTTTCTAAAAATGCAATTATACAGCCTTTTGATGGAGAACCCTTTTAAAATAAGGTTTTTACACCTTTATATGATTTATATGACACTATAAAATTCTTATTTAGGATTATAACATAAAAATTTACTTCAAATGAAATTTTGATATTTTTCTGTTCAAGTTCACTTTTTAAGGAATAGTGAAAAATACTATATTTTAATTCCAAACTACCTTTAAATATAATGTATTCATATAGTTATATTATACATTCAATTTATTTTAAACTTTAATTGGATTATATTTTTATTATTGAATCCAATTTTGGTCTTTGGTAGAAATTTTACTTTGAAATTAGACATAAACACATGTGGATCATTTATATTTTTAGCTTTTTTAAAAACCATTTTTGTTTTGACAAAGGGAATTAATTTTAAATTAATTTCTAAAAAATATATATTTTGAATTATGATAAATAAATTCTGTATTTTGAATCAGAGTGTTGAAATTTTTTAATTTTGTAATTTTTATTTTTAGACATTATAAATAGTTACTTCAGTAAATATTATATTTACCTCAGTTAGTGGGTAAATCTGGAAAATAATGGTAAAAATTAATATTATTATAATATTAAATTATCCGAAAAGATGTCCAAACACTATTGGATCAGATATGTCCGTACATGGAAATCCTTTGGTAAAATTTAGGACCCCCTGGAGCCACTTGTGTGTGAAAATGACATTTATTCACTTTTAATTTAATCTTAAGGAAAATATACCCTAAAGATGTATCTTTTTGTGAATAAATTTTTATATGGTGTTATATTAGATATTTTTTAGACTATAAATACTCATTATAAGGATAATAATATTTCCTATATCATGGTATTTTATTTATAATTTTTAGATATCAAATAAATAATTATATTTTTGACACAATGATGATGTAGTGATTACAATATTAATGAATGATTTAAATAAATGAGGTTATAAATATTAAAATAAATTTATTTGAAACATGTTATTCCATCCATAAATATTATGGATTAATTTGCCTTTTATATTTTAATTTAGGAATCATTTTTAATGAATAATGTTTTTATAAATTTATAGAACATAGTGATATGAATTGTATAAAAAATGACTAAAATGAGTTTTTAAAACAAATACTATTTTATTAAATGATAAAATAGTCCTAAACATAATGTAATTTGAAAAATTTATTAGATAATGTTGGAAATGTCATTAATGAACCACTTTAAGTTCCAATGACCTTTTATGGTTACTATATTGCCAATATATTATGAATATACAAGAAGATATGATAATATTTATACTAGTTAACTATGGGTTAAAGCTAAAAGATATGGTTAATTTCATAGCCAGAACATGTCTAAAACACATTGGATGAGATGATTTAGATCCATACTAATCTCATATTATAAATATATCTCTTTTTTATTACTATAATTATAAAATAGATTAATATTAAAATAAAATTTCAATACATTACTAAAGTACCCCACATCCAACTAATAAAAGGCCGCCACCTCTAACCCCTTACTCACACCTCTCAAGCACATTGGATCATCCAAAAAATACTTACATAAGATCCCAAAATCTCTATCTTCCTACTAGAAGGCTTAAATTATAAATAAAGAAATTAAATAAAGGCTTTTGGCTCAAATCAAAAGGATTTACCTGTTTTAAGATCTAGTGTCTTATCAAAAGTTCATTTCCAATATTCTACATCATCACTCCATATAATATTTTTATTCATTTATTACATAAAAACACCAGTATCATAAATATACATTGATTTTTTATGATAAGGGTTTAAACTACACTTACAAACAACTCTATTTAATGGATTTACAGCATACTATTTATTTGGATGGCGAACTACTACCTCACGAAATGATGATTATTCAATTATCTCCTATCACCTCTCGTGGGATCCATTATGATGGAAATGTATTTATTTGATATATATTATTCTTATATTGACTTTATTATTCATTAATTCTATTTACAACATACATTCATTCTTTTCATGATGTGTAAACATGATGATTTTATTTGAGGAAGCGTGGACTAACGCCCCCATCAATGTGATATGACTTGTTCATACCATACATAATATGTAAAACGGATGGAATTAATGAACTTATATAACATATATAATGTATGATATTATAATTTAATTATAATATACTTAATTAATCATTATTGTTTCATTCCATTAAATTTGAAATAGAAATGAATGTAGCATTCATGCGTACATACGACTTAACATCTCCCTGAACGGTGCATTTCATATCATATCTGCAATTGTAATGGAATTTTATAAATACATTTATAATAGATATATAAGATATATATATGAATAATATTCTTTAGATAATCTAATTTTTACTACAAAGATAAATTTTAATTACAATATGATCATTTTTGACACAAGTACCCAATCTTGACAAAACGACTAATATTAACTTAAATAATTATGTAATTTTTATAACATGGTAATAAGTGATATAAAATAAATAATAAACTTGAAAAATGTTCTGAATCAAGTAAAAATGTACTTAAGAATATTATTTAGTAAATTAATGAATGAATGAGTCATGTTGGACACGAGGTAAGGGACTTCATCTCAATCAACTTTCATTGAGGCCTATTTTTGATAATATACATATCTTTATTTTATAAGGTGTATAATAAACCCCTTTTACATTTATTTTAATTAAATGGGAATATTGTTTTTAAAAGTGTTTTACAAAATGAAAAAATGTAAGTTTTTATCATATGCGGCAAAAACGACCATTCTGCCACCACGAGCATTATTTTATATATGGCATCTTTAACAAGATGTAAAATTTTAAAAGGAAAATAAATACCATATAACCATTTTGAGCTATTTTCATATTGAAAACTGTTTTGAAATGGATTTATAATTTCAATATCCTAAATTTAATTCTTGTTATTTCAAATGAATTTTTATTATTGGAATGTTGATATTGGCTATATTTTATGTGTTATGATCTTATAATGTTACATAGACATTTGATGGGTGGTTATGAGAAAAAAATGACAAGTGGTTATGTGATAAACCAAATAATGGGTGGTTCGGTGATAATAAATTATGAGTGGTTATGTTTTAAACTCCAATTCATTGTGTATGGAAGTCAGCTGTATGGCTATTAAAATTAGTGATATGTGTGTAAGTCGACTACATGCTTATTCCATTTCAGTATGTTCATGTACCATTTAACCTTTATATAATATAAGTTTTTAGGGGATTCATGGTAATATATTGGTTAAAAAAAGTTTTATTAATGAGATTATATTTAGTGAAATGTATTTTATACTTCTATAATGTGAAAATGATTAATTTATGAAAAATTATTTTTGGTTTATGTGTTGTTAAAAAAACTAACAATTTTTCTTCATTATGTATCTGTTACTACGATTTTTATGCACATCCCATGTTTTGAAATGTTTTTCACTATAGTTATAGATGTATTGGGTCAAGGATGGGATGAAGGAAAATTCATGATGTCTATAACATGGAACTAGACTTGTTTGTAAAAGAGTTTTTTCTTTTATGAAAAAAATGGATAGTGAGTAGAAGTTTCTACTTGTAATATTCAAGTTGTTATGTATATGTTATGGCCGAATTCTCTAAATCTCTATACCGGAAATGATCCTAAATGTTAATTTTTAACATAATTCAAGATTATTTAATGTTTATGGTTTGGGTCATACACAATTTCTTGAAGAGAGGTTCACACTCTCATCGTTTATATAACCTTGTGTATGGATGAGTTTAATTCACTCTCGTGGGGGTTGAGTTGCATTATTTAACTATACATTTTTCTATCTATTTTATTTCCTTACCTCATGTAACCCTTAATACCCCTTATATTTGGGGTGTCTTACTGGGTATCTTTATACTCACCCTTGCATGGGAATTTCCCACATGTATCATGCCTTAGGAGATAATGAAGTGGTATTATTATTTCATTGGAAGAGCTCAGGGATGTTAGAGCTTGGACCACATGTGGTAGTATCCCCTTTGTATTTTGGTGCAGGTAATCCTCAGTATCATTAATTTCAGTTTCTTGGTCTGGTTGGGAAACATTACCATTTGGGGTATTTTTCATTTTTCCCTTAAATCTTACTTTAATGTACTTGTAGTCTATAGTAGTCCATGTATGTATAGTTTGTTTTACAACAGTTTCATCTTTTTTAAATTTCCCTCTACACTTTTTCATAGGGATAATTATGTGTGGGTACATGTATTTAGGAAAACACCTCACTAATTAGTGTGCCTTTGGTTCTAGTCTCCACCCCCAGTTTATGGAGGCTGGCATGGGGTAGTAGCAACATGTGCCCTAACATGGGATGGGTCGTGAAAAAACCAATAAAAATATAAACTCATTCGTGATCATTCGAAATAAATGCATTTCATTCTCATATTATATAAATGTGAGTATTCAATGAATATAATACTATAAATTCCTAATAATCAGTTATGCTGAAGACCAATACAAGACATGAAAAAAGGAATGTGTTGATCATATGATGAAAACCTGTATATGCATGACTGCACATGAATAACTATATGAAAAAAATTAGAACTCATAATTGAAAACATAAATTTCATGAACCCTACATCATTTATCAATCATGATTCAATATATCATTCTTATTAAGTCTCTATAATTATGTTGAGGAAAGAGGGCATCATTCCGTGCACGTTGAAACCCCATGACAAAGAGGATAACATTAAACAAATCATCTGAATACATGCCACCAAAATATTTAGTGTATCATGATTTTAAGTAGGATATATATTTTTTGTATATTTATAATAGGACTTGATACAACATGATCCATAGATCTAATGATGAGTAAGTTGATGTGATCAATGATTGAATTTTATTATCAGACACATCAATATTGATGGATTTGGAATGGTTTTGATAAAAAATATATAAATACAAAAAGAAAAAACAAAAATATAAGGATTTTCAATTTTTAGTTCACTTATTTTCATCTGAAAATAGGTCATATATTTATCCATCTTTGTCAATTGAAGAGGACCATATTTTGAGTTTCCAATAATCTTTATTCTTGAGAATTATAAGTGGGGTATAATGAGACACCCTGGATTTGTGTATCTTTATCTATAATGTGAATATATCATGTGAGGTAGATAAATTTAAAATAAGGTATATTACATGATTGAACTATCTCAAAAGAACCTTAATTCCAATAGAAACAAAGTATTCATGTATAATAATGCCTATTATTTAAAGGTAAATGTGGAACCCTCTCTATGTGGTGTGTTTAAGAGAAGAAGGTCATCATGGTGAATTCATGAGAATTGGACTTACTAGAGTCCATTATGTTATTTTTATCATGAAAATCCTTGATTAAACATTACATGTATTTTCCCAATATCTAAATACTCCTCTCTATAAATGAAGGATGTCGATTGATGCTATGTACTATCCTTTCATGAGCCCCTTTTATGAAAATACACTTGGTCTATATGTGTATTCATGAAATAATGATCATGATTACAAGGCCATATCCTACATGGAATGAGAACCACCAATCATGCTCCCTTTGACATGAAACCCATGTCCATACAACAAACTATTATTATAGAAGGATTTACTTCAATCAACGATGAATCAAAAGTTTATGAGGCTTAGTTATTGGCCCGTGTTCTTGTTCTTTCTTTATGTGAGGAGTACCTATTCAGTGGTATTAGGTGGGTTATTCGCCCTTGTCCTTATTCACCATTTCCATGTGTAGCCCAAGACATTGACTCAAAAATAAGGTCATTATCCCCTCAAGGTCACTCGATTTCATGACCCCTTATGATGAGGTGAGAGGTTCACTTGTTCCATTTTTTCCTGATATGCCCTCATTCGATTAAAATATGTCCAAAAGAACTTTTTTGGCTATTTTTAATTGTTTTTCAGGATAAATGAATTGAATATGTGACCCATAAAACCTCTTGGTTTATGCCCCTAATTATTCTCACTCAAAGGACTAAATTCTCTCATGTGTTTACCTTCTATCATCTTCCATTATATGAATATGAATAGGTTAATAACTGGGAATACCCAAATGTGTATGCCTCAATGATTCATTAAATTTCCTATAATGATATGTTTCCTTCCATATAAATATTGTTTTTATAAATAGATGATTCTATTGGACTAATCCTAATAGGGATTCTCTATGGGTGTTATCCCTGATTTTCCTATGGGCGTCTTCCTTGGGGTACATTCCTAAAATTACAATACTTACTGTGCCTTATGAAAATAATCTACATGATGATAATTTTACATTCTCTTCAATTATAAAGTTAGGAATTAAAATGAACTATGAGGATAAAAATTTATATCAAATACTAGATATATATTATGTCTTATTAAAAAATGAGAACCATATTCACTAAATATAATAGTTTTATGGCCTTTTATGAGTCCGTATTCCCCATATAGACCATAACACCCCCACCAAATTATTGTAAAATTCCCCATATATTATTCAATATATTTTAATTTACTATGAAGTACCATTTAATTCTACATATATCCAAATAATCAGTGGTACTTTAGACCATATTTCCCATAGGGCGGTCTTAGTGTATATGACCTACAACCAAATAAATTGTGTACAATCATATGTTATATCTTGTATCTCACATAGATCATGACTATGGTGGACATATAGACATGAAGTGATCATGATGTTAGAATAAATAAAATTTCAAAGAATTTTCACCCCCATATATCTATGTCCCTATTTTATCTTCCATTCCATAAAAGGAACATACCCCCAAATTAATCATCTCATAGGCTATATGAAATGTGTAGGCCCTATTTGAAAAACTTTTGTAACACCTTTTACAAAATATACACATGTATGAAAAAGACAGATGTTATTATTATCATAAATAATAAATTCATGATTCCTTACAAATATCAATTCCCAATATTCAATGTATATCTTCAGAATATATCATTTCATTAAGCCATATTCCGTATAAAGGACATCTCACCTTTATAAAAAAAATTTCAAATGAAATGTATTACATTCATAGAATAGGTATTTTTTGTGATAGCTCTTATATTTTAATGTTTATTCATATCCTCAATGGGACTCTAGAACTTTTTTTCCATAGGTAATACTCATTGTATAATACACATTTCCATATATAATGTGTATTATCTTCAAATATATCATGTTTCTCACCCTCATTATGACTGATGCAGTCATAGAGACTTGAAATTACCATAACATTATAATAAAAAAGTAAATACTGTGTGGAATCCTCCTTAAGTATATGTCATTAGTATATCTTCATCTATATAAATTGGAAATACTCCAAAATAAAGAAACAAAGTGGAACCTCATTTTAACCTTCCCCATTTAATTTTCTATTGCCAAACATTTTATGACACAAACTCTCATTCAAACAATATGGAGTCTGATTCAATTTGACACCAGATATGTAATCAACCTCTCCAAATATAGATACCTATATCAAATATTCAAATTAATAAATATAAAACCTTACCAGATGTTGTTATAGTCTATGGTATGGTCCTATACTAAGACCATATAACTTTTCACTCAAAATTTATATGATATAATTATATAAATTATGTGGAATGATGGAAACCTCCCATGTGTTTAAGTCCATCATCATAAAATTCACATTCATGGTTCTCATTGGGTTGTATCCCCCCTCATATTACCTATGTCTTCAGAATAATATACACCCAAAATTCTTGACATACAGTCTATCAGGTATATACTCTTTATGATCAATTTTTTACTAGGATATATTATTTATATAATCCTGACCATACCCATTTGTCTATATTTCATATGGTACTAACTATATCAGTTCCACTAGGCCATCCCTGTGATGGGATCATTATTCAGATGAGAAATATCCTTGTGAAATCAACTCATCCTCATTGTACAATATTCCTCATGTGAATACACACATGGAATCCATTTGGGAATTATACCTTATTAGAAATATTCTATTTGTAAATATTCATGAATTGAACTGTGACCCCACTTAAGGAACTATATTATTTTCCATTTCTAATTAAGCCATTTTTGATGGGTTATACTTCAGATAGGACCCAACTTCAGAGGGCCATATTCTTTATGAAGCCAAATGATCCCCATTTAGTTGTAACCCATTTCAGCCAACCATATAGGGATGCTGAAACCTAATCCCCACATCAACCATTTATAGGAAAATGTATTCTATAACTCCTTACCACATGATGATATATATCATGGGTTAGTCATCACTACCTGAACTCAAAAGGTATGATTGTCCCTGATAAGAAGCCCCAAACAACATGGGGTCTATTTATTATTATTTATAGGATATATAGGACTCCCTATCAGGATTCAATCCCAATTTCAGGACACAAACCACCACTAACAATAGAGATAAAATCATGAGTCCCAAATTTGGATACCCACTAAAGAAGCACACATTGATTTGAGAATAATGGACAACATTTAATATACACGGGTGTTCACAAGGTTTAAATGAGATCATTGTAATTCTAGTATCCTTTCACATACTCATATTTTTTAAGTATTAATGGACATATATTGAATCTATAATAGATTACACATGTATGAAATAACTCCCCATAATAGGGTGTCATGATCACAACCTCCCATCCCATCGACTGATGTGATTTCATATGAGCTATAATTTAGGATCCCGAATGAGAACCTACTAATAGAAATTAGTCTCATATCCCATTACGGATAAAAAATATATTTTTACATTTCATCATAATAAAAATTGAAACGAATGTGAATGACTGTGAAACCATACTCATCCCCAGAAATTATTATTTATGCAATCGAAACCCCAATTCCTTCAGGGAACGAAAATGAGGAACACGATGTCCATAATTATGAAACCATACTAAACCCCCCATAATCTTCCAATAGGCCATAAATTCCAAGTTTCTATTAAAGTAAATAGGTCTTTAACGTCCAATGTTAATATATCCTTTTTTAACTTTTTGAAAATCCTTATAGATACTTAGATATCTTATCATATATGAGGTACAATGACTATCCAAAATTTATCAACATTATCCCATCGATTCAATTCAAGAAACGTTAATAACCAACTACTATTATTTTATTGTCTCCTCTATTCTTTTATATATCATAAAAATTTATTTTCAAAACATTTGAGAAGAAAACATAATAAGATATGACATTGAAGGATACCCAAGATTCCCACATTGTAAATAAACATCATTAAATAGATTTAATATACTTTCAATTTCCATTTCGTATTTATCAAATTATCAATGAATTATTATCCATTTAATGGGTTGAATCCACCTATATTTTTTATTACATATCATATAAAATAATCATTTTATTGTTAATTGATCCATCACATCTTGGAATCTCTGTCAAAACCTCCATAGTTCAAATAATAACCTTAACAACTTTTTTTTAAAAAAATTTCATCTTATCTAGAACTATAAACCATTAATTAATCCATATTACCTATAGTAAACGTGGATATTTTTTTTAAATAATAATTTCTATGAACTAATGAATATTTATTTTTTAAATCCTTCTTATTTTTATATTTTTTATCTTTTATTGTTTATGGTTGTTGTTTTAACATAACATAGACTCACTCATAATTTTCTTAATCAGGAAAATGAGTTTGTTTTGCTACAATTTTTTTATTATTTGATTCTTATTCTATGAGTTACTACAAGTGTTCCAAATTTCATGTGATTCATATAAATGATTTTTTTCCTCCTTAAGCATCCAAATTCTTCATTATTTATCCAAATTCGGAATTATAAATAAGTATATTTGATCTTCATTTATTTAATAATTTTCAATTTTAATCATATTTTATTATAAATTACCATCTTATTTCTCTATCTCCATCAAAATATATTCCAACATGATGTTGATGTCCTTCTCATCCATCTTCAACATATATTTAGTACTATATTATTTATATTCCATGACTTCATTACTACTTTCACTAGTAAATTACTCTTCTTCAAACATAATAATTAGATTATTTTAATTAATATCTCATGAAATAATAATGTCATCTTCATCATCACTACAATAACTACTATAAAAAATTGGCATGTAATTTCAAGTCTGGGATTTTGTAAAATTCATTATCATCCCTTTTAATGAAACGGATGGTGTTGCAATGCTTTGTGATATCATGAGAAATAATATCATTAGTGGTTATTCTTCTTCATCGACGATTCCATATAATATTTTGTTAGAAAAATCTATAGAAAAATATACTATTAATCCACACATTATTTTTTTGGAAGCTTATCATTAATATTTTCCTCACCACTTCTCACATTTCTAGAGATTTTATCCATCATCTTATCAATATTCTAATTAGAATCATAATTAGAATCATAATATCATTATTCCCATTCAACAACAACCTTCTTCATCAAATTTTTGTTATTTGTGTTCGAAAGTATTTTAAGAACATTAAAAATCTTCTAAATAACGCTTTATTCCCTCAATTCATAAACCATTAGTACAATGTGAAAATATTAAAGAGATATAACACATGGAACATTTTCATCAAACTAAGATACATTTGAATCAATATCACCTTGTAATATACACAATATATTATCAATAATATTAGAATTTTATAATCTCACAAGATATACTCTGATTATAATCACAACTTCATTCACACATATAAAGAAACTATAAATATTTTCATCATCATTAATCTAAATTACATCACACAAAAGTCTCTAAACTTATATTTTATCTCTATTCACTTGGAACAGTCCTTATATGTTATTCTGATGTTGATCACATATGTATTTTATATCATTAAGTCAATTGAAATACCAAAAATAACTTTTTGAGTGGGATAAAAGCATGTCATTATGTTCATGACCATCTTCCATTATGTTCCCAACATATATTACATTAAATGAAACATAATAAACTTATGGAACAAACCCATAAACTTTGACTTCTAAAACCCCATAAATTATAGACAATATATAAGGAATAAACATATATTTTCATATTTGATATATTTTATAATAAAAAGGTTTGAATCTAATTTCTATTTATGGAATTTTGTTTTTCCATGAATTACCCCAAAAATAAATGGAAAACACATTAAGTAGAGAGAAAATCCTTCTCAAAAGTGAAACAACATATTACAAATTGCGGGAACATATAGCTCTAATAACACATTAATTTCCACCTTAATGATATGTGAACAATAACTAGAGTGAGTGTGTTTGTGGGTGGGGGGGGGACTTAATGATCCAATTTAAATTTTAGGATAACTTGTAGAAAAGATACATTTCATCTATTAACCTGAATATTGACCATTTTCCAACACACAAACAACAATTTTTTTAAAGGATCACTTCTAAAAATAAAAGGACTAGATTTATCATCATCTAGATTCCACTAACATCAGGGACCCCACTAGATATAACATTTATGTAAAATGATTAGTGATTATCCATTAAATAATGTCCAAATAATTATCCAAAATATGACAATTTATAAATCACTATTTAAATGATAATGAACAAGAAATTAATAATGATAAATACTTCCAAAAATAGATTTTATTTTTTTGATGCAGTTCTACTCTTCCTCTAATTCCTAAATTAGTTGAAATTTAGGTACAATCTGATAAATTATTTAAAAATTTGAACAACTCCTTCACCATCTACATTTATTCTTATTCCTCTATATTATTTTATTTTAACTAACTCATTATTCTTCCATCTTATTTTCTTTTACTTATCTTATTCTTCTTATCAAATAATTTATTCTACATCACTCTTATTTAACAGATTCCATCCTTAGAAAACCCAATTATGATATTCAGTTCTAATTTTCAAAATAAAATTAAACTCAATAACTTCCTTAAATAAATATAAATATTTCCACTATATTTTTAGACTTTATATATTTTATGATTTATTACACATCATTGTTTCTTAATGAAAAAAACAACCAATCAATTTGGAGAGCTACAAATTTATTTATGAGGATATATAAAGAAAACGTCACTTAATTGAAATCAAACCATCTAAAAAGATTTTTTAAGGGTCTAGATAAGAATTGATGTCCATTTCTAATTCAAAAAACCATTCACTATGGGAGTATTTCTTCTCGAATTGATCAGTATTCCTTTGATTACCTTCTATTAACCCACATTTTCCAGACCATGGGAGTGGTCACCAATGTTTTTTACTTTCAAATAGTAGCATATAAGAAAACCACTAGGATCACCATGGCTACTTTAGTCATATTTTTTTCACATAGGAACACTTTAATATCACCACAGGGTCAACAATGGAAATTTTAGACTTGTCCATTTCACATAGGAACACCATCAAGATAAAAAGACCATAAAAAAGAAAAAAAGTAGACATAACCATACCTGTTTTGGACCTAATTCTCATCAACATATATTCCAACATGGGAGTGTTCTTCCATGAATGGTCTTACATTATTCCCAGATTCATCATCAAACCGAGAAATTTTATTAAATAATATTGGTTCCCTATGTCTTTATAAATTTTTTGAATCACGATAAACCAATCTGGAAGTATTTAAATGAATAACATATTTCATGTAGTTTTCTAATTTTAATTTTAGAAATTTATATATACATAGTAAAAAATAAAAAAATTATAATAATATTATCTTCCCCAATTAATAAACAATACATATCTCAATAAAAATCATAGAACCTCTACGTTTCAATAACATTGGAGGACACAATGAATTTTTTGGGAACTCTCCCACTAAATTTTTAAATATACGAATAATAATAAATTTATATTAATTATTTTTTGGTAGTTATGGACAGTATATGGTGTCTTGACATGGATGGTATTTGGATTGAACTTGGATATGGATATTAATATCCCAGCATAAGGGTTATAACTCATAAATTGAGTTTGGTGGTCCCAATAATAAATTACTATATGCCTATTTGTGCATGATTTTATGTACTTGAATAGTTGGGTTGAATTTGGTATAAAATATGGGGAGAAAAATATCCATTAATGGTTAATTATTTATCATATAGTCTCCTAGGATTGGATTTATTGGTCAATATATAGTGAGTGATTTTGAATCACATAATGGATTTTTTTTAATGTCATGGTTATAAGATATGTTTAGAAGACGCAAAATATAACTCTACGTTTAGGTAAGTAACCTTAATCCTTACATATTATTTTTTATAAAATTAATAATTCATTAATATTCATTTTAGGAGGATTATGGGTTAGTGTTTTATATGATTATTCCATCACCCTCATAGAAATTGCAATAACCCCAACATGTTGATCCCTCAAGAGACCGAACTAGTTTTCTATGTGACCTTAGGTACATCTCCCCACACACAAAATTATTCTAACTAGAAATGATCGTGAAGGTAATATAAGTTAAAGATTATTCCCAATGGTACATATTTCCTATAAGAGTATAAAAATAGTATTATGGTAGAATAATTAATGGAAACTATTATAATAATTCATTAGGAAACCAAATATGAGAAATGAAAAATAAAATACAACAAATGAAAAAATATATAATTTAATAAAAAAATGAATGTTGATAAAAGGAATTAGGAAATTCAAATATATAAAAGATAACATGTCTCAAATAAGGACCCTGATGTCCCTATGCACTAACCCCTTGTTTGTCCATTTTACATGATATTCCCCATTCATTAAGCTATAAATCATGAACTAGGTCCCTTGACATTTTCCAAACCATTATTCAAAAAAAAAATATGACCCCCAAATGGAAGCCCATCAAGGTATGAGTATAATATAGTAGGTTGAGAACATTGTGTCAAAACAATCCACTCTAAAATACACACTAAAAGAAGAAGAGTAATAAATAGATTATTAATTTAACAATTCAAAACCACATGTATTAGAAAAATTTTGATCGCCCAAAACCAGTTTGACACATAGGGTTAAACATCCCTTTTTCAACACCATACATGATATATCTAGCTAAAATTGAATCCTCCTATATCTGGATGTATCACCAAAATGTTAGCATATTTTCCCACTAATGGTGAATCAAAAAAACATTAAATTTTAACCGAAATTGAATTTTCAAATTGAAAATTCAGAATTTAACACCCATTAATTTAGATAAAATGTATCTATTCCTAATACATCTGACATTATTATACAATCTAATATGATTAATCAATTACATTTGTCCGGATTCCTCATGTGGTAAAAATTGATTCACTATGACTGTATGCATCAACATAAATAAGAAGTTATATCCAGAAAAACAGAACAGGAAAAAAAGAATCCCACCCTCTGGAATTGATCACAATCAATGTCAAAAAAGATCAAAATATTAGAAGAAAATTTACATGACCAAAAAAAATACATGATATATCACCACAAGGAACACTGAGCAATTCGTAAAATAATAAATTTTTTATCCAATTATGTTTCATAAATAGATGTTTCATATTCTCCTAATAATATAGAAATGTTGTTTCATTTATTATTTAACCAAATTTTCCTTAAAAAATCTATATACCAAATTTAATTGTGGTGATTCAACCTTATTCAATAAAACATCATGATATACCAATTCATAATAATTATAAAAGTATTAATAAATTTTTTCAATATATCTGAGTAATATATTATCAAACTGACCATGTCTTAAAACGGACCAAGTAAGGAATGACTATCAGGTGGCCACATGTATCATTCGCCATTCCTATGGACCCAGTGAGATCAAATGGATTGTTTGAAAATTGAATACTTTTTAATAAGAATTATATAATTAATTAACTTTTAATTATTGTGTACTATCATGATCACACACATCACATTGACTATGGAAAAAAATGAGAAAATTGTATATTATTTATATCACCCACTGTAATTTGGAGTTCAATGAAAATCTCTCAAAAGTCATCGCTAATGATGGATTAAGGAGATTTTGATCATAAGGAATAGTATAGACAAAAAATGTCAAGGTCAAAACATGATTCAATGGTGTTCATTATATCAAAATGTGCTAATGGAAAATATAGAAGGAATGAGAAAAAAAATGAAAGGAACTCCCTGGATATTGAATTTTAAAATTAAACATCTAGAGAGGAAGGAATCACAATGAATTATCATGGGTTCACGCTATGATTTGAGAGAGAAGGATGCATCATGAAATAAACTAATTCATATGAATTTCTTGGGTTAAAAAAACTTATACCAAGGTATTCAGGACATAATCCCATTTTAGAACATGAATATCCTGATATATATGTTATCTCAAAAATCACATCACCTCATGTTAATAAATCCTCAGTAAAAAATTTATTGATGTGGAATAGTTTGATGATGTGAAATTTTATCAACATTATAAAATAGCACACAACATGTTCTGGAAAACATTTTCACATAAACTTCACTGTTCGCAATGTCAGATCATATTATAGGCAAATCATAGCCATGATTATATATGAAAAATATCCTAAACAGACACTGAAGATTTCAAAACCCAAAGAGAAACATTTTAATATTTTAAACCATTTTTACATAGACTCCATTAATTAAAATATTCATAAATCCCTAAAAAGATGTTTATTTTTCCCATAAAACACACTTTATTCTCAAAATAACCTCAACCACCAAGGTTTGTGGATGATTAAAAACCCCAAAAAATAGTTTAAACCAAAACAGGAGTGTGAAATTTTAAGAAAAAGACTGGATCGTTAATCCTTCCCACCATATAACTAATAATCCCTGATATTATCCACGTATCATTATATTGTTTTGTATAACAAGACTAGAACATATTCTTGGATATCAGTGTCTCTGTCCGAAGACTCATGTTGTACACACCCATCCATCTAATGAACATATTCAATATCAATAGGATTTCCCTAGATATACTATGGTCAAAAACCATACCATATGTTCCCCAATCAATACATCTTCAACAAGAAAAGCTTCTTCAATTTCTACCATATGATAAGGTTTTAGATGATATCTCTAGAGACGAATTATATGGAACATGTTATGAATTGAACTGAAGTTTTGTGGAAGGGGAAATATGTATTTTATAAGACCAAATATTCCCAAAATATTGAATGGCCTATAAAATTTGGGTGTTAGGTTACCTTATTTTATGATATGTTGTTTCCCTATCATTGTAAAAACATGTTGGGGAATAAGATAACCCACCTAAAACAATTGTGTTCAGTTACATAAGTCTGTGTTAGATTTCAAAATTCTCTTTTTTGTCACAAAAAATATTTTTGAACAACTAGACCTACTCAATCATCTAAAACACCTAAACATGTCTGACAAGCTTAGACTCACCTTACTCTAACCAAAAAAGTAGGAAATGGAATGATAATCAATATATGTCCTAATGGTCTACCATTTGGATCAATGCATGGAATTTTTTGTCATTGTATAAGTACAAGAGTTTCAAATAATTTTTCTATGATCCATGAAAATAAAATACACAGGGTCATAACATATACTATAGAATCAGAATGGTAAGTTGAGAATGGATTTTAGTTTAAGGATGGTAGAATGTACTCAAAATTACATGTGTTTGCAAAGCCTTCTGTCGACCCTTCATAATCAACGAAGTGAAATGAGGATCTCGATCGGAAATAATGGTCCTTAGTGAGATGTGAAACTAAATTATATCACTCATGTGATGACTTCACATATCATAAATGGTGATGATATCCCCGATAACAAACATGGGTGATACCATTTTCTATTGATCCATAGTCACACATAGTACATCACTATTGTAATAATTCCTTGATAATCTTGTCGAAAAATATATAGTGACATCTTCTCACCTCCACTCTAGAGTTCGTAGAGGATGAAATACCTCAATTGGCCCCTAATACTTTTCCATCACCATCTAGAAGGTGAAACATCTCTACATGATGCTCATAAACCATTTATTAGTCCATTTCCATCGATTTTGTATATGTAGATAAAGGTAATATTGTTCAATAAAATATTTATATCCCATCATTAATATTGAACCCCCCAATTAGATCATCATGTAATTTCATAAGATCATATAAACAATCATGAATAAGAATTAAAATGTCACTTCCAAGAGACCATAATGATGTTGTCTCCCCACCACAAATTATTTTTATCATAGTTACTCCCTCAAGATTAAATAATATAACAGTCTTGATATTGATCAATATTTATAGGAATAACATATGTTGAATTTATTTAAACCCAACCCTCTATGTATTGAATATATATATTCATTTCACGAAAAAGTTCTTTTAACCAACACAAATTATAATTATTCCACACTTATTCTATATTTAACATCCAGATCAAGGTGTTTAAAACAATTTTTATCATTCTAAATTTGGAAGCCATCTAAATGTTGAAATACTATAGATACTCGTCCAATCTTCTATATCAATGGTTAATTTCTCACCAAGAAATTTTGTACTTGAGGTTATTATAGTCCATATAAACCACAAAACATTTACCCAAAAGATATTTTCTCCAACGTAATAGAAAATACACCACCACAGATAACTATAGTTCATGATTAATGAATTTCATTTAATGTGGTATAATCTATTTAGATCCATAAGAAACCCTAAGGTCCACCTGCATCAAAAATGATTTGAGTTCGAGTCCCGATGTGTCACAATACGTGGTATATACCTTACCCTAAACATGTAAAGTGTGGACCAGTGTTGATATCATCATAATATTTATCTTTGGAAATGATCTATTGTATAAATATTTCTAGGAAAGAATAACCCATTTCATGGTCTCCTTGTATATAATTTTTTCTAGTCCCAATATGTCTTACATAAAGCATCGACAATAACCTACTAGATCAATAAATCTCATATTCTAAAAGGCCATGTTTGGTTTATCCCAGGATTTAATAGCTTTAAAATTCTCGGGGTCAACCAACACTTCAACAATTAAGATAACATGGTCTATGAAGTGTACTGTATCAATCCAACAAAAAACATTTTCATATATTTGTGTAGTGGAATTTTACACTTTTTATAATTGGGAAAATAAAATGATATTGGGAATAATCTTCTTTAGAATGGATGTAAAGTAATATATCATCGACAAAAAATTCCAAAAAACACTCTAGAAAAGGATGAAAGATTTAATTCTTCATGTACTTGAATATTCCACCACACCCATCAATAAATACTGAATCACTATGAACAAAAATAATTAAATACTTATCCTAAGACTATATCAATGTATATATGATTGTCTCATCCTCAAATGGTTCTACCCTAACCTGAATTCAATCATGCAGAAAATCTTGAACTCTCTAAAATATTCAAATATATAATCAATTCATGGAACAGGATTCTGATTCTTACCAAAAATATAGTTCTGTTTCCAATAATCAACACATAAGTGCAATTTCTAATTAGCTTTCTAGAAAAAATGATCCAGAGAAACCCATAGAGATATACTATTTCATATGAAAACTATAAGAATATATATCTGTACATTCAAATTTAAACACAAAATAAATTTTTTTCCATCCGATATAAAATGATAGAAATTTGATATTTTCTCATAACAAAATCAATCGTATACCCGGTCTCTTTCTTTGGAAAGAATACATATATATCATCAAGAAAAAAATGGTTCACTAGTGAAGGAAATATATCTTACTACATTCTTCCATCATCAAAATATATGGATTTCTATATAAGGTATGGGAAAATACAATCATTAATAAATTGTTCATGCATGAACCACTAGAATTTCTAAATCACCATAGTGGGTATAACATCCATCATCTAGATATAGAATGTTTCATATCATTTGATAACAGTTAATATGAGCCATGTATTTAACTATCCATAAAACGTGATGAATAAAATTGAATCCTATAATTTCATGTAAAAAAAGAATCTGAAGGAAATAATAGCCACCTATATTAAGATAACACTTCATACAATGATTGATACTTTTTGATTCCACACCCGATGACTTCCGAATGTTTATGAACCATTATAAACTCTTCAAATCCAAATCTAATACATTTGAAGGAAGAGAAGATAGTAAACAATCTGATAAAAAAATATCGAACCAAACAAATGATATTGTAAATGATATATGAATCCTAAGACTAGTGGGATAAGTTCATGCATCCAAACTAGTCATAACATACAAAATAGCATGTAGATGGATCACCCACTTCCCTGAAATGTATTTTCTATCTAATGTTATTTATTCTCTTAGTGGAACGAAAACACATACATTGGGGTAAAAAAATAACATTCCATGGCATGATAGGCTAGTGGAACTCCAATAAAATGTATTATAAAGGGTAGTTGGGAAACCTCAAGACTTAGGTTCCTATTCTAATCCCCACCCATGAATATTCTGTGGAATGTTCTTTTTTTTAAGATTACCCAACCTTATTAAGACACAACACTCCACTAGTTTGTGACAACACTATAAGAACTTGTGGCACAAAATTTCTCACAGAAATCAATACACCAAACCAGGGTCCTGAGGAAGAAGTAAACTAACATGAAATCACATCCCTATACTTACATAAAAGACCACTATTGAAATTATACATTCCACCGAAATTAGAATTCTCATATCACTGTGTGGAAACTATCAAGTGACTACTTGGGGACTCTCTCAATTTCCCTTACATGATGAGATCCAGATTATCTCTTTATGAGGCCTCTAATGTTACATACGTTCACCTATGACATGATATTATAGTGAATTCTATCCTAAAAACATATCTATATCAATATCTTGTCAGCTGATACGGATAGAAAAAAGCAATGTAGGTTAGTGAGGTATACAGTTTAGTATATCAATAATAATCTCTCATATACCATGTGTATGAACTCATGATTATTCGCATCCCCTAACGTCTCTGGATAAATGTGTCTCAATAACATTTCCTATATGTTCATCCAGGAAAAATCCTCTTACCACCCAAATTTCAATAGAATGTATCACCAATGCTTGGAAGATTCATGAAGAAAGAATTTAGAATGTGACACCATTATAACTGTGGTAGTAATGATGTACTAGAACATTGTTTATACGAACTAAATCTATATCTCAGCTACCTAGGGGCCTCCCACCCCAATGAACATAGGTGTATGTTGTAGCTAGATCTCTCTCATCAGTTCAAACATGGAATGTATGGTGTAAACAGTCTGTCATTCCGTGTATTTCATTATCCTTGGGAAGATGTTCCAGAGATGATCATACATCTCATACATAGGATACATCGATATCTTTATTTCAACATTGTTTATAGAATAGTAATTACCACTCTCTTTAAGATATATTTGATGATGATGAGGATGAATTTTATCTTCGGGAAAAAACAAACTATATAACACTAGATACCATCAAGGTAAACCCAAATATGTAAAAAATAGGTAATCATCTGCTCATGGTCTCTCTAAATATGGATTAAAATACAATTGACATGAAATAACAATTTATTTATTTCTATTTTCATTAAATAAGTATTTTATTTTCATTGTTTATATAGGAAAATGTGTTACATGAATTAAATATGGCCCAATCATAAAAAATTTATATAAATATATATAACTATGTTCATATCATGATGAATTCATATTCATATTTCTCCACACCGAAGAATGAGAATAAATATCAATAAACAAAAACAACACATAACATGTGAACAAAATAAGTTTAAATAATAACTAAAGTAATAGGTAAACATAATGTAAAACAATCTCATCCCTGGGAACTCAGATTTTACCTCGTACATAGGTGAGTTACAAGCATGAAAAAACAACATTACCATATCCAAAACAAATTATAGATCCCTTTCATAATTTTGAAAAAAATAAATTAGTATAAATGAACCCAAAACCTCTAATACAACATTTTTCCATTCCCAACCCTTTTCTCTCTTAATTGAATGAGATGATTGGCTACATGAACTCATGTAGTCATCCTTATATGACAGATGATGCTAATATGTATTGAAGGTGTAAAGAATATCGTAGGTTAAAGATATCCTCTACATAATAGTTTAAATGTAATTAGAAATATTTTATGATAGTATTTGAAATAATATTAATAATAATATAAGAACACAATGATGAGAATGGAAAAAATTAATATATCCAAACAACAAGAGTATGAAACAATAAATTGGTTAATTTTACTATATTAAGTACTAAAACACAAATAGATAAAATATTAGAACAATATCATAAATAATATCAATACCCTAGTCCCAAACCCCATGTCAGTCGCATCTCAATGATTCATCTAATCTCACAAGTTTCAAATGAAAAATAGGGTCCATTTCTATTGAACAATGCCTATATCAAAAAAAAAAAATTAGGGTAACAAATGGTGGCCCATAAAGGGGATTATTAATCCAATATAGGTCTGTACCAATTTTTATAAAAAATCATTATTGAGAAAAATATGTCATGAATTATTTGTATAAATATAGTTTTAATCTTTTAAATTAATAAAATGAATTATATAATCTTACTGATCCCGTAATCTCTATGTAGTAACTTGGGGTTAGTCAAACCAGTATCGATCCCTGTCTGGGTATCTCCAACTATAGTAATATCCTCTTTCATTAGTTTGGATCACCAAACTAGTGTAAGATTCACCTAACAATAGTTAATCTCATAAACATCAAAATAAAAAATAGAATTTTCATTATTTTTATCCAAAATCCCTCCCTTGAACATTTATATAGTGTTCATGTAGTACACGAGGATCTACCATAAAAATAATCTCCACCATCAAAAATCAATTTTGGATGAACTAATTTATTTGGTGTTATGAAAACAGGTAACATGTTTTCAAGTATCATCATAAATTTGGATTCGTCTGCAAATGAACAGTGTATGAAAAAAATAATCACACACTTTGGAATCGATCATAATCGATAGCAAAAAATCTCAAAATTTAAGTATGAATTTCACTTGTCAAATATAAAACATACAAGATATATCACCAAAAGGTACAATGATCAATTCATCAAATTTCCATTTTTTCTATTAATGTATTACAATCCTAGATTCCAATTATTCTCATAATATATCAGACCATTTTAATTTATCACTTATCCTAAAGGTCACTCAAATATTATTTAGCCCAATATTTTCATGGTTGATTTTACTTAATCAATCATATAATTTACATTTTCATAAAATTTATATGAAAAATTAGAAAAGAAATCCATTTTAGAATATATATCACAGATATAATATCATACAAACATAGTATCCACAATGTCCCAAGATGACTCACTATTCTGGTGGCCACATGTCTCAGTCTCCAAGCCTATGGACACAACAAGACCCAGTGGATTTTTTAAAAAGTAATATTATTTAATATGTGTTATCCAATTAATTAGGATGTGTGTGCAACATGCCTAAAAATTTGAACATATTTCAAACATTATGGATAAATAAATCAGACAAATTGGATAATATTTAGACCACCAATCATAATATGGGGAGAAAAGTAACGATTTTAACAAGTATTGCCTAAAAATATCTATCGAAATAATTACTGCATATAAAAACCAATATAACAAAAATCAAGATCAAAAAATGATTCAAGTGATTTCATGAGATAAGAGAGTGATAATGGAGAAAAATGGAAGGAGAAGACTAATAAATGGAACTCACCAGATAATGAGCTCTACACCTAGACATTCAAAGTGTAAAGAATCACTCCAAAACCACACAGAGTTTCCATATTATTTGAAATACAATGATAATCCCTGAATGAAACTAATTAATAAGTGCTACATGGGTAAAGACTGCATATTCTGAGATGTTCACATTGTAATCCTATTTCATTGTTAGAATTTTATGATTTTTGATACTCACCAAAAAACAGGTCACCTCAAGATAAACTAAAATAAATTTATCATTTCATGGTGTTAACTAGTTTCATGGAGCATAAATGTATCATGATCAGAAGCAATTCATGACATGCGTCTAAAAACATGTTACGGTTGGTTGTCCTATTCATGGTGTGAAATTTTTGCTTAGATTTATCACTATGTAGATTCTACATGATAAATCTAAAAAACATGTAATGATTTCTAAAACCTTGGGGAACACTAAGAGTCATTTGATAATTTTTTACTTAGACACCTCAATTTCAAAAACAAACACACATCCCAGAATATTTGGTCATTTCCCCAGCAAAATAACTCCATCCTCAAATGAAACAAATTAAGTCATGTTTAAATAAAAAATTAAATCCCATCTAAAATATTTTCATTCAATAATCAAGTGGTACATACATTGAAAAAATACTAAATCATACATAAATAAATATTATATCATAAGGAGGACACATCCACAAAGTATTCATTTTCCCCAGAAAATTTATCATTTTAGATAAATGATTTACTCTATTCATGAAATATATTTACAATTATTATCTTAACCTCATCCATATACCTAAAAATAATCAAAATTCCATGAAAAATATTAAAATATAGGATGATAATAGAAAACAGAGTATGTTATGTATAAAAAAGAATAAAAGAAAACGTTACTTCCTAAATCCATATATGATTTTTTTTTGAAAATTAAACTTGAGATACATCAAAAACATTTTATTTCTCAAGAAAAAATTTTCTCATTATAAATACTTGGATAAAACAATTCATAATAAATATTAAAATTAAATGAAAATTGAAAATTATTAAATTTAAATCCTGAAAAACATCTGAATAATTTTTTTTTAAAAAAATATATTTAAAAATTTCTATTTAGAATTATATTCCATAAAAAAAAATACCATCAGTAATCACCAGGGAGTGTAACATAAGGAACATAGTATCTTAAAAATATTGAAATATAAAAGATATAGGAGAATCAGAAAAAAAAAGAAATGAGAATTATGGATGAAAAATTTACATGCCAACATTACATGGTGGACTGAGTCCCATTTCTTATTAGGATTACTTCCATATCCATTACATAATGACTTAGGAGACAAAAACACGAAAAAATGAATTAAGATGATATATGGGTGCACCAATCACAAAACTTTCATTCCTCTATATACCATAGTAATGAAATAATTCATAATTATTAAACATAATAATTTACTATTGAATGAAATAGGTTTGAAAAAATTTCCACATATCATAATCAAATGATATTCCTTGAAGAAGTCATTTGAGAATAAATATAAGGAATGTATTACCCCATAAAAAAATATAGAATAAGAATGGTATATGTCTAAGATAACATTTACACATATTACATTCCATTTAAAAACTTATCTAAAAATCATTTTAAAATAGGATTGAATGATTGTTTTTTATTAATTAAAAAATTACAGTGAAAAAAAAAATCAAATTATAGATATGGTGGAAAGAATAGATGTCGATGCCCTATATGTTAAAATAAAACATTCTTTATTTGTATTGTAATGATACTTAAGATGTTTTATGTAAAATATATAAGAATGAAACATTTTTATAATAATTGAAAGAAATGAATAAAGTGAAATATAATTTCCTTTATAAAAAATATACATTTATATAATAAGATCAGGAATTTTTTTTAAAAAATATGGTTAGAGAAGATAATTATTTCAGAAAGAAATCATTGATTCATTTAGAACAGTTTATTTAAAAAAATACTTCTATAACATAAAACATTAATAAGATCATTTTTTATAAAACATTATAACGAGATTGAAATATGGAAAAAATAACCCTTATCGTCATTTAAATGGAAATGAATTCAAAAAATATTAAGAAGATGATGGACATGAAAGTAATAGAGTTGGAGGTTGAAAATTAGAAAATGATTTTGTTGAGGATAATGAACCTAACATTGAGCCAAAACCATCACATGTGTCTAATTTTATCACAAATAATAAGAATATGTTAATAATTTACTTTATAAATAACATTTATAAATAATATTAGTGATTTTATTTTACTTCTTATTTGGTTATAAACCATCACAAAATCAATTATGTACATGTCAGATTATTTTATGATATTCACCACATAAGATCTAAATGAATTTAGAAGGTTAAATATGGTCAATGTGGAAATTATTTTATTATATTTATAACACAAACAATAATTTCATAATTTTAATATTTAAACATAAATTATACATTTAAAACCAACCCTGGAAGTAACTTATGAAAAATTTCCTAATTTGTGGTCATGAAGATGGTGGACATACGTACGAATGAGTAGCATTCCCATTTCTCAATGATAACAATATAAAATAGGTCTCTATGATTTTAAATTTCAATAATGATCAGTATATCATAAATTTAATATTATGTTTTTATATATACTTATAATTTTCAACCATGTGATGTAGTTATGGAAAACGAATCACATCACTTCGTGGAGGTGGTAGTTCACATGTACACATGAATGAAATTATCATTTTTAATGGATGGAAATGAAATGAAATATGGTATAATATATTATTTTAGAGATAATTTTGTCATTAATGACATATAAAAAAATAAAATCCAATATTTTAAAAATCCCTGAGAGGTGGTGATAGAAGTCTAATAGTTTCGGTTCGTGAGGTGGTGGTCTTCCTTACACCAAATTAATTTATAGTTTCCCATTTTATTTATGAGGAGATAGATATATGGTATTTAATTAAAAACATATAATTTATTTAATATATTGTCTTTATAAAATTTTAATGGTCTAAAAAAGTTTTTTAGAGATAGAATAAGAAGTAAAATGAGAATTCTCAGTTAATAAATATATCTCTTCTTTAGAAAATAACCATTGATTTATATATTATTCCCTTGAAGGTTTATATGATTAAAAATAATATTTGTAGGATATTTGTATTGATATTATGAATGTATTTTGGTGGAGGTTTATGATATTAATTTACTTTTAAGTGTGATGAATGGTGGAGAAGGTGTGAACTTTTATAATAGAAGGGATAGGGTTCTCAAAAATTAAAAAAAGTATTAAATTAATATAAATTAAATTTTATTAAAAAATAGATCTAGAATGATATAATTCGATTATAAGATAATTGTGGGTATATCTTTTCCAATGAAAAAACATAAATATGTTTAGGGGATTTTTTCACTGTGATATTTGTTCAGACCATGTTAACCATTTTTGATTATTATTTCTATAATAGTGCTTTTATTATTATTTAGGGTTAAAGATATAACTATAAAACGAAAATTGCAAAATAATGAACTATTTTTGATATTTTCAACCATTTACCAATCAATTTTATTGTTATACAATTTTAATTAATTTAAAATTATTTAATAAAATATTATTTATTAAAAAATATAAATAATTCTGAATTTTGAATTATTCTTTAAATATGATAAAGAAAAAAACATGAAGGAAAATGAATTAAAATATTAAAATTTCACACATACCTATTATGTTATATTTATCTAAAAAATTCATGGACCCAAATAACTCATTAAAATGTTTTTACATCTAATATTTTTTGTATCACTAATTTGTTTCAATTATTTATTTATATATTTCGTCATAATTTCATAAGAAGAAAAGGTAATTTTTTCATTATTGAAATTTAGATATAAATAATTATTATTTAAAAATAAATTATCTTTAAAATAAATATTTATAATATAAAAAAAGTGTTTTTCCATGTTATAAAGTAATATATTTTTAATGATAAATAAGTTACATATTTCCCTTTATCTTTTACAAAGATATTATAATGGCCAAAGTGAAATAAATTTAAAATAATGTGGAAATATATTTGATAATTTTATGAAAATTGATTATTTTGTCTTATAAAATTGGATAATGTAATTTTTTAGGGACATTTGGTATCCCTTATTATTTGTAAACTAAATTACATGATTATCCCACACCGTGTTGAAAATTATGTACCATGTTTATTAGTTAGAATGATGAAATAAAAAATGTACCAATTATCCAAATTTGAGCTGAAAAATTCATTATATATAATTTAATATTAATGATTAAACTCATATAAATTTTTGAATATAATTTAACGTTAAACTATTAGAATATGATGAAAATTAATTTATTAGAAAACTCATATTTAAGTATAAAAATGTTTTTATTGAAAATAAAATTAATGAATTAATTTATAGATCCATAACTAAGTTATATTTATTAAAAATAATCAAAAGTTAAAACTAAAAAAAATTGAATATTAAATATTATATAATTTAAAATAATATACATTTTTCAATAAATATAATTATTTTCAACATTTAATTGAAAAAACAATATACCATAAAAATTGCTAAAATATATAATATGATAGTTTCCTTATGATGATTTAAAAATCGATATATTATTTTTTATAAAATAAAATTTTCAAAATTTGATGAAATTAATTTTATTATCCTTTATCAAAAATTACTAAAAATCATTTTTTATGAAAACATATTTTTTAAACATTAAATTACTTTACCAAAAAATGAATTATTATTTCCAAATGATTATTTAATTAATTATCATTTATTTTGAAATTTATATATATTTTGTAATGTGATTATTAATATTCATACCTTCAAATTGAATGGGTAGGTTATAAAAATTTTATTAAAATAATAATATTTAAATATTATTTTAAGCTTTGTGTTGCATGGTGTATTCACAATCAAGAATAAATTTATTCATTTTAAATATTTGGAAGAAATTCTCCCCCTCCTTATGAAAACAATATCCTCACAACATAAAAATGTTATCAGTAATCAATGGTATCAAATTTGAAAATAATTCTTTTGAATACCACATCTTAAAAAGGGGTAATAATAATTCTTCTTGAAAATTTAGAAAATCAAATTAGAAAGGTAATCCATAATAACACATACTAGGTTTCATAAATGTAAAAATTAGTGGTATTTGAGGATATGAACATGGAATAAAATATTATATGAAAATAATGATGATTAGTCATAGTGAACATTGAACTCAATAAAGTGAATTATCATGGGAAATTTAATAATAGAGAAACCATAACACAAGGATGATTGAAAAAAATATCAATTTATTATAAATAATGGTTACATGAAAAGGTTTTTTTCCTATATTTGCTGAATAAATTTATTATTTATACAATGAAAATATGTAAATATTCTAAACATAAAAGCATAATTCCAAAATTAATCAATTTCCCAGAGAATATAATTTTTTTCTCAAAAATTTGACAATTAAAGATATTTTTTCATTCATGAATTAATAAAATAAACATATAAAAGATCAAATAATTCCATAAAAGTATGGATAGATAATACCTATCTCTTTTTAAATTCATAAATTTTGGGCAATTGGATAGATCATTTAAAAAATAATAATCCTATCATATGAATAAATAAAACATTACTCTCAAAAGACTCATAAATAAGGAAAATAGTTCTATTTAAATTCATTGATTAATGACTAACCATAAAGTATTCAAAATACTGCTATACAATTTCAAAAACAAAAAATAATAATTAATTGATCACATATTCTATTGAGATCAATTTTACAATTATTTCCAATCTATATTTGTCAATCATACTCTCATACACCCCAAAATACATTTTCCCAAATCATATAACCATAAAAACATGATAATAATTTCCCTAAAATCGTTGTATCAGCAAAAAGACACATAAAAATTATATACAATTGATTCATATAATTGAACTTTTTTTATGAAGATAAAATCACTTAACATTCGGTTTACAATAATAATACATGGTTCTCAAAGTTATGAAACGCTTACTAAATATCAATAATCACTTAATAGACGAGTTTCATTTAAAACCAATTGATATCTATATATTAAAACCCATGTTAAAAAAATAGAAAAAATAACTAAAAATAACTACAATATTAAAAAAATACCCTCAATGGTTAAATTATACATATTATCTAAAATCCCCAAAAATTTAATACAATTATTCTAAAATAAGCCTTCACATTATACCGAAGTGTCACATGTACTTACACACACCAAAATGTGTGCCTAAATTTCCATAGTCTCATTAAAATCGCAACAACTAAAAAGTAAAACAGTTTTTTTTTTCAATCAGACATATCATTAAAGCTAAACACTTTAACCCATATTGGTATTCACAACACATAATCTAATCTTCTATAAAAACATTTTAATCTAAAAATTTATCAAAACCTTTTCTAATTATACCATGTATAACAATCCAACCATAATATTTACATATTCATGAGTATGATATGAATAATTCATTAATCATAATTTAAGCATCCTTGTCAATTATGGTTTTATAGAATATTTACATCACTAAAAAATAAATAACTATTATATCAAAATGTGGAAACTGCCACATAGAGCCCAATTTATCTACAAAAAATTTGGATATAATATGTTTTTTTCATCATATATTTTCAAAATTATCAAAGTGAACATATCATTTTCCCATAAAATCCTTAAAACTGAATGAATGTTTTTAAGATAAATGATTAGCACAAAAATCTCTATAAAGGACACATAAAAATAATAATGGAATCCTGTTATTTCATGAATACTTAAAAAAGTTATTTTATTCTGTAAATTCATATTTGGTCTCAATTTAAAATGATTATTACTAAATAAATAAATTTTTTTCCAAGGATATTCATAATAAATTTCATAAAAATATTTATGGAAAAATAAAACTCATAATTCTCATTTTTCAATAACGAATAAATTATAAAATTGTTTTCATGAAAAATCCATGAAATATTCCATTTTTATTTAAAATATGCTTTAATTTAAGCAAAAGTTGATGACTAATGAAAAGTGAGGATAACCTAAGGAACATTGTATCATAATATCACACACATATATATATAGGAAATTTGAAGCATCATAAAACATTACACAAGATAAAAACTAGGATAACTAATAAGACAATATCATATGGTTAATAGAGTCCTATAGTTGATTAGGATTAGTCCATAACAAAAAACATAACATCTTTCGATAAAGAATATTTTCCCAATTAGTTGTAGTGATACATACATGAACATACTCATTATATATTGTACATGAATATGTGTTCTAGAAAAACAAAATCATTCATAAGACATATATATTTAAATTACCCATGGAAAGAAATGAGTTTAATAATCTTATGTCATATAGTAATAAATTTTTATTTCTTAAAAAGTAATTTGATAAATGAACATAAGGAATATATTATGAAATTAAATTAAATAGAGAATAATCTAGGTGTAAATTATAGATAAATATATACATAATTTAGAGGCATTAAACATTATTATAGAGAGTGATAAGGTAATTTATAGGGAAAAGGTTCATAACATAAGTAAAAAATTGTGGTTCGAAGATATCTCATGCACCCATAAGAAACACATTTCTAAAAATCAACATATTTATTAAATTTTAAACCCTTTATAGATATAGTTACACTAAATTGATTATTAGTTTTTATTTGAAGAAAATTTGGAAGATTTTCTATGGTTCCATATATGTAATTGTTTTTGTGGTGGTAGTAGAATATTTTATTCCCTATAAATTAAAATAAAACATTACATTTTCCTTTTACAAATATAGTCAAAAAATATAAATAAAACTGGTAAAAATATTCCTTTTTAAAATAATGGAAAAAAATTATAATGTGACATAAATTTTTAGTAATATATCATTTATTTTCTTATAAATATATGGAAGAAATATTTTCATTTTTATTGACATGGAAGAGATTTATTTTGAAAATAAATCATTAGAAAATTTAAAACAAGGTCTTTATGTGTTGTTTCATTTACATTATACCATAAAAAAATTCCTTTTGTAAATATACTATTAACAAAATAAAATATTTTAAACAATGAACATTATCATCCATCTTACAGTAAATAAAATTTTTCTTGAATCATTATTAATAATTTTGACATTGAAGAAATATATTTGGAGGGGAAAATCTAAAAAAATGATGCATTTTCTAAGAAAGCCTCCTTCCTTAATAACAACTCGTCACATGCATTCGTCATCTTCCAAAGTAATAAAAATAATTTAAGTATTTAATTTTTTTAATAATTTTGTACATGTTTATTATTACTTTTACATAACATTTAACTATGTTGTAATCAATTATAAAATTAACGATGTTCACATTCGTTATTTTTTCGAAATTCTATTGATATTTCTGAAATTAATTTGACATGTAAAATAAGGTTAATAGTTTAATAATTTTATAATCTCAATAAAAATAATAATGAAATAATTATCATTTTATATATCCATTATACTTGGAAAATAATTGTGAATGATGGTTATGTATAATGAACTATGATACATTTATAGAGATAATAGGTCATACCAACACACACACACACACACACCCGAGTAACATATCCATTTTCAACGATCTTGATAGAAATAAGGTAACAATTACACTACATTTATAGAATAATTATTATTTCATAAATTTCATATTAGTTATTTAAATACATTCATATATTTCAAACATGTGATGCAGTAATGGAAAATGAATCACATCACTTTGTAAAGGTGGTAGTCCAAACATATATATAATTGATATTGTCATTCTTCAATGGATGAATGTTAAGAAAATAGATGATACCATATATTTTAAGATTTATAATTATTTCATGAATATTATATATAATAATTAAATCCATCATTATATATATCCATGATAGGTAGTGATTGATAATTAGTTACATCTATTTTTGGGATTATAGTTCTCCTTACAAATGAAGGATGGACTAAATTAACAGTTGATGGAAGAGGAGATGGATATTGGGTGTGAAATTAATATTAAAAACATCGTTATATGAAATTTAATAGTCTTATTAATTGATAATGTTTGATGATGTTTTTATGAGTTACAATAATAAATTAAAGTAAAAATCATGATTGAAAACTATAAATCTTATTAAAACAAATTCCATCAGATTACACATTAAGCTCTCTATGGTTTATATTTATTCTAAAATAATACATCTAGAATGACTGGAGGGATATTAGTAAGTGATTAAAATTTTCTAAACTAAACATGTTCTGAAGGGTGAATAAAGGAGTATAATTGGTTCCCCTTTATTAAAGAGGGTATGGGCACTTTGGGAATTAATTAAAACATTAAATTATTTTAGATGTTCATGAAAAATAGATACAAAATGATAAAATTATATTTTAAGATGTGTATAGGTTGAAATAATCCCATACAATAAATTTATGACACTTTTATGTGTATATTTCACCATTATCATTTAGTTTTATCATGTGTTAACCCTTTTTGATAACAAGTGTTGTAAAAATGTTTTTGAATATTCCGATGTGATGATAGTTATTATAAAAGGGAAATTATCAAAAAAATGGAGGATATTAAAAAACTAAACTATATACCAATCACCTATCTAAATACTAGATTTTTAGTACCCTTAAATCATTTAATATATTATTATTTATTACAAAAAATAATTGATTTCAATATTGGAAGTGAGCGTTTAATTTTACATTCAAAACCTCATGAATTAAAGGAAATAAAATCCATTCCATCTATACAATTCACATATATTATATAAATCTAAATAATTCAAGAAACAAATAATTCCATTTTTTTTAAATTTTAATATTTTTAGAATGAATTATTTTATTTTAAATAAATTTTATAAATATTATGTTATTGTCGAATATTAATTCAAGGAAGATATTTCATAAAACAAAATGATAAAAAATTTACAATCAAAAAAGAAATTATATTTCAAATAAATATTTTGATCTGAAAAAAGTTATTCTTATACCTATCATTAAATATTAGAGTTATTAAAATCAACAAAGTCTCATTTTTTACTTAAATGTTTTTAAAATATTATAATGATAAAAATAAAATAAATATGGTATTTATTTGGAAATAATTGTGACATAGAAGAAATTTGTAAAATTTAAATCATGTAATTGAAGAAAGGAAAGTGTTAGGGTTATTTTTTAGTCATTATAAAAATAATTTAAACATTTATTACCCATTCAAAAACTATTACCAAGGTGAAAATAATTTACTACGGTTTCTATTCCCAATGAAAAAAAATAAAGAGGACCAATTTATCAAACATAGTCCCAATGAATAAAAATATGAAATTAATTTTTCATAATTTAGTTTATAATGTTTTCAGAATATAGTATAAAATTAAACTAAAAATTGTGATAAAAACCAGATTTAGAGAAAATACCTTTTTATATATAAATTTTTAACCTAATTCAGGTATACAATTGATTTAAAAAATATAATTGTATCTTATTTATTATAAAGAACTAATTATTTTTAATTAATAATAAAAAATATAATTTGAATTTTTTAAATATTTAATGTAAAATTAAATTTCAATAAAAACTAGTAATATTCACTATTCATTGAAAACTCAAATTTTTAAATAATAATTAAAATTTTCACCATAATTTTATTTAATATATATTGATTTTTTTTTTATTATAATAAAATATAACTTCATAAGTGGAAGAAATTTATTTTTATTATCCTCCCTCAAAATGATATAAAATTATTTTCCATTAGAAAATTATTTTTGAAACATAAAATGACATCTCCATACATGAATGTCTTATTTCATAAGAAATAGTTAAAAAACATTTCAATACGTGTGATATTTATATAGGTTTTACATAATATGGTAAGTACATTTCTTACCATATATTTCACATTCTAGGTTATAACAATCGTATTAAAAGAATAATATTTCAAGGATCATTTAACATTGTTGTTACATGTCATATTTTTTGTTCAATATAATTTAATTCTATTAATATATACGGGTGTCATGTTCATTCCGAAATAAATAAATTGTGTCTTAAAAATGACATCATGATCCTATTAATCACATATTTCAAATTTTTAAATAGTTTACTATATTTCATCATTTTATAATAGTCAACAGATACCTCATATTCAAAAGAGAGAAATAAGAAGTAACATGTTCATCTAATATTACACATAATAGGTTTTAAAATAGTACTAAATTAGTTGAAATTGAAAATATAGATATAGAAGAAAAATAAATATCCAAAATAATTAGAGTGACTAATAGATAACATTGACCATAAGATATCAACTGATCACATGAAATTTAAGAAGCATAATATCATAAACCAAGGAGGTCGGAAAATGAAAATTGATTTTTTTAGAAAAGGGTAATATGGATAAAATTATGGATTTATCCCTATATTTGATGAATTTCCCTATCATATTGACTTTTAAAATAAAAAATAAATACTTTCCCAAAAAGTAAAATTTCATCCTTTAAAACATTATGACTAAAATATCATCTTTTTATCTGAACAATGAGAATTAAATAAGAATTTTTAATGCATGAAGCATGAAAATTAACTATTAATTGATTGAAATATTACATAAGAGGATTACATAAAATTTATTTTATCATTATACATTAAGAAAAACCAAAATTATTATCATATGGTAAGACAAATCCCAAACAAATAAACCCTCAAATGATGAAATAAAAATTTAATCCTCAAATCATTAATAATAACATGAAAATTCCATCACATATCTTATGATAGGTATCTAACATAAAAACTTTATAAAATATAACCAACCATGTTTTATAAAAAAATCAAAATGATTTATCACATATTTGTACAATAATGATTTAACATTTAACTCTGTCTAGTATTATTCAATCATTTGGTTATATTCTAAAAACATCATATTCCCTTATCATATAGTATCCAAAATATGATAATAATTTCACTAAATAACATGTTTCACTATAAAACAAATTATATTCATATATAATTACAATAGATAATTTATCCATTATTCATCAAATAAAATACAAAAATATTATTTTTTCATTACTGAAATATGTTTTCCTAAAAATTAAATTATTCTCAAATACCAGTAATCACCTAATAACAAAACCAATTTTCTATCCCATGGTGATATATATGATGAATGATATATTCCCTGAAATATGATGAACATCCAAAAAATAGATTAATCATTAATTAATGGATTAAAATAGAATTTTATCTTCTTTCCTTTCATATCACATCCCAAACAAATAGTTTCAATATGTTAAAATAACCCCCACATTAAATGTAATGGTTACATATACCTCAATACAATAATACATCTACAGAAAATATCATTAGTGACATAAAAATGATATAACATAAAACCTTTAAAAGGTTGTTTACCCAGTTTTACTTATGATCAAACACAATAATATAACCCAATGATGGTATCAACAACTGTTAACATAATCTTACATGAAAAAATTCTAATTTATAATGTTACTTAAACATTTTCTCTAATACTAACTATAAGCAGACATCCTTGAAAACTATTAAATCATTCATATTATGTTATGATTTCTTACATTTTCATTGAAGTATCATTATTGTTTTGATTTTTTGTGCTTTAGACCAACATCCTTATGTAAATAAATATTACATCATAAGGAGGGAACTACCAATTAAAATCATTTTTCAAACAAAAAAATATATGATATTACATGTTTTCATTTTATGAAATATCTTGAAAATTTTTATCATAACCAAATCATTTTACCTTAAAATCTATAAAACCCTATAAAAATTACAAAAAACTAATATGAAAAAATAAGTAAGTATTATATAAAAAGTAAAAATGGAACCTTTTAGTCCATGAATACTTATACATGATTTATATTTTTATATAATTTGAAATTTTGAATAAAAAAAATTGATACACAAGATATTAACATTTATTAAAAAATATTTTATAAAATAATTTCATAAAAATATTAATGTAAAAATAAACTATCTAATGGTCCCTTTGAAATAGGGGAAAACCAATGAAAATGATTTCATAAATAGTTATAAATTTAACTATTATAAGGAATAATATAATCTCATTTAAACATAATATCATGGTTAATAATATGAGAGAATAACATAAAGAATATATTTTCAAAATATATTGGTCATATAGAAAATGTTGAAGCCTAAAGAATCATGACATAGGCATAAATCATGGAAAAGTACTATGACAACCTCACATGGAATAAAAATTCCCAAAGTTTATTTGGATTAGTCCATAATCCCATGTGTAATGTCTAATTAGGAAAAACTATTCCTAATTCATAGTAATGTTATATGGGTACATACTATAGAAAATGTACATAATTATTTGTTCCACAAAAACAACTTAATACATCAGGTAAAAAATCATAATTTCCCATGTATATAAGTGGATTTTATAATCATTCTTCATGTTATAATCAAAAGAAATTTTTCTAAAGAATATATCTGATAAATGAACAAAATGAATATATTACCTGGTGAAAGAAATGATAAGACAACAGTAATATGTAAGCGTGATGTACATATAGTATTTAGAAAAATTAAATTCTATTAATGAGATGGATAAAGTGATTGGAAGGGAAATATGTCATATCCTAATGAAAACTCGTTGTTTGAAGAGATCCCTTACACTGAATATTTTTCCTTATTATCAAAATATCCATTAAATTTAAATAAATTTCTGAATATGAATAGATTAAAGGAAAAATATTACCTAATTGTAATAAAACAAGGAAAATTTAATTAAATTAAAATAAATGTATGTTGTTTTAGTGGATGGAAAATCATATTATTATATATATGTTATAATAAAAAATTATATTTTTTCTTCTATAAAGAATCCCAAAACATTCGGTATTAAATATGTAAAAATATTTCATCATAAGACCTTTTAAAGAAACTAAAATGTGATGTAAAAATTCCATTATAAGTAATTTATATTCATATTATAAACCAATAAAATAATTAACAGAATACGGACATGGAAGATAAATATTTTAAAATAAATATTTGAAACATTTGAATTGATTATTTTAATAAAAATATTCCTTTATATAAATCCATAAAAATATTCATTTTTTATAAAAAAAAGAAATAATTTCGAATATTTAAATAATTTACCTTTATTATCTATATAATAATGAATGATATTTCTCTTTAATCATTTGAAATAAAGAGTACATGATTAAAATATAATAGAAAGAGTTACATTACAGAAGGATTTTCTGAAAACAAATTCCATTACATCAATCATGGAACATCACATGTGTTTTTCATATTCTATAATAACAATGTTATATTAAGTATTTAATTTATTATGATATTTTTCTATGTTTATTATTCAGTTTATTTCACTTAGTATCATGTTACAGACAATTACATAATTAATTAAATTCTCTCTAGATGTTTTGATTATATTCAGCTCAAATTTCCAAAATCACTTAAGGATGTTGACTATAGTCAATGTGGTCATTATTTCATCAAATAAATAATAATAATCATGAAATAATTATAATTCATTGATATTAAAAATTATATAATGTAGAGTTTCATTTGAGAAATATACATTATTTTAAATTGAGGATCTATTAAAATTTATTGTCTTTTAAGAATTAATTCATAATTCATACTCAACATTTTAAATCCATACAATTTTGATAAAACTAATCCAATATCCATTTATTAAAAAATATGAAACATTTAAAAAGAAACATGATTTATTTTTAATGAAAAATTTTCATAACATTCATCTTGACTTCTTCCATTCTCTTACACATCCTAATACCATATGGAAAACTATTTAAAAAATTGGATGAGTAGAAAAATCGTAGAAAGGGTAATAAAATATGGAATGAAATGGGTATCTAATGATTAAATCAAAATCCATGAAATCCTTTTCAGAAAGTATTACTTTTCGCCAATATAACATAACATATTATAATTACCTCCTAAAATAATAATATAATTGTTAAACTCTAAATAAATCATAAATAATAAATGTAAATTTGGGAATCAAGTACATATTACCCAAAAATTTACTATAGTTATAATAGATATAAAGGGGGTATCATCCATGGAAACATTTGGAATTCCCAAATTAATATATTCCCCTATTCTCTCATTAGAAACCCTACCAACTAATTCAATCTCAATACCCAATGAATTAGATATATATAATGGTCTTGCTCACCCTTGGTTTGTCATGGAACCACCTTTAATCATAAACAATTTCCCAAAACCATAATATATTCATAATATGTAAATATTTCTCAATCAAAAAATAACATTTCAACTATGGAATTACTATTAATTTTTAAAATTCCACGTAATCAAAAATGAAGACAAATTATTTGAAAAAAATTGTAATGTAATAATGGAACATTAAAAAGTAAGTCATAATGAATGTGGGGAAAAAATTTATTCCCTAAATGTTGAAAAAGTATTCCTTCGGTGTCTTCTAAAAATAGTTGAAAGAGAAACATTAAATGTGGATTTTAAAATAAATTCTCTTACTGATTTTAGAATGATCACATATAAAATATATCATCCAAAATTATAATAATAATAGGCTAATTATTTACCTTATTTAGAAGAGTTTTCAAGGTTATTATTAATTTTATAATAATTATTATATTGTAGTAACAATTACTTAATTATTTACTTTCACGTTGGGCGTTTTTTCGATATTCGTTACTAGAGAGAAAAATGAATTTGATGTGATATCAAAAGTCAATGTGGACATAATTTTGTCACCTCCAAAATATTA
Organism: Viscum album; assembly: GCA_963277665.1. NCBI lineage: Eukaryota > Viridiplantae > Streptophyta > Magnoliopsida > Santalales > Viscaceae > Viscum > Viscum album. Next base: position 2,068,471,855 of record OY728119.1, read on the forward strand.
TTTATGACATAATACTAAATTTTATATAGGAAGTATACTTTTAAATAAAACAATTTAGGTATGGTCATGAAAAATGAACAATTTTATAATCGTAGAGGCAGTAGGTCATGCGTACAAATGAGTAACATTTCCATTTTTCAAAGATATTATCGAAAGAAGTTAATTATTATTTATATTTTAAATAATGATGATAATATCATTAATACCATATTTAATATTTAAATACACTTATATATATCATCTATTTTATATGTTGATGAACAATGAATCACATCATTTTGTGGAGGCACTAGTTTAGATATACACATGAACGCCATTAGCATTTCTATGTGCATGATAAGTTCGGGAAATAAATGATAAATTATTCTGTCATCCTTATAAAGATGTATTGAATATCATATAAAAAAATAATTTCATCACTATACATAGTTCTGAGAGTCGGTTATGTAGAATGATTTGAATCAGTTTGCGATTTGGTACTCTAATATACACATGAATGATTAAATTTTTCCCCACATGATGGAAATAGAGATAAATTTATGTGATAATATTAAAATAATAAAATATAATTATATTTAGGATATTATGGTTTTTACTTCATAATGGTTTAATAATATTTGGAGGAATTGGGAGAAGAATGAATATAAGAAGATTAGAAAAAATGATACCACTCTTCTGGATGACCTCAATTGATTAAAAAATTAACACATATAAGGAGGGTTTCATGCCCAGAATAAGGCCTCTATAATGTTTCTAGGGTACGATGAAGGTATTTTGGAAGATATTTTCAGAACCAAAGGGATATTTTAAGTGTATTGAAATGAGAATAATCTATTTTGTTTTATTGAAGATGAGAGGGGCCCTCATGGGATTATTCAAAATATTAATTTAAATTATTTTAAATGATTGTTAAAAAAAGTTCCAAGGAGATTTATTATGAGTATATTGTGACAATAGAAATAAATACAATCATTTAATTAAAATTTGAAAAAATTTTAAATAAATTTTTACCCTTTTCTTTTTGTTTTAACCCTTATTTAACCTCTTTAATTCTTACCAAGATATCATGTAATTTACACATTGAGGGTTTATATAATTTCTATAAAATTAAAAATACAAATAAATGATTAATTGATGACTTTTAAGGACTAATACTAGTTATTTTTCCAATATATATATATATATTAAAATTTATATCATTTAATAAAATAATATTTATTTTAAAATATCAATAATGTCTATTTTGATAAAATTCAATACTTTATTTTTTATGAATATCATAAAAAAATATAAATTAAAACCAATACGTATTAAATGTCACTAAAATTTAAAATTCATTTAAAAAATATCATGTATTAAACTAGTCATCTCATGTTATATTTAATTAAGTATTTTTAATATCCTTTATTTTATATTTCATTTAATTAAACAATTACTACATCAACATTGTGCAATCCATTAATTAATTATTTATTCACTAAAAAATAAAAATAAATTATCATGATAAATAGAAAAACATTATCTATTGTGGTAGTATTTACAGTAAAATATACCCCATATATAACCCTATATTAATAATATTTCACTTGCTAAAAACAAAAGTGGGACAAAATTGAGTATTCATTTAATATAATATTATTAATGTAAATCATTCATCATAGTGAATTAAAATGCTAATAATTTCATCCTAAAGAAGATTTTGGTAAAAAAATCCCCATCTAGTAAAAATAGTACATGTGTTAGGGTATTATTATGTTATTTATAATATTATTTGTATTATTAATGACCAAATTTTCCTTTAAAGGTGATAAAAATTTACTAAAGCTAAAAATAATACATTACAAAAATAAAAGATTCATATTTAGAATATTCAGAAATTATGACGCCAAATATGAAAATATTTTCTCTATATTAAAATATATAAATTTTAGTAATTAATTAAAAATTAAACACACTAATGTAATGCGAAAACATAACATAAAAGTAAAAGAATTTTAATTCTTATATTATTTTTTTTTCTAATTTCAACATAAAATTAATTAAAATTACCATAATATTAGAAAAATAATGAAATTTATGTAATTAAACATTGATAATAATTAAAAATATAATTTAACACTAAATTATTTAGATGAAATAGTTATTTTTAAATAAAATTAATTATTTTTTACTATTCATCAATATATCAATCTAATCAGGAAAATATCTAACATTCAACTAAAGGAAATTTTGATTTTAATATACCAAATATGTATAATATTATTTCAAATTTTCTTTCTAAAAATGAAAAAACTTAATTTAATACATTTTCATCATCAAAAGGGAAAAACATTCTATTTTGAAAAATAATTCTATTATGTGTAAAACTGCATTTTTTATTATATTAATCTTTTAAAATCTACAGGATTAATATAAAAACATTTTATAAAGGAATTTATTATTTTTATATAATTTCTTAAGATTTAAAAAAAATATCAGTTTTATTCATCAAAACATAATTCCAAAACCAACCATGAATGATGGTTACAAAAAATAAACTATGTTAATATCATAGAGAAGGAAGGTTGTATGTCGGTTCTAGTAACATTTCCTTTTTCAAATGATCATGATTTAAATAAATAAATTGTTATTTTATCATTTCATAATGATAAATATATAATAAAAACAATATTATTTCTTTAAATTTTCCTATATTTACCATTCATTTGATATGGGAATGGAAAATGAATCACATCTTCTCATGAAGGTGGCAATCCACACAAATACATGAATAAATTTATAATACTTCAATGGATGGAATGTAAAGAATTTTTTTTATATATTATCATATAAATTTTATATTTTATTCCTTTAGTATCATATATACACATAAAATTAACCATTGTAAATATCCATTAGAGGTAGTGATGGAAAGAAGATTACATCGTTTCATGAGCCGGTAGTCCCCCTTGCACAAGAATTATGGTTTTATTTTCCATTATATTTAATCTTAGATATATATTGAGTAATCTAATTATTATAAAACATCTCAGTATATTTAATATACGTTTTATATTATTTAATCATTTTTAAAAAAGTATTATAGGAGTTAGAATAAGGAAGAAATTGAAAACGCTTAGTTATGAACAATACCTCTTCAGACAACTACATTTACATTACACATTAATCCTTATAGGGATATATTATTCCCAAGGAAAGACATTTAAAATGTGGGGAGAGATATTATTATGGGATTTGAGTAGATGTAGGATGATATAATATGAATTTTATGAGTTAATAAATGTTGAGAATATAATCCATTTTATAAGAGATGGGAGGGAACTTTGTTTGTTACCTAAAATATTAAATTAATATAATATTACTTTAAAATAAGAATGTATTAATAGTGATTTAATTTGAAAATATGAAGATTTTGGATCTATATTGTCTCATAAAATAATATTTTCATATGTTTTTGTGATGTATTTAGCCATATCTTTTAGTTTTATCATGTGTTAACCCTTTTAGATGATTACCACAATAACAATGATTTATTACTTTTTATGGGTCAAGATAGTTACTAAAAAAGTGACATTTTATAATAAATGGACCACAACTGATATTTTAAATCATATCTCATTCTCTTTTCTAAGGCTAGAATTTTTGTTAATTCTAAACCATTTTATAAAAGATTATTTTTTAAAATATCATTAATTCCCATTTTGGAACTATTCACTTAATTGGATTTTGAAAATAACATGAGTATAAATTAATTATAATACAATACATTGAGAAATTTGATATATTTTACAGTTACCTTAAAAATTCATGGAATATAATAATTGATCACAAATATATTGCATTTAATATATTTTTAAAAGATAATTTTTTAATTAAATAAATAAATATTATGTCAGAATTTTGTTGAAATTTAAAGTTATTATATAATTAAAAAAACTATAAAGTAATTTACAAGATAAAAAATTAATTTATCTTTCAAAATTATATTTATAACTAAGAATAACATATTTTTATTCTTTTTAAAAATATTTTGGGATATAAATGAAAGAATGTGACATTTTTATATTTATCTTTTATATAAATATTTTAATGCTAAAAATAAAATACATATGACAAAAATATTCCATTTATTCAAGACATTGATGGATTTTTCCGAATTACACTCATAAAATATGATAACAGAGACTAATACGGTTAATTTTTAGGCCATATCTGATAATTTTCAACCCGAATTACCCAATTAATCATTACTGTAGTAATAATTATTTATGATGATATTTATTCATAATGACGAAATATAAAAGGAAACTAGTTAAAACGTTATTATACTAATTTAAAATATTTAAATCATTTTTTATGAATGAATTTAAAAATATAGATTAATTTAATTTAAAATTATTCAAACTAAATGTGAAAAAAAATAGTTTTTAGAAAACTGACTATTATAGATAAAAACGTGTTTATAAAAAAATCATGTTAAAAGTTCATTTCAGGGAAAATAAATCAATTATATATAATTAAAATTAAAAAAATGGAATATTATATCTAATCTAAAATATAATAAAACTCTATAAGCAATAAATAGGAAATGTAGTTTAAAATAAAAAGAAGTATTTTTTATTATAGATTGAAAAATAAAACATTTAAATGAAAATATAAAAATATCATTGTAATATAATTTTGATAAGTGGAATTCATAAATTATTTCATTTCTATAAAATAATACTACAATTTTTCATTGAAATTTTTTTATCCTTTAACAAAAATGTAATAAAAATCATTTTTTAAGGAATCGTATTGTTGAATCCTAAGATGAAATTACCAAAAACTAAATGTATATTCCCTTGGAATTAATCAATACATATATTTTGAGTAAGAGAGATATATATATATATATTTCATAATGTGTCTATTACTATTCATACCATCAAATTCAACCCTAATGTTATACCAGTCATATTAAATCAATAACAGTTCATGTTTCATTTATGATTTATATTGTGTGTCGTATACAAAAAAGAACAAAATTATATTCTTGTAAAAACATGTTGCATTAAAATATACACTTTTTAAATAAACAGAATCATTATAATTTTATTAGTTGCCTATATTTCGAAAATGTATATTTCTCGGTGAATGCTAGTTGGAAATGAAAATACAAAAATCTAGGAAAATTAATTTCCACATTAATTATGGAGATTTATATAGAACACTTATAAAAATTAATATGATGATCATTAGAGTGGTAATGACTGAAAAATCCAAAAAAAAGGTTTGAAAAAGGAATTATATTTTCAAAAAACCTATAATAAGAAAAATTCTATTTTAAGACATTCTTCATAGAGTTGTGGAATTTCTTCACCATCCAAGAAATAAACATAAGTACATAAATTTAAATAAAATGTATAATTTCAAACTTCAATCAATTTAATCTTGAATCTCGTATTAGTCACCAAAAAATGATTATTTTAGACAAATTTTTCTCATCAAAAGATCTAAAATCAACATCTAATTGATCAACTTTTTTCGCAATAGGATAATTAGATATTCCTCATGTATTTAAAAATTCACCAAAACCATAATGGTTATTGTATTATAATGTTATTCCAAAAATAATTAACCTTTTTATGAATAAATACAAAGATGCTATCGAAATCCTCAACAATAACACCCAATTATCATAATAGATAATTTGAAAATAACTAACATCATCACTCCTCAAATTATTCCTGACCAAGTTAGAATCCAAAAAATAAAATGGATTATATCAAAAGTTATTATGATATTAATTTTCTTTTATTTCAAATAAATATTAGCTAACAATAAATCTATATACCCAAAAAATCTTATTCCCAAATCTTATTATCTCCATATAATTCAATAAATTTCCATAAATAAGCTTTATCATTATAAAGACAATTTGAAATCATATATTCTTCCAAAAGACAATTGACACTTCATTACTCAAATAAAATCCCATAATATAACTTTTAAAATAATCAAATAGGGTTCCAAAAATCATGATATAATTCCAAAATATCATTAATCCTTGTAACATCAAATCATGATTTAATCTCATTGACATCAATTTAACAAAACATATATTCGATAAACATGATAAAAAACTCAAAATAACTGCAATATTAAAATTTTTTATCCTTGAAGTTTATATTATATATTTATTCATAAATTACTAAAATATAAAATAATTCTTCTTAAATATAACTTCTTGTTAACCATAATGTAACATATACCACAATCTATTATAACTATGTCCATAAATAAATTTAGTCACCAAATAATATCATCACATAACATATAAAAAATATTTTTATAATTTGTGACATAAGATCATCCGTAAATATATAAACCCAATATTTTATCAATAACTCCAAGTTAATCTCAAACAAAAACATTAGAATCTATAATGTTATCTCTAAATTTTATCTAATACCAATCATAAAGACATATCCTTAAGCAGTATATAATTTTGATTTGTAATTTATGAATTCATTCTCAATCATGTAAGGGTATTTATGGTCTAGAGTATTAAATGACTATTTAATAACCATTATATAAATAAATATAAAATCTTAATATGGATAAATTTAGTATTTATCCATTTTCACACATGAATAATGAATTCTGATAAACAATTTTTTTTCAATACATATGACCATTATTTTCATATTAAAATAAAAATTTTACCTAATGATTATAATAAATCAAGAACCATTAAAAATTTGTAATGAGTAGAAATGTATCAGTAATGGATATATAAAAATAAGGAAAAAAATCCTAATTCAAGAAAACATATACATTTTTCAATTTTTGAAAAATAATATTTAGGCCAATTAAAAAATAAATTCATTTAAATCAACCATTCTTTTAAAAAAAATTCTTAGAAAAATTTATTAAAAATATTAAATTGAAAAATATTTCATATAATGTTTCTTTTGTAATAATTCAAAAAGGGGACATTTTTTTCAAAAAAATATATGTATATTTCACTCATGATATAGCATATATCTTCCAATGTATATAATAACATGAGTAATATCATGGGAGGATAACCTAAAATATATAGCATCATAATGTCATGTCAACATATGAAATGTGAAATAATTAAAAAAACATGAAATAAAAATAATTAAATGATAACAACCAAGAAAATATCACATGGTGGGTAGAGGCCTATAAGGGATTAGGGTTTATCCCGAATCCAATACATAATGTCAAATGATACAAAACAAATCTAATTAATTGGAGCTATATGTGGGTGAAATCAATATATCATGTACATGATTTTGTGTTACACAAAAATAAAATAATTCATAAGTAAAAATATAATAATTATCTTTGTGAAAAATATGTTACAAGTTTTGTCCTCTTGTTATAATCAAAAGTGTTTTCATAAAGATTTAATTTTTTAAATCAACATAAGTCATTTATTACCCAATAATAAAAATTGATAATAATCTAGGAATAAATATTAGGGAATTATATAAGAAAATTTATACGAGTTACAAAACATCAAATAGATAAAGATATATACGATGAGTTTGAGTGAAAAAAGGAATAACCTCAAAAAATGTGGGACTAGGAGATCCCTTACACCCATATGATAAACATTTCAAGATAATAAACTATTCATTATTTTTAAAACTTTTTTTGAAAATAAATACAAAGAATGGAATGAGTGATTTTATTTGAAGAAAAAAAAGAATCATTATAATGATATTTGAAAATAAAATTATTGTTTTGGAAGCCAAAATGAAATTGACACCATATACATTCAAATAAATAATTCCTTCTGTATATTATATAAGAAGTAAAAAAATGTTGTATAAAATATATAAAAACATTCCTTTTGGAACCAATTTAATGAAAGTAAAAAAAGAAATATAATATATATAATTTATTTAATTTATTTTCATATAACTGTATAAAAAACATTATGAACTTTGAAATGGAAGATAAAAATCTTAAAAAGAAATATTTTAATCATTTAAAAAGTTGTTTTTAAGGAAAAGTGATCCTTACAAAAGATACATTAAAAAGAATAATTTTAAAAAAAATTAATTTAATGACATATACGGTAAAATATTACCTTTAAAATCTAATTAATAATATATTAAAATTTTTACTAAACATTTTTTATAACATGGAAAAGGACGAAACAAAGTTGGAAGAAATTTTTTTGAAATTAATGTTCGAAAGAATGCCCCATAATTTTAACTCTACTAATCACATGAAATGCATTTCATATTGATTAAAAAAATATGTTATTAATTTAATTTTTCAATAACATTTTTCATGTTTATTTTTCCTTTTATTTCACTTATTAACATGTTATTTACAAATACTAAATATATTAATATCATGTCAGGATGTTTTGATAATAAAATACTTATATATATAATGACATTTGAAAGTTGAATATGGTCAATTATGACATTATTTCATAATATATATTTTAGTAATCATAAAATAATTATAATTTTTATGCATCTATTATTATTTTAAAACAAATTGATGATGATGAAAATAAAAATTGAATTTGATATTATCCGAGAGGGGGTAGGTCATAGGTAAACTTGAGGAATGTTTCCATTTTTCAATGTTCATAACAGAATAAAGTTATGTATAATTATAATATTATAGAATTTAAATTATATCATAAAGCAATATTATTACATTAAATACACTTATATATAAAATCCATGTGATTATAGAAAACAAATCACATGGCTTCGAGGATGTGGTAATGCATATGTATTTACGAACGAAATTATCATATTCCAATAGATTTAAAGGTATGAAAAAAGAAGATATATTACATTTTAAGGATGATAATGTTTTCATTAATATTATATATAATTCTTAAATAAATCATTATAAACCACCATGATTAGCGGTGATTGAAACCGAATTACATCAGTTCATGAGGCGGTAGTCTACCTTACATGGGAATGGTGGTTTTATTTCCCATTTCATTTATGTTAAGATGCATATATGGTAATAAATTAACATAGAAACACCTAATAAATTCTAACAATTGTATTATTGTTTGACAATTGGTTAATATTGTTCATATGAGTTAGAAATAAATAAATTCACAATGTTTGGTTATAAACTACACAAATTTATCATTAAATAATCTTTTATATACAACCTAGTCAATCTGTGGTTTGTATTATTCAAAAAATAATACCTATAGAATGTTGGAGCGGATTGTTGGAAGGTATTTTGTATGAAAATTGATGAAATAAAATTATTCTTTTTGTGAATAAAAGAGGAAAATTGGTCCCCTTTTATAAGAGAGGGGATGGGAGCTCTGGGAAATACCTAAAATATTACAATAAAATATATTAAATTTAATATAAATTAGATTAAAACTAATATAGTAATAATTTTAGATTCATATGGGTATAAATTCTCTTATAAAATTCTATTTGTACAATCTTAGGTGATGTTTTCACCCTTATCTATTGTTTTTAACTCACGTTATCACTTTTTTAATAACTATTAGAGAGAATTGTTTTTTTTATTTTGGGTATAAATTAGTTAATATATGTGTAAATATGAACATTAAAAGGACCATGAAGATATTTTTGAGAATACTCCATTCATGTAGAATAAGAATTTTTTTTTTTGTAATTTAAAAACATTTAATAAAAACTTATTTACAACAAAATTCCATTATTGAAAACTTTACAACTATTAATTTCATTTGAAATTTAAAATAACCTTTTGGAAAAGGATTTATAATATAATTATTTTAATCAATTATAATATTTCTTTTTTTCAGTACTTTTCCCCTAAGGTAACGTGCCGTAAAATACCACAAGCACACATCCCAAAGGCCATGTGTTGGCGAGTAGCGCCGAATGTGGAAACATAAATATGGGAGGAATTTACCTAAGTACATGTATGCATGTACACAAAACCATTTCCCAGAGATGTAATAGTAAACATGCATGCCACTAAACAACCACTGAGTACAAGTAAAACTGATTGTAAAATGGGTAAGAATATAAACCCATCACATGACTAATTGGAAAAAAAGGAAATTAAAAAAGAAACTATGGATGTCTATTAGTTTTACACCCCACATCATGGGTAAATATAGATTATATGTTGGAATCTATAGAAGTATGCCTTGCCCGCCTGGTCTCACTGTGTACCACTTAATCCTGAGCCACCATGTCCTCGGTCAAGGCATCAGTTGTCTACAACGGACATAACACGTACAGGAAAAGCCTGTGCATGGGTGAGTAAAAAAATACTTAGAAGGGACCCCAAAACACCTCGTAATTACCATAAATAATTCCAAAAGAAACCATGAAGCATGATCAAAACACAAGAGAGCTCACACAAGGTATATTATATAGTAGGAAAGTATGTCCCTGAGTTATAACTTCAAACACCATGGGGAACTAGGGAACACCTCATCCATAAGAACAGTGGGCTTGGGTGACATAAGAAGAATCATCACACAAACATTGGACTACATAGGTACTCATCCCCAAGATGTACCATTTTTATGTTGGGTCACAAAGAATCTTCTCCCAACCAGGGGCATGCCTAGTCCCACAGAAGATGCTCCCTACTGATGCATGTTAGAAGGTACTCCTCATGTTCATAATTTTGGGTCTAGAAGGTCACACAGAATCCACTCACTACCTAGGCCTACTGGATCACATAAGAGCCACTTCCCACTTGTCCATTGTATCTAATCCACACAGGGTCACTTGTCAACAGTCTTTAGATCTCACCCAACAATAGGGTTTCCACATGTAGCATGCTTGAACTCAAGAGAACTACTCTCTAAACAATTATCCAAATTTCCAATTCAATTAAATCTTAAATAGTATATTTAAAAATATACATATAATCTAAATGATTCCAACTCCGAAAAAAGCTCGTCAATAGGATGCCCAGTTTTAACGATATTAGTGTTTATTTCAAAACGGGGCAGGTTGGGGTCTGGGTCTGGTCTGACCTAGTTAGACTGTCCCAACCTGACTTAGGATCACCGACCCAGCCCAATGGAGTGCTTCTAACATGTGGCATACCTGGTCCTCTGAGATTAGATGCTGCTAGAAGCTTCCTCTGGCACCCCATCACCTCGCGGGTCATCTGTAGGGAAAATGCCTCCTAGAGAAATCAATTGTCCATGGATTGCAGCCACACGGCCGGCCAAACTGGTAGGGCAGACTCCCCATATGTAGCCAATCAACCGCGTGCTCTTGATATCCATGACCCATATCTTCAGGCCACTCCACTGATATGGTCTAGGGGTAGTGTCCATTCTTCTAGTAGTCAGCCTAGCTAGTGGGTCATCCCACTACAACCTGGCCTGATCTAGAAGCAGAAACAAACTATGGGGTGCCAACGTGGTCTGCTTCCACCAGCCCGCAGCTTCCTCCAAGGTCCACCAAGTCCACACCAATTGTCTGTTCATCACACTGACTGCGCCTCTAGCCTTTTGGGATTGTATCCTTCTCTTCAAATCCTTCAATGTCTTGATTCCACTATTTCAAATGTTCATACATGAATAACATGCATGGTGGAAGGGATCTCGTCTTTTCAGGTTGGAAAGAACCCTCCGTGTATGATATTTAAAATAGGTGTGGCTTGGGAATTCAGTTATATCAACAATAATTTAAACTTGGATAGAAAAGACAAGAAAGAACACCTTCCTTTATGACTGCACGATCTATGAATCTGCATTTTCGTTGGTTGATCCACTTTGGTCATTTTTATATTAAGAACAGAGGAAAACATAAATCAAATAATCCACCACATTAATCGATGTTCATCATTGAAGTGATCCTCTCTCGAGTGCTTAAGATCTGTAGGCATTCATCACTTCCCAGTCCCATTATTCCTAAATCATTGATGTTTCAAGTGATCACTCATGCGTTCTTCATTCATCATTGGAGGGAATCCTTGTCATATGTTCATCATAGAATTTCTACTGTTTAATTATGGTTCCCCCGGCGTGTTACCTTATTAAAAGAAAATATGTTACAATGATTCTATTATTATATTACGCCGCATCATTACACTATTTCATTTATGAAACAATGTACCTGTATAGTCTTTATCCAGCCCTAGATGATCTTTACCTTCTCAGTTATAGCTCGTACTAACTTTGGATCCATGAGTGCTGACTCCCCTGGGTCTGTCTAGCATAACGGTGATCTACATTTTCGCTCATAGAAGGCCTCAAATAGTGCCACTACAATGGTGGAGTGAGATATATTTTTGTATGAAAAATCAACCAGTGGTAGGTCGTCCCCCCAAATGTGAAAAAAATCATGGATGAAAACATGATTCATGTACTCAAAGGTCTTTATGGTTTGCTCTGTCTGAATATCTGTATGAGGGAGAAAAGTTGTGCTCATGCACAGCGGAGTCCCGAATGACTCCTAAAATCCCTTCCAGAATATGGATTTAAAGCGTGTGTCATTATGTGGTAATATTGGTGAAGGCAACTCATGTAGCTGAACTATCTATTGGATGTAGAATGGTCCCAATCCATCTACTAATCCATTCTCCCAGATATAGTGTAAGTGATCTAACTAGGTGATTCTATCAAAAAACACCCTAATAGAATAATATCCCAAGGATGTATATGGTGAACCCATCATGAATTACATTGAGATAACGTCCCACTTCTATTCCGGGACCTCTAGTGGTTGTGGTAAGACTACTGTGACCTGAATCTTGGTCATCACTTACTGACAAGTCTGGCGTCGTGAAATAAACTATACCACGACATTCTTCATCCCTGGCCACCATTAATGACATCAGAGGTCCTTTTACATCTTCACCACACTAGGATGTACTGCCAAATGGGATGTAGGAAACTCCCACAACACCTCCTCCCGTAAGATCACTAGACCTACGATGCGTCTCTTTAAAAGGATGACGTGCTCCCAACATATTAGAAATCCAACATGAGCTTATCCTATGGATAGTTGATCCCATAGGGCTTCACAATCAACATCCTGATGTTTTTCCACCATAACTCGCAATAAGAGAGGGGGAGTGACATTCATGGGTCTAGGACATGTATATCCATCATAATACAAGATGGATATCTACAATATGGATACCTTCTCCATCACCTCACTTAGTAGTTGTAAACCAGACCTCCTACTGAGCATGTTTTCCACAACGTTCCCTTTCCAGAAGTATATACTATCTCAAAGTCATAGTCATGGAGTAACTCTAACTATTTATAATGTCTCCAGTTCATGTCCTTCTATGAGAATATGTACATGAAACTCTTTTGGACAGAGTAGATGGTAAATGACTCAACTTTCATGTTTTGCAGCCACATATTCAAGGGAAATACCACTGCTGCGAAACTCCAGGTCATGGGTCGTGTAGTTCTACTCAGGCTTCATAAATTTCTACGAGCCTTATGAGATCACCACTCACTCTTATATCATGAAAAAAATCCAATCTGGCCCCTTATACATCCTTGAAAACTACTTACTCAACACCCGCTTCTTGTAGCCTCAAATTGGGGAACACTTCAGTCTCTTCCTAAGCTCATGGAAACTGTACGGGAACTTATCTATCAAAATGAAGGGTTTTTTCCCTTCCATTTCAAGTCTAATAACCTTTATTCTACTCTATAAATGTCAGGCACAAACCATCAGTATTATCAATCATTCCACATGAAACTTTGCACCTCATTCACACTCCTAGGTGGCACCATAGCAAGCACTGCCTCTATCTTCACAGGATTCACTGCAACACCATCCTCCAAGATGATGTGTCTCATAATGTGTAACTCCCAAATATAGAACTGGCACTTCAAGATCTAATCGTAATCCTGGTTCTCTCAGAGTTTATCTCGGACTATCTATAGGTGGTTTGTGTGTTCCTCTTTCGACACCGAGTATACCAAGATGTAATCAATGAAGACTACCATGAAACGATCAAGGCAAGGATGGAAGATCCTATTTTTGAGTCCCGTGAAAAAATTTGGGGAATTTTTCACACTGAATGTCATCAACAAAAACACATAGTTTCTATACCGGAAACAGAAGGTTATCATTGGTATGTCTGCGTCATGTACCCAATGCAGATGATCGCCTGATATGAGGTCGATCTTCGAGAATCACCTCACTCCAATCAGTTGATCGAATAGGTCATCAATCCTAGGTAGTGGATACTTTTTTCTCATGGTTACCTAGTTTTTTCATGATAAATCAATACATAGCCTCATGGTCCCATCTTCCGTCTTGGAAAACAATGTTAGGGATACCCCTGGTGAAACATGGGGTCTCACAAAGACCTTACCTACATGTCCTCCAACTGTACCATTAACTTACAAAGCTCTATATGGGCCATTCAATATGCTGGTGTTGATATAACTTTCATACCCAGGTAAAAATTGATGATGAAGCCTATCTCCCTGTGGGGAGGTAGTCCCAAAACATTCTCTGGAAATACAACCTCATTATCATCGACCACGGCATGAAATCTCGAACACCTCTCGTCCACTACACCGAGGGTGAGGCTCACCAACTGATGAGGGATTGGACCCACCATCCTTTAAGAAATTATTTCATGTGATGAAAAAGTAACCTTCTCCATGGTGATGGAAAATCTGATCACATCCCCGTGGACACACCAAAAATTAAACATAAAATAGTAAATCTATGTATGGACTGTAGACAACTAGTCCATAACTAAGATGACGTCTTAAGGCCTCATCGCCACTACAATGTGATCCTAACCAAAAGTCCTTCCACCTAGAGTAATCTCACACTATAGTCACAAGTTTGTAATCCTCTAATCCCCTCTCGTATGAGTCTCTAATCATAAGGATCAGGCCAACATCTCCCCCAGAATCTCTGAGCCTCGAACGAGGACCATGGAAGAAATCGATTGGCTAGAACATGAATATATAATAACTGAAACTAAGGTGAAGATGAAATAGATCGTACACATAATAATATCTAGAGTTTCTTGGTTATAGTCCATTATCGCCTAATGTTGGCCCCACCACTATACATGGGCTCCCTGAGCCTATGGTGCACCACCTGTGGGTGGTGGTGGTATAACCTCGAACTGTCGTCCATCGCCTGCCACTCGACCTACTCCTCTACTACAACTTCCACCCTGTAGACACCCCAGCTCGATCCTATGCCTATACCTTGGTGGTATCACGACCAGTTTTTGATCATCTTTGTAGATATTATGGCAGGAACGAGCCATGTGTCTCTGCCAGTCACATGTGAATTACAACCTAGTTCCTTGCCAACTCCTTCTTTGGGAGCCCCGTACTACTGACCCCGAGTCCTTGGGTCATCCCTTAAATGACCGTTCCCACTTGGTCCCCATCCCTTCTATCTGCTACTCAACCTTGAATGCTTTTTCGCCTAAACTATACTGGTTGCACTGGCTGTCAGCGCCTGATCTTATAAGAAGCTCCCTATAATAAGGGATCTCTCTATCCCTCTTGCATAAGTGGTGATGATAAGAGATTCCATGGATTACATGATATCTCATCTAAGTCCCTGCTCAAATGTTTGGGAACTGAATATAGGGTCTCACCCCATGTCTGTGGAGTAGTGAGAGAGATTTTTAAACCTCATAGAGTACTCAGTAATTGAAAAGCTACCCTACTATTGGTGAAGTAGCTTCTGGATGCACATAGAGTGCAATTTCAAAGGGTAAAAATACTCCTGGAAAATCCAATCGAAGCCTATCGAGGTGACGGTCACCTCATCATGATTCTGAATCAACAAAATCCACCATCTCCATGTTGATCCATGGAGATAGCTCATAGCTATGATCAACATCTGGTCAAGTGATATTATCACTAAACAAAATACATGTTACACTGCCTCCAGCATGTCCTAGGAAACCTAAAGATCTATCTCTCCCCTGAACCTATGAGGTCACTTTATCTGAAACTCGTGCAATGAACTGAGTGTACATACATCCTCTATCAGTAACATCAGCAGTAACTATTCGTCATAGGATGGGGGAACACCAGTGCACCCCCCAGTGGGGCCATCTCAAGAACTGTTCCCTGAACCAATGCCTCATCGCTTGGAGGGTTGTCCACACGATCATTTATCAGAAGCCTAGAAGGCTGTCTAGGTGGAGGCATCTTGAAATATATCATGATGTACCACAGTTAGAAGATTATATCTGGTGAACTATCTCTTCTTCAAGAATTCAATATGGATACACTTATGCAACCAGTGTTTTCTTGTATATTACCAAAATGAAGAATTCAGGGTCTTGATGTATGGATACATCAGTTGCCACACCAACACTGGACCCTCCAAATTTTAGTTAAAAAATCAAAACATTCAACACTATTTACCAATAAAACAAAAAAACAAAATATCGTTCTTTGTGGTAGAACTAAAAACCTATGATAACACTTTTTCATGACCAGTCCCCCATGTCAGATACCATGACACACCCAAGCCCTCCTACTAAAAGCCAGGGGTTGGCGACTAGAACCAAATGTGTTAACCTTCAAGTGCAGGTAATTTACCTTTGTACATGTACGCACACAACACAACCACATTCTAATACCATAAAAGTAAACAAAAATTCCCCTAAACAACAACTGAGTGAAAGTACAAATGAAAGTAAAATGGTCAAGAATAAAAACCCCAAAAAAAGACCAACAGGAACAATGAAAGTACAAAAGAAACTCTGAATAAACATCCGGTTAAAACCCCTCTAGATTGGTACATACAGTTTAGCTGCTGGAATCCATAGAAGTAAGCCCTGACATCCTGGTCTCAATGGGAACCACTGAATCCTGAGCCACATAGTCCCCCATCAAGTTGTATGTCATCTGTACCGGAAACCAAATGTGTCTATAAAATACATGTATTTTTGAGTAAAAAAATTGTTAGTAGGTACCCAAAAACACCAAAAACTACCACAAAGAAATCCACAAGAAGCCTCAATGCGTGATCATGAAACCAGAAAGTTCATGCAATGTAGAATTTAGTGTTGGAATGTATGACCATCAATCATAATGTTGAGCACCATGGGATGCTAGAGAAGTCCTCATCAATGAGTACAGTGGGCATGCATGTCACATAGAAGCTACTTCCCACTAACCTAGGAATATTTAGGAACTCATCCATGATGATTACTATGGGTATGCTGGGTCACACAGAAGATTCTCCCCACAGTGGGCATGCTGGGTCACACATAATCTACTTCTCACCAATGGCCATACTAAGGTACTTCTCCTATCAAGTATTTTTTGTCTACCGAGTCACTTAGAAGCCACTCCCCACCTTGCTCCTGCAGGGTCACACATAAAATGCTTCCCACTAGGTCATAATATCCTCTCTACATAGGGTCCATTGTCAACAATCATTAGGTCTCAACAAACCACATGGTTTCCAATCGTAGATGACTTGATATTGGGAGAACCACACCCCAAGCCATTTTTCAAAGTTCAATTTCTATGATATACACAACAGAGTATTCCAAAATATAAACCTCATAGTGGGGGTTCCAACACTACAAATGACTCGTCAATCAAAGAACAAGCTTGAATGATATAGGTATTTTTCCAAATAGGGGTCGATGGGGTCCAGGTCTGGTCCGACCTGGTCGGATAGACCAGACCCGACCCAGGTCTTCCGACCAATCCTAGACCCGGCCAGGACTGCGTCCAACCCACGCCCTTCCAGGACTCGGTCCATCCTGCAGGCTTTCTGGTCCTCCTAGCTAGGAGGTGGCTACAAGATACGTCCTACACCCCATCACCCATGGGTCGTCCATGAGGCAAGCGCCTGCCATTGCAATCAGTTTACCACAGCCTGCCGCCACACTTCTAGACAATCCGGCTGACCAGACTCCCCCCAAATATTCAATCGACCGCTTGCTCCCAAAATATAAAGCCTGTGGCTGCGGGCCGTATCCTTTTCAACTATTCGGTGGCTCTTCCAACTATATCATGAGCCACTAGGTCCGCAATAGTTGTATGTTCATTGCACTGACTATGCCTCCAGCCTCGATGTAGTGTCACCATCCCTCTGGAGGAATCAAAGACCACTTATCACTATTTAGACTGTTTTTCCACAAAGAACACACAAGTTCAAGGGGCTCAATCCCTTTTTGTGTTAGGCTACTCCCTCCACGATATAAATTTAAAATAATGGAGGCTTGAGACATTAGTTCAATCAACAATAATTAAAACAAGTATAGAAAACCAAAGAAAGAAAACCCTCCCGCAAGAACGCACAATCCACGGATCATCCTCCTCATTGGATGATCCATGTTCATCGTATTTAGAATAAGAATGGGGGATAACATAAAAATAATAATACCCTAACACGTTCGACATTTGTGGTTTAAGCGCTCCACATTCCAGGATTCATGCTCCATTGGTGCTTGTTACTTCGTAGTCCTGTTCTTCGAAAAGTGTTGATGTTTCTAGCTATCCCATCAGCGTTCATTTTTCATTCTTGGAGGGAATACTTTTCTCAGGTTCATTAGATAATTTAATCATATTAATTATCATTCCCCCAACCCACTAGCTTATTAAAAAGAAACACGTTGAAGTGTTTCTATTATGCATCGATGTTTCCTCGTTACACTATTTCAACAATGAAAAACCGTACCTGTTATGCTTAAAAAATGATACATTATGGAGAATCCTTTTACATGCCTCATCATTTCACCACTGCACCATCGTCCACTGCTCAATGATGGAAAAGAAAAGAATATAACCTTTTATGTTATTTTATTATTTTTTGAAGAGTTTGGTAACTAAAATTTTCATCCGACCCTTTCCAAAAGATGTTAAGTCATTTCTAAGAGAATCCCAACATTCCATGTTCTATGAAACCCTCATATTTTAAATTTGAGCACTGGTTTTAAGGTTATAATTTTTTTTTACATTTACTTAATCAAGCCAATAAAAAGTTCAAAATTCTGTTCTAGGCTCACCGAGCCTCAGAATCTTGTGTCGTCAAAGTATGTGGCCTCAAAATAATTCCATATAAATTAAAATATATATACAAAAAATATTTGACCTTCAGATTTATTTCAAAAAAATACATGAGAGAGAATATTTCATTAAAACTATTTTTCTTTTATTAGGTTCAGAATACTTAACATTAATTTTTTTTAATAAATAAATATAGTGCAAAAATTTTAATAGTAATTATATTATTAATAAATTTATAAATAAATATTCATTATAAAATATAATTTATCTTTAATATTACATTTTTATAATTATATAATATTGTTTTACACACGTCCTAAAATTTTATATTTGTTGAAATAATGGAACAAACTTTCTTAACTTTATCTTTTTATTAAATATTTTAACGGAAAATATCATTGAAATATGGACCCATGTGGCTATATATATGGAACTTTTAGGGATTTTGAGGAATTAAACTAATAAAATATTGTAAATGTAAGTTTTAGTGTTATTTTTTAGTCCTTAACATTGTATATTTCCATTGAATTACATAATTTACCCTTACCATGTTGACAAATATTTTCTATGGTTACTATTCACACTTAACCAAAAGAAAATTGAAATATTTACAAAATTTGGACATATTAATTAAAAATATGTAACTCAATTTACATAATTCATTTCAACAATGTGACATGAAATAATTTAAAATAAAACTCACATAATTTGACAAAAAATTCATTTTTCATATAAATGTATTTTTAAGAATAAAAATGTAATTATATCAAATTACAGAATAAATTTAATTATGTGGCCTATAATTGAATTATATTTGATCAAAATTAAGAAAATAATTTTTAAAAGCAATAATAAATAGAAAATTACTTTCTATACACTTTAAAATAAACTGCCGTTCAAATAAAAGTAATCCATTTTTAACCTTTATTAAAACAAATCTTCTTAAAAATATAAAAATTTCACCATAATATAATTTTAATATTATGATATACAAAATAAAATTTATTTTATAAAATACTATTTTCAGAAATGAGAAAAAATACTTATTTTCCTCTGAAAAATCCTTATAAATCACTTTTGAAGGAATCTTATTTGATGAACAAAATATGTCATGGACAATAATTTTATAATCATTAATAAATTTAGTTGTATTATGTAGTATAAATAAATTTATTTCATAATGTGACTATCTATTCGAACACCCTCCAATTTAGTTTCTAGGTTATAACAATATTATTAAAATAATAATATTTTGTGTTCCTTTTAATCACGGTTCTTCATGACATATACACTATGAAACATAATTTTTTTATTTTAAAATATCAAGGTTTTGTAATAGATTTATGTAGTAGTTATAAATTTTGTAGTTTGTGTTCCCAAAGTATAGAAAAAGTAAAAGTTTGGACTCATCCTTAGTATAATGTGTGGGATTTTTTGACACCTCATGTTTAGTTAACAGTACCATTTTTGGTTGGGTAGTTACCATAGATCATGGGAATAGAATTACAAGTCCCAAGGGGATTAATGTAGGGTAATTTGGAGAGTTCACACTATATAATGACTTGAGAACTCTCTAATGGGTGATATGATATTATACCCTGTTATAGGTGGGCTAGAATGACTTGAACACTCATAAATGAGTTTTCAAGAGTCCATGATAGACTTTTATTGGCATGAGCAATGGGGAGTATTACTGGGATATTTTGGTGGAAAATTTATACGGTAATTATAGTAGGAATACTAAGGATATATTTAGTTATGTACTTCACGATATGGGATTACGCTAGATTTTAGGATTTGGGATAGTGTTATTTTGTAGAGACTGAGATAGGGGTATGTAACATAATTGTTAACATTATCATTATAGATAGGGGGACTGATGAGTTTTGTTGAAAACACCATGTGATGTGAGCTTAGGATGGTCAGGCTACCGATGGAGGAAGGGTTATGATAAATTATAGTTAAAGGTTATTTATGAATAGTCTCAATAGGTATTGTTTTCTATAAGTGGACCATGTAAAAAAATATAGCTTTCAATGGGATATATGATAAATATTCCATGCCCAATTTGATTGGAGGATCTATCTTGTGAGGTAACTTATATGACAGTTGGATTGTGGGATGCTATGACAATAGTTTTATGTGTGAAAATATACCATGAGACAATTCTTGTATTGAAACTCATGGTATATGAGGATGGGTATGAGAACCTTCTCTTAGTGATAGGTTTGTGGTATGAGGAATGGTATATGATTTGTTCTGAGTCATCAACCAGAGTGAGAAGTTGGAGGTATGAGATGTGGGATGTCATATGTTGTTAGACCACACTGGAAGTGAGTGGGTTGTGGTATGACACATGGTACATGATGTTTTATGAGACCCAATAGTAATTGAGAATGTTGAATTATGAGACATTGTACAAGACATAGTGTGAGACAACATGTTGAGTGAAATGGTGGTGGTATGATATGTGGTATGTGATGTGGTACGAGACCACACCCTGAGTAAGTGGTTGGTGTAATAGAATGGGATACAAGATTGATATTTATTATGAGTAACTACTACAATTGAGGGGAGTGTTTCTAGTACAAACTTTTAGACCCATTCCACCACTGATAGGGTATGTGATGGATTATGGGAGATAAATCATGTTCTGTTATCATTGAAAAATCAATATATAGTCTAGTTTTATGGTTGTATAGTTTGAACATTATAACCTGAGGGAATATGATTTTCTTTCATATGTTATTTAATTTATTTTCATCATGAATATACATTAATTTGGTTTCATATATTAGTGGATCTATGTGATACCCAACTAATATATATTTTTCACACCATATATAATCACTGTTCTAAATATGTAGATATAATGTTTGATATTTCTATGATCATAGGTCTAACATTTGGCTAGTTTAGAGAATCACAACATTGTTTTCTGATGGGGATGGAGGGAGCTATGTGTTGGATAGTGGAGACACTTGTGTATTTATTCTTCTGATTATTTAAGTATGTGGTCAACCTAATGGGCTGTTTATTTTTGGATATATGACTATATTAATGAATTTTTCTTAAGTTATATCATTTATGTATGTTTATTTTTATATTTTTTCGATATAAATTCATACATTCATAGTTTAATTTAATTCAAAGGACATTATTATGTTATTTATTATTATTTATGATAATTATACTGAATTAATAATATCGAGAAAATTGATTATAGATGCTCACAACTTGATGGAACAATATATTGTAATGGGAGGTATGTTTGAGTTAATGTTGAGGCCAATGTTTATGTTATTTTCATACAATTTTTGTATTGGAATTATTGTACTCACCCGAATATCTGAACTCTAATATAAAAATAGATATTTTTAGATGTTAGAATTGAAATATAAAATATTTTCAATCATCACTGGTGAGTTATATATACATGATAAATATATGGTCATAGGGGTTTGTTGATATCGTAATTTGAGTAACATTATATTTTTTTTGTCAAGATGAAATATTTCTATTTTTATTGGTTATGAAAAACATAAAGATATCGAAAAATATTTTCTGTTTCACATGTTTCAAAATTAATGGTTTATAATAAAACATATTTATAGTTTATTTATTTTAATGGATAATACTTCCTTAATTGATTTTTTTATTTTTTACCTCATGTTTCCATCATTTTACAATTGTGTATAATGTTTGAGGTATGATAGATTTCATGTTCCCATCAAAGTATTTGATCACTCATTTTGTGTCATCATAAAATTTATTTTAACCTCCCTTGATATGAAGTAATATTATATTAACAACATCATTTCATTATCTCATGTATATATAAAAGTGTAAATGAAAATAAATGATAAACCAACCAAAAAACTACACTATTCAAAAATTTAATATTCACTTCAAGAAACTCACCATGTCACTATAAAAAATGTTTAACTAATATTTTTTGTACTCGTAATAAAATCATTATCATTCATTGGGAACATTCATCTTTCACATATAACCTGAATCCCAATGCACACCATCCAAGTATCCCAAAACACCAAATTCTAGCAACCACCCTATGATGATTTATTGACATAATAAAATTCAAATTTTATCATATATGAAACAAATTTATAATGTAAACTCATCTATAAAATTATAATATCACTTAAGATATAAATAATTATAATCTATCCTCCATACATGAAATCAAGTATTTCATAATTATCCTTCAAATCCATTAAAATCTCAATTGATAACATCCTATAGAAAATCCCGAAATTAATGTTTTACCCAACACCTATAAAATTATTATCAAGTAAATATTTTTGAATAAATAAATATAATATACTTATATAAAAATGTCCACTAAAAATAAGAAATTTTCTATATATAGGAACACATTAATGATATGACATATTAATTAATGATTTTTCATTACTCGCATCATATTATATTTATCTAAAAATGATTAATTTTCAATAATGCTCATTTTTTGATAACAAACAAATTTGAAGAGAATTGAGCTAGTTCATTTAATTAAACTATAGTGTAACATTTTTATCATATAATTCAACATAATAACCCAAATAATTTTATTCAAATTTTATTTGAGTTTATAATGATAATTAGAACATATCATTAGAATGGATCTTTGTAAAATTCAGACATATGAATGGAAATATGGACCACAAAATAATGTCCAACAAATATATTAAAAAAACTGGACGAGCCACGATGATTGAATTTACAGGATCACTCCATGAAGTTATTTTTTTATTCCCCACAAATAATCTAGATATAATAAATTTCATCATGGATAAAAATTTCATGTCCCAACCCTTCAAAAAGTTTACCAAATGGATGTTTTAATGTCCATCCCAACATTCATTCTGGGAACTAAAATCATCATACAATCATTTAAATTCATTCTAATATAGATGTTAAATAAATCTATGGTTGTGTAGTGTAAAAGAAAATATTTAGGTGATATAATTTATAGAATAAATGGTTTTTATTTGAGGGAACATTTCGATTCAAATCCTCATTCAAATTTTGGCCTTTGAAAAAATCTGGGAACGCAATCGATATATTTTTTTATTCTAACCACCTATATTTTGATCTCTATTTCCATTGACCAAAAATATTGAGGGTAGAGTATAAAAACTAATATCTAAAACATTTATGTATAATATTTCTCTAGATTTTTGAGTGTTAATAGTCATATTTGTTAGTCAATTTAATGTAAAACATTGGAATGCAAACAACCCACTCCCTCTGGATATAACTACATCCATATCTTCTCCATGAAAGTGGTTAGAATTTTAGAGAAAAAAATGATATTTTGGAATGACCATGTATCTAAAAGGACATTTTAGGATCTTACATACTCATGTTTTTTACTTTGGATTCCCTTCATGCATGCTTCTTTTGATTTAATTTTTCATTTTTCCTCGTTTGTAATCTTATAAGTGTTTCTGTTTGTAATTCTGTTTTAATTGATGTTTAATTCAAATAATCTATTATCATCATACACCATATATTTTTTAATATTAATGTTATTAATATTTTTTAAATAATTTTTTAAATCTCTACCTTGTTTTTCTTCCCCATTCAATAGAATTTCTATTTGTAACTCTCTTCATCATTTCTATGTGTGTTTAGCACACTATTCTGTTCTTATCCTATTTTTTCTTTTTATTTTAACTCATAACCATAATAATATTAAACCATGTTAATAACCATATAAATGGAAAATTATGTATAGTATTGGGTTGAGTAATGATTTTGGGATATTAAGTGATTCATGGTTTTTCCTCATTGAGTATTATTTTGGTATAAATTGTGAAAGTTGAATATACAATATCATTGATTAATGAAATGTTTTCTATGAAATGTGGATTATAAGGATAATTTGACCCAGAACTACACTACTGTAATAATTTTATGATTTATATTAGAATCATGTGGTTCATTAAGTATTGGACTAAAGACTCAACAACTATGAATTTTGATCAAGATCATCTAGTGAAGTGGGTGTTAATTTAATTGAATATAATAGAAATATCAAGGATTTATTAAGAATAAAATCCCAAAAAATGAACTCAACCCAATACTTATCAAATAGTTAAATAAATAATCATCTATTAATCAATTTATTCAATCTTCAAAAACACACCCCCCAATAAAAAAACAATTTACTATTAAAAAGTACCGTTGCTAAGGATTTGACACAAGTGACACTATACACATTATTAGAGAACTATACCCTTGTACGGTCGATAGGAGACAATTATACATTCTTAAAAAGACAAAATTTTAATTTATGATGTGTTAATTATTCAATTTATTGTTATTTTTATTGTATATTAAAAAAATTCAAAAATAAAACAAAAACAATATTAAAAAAACAAAATGAAAAACACACCTTCATCATACTTAAAATATTATTTTAATTATTAATATCCTACCAAATAATCCATAAAATATATTTAACCATGAAATAGTGTGAACTCTTTTCAAAATTAGGTGTATCATTAGGGATAATAAAATCACTGAAGATCTTATCATTTTCCAACTAATTGAACTAGATATATACAATCCTATGGAAAAAACCATTAAAGAACACATTACTCCTTATATGGATTACCAACCCCTTGGTATTCAATATTAAATCCTCCAGGATGAACTCAAACTAATATCAGATTTTATTCAAATTCTATATCAATTCGATGGACTATCTGGGGAAGATCAACATCTTCATCTCAAATAGTTAGTAGTGGTGCTGTCTACCATAAAACCTTAAGTGGATTCTGAAGATCAAATAAAACTTCAAGAATTCCCTTTTTCCTTAGCTGGATCTACCAAGTCAGGGATATAATTATCCCTCTAGTTTTCACAAACACATGGAATGAAATGAATAAATCTTCATAGTGAAATTATTTTCCCCTTATTTTAATTCTTATATTGAAAAGAAAATTAATGGTACCTATCAATTCCCCGGGGAATAAATACATGATTATTGGAAGAAGATCAAAAAGATTTTGGAATGTATCCCACACCATAAAATCTCATACCAACTATGATCAAATATTGCAATGATGTGTTATTAGTTATAGAGAGAACTCTCAATTATGTTGTAGGAGGTGGTGCTCTTGTCGGTAAAACTCTTGTTGCTGCACAAAATCTCATAAGAAATATGGTTTAAAACAATTAAAAATTCCATACTCAAGAGCATGGTCAATTCAAAGAAGTCCATTATAATCAATTTGAACAACCCCATAAGATGAAAAAGTGGAGGATTGAACTTACATTTATTGTTCGATAACTAGTAATATATTCTAAATCCCCAAACTCATCATCGCCACAAACTATGTTCAGTACACCTATTAAAAATTTTGTAATCTGTAACTCAACATCCCATCTAAAAAACACATCACTGTAACTTCAAGATGATCCATCAGATCTATATAGTCCAATGGAGCTCAATAAAAAATACTTCATATGAACAAAAACCATTTTAATTCCGGTCAGTTTAGTAGAAAATTCAACAAACCCCACCCTGATCTATTCCGTTCGACCAATAACCCATGATTTTTGTATTTTAATCCCATCTCTCATACCCCTCAATTCATTAATCAAAACTCAATCCAAATAAAATATGGCCAAAGCCTTGGTAACTTTCAACAACTGTAAACATTTGTTCTTCAACCAGAAATGTTCAATCATCTTTATTCTAATTTTAGATTCAACTATCTTTATGAGCCATCCCAATTCCCAACCAAATACATGCACTTTACGAAGAACCAAAATCAAGGAAATCCCGATTAAGGAGAAACCTATTCCTCCTAGGAACAATAGGAATGTGCAGTGGAAGTTGTTGCCTCTTTCCCATTTTTTTACAACAAAAACATTAAAACCCAAATTATTCAAATTTAATCCCACCTTTTCCAATAGAAACAAGCAAATTCTTTTAAAACAATATCTCAACTATTAGTCGACCCCATGTGTTATGTAAATATAATTTCACATAGATTGTGAAATAAAATTTCTATGCATTATGATGAGGCCTCAAACACCCATTAAATGTAGATATAGAAAATGAAAAGAAAAATAATCCAGAAAAGTAACCCAAATACTCTCCCACGCTACTTTATATACCAATAAGGAACTCAATTCCTTTTCATCAAGCCATTTATAATCTAATTAAGTAATTTAATCCCATTCGTAAATTGATCATGTTTATTTAGACATGTTGAAGTGAGCATTCACCACTTAGATTCCATGAAATAGAATTGTAATTATTCCATGTTTCCTATGTATTCCATGTTTCATAAGTATTCAACAAGTGTTTTTATCAAGATAGATGATTGAAGCACTGCAAATCCTAGGGGAATAATTGACGATGTCATTGACCAAGTTAACTGTCTTATTATCCCAGTTGATTTCTTTTTCTGCAACATAGAAAGTTAGACAACATTTTTTCAATCTCCTTTGAATATATGTACACCATTCCTCATGGAATATATAACTAATATTTATATCCATGCAAGCATCTTATCAATGGAATTTAATTGACCCACTGGTCATGTTCAATATTTTTATATCCATGCAATACCAATCATAAAGTCAATCTTTATTCTCTTACTATGCTTCAGAAATTCTCTTTATTCATGTTTTGAGACATGATCCATCATCTCTATCATGTTCTAATGATAAAGGGGATTATGAGTTCGACATCCTCAATAACCAATTCAAAAATAGATATGTATATATTGAAATGTCCAACGTAACCGCCATTATTATAAAAGATTGTGAAAATTATTTGGAATCACATACCATCTCTATCTTACACTACTCCAACATTGATTTTAATTATGGAAATGAACAAGATTTCTATTTTTGTAATTTAGATAATATTATCAAACATTCATCATTTCCAATCAATGATGCAAAAATTTATTTTATATTTAATGTGAACCCTAAAAATATGTGTTTATCATGTCCCAATAGTAGTGAAGTTTGTGATTAATCTTCCCTAATTAATAAAGTTATCATATGTGAGGATGATGTTTACTATTCATTGGAAATTAATATTGAAATAAATAATATTGGATCATTTATTTAGCCTTGTGCCTATAATGATCCTCATTAGTGTACATTGGAATGTGATGAAATAAATTTGTTATAAACAAGTAGGAACATGTAATATAATTTAATATTGTATGAACCTCACATAAATTCACCATCATAAATGAAACAAATTCAAGAATTTCCGATCATAGAAAAACAAATCATTGTGGATATCATCATTTCTTTAGTTGAAGGAGAATGGTCGGATCCCCATATTTCCATTCCTTCCCTATTGAATTCCAATCACATCAAAAAGGATAAGCATAAATTATTCAATGTTCAATTGAACCAAAAAAAGGATATTTTTGCCTTGAATCACACTAGAGTTGACAAAATATGGTGGCCACCATCAGACTACAGGTAGTCCACTCCCATAATCTAGAAATATAAAATATAAATACAATGATACAAGGGAGGAAACACTTGTCTACTTTTACTTTTATGAAAATTTAATTTCTTTTAACTTTTTTATTAAATGAATAATGATCATTATTTTTTATTTTTTTCGTAGGTAATGTAAATTTTCCAAAATATAACTAGAGGAGAAAGACATCTCAAGAATCACATATACTTCAATTAGATCCCCATCTTCTATATTAGTTTCACTCCTAGTTAGAGGTATAGACCCACCAAATCCAAACTAGGGGGAACATCATTCCCTTTAACTATATTTCTCTCTCTACCTTTCCCTTTATACCTTTATATCTCTTTATTTTCTATTTACTCCCTCATTTTCATTTGTTACCACATTCATTATTGAACAAGTTATTTACTTTTTCTATTTTGTGTAAGAGTGTCTATACACAAAAAAATAAACCTATAAAATAAGATAATATATATAAGTTTAATAATCACTCACCATCCACTTTTGAAATTTTTTCCAACCTTTTAGGGTAGTCTAAATAAATGTTTATAACAATTATTTTAATTTTCATCATATTTTTCGATAAGAAATATTTTTTCAAAAGAATCGAATTTTTTAATTATCAATTTCTGATTTGGAAAATTATTTTACCCACCTATGAGAATCATCATATGAATTCATGAAAAGGTCATCTATGGACATATGTTATTATTATTTTTTGTTTTTCACCTCTGAATGTGAGTCTTGAGATTATGGACCTTCATGTTGAATTTCTGGCTTTGATGTTCATTAATATGATATAGGCATTTTTTGAACCACATGAGAATCATATATACAAAACATCCACCCATTAACATTACATTAATAATCATTTTTAAATACCATTAAAGCATAAGAGTATCCTTTTCATGACAACCATTTTACAAGATCAAAATTTTTTCCTACCCAACATCAACACCTATTTTCATTCAATGTTTTCTTAAATTTATGTAGGTGGAATGGTTTTCATTTTTTGTATCCATTTATTTATTTTCACCATGTTTTCATAAGATTGAGTGATTGATTCTATTTAATTGTGAGCAAGAGATATTAATTCTATGTGTTTTGGGAATGGATATTAATTAATGTAATTCTATATATGTTATTGAAAATTGTTAAAAAAAGAAAAAATATCAAAAAAGGGTCATGTATTGGGAATATCCAAAATAACTATTCCTCATCCTTTGATCTTGTGATAAAAAATATAATTAGTTTCATTATGAGATAAAACATGGGGTGGTATATGGGAGTGAGATTTGTTACAAGTCAAACATTCTAACAAAATCATGAAAAAAGGAAAAAATGACACTTTCATTATATATTATTATTTCATTGAGAGTAATTTTGTGTCTAGTAAATATTTCACATTTTCATCCCATTAATATTTTATCCACATCATTTTTATCATCTATCACATTATCATTAACTTGTAAAAATGTGTTTTCATAACCTTCCATGTGTCATTTAAAAAAATTGGGCATTGCTTTACCCATGTTGGTGTTTTACAACTCTTTTCATATCTTTGGAAAATTATATTTTTAACATCCCCTTGAAATTAAAAAAAAAACTCAAAATAATTCTTGATTATTTTTCACCTCATAAAATGGAATGGAAGCTGAGATATATTTCAAACTTTTTATTTTTAATTATTGTTATTGAAAGATTAAAATCCACAAATTTTTTTATCATCTTGAGAAGAATGTGGTATGAGGGCCCACATTTTCCATTTCTAATTTTGATCGTTAAAAATATTTTTTTGAACATTATTACTATATAATATTTCATAAGAATTCATTATATATTAGTGAACTATTCTAGTCCCCCTGATTGGAGAAAAAAAAATGATATTTATTGGTGAGTAAAAATGATTTAGATATGTTTTTATTACATATACATGAGGAAATGAAAACGAATACATGGGGGAGAGTTGATATCACATATTCATTCAGGATTTTACATTAATCCCATTATATAATTGTAACATTAAATGATGAATTTACAATAATGTTAGTTTTTTGATCCTAAACACAAAAGAAGAGCATTGTTGGAGGTTATTAAAATAAAATACAGTCTAATCATTTGATCATTTATTTCAATATATTAATAATTTTTTTATTCATATTTTCTAGTGTTCCTTCTGAAAATTAAAACATATCATTAGATAGGATATATGGAAAAATCACCCATTTGTAGAGCCATATGTACCATAAAAGAAGGCCCAATAAGTCTGTTGAGAACACTGGACAAGCCATGATGATAGAATTTCTAGGCTCTATATAGATGTCCCAATTCATAAATTCTATAACAATTTCAGTGATAATACTATTCATATTGGATAAAAATATATATGTCCAACTCCACTAAATAGGGGCACAACTTTTGTTTTTATGTTTACCCCACCATCCTGTCAATGAATTAAAATCCGTACACAATACTAGACTTTTCTCCTAATATAGACATCAGATGGAGCTCAGAATTTTCATTTTGAAATCCTGGATAAATTTCGTCGACATTTTTAAATAAAAGGTTCATAATTTAGGGAAGATTCCTATTCAAAAACCTATACATATTTTGGCCTAATAAAATGCATGGATAAAATTGGACATATTAATTTGTTTATTCAAACCACCATAAAATTGGAAATTTGTGTCCAATATATTAACATTTATTAGTGTATATGGATGTCATAAATATATAAAACATGGAATAATAATATCTGTTTATATTCAACAATATTAATATTAAAATTTGTGAGCCATGTGGAGGGACATATTTTGAATGCAAACAACACACCACATTGGGCTATAAATGCATCCCCCTCATCTCCTCGCAATGGGATTGAATTTTAGAGAAAAAGAGTATATTTTTTAATGATTGTGGATCTTAAAAAAATTTGGTATCTTTTATACTCATTTTTCTACATAATATATAATTATTTCATGATTCTATTGATTTAAGTTTTCATTTTTATTTATTTGTAAACTCATATGTGTTTATGTTTGTCATTTTATTTTAATGAATTTTTTTCTCTCTATATCTTATTAAAATCTAGAATCTATTTTTTAATATTATTGGACTTATTTTTTAAAAATAATATTTAAAATCTGTCCCTTCATTGGATTTTTCAAACAATCAAAAATATTTTTTACTCTTTTCACAGGTTGTGTGTCTATCTGACACAGTATTCTTTTATTATCCCATTATTTTAGCTTTTATTTTATTTCATCACCTTAGAAATATTAACCCAGATTAATATTTATATTAATGTATTATTAAACCTAATATTGGTGTGATCCATGATTTTCGGATATTATGCGATTGAGGTCTCTATCTCATTGAGTGTTATTTAGGTTATCATTGTCTATGTTGAACATAAAAAGTTATGGATTATTGATTTTTTTTGTTTAACATGTGGATTCTGTAGATTTGTGGATCCATAAATGCACAAACATAAAAATGTTTTTATTTATATTATCATCCTATGTTTGGTTAAGTCTTGGACTAATGACTCAAAACATCCACATTCTAATCAAACTCATATTTTGATGTGGGTGTTAATATAAATAAAATATCAAGAATATAAAAATACTAAAATACACAATAATGAACTCTCCCAAATATTTAGAAAATTGATAAATCAAAACATCATCAATTAATAAATTTAATTAAGCTCATTAAACAATACCTGCCCCATTAACAATATAAGAAAAAACTAAAAATTAACTATTAATAAGTATCGTCGCTGAGGATTCAACCCGAGTGCAATACATATTAGTAGACCTCCGGTGTTACAAACCATCCCTAGTAGCCTAGAGATAGTGTGTTATTTAATACTTGTTCATGGTTACAAATAATCAAATCCCAGTAGACTAATCGGTTTAATAGTCTTGGAAAAATGATTATATTCACCAACCTTA
The DNA here is from genome assembly GCA_963277665.1 of Viscum album. Classification (NCBI taxonomy): domain Eukaryota; kingdom Viridiplantae; phylum Streptophyta; class Magnoliopsida; order Santalales; family Viscaceae; genus Viscum; species Viscum album. The sequence goes on from OY728119.1 coordinate 2,068,504,271, forward strand.
CATGAAAATTCGAAACATAAAATACAACATTGAAAATTCATTTAGAAGTACAATATTCTAAAAGATTAACCCTATATATGTGTCATAATAAAATTCATATAATCATGGGAATATAAAACATGAGGACGAGGTCAGCTCATATGCTCAGTAATGGTAAGCATACAACATGATCTATTATAAAATAATAATAATAAACCACTAAAGAAATATGTATAACTAAAACACAATAAAATTAAATATAATCTTGAACATAATCTGGAAAGAATAAATAATACCCTATAAAATAATAATAACCATGGATATTCTACATGTAGGATTATCACATAAAACATCTATAACTAATATCATAATGTGGAAATGCATAATGATGGACATATGAACCATTAAGATATATCCTCAAGATAGCTACTGTCAAGATATATATTGATGAATGTTTTAGAAATTGTTTAAAAAACCATATGATTTATGTCATGATCTATCGTCCTAAAAATCTTAAACTTCATCGAAGAAAACATTAAGGGTTTGTCTCTAACTAATTTCATCTAATGAGACCTACCGATGCATCAAGGAGCTATATTGGGCTCTTCCCAGTATACCAATAATTTCAAGACATTCCTCATATGAAAATGGTGAAACATAAAAAACATAATAATTATTATTCAAAAATAGTATTCAAATTATGAATATTTAACCATAAACCAATAATTATATCTAAATAACACATACATAGTCAAACACAAAATTAACCCTTAAATACAATATAGTATATTATATCATAACAAATCTACCAAAATTATGAATATAATTAAACAATAGATGTTGATAGTGATGAAAATTCTCTAATAAAATCATTAAAATAGTTTTAGAGAGATATTTATTTTTAACTTTGAAATTTGTAAAAAGCAACAAAATTTTAAAATAAAAAATTTATTTTGAAAATATCATTGTAAGCATGCAAGGGATGCTCCAAAATATAAAGGTGTCATAACAGCAGAATATATCCACTCTAACAATATAAGTTAAAAAACATTCTTTCCATAATTTATAGAAATGTCCTAAAGTACATATTTTAGAAACTGATTGAATGATTCCTTTCAAAATGTTTTCTAAAGAGACAATCATGAGTAAAAACGATTTCAATAATTTTCAAAAATATATTTATAAACATTTTATGAATCATGGACATGGATGATAATGATTCTTTAGTATATACTTATGTATAAATAACCTTGTATAATAATGATATTGTGAAATTAACCATTACCTTGTACTTTCCATTAGTCGAAGATGGGTTAACCTCCTCATTTTATGGTGTCTTCTTTTGATTTGTACAAAAAGACTCTATAGGATATAATTATGACCAATTTTTTGCCTCTAGGATGAATTCTTGAATGTTGGGAGAGGGAATGTGTAGGTTTTGGCTTATCTAAATGGATATGAGTGTGTGAATTAAAGATAAAGATAAGTTCTCTTTTATAAGAGAGGTGATGGGCACTGTTGGAATATCATAAAATATTAATTTATTATAAATAAAGTTTATTTTACAAATAGGTATAAAGTTATTTATATTGATTTAAGACGAGGATGGGTCCAAATATTTTCAACTAATAAGTTTTCGGCCTGTTTAGGGAAAAAAGTATCCTTATCTTTTGGATTTAAACCATAGTTAAACAGTATAACTCTTATTGTATCTTATTTTATTTTTTTAATATAGTGTTAATATAGTTACAATTAAATTCCAAAATAACCCCAATTGGATAATTTATGAAATATTTGACATTGTAAATGTTACTTTTCTGAACCTTAATTTTTTATTTCGTTTATATCATATAATAAAGTTGTAATTATTTTAAAATATCATTTTTGTAAATTTTAATACTATTCAATATCATCATATTAAAAATTATCAACCAACATGATCACCTCAATAACATACCTACAATATTTCACTAACATGTTTAGGTTATATATAAAATTAATGGATTTAATTAATTAATTCTAATAATTTTTATTTTAATAATTTTAATATCATTTATTTGATATTTATTTTAATAAAATAATTTCTACTTCAATATTGTGTCATAATTAATATTATTTATTTAATATATAAAAATTATAAACAAATTTTTATGAAGTAGTAAATTAATTTTTATTTTTAGTGACTATTAATAATCAATGTTATGTCTAGGAGACTACTATATTAAAATTATTCTACTTATAATAAATGCGAATGTGAAATTTTGTCACATTCATTAATTTTAATAATAACAATATCATATTCATGGATAAGTGTACACTAAATAATTACATTTTAAAACCCTAGATGTTTAGTGTAGGATCTAGTCATTTAATAGGATTTTTACCGGTGTTAGGGTAATTTTATAACTTTACTTTTACATTTAATTACTCGATTTACCCTTAGTCGTGGTAGTAAGAAATTATTAAGTTAACAATTATTAATACCCAAAAATAAAAGAAAACTAAATACATAATTTGATCCCACTAATTCTAAATATGGAATCCATTTTTAAAAATTCAAAACATATATATTTCTGTAAATAATTTAATAATTAATCCCTTTGTCAGAATGAGAAATAGATTTTTAAAAGGTTAATCATTGCAAAAGATAGAAAGGTTTTTACAAAAAAAGCATCATAAATTTAACTCCAATTATAAAAATTATAATTATTAATAAAAATATATTCTATTTTTAATTTAAATCCATTTAATATTATAAATTATCAATATAAATTATTTCATTTAAGATTGTTTTTTTCATTTAAATGTTTTTATATTTTTAATATTCATCTAAACAAAAAACATATAAGAAAAATACATAAAATTGAAAAAAAGTATATTTTGATATTACTCTTTAAAATATGTTTTTTATTTTTTGAAATTAAATATATAAAAGTTTCAAATATCTGTTTTAAAATTAGTTCTTCAATAAATTAAAAAAAATCATTTTTTAAAAATTACTTCTTTTATCTAGAAAATTGAAATTTTTATAATATAATTCTTATAAATTACATAAAATTATTATTAAAACTATATGGAATATATAAAATTCAAAATTTGGTTAGTAATATTCATAACTACAATTTTAATGGATGTGTAATATATTATTTTAATTAATAATATTTGAATAATATATTATTGTTCAATAAGACTAGGCCTTCTATGTAACGCATGCTAACTCATTATTTTTTAGAGTAATATTAACATGGTTTAGCATAAAAATAATGAAAGAAAAAAAATTAAATTTCTTTTGAAACGAATATATTATAAATTCCCAAGATGTTACATTCTCCCCTCCAATAAATTTGATCCTCGAAATTTAAACTCTTTATTGAAAACAAGGCGGTTGACATTTAAAAATATCATTACTGAAATCCCTTATCAGAAAAGGAATTAATGTGGCCTCCATTTAAAAACATATAAAGCAGTGTATGAAGGTCATGATAGATAACACGTAATAGGGTTCCATATTGGAAAACATGGATAGGAAAGATAAGTGTAATCATCACGTTATGATTGAGACTAATAAAAAACTTGTTTGGGTGGAAGATAATATTCCAAAATCTATAAATATGTATTGATCCAGTGGACCATTTTATTCTTAGTAAAATAATGTACTAGGAAAACATTTTCTATTTTATAATATTTTCCCTATAGTTGAAAAATTCATGTACTTTATAGACTTAGATCACAAGGAAGCACACATACATGAAAAGTAGAGATCCGTCTTTTAACTAATTTCAACCAAAAACTCATTTATCTCCTAAATGACAATAAAATACAAAAATATTATATTTGTCTTAATCTTATATGGTTTAAATATGAATATATACTTCATATTCCGTAGGTTTTAAATAATGAAAACCATGTTATACAATCTAGGAAATCACATAGGCCATTGGTTGTTGAAGAAACCGTATGAACCTTCAGTTGTGGATTCAAATCATATATCCTTTCCGAATATGATGACTTGTCCATTTTATAAAACAATATTCTTATAAAATTCCAAAATAACCATAAGAAATATTTCATCCTCGAATAGTAACACTTGATGTTCATATTAATCCATTCCATCCTCTAGACATATCTTAAATACATCTATCCAAATTATCCATTCAAAAAAGAAATATATATTTCAAAAATCAATATTAACAACATATTCTATAAACATCATACTGTAGATATTATTGTAACATTATAAATATTTATCTATATTTAAATCTTTAAAGAAAAATCATATGCTTCCACATCCTCAATGAAGAAGCAATGAATTACAATCTATATATGTCACATTATTCTTATAACCAAAATATAATAACATAATTATTTAATTCAACAAACAAAAATACATAAATTATTCCTATTCGACTATAGTAACAACATAATATTGAACTTTATCCTTTTACCTCTTTTGATATATTTTCCTTGACGCTTTGAAAAATAATATGCGTAATGTCCCGTATATTTAAAATTACAGAATTTCACATTTACATCATCTTTCATTCCCTTATAATCACGATAATTGTGGTCTTTATCACCACAGCTAAAAAACCCATTTTCCTATAACCAGGAACAAGTTTGTTTCCATCCCCAAATTATACATGTGGGAAAATTCATCCTTCCCTTCTTCCCGTAGTCTATCTCTTTCCCCACAGTTCTTTTCTTATCTTGATTTACCTTAAAATCATTAGACATAGAGAATTATTTTCCATAATGATAGAGAATGACAAAATATCTTCGTATAATGATAAATTTTGTGAGACCAGTGCCCATCAGAGGAATGGTTTTAACCCATCAAATAATTGATCAATATTACATATTGGGTTACATATATATTACGCCACATGACTAACTATCATTGTGATATTTCCCTCATACATTGCATCATTATCATCCTCCTTGTCCTCAGGCACAAAAATTACCCTTCCATATTAGCTCACTTTTCACGAGGTAAATATTTTTCTTTGAAATGTTTATTAAACTCTCTCCATTCCTTATTTTCTAGTTCTTTGTCTTTTATAGTATTTTGAATTAATAACCACAAATTATCCACATATCATGAGAGATGGTAAACATCCATGAAACATTTTACATTTTGTTAGTCCCAAAAATATGAAATATCTTATTTATGCAACATATATATTTCTCATTAAAAAATGTATTTGTGGTCCCAATGAATGTTGGATTTTTTTTTCTCTCATGAATAATTCTAACATTGATCCTAGACATTATGGATTAGGGTTCTCCTTATGGGTAAGTTTATTATTCATATTATAAGTCAGTTTTCCCATTATGGTTATAAGTTTTTCAGTACTGGTTGTATCACAAGATCCACTATAATTATCTTTCATATAAGGGAAATCCCTAAATTGATTACATGAATTGATATAGTTTCCATTACTTCCACTAGTATAAATTTATAAACAATGGAAAACACTAGATTATGTTTTGAATCATAATTCATAATTCTAAAATAAAAAAAATTGGTAACATAACTTGAAAAACTTATGCATAACTAATCCATAATCAAAAAAATGGTTAATTTGGGGGCATATTTACTCATGAATAATTCTTAATGGTTTGTAATGAAAATGTGAATTATCCAAATAATACACCGTATGAGTGTCATGTTAGGTTTACATTAAGGCTCTTTGTCATGTACCGGGTTACCCTAAGATAGGATTGGATCACTTTTTCATAGTTGTTACTCCTAGGTACAGTTGCGCCAGAACTATGTCTGATTGTTGTATCCAGACAAGGATGTATTGCTGGTAAAATCTCCATAATTTCTTTTAATCCAAAATTCTAGGATTCTCTTCTATAATTATTAATAAATATTATTTAGGGTTTTGATCCCAAATATATGCCTTCAAAATCTAATTTCAAAGGTTGTTTTTAGACATTCATTGATTCTAAATGTAATGATCTGACACTAGAATCCTACAACTGGTGCATTAGTTAAATTCATTAGCATGATTACATGGAATCAAATCCTGAAGGACCGATCATTTCAATAGTCTTGGAAAATATATTTCATTAATTATCCTTACAATGAAATTCTAAACATAAAATAAAACATAGATAATACTTTACGAACATAGTTATTCTCTAATCTTAATGCTACACATTAGTAATAACAAACATAATGGAATCCTAAGAAAAAAAAGTAGGAAATGGGTGAACTTAGATGCTCAGTAAGGTTAAGTATACAACAGAAGCTATTATGAATTACGAATCATAATCTTTAAGGAATGATGTATAATTGATACACAAGAAATTTCAACATAATCTTGATTGGAATATGGAACGAATAAATAATACCACATAAAATAAGAATAACCATTGATATTTCAATAGTCAAATAATCACATGGAATGTACATAAATAATATTATTATAAGGTAATTCATAATGTTAGACATCTATACAATCATGATATATCCTTTAGTTAGCTACTATATTGATCTATCTTCATGAATGTTCATGTTTGTGAGTAGAAACCCATCTGATTTATGTTAAGATCTATCCTCATGACAATGTAAAACTGTATGGAAATTAAATGGGAAGGGATTCTCACCAATTAATTTCACCTCATGAGACATACCAATTCATCGAGGGGATATAGCGGGATTCTCCTGTCACTTACTATGTACAATACATTTCACATATGAAAATGGAGAAACATAAACAACATAATCATTCATATTCAATACTAGTTTTCAAATTATGGATACATTACCCATAAAAAAGAATGGTATCTAAATAGCACATCCACAATCAAACAAATCATAAAACCTTCAATACAATATGGAGGATTTTTTTATAACAAGTCAACCACAATTAATAACTAAATTTGACACATGAAGTTGAGATAGATGAAAATAATATAATTATATAATTAAAACTCCTTGAGGGAGCTATCCCTTTTTTACGTTGAAATAATTTAAAATACATGAAATTATAAAGGAAAACTTTTCGTTTGAAAATAACATTGTAAGATTGTAAGGGAAGCTAAAAATTTTAAAAAGTAATAACAGAATAATATAGTCAGTCGTTCTGTATAAGTTAAAAAACATTCTTTCTTTAATTTGATAAAAAGGTCCTAAAGTACCTCGTTTAGAAAACCACAAAATATTTCCATTAAATTTTTTTATAAAGAGTCAAAAATGGGAAAACATAACATTAAATAATTATTGATAATATTTTGAAAAAAATTTAAAAATTATGGAGATGATTGATAATGATACCCAGTATATAAATACATATAATCAACCTCGAATAATAATTACACTATGAAATTAAACCTTAACTTGTGCTTTCATTTATTCTATGATGTATTATGCTTGTATTTTTCATGTTTCTAATTTTGATTTTCACCAAATGACTCATGCTAAATTTATGCTAAAATTATAGCCTCCTGGAAGAAGTGAGGGATTTTGGCAGAATAAATGGGATGTTTTGGAAAAGACAAAGGGAATTGTGGGTTTTAATTAAATAAATGGTATGTGCCCATTTATAATATAGGTGAGGGTAACTTTTGATGATCTTAAAATATAAATGTATTAAAAATTAATATTCACTCTCAAATAGCTCCAACATGATTTATTTCTATTATAATATGAGTATGGGTCTATTTAATCACAACCAATAAATTTTTGAATTTTTTAGTTCATAAAATTAACCTTATCTTTTTAATTTAACCATTAGTTAACCAATTTAACTCTTATAATGTCTTCTTGTATTTGTATACTATAGGGTTAATATAGTTACTATATAATTCCAAACTAACCCCAATTGGTTACATTCATACAAATTTGAAATTATACAAGTTATTTGTCTAAAAATTACTCTTTTATGAATTTTATATCATTTAATAAAAAAGTATTTATTTTAAAATATCATTTACGTAAATTTTAATACTCTTCAATATTTTCATTTTTAAAAAAAATAAACAAAAGATGATAAATTTTCACCAATACATCCAACATGACAAAATAAATCTATGTTATTTAAAAAAATAGTGTATGCCATTAATTAAGTCATATTATATTTATTTTTATATTTTTAATATCATTTATTTGATAATGATATTAGTAATATAATTTATAATTGATGGTTCTGTTATCATTAATGGAAATTAATTAATCTCTAAAAATTATAAATAAATTTATTTTTGTGAAATAATTATTTTAGATTCATAAAGACAATTTATAATCAATGTAATCTCCTAGATAACTCTATATTTATATTATTATACGTATAATAAATTAGAGTGTTATATTTTGTCACATAAATTTATTTTAGTAGTATTTATCTCATATTCATAGAAAAGGGTCCACAAATTGATTCCAATTAGATTATTATTTCATAATTGTTGGATTTAGTCAACTAATAGTATTTTCACATGTTTTAGATTAATTTTATAACTTTAATTGTACCTTTAATTATCTGATATACCCTTAACCTCGGTAATAAATTTATTTCTTGACTTACTATTCCTAATCCCCAAAAATCGAAGTAACATATTTACATAATTTTGACCCACTTATTCTAATTATGGAATCCATTTCTCAAAATGGATAACATTGAAATTATAGTAATAAATTTAAAAGTTAACATCATTGTCAGAATAAAAAATTGGGGTTTAAAAGACAAAACATTTGAAAAGATTGCTGTGTTTTTACATTAAAATTCATCATAAATATAATTTATATGACCAAAATTATGTTAACTAATAAAAATATATTCTATTTTACTATAAAAATATTCAATAATATAATTTATCCACTTAATGTAATTATATGAAAATATTTTTATTCAATCAATATTTTTTATATTTTTACTATTCATTAAAACATTAAACATATAAAAAATACCAAAATTGAACCAAAATATATTTTGATATTATTAATTAAATGATGAATTATATTTTTTTTAATTTAATATATAACATTGTAAAATAATGAATTTAAATTTGACTATGCATTAAATGGTGGAAGAACATCATTTTTTTAAAATACTACTTTATTTTGAAAAAAAATTATTTTTTCATAAATCATGTCTATAACATACATAAGATGAATGTTAAAATTATATTGAATATATAAAATTAAAAATGGGATTAATACAATTCAAAACTGCCTATTTAATGGATAGCTAATATATTATATTATATAATAATATTTTAATAATATATTGTTGTTCGCAAAATCTAGGCTATCCGTTTTACACAAGACAACTCATTGTTGTGTATTGTGTAAGTTTAACAATGTGTGGTTTAAAAATAAATAAGGTTGTGAAAATTAATTTATTTAGTAATGAAAATATTTCAATTTTTTGGCGTGTTACAACCAGACCATTGATACTTCTATATTATACAATTATTAACAATTCAATAACCTCTTTCAGAAAAATCCATACCAGTAGTAAGAATATTTTAATGACATTATAAACACCCAAGAATAATATAAATATTCGAACAAATGTAGCATGAGAGGTGTTTAGTGAAGAAGATGATAGAATTACTAGTATACTAAATATATATTATCCAAATTATAAACATTGAATTTTATATAATAGTCAAGATATAGATAATTAAGATCATTAAGAATTTCGAAAGAATTAACTCCTCCCTAATAGAATTCACATGAAATGAATATTTTGGTTCACTTATTTTTCAAATAAATTTTTTAATTTCTGATTAGGTTTTAATAAATTTCATTTTTTCTTTATAGATTCCAATGGACCAATAATTCATTCCAAAATTTTACATACATCTCAAATTTACTGGTATGATAATGGTTTTCTTAGTCTATTTTATTTATATGAATTAATTACAAACTGTAATTTTATTAAGACATATACTTCACGGGTTATATACTAAATGGGAACAAGGCAAAAATTTCTATTTTTTTTCATTCCATCAAAATTATCATTAAAATAAATCAGAAAACTCTCCCACATTCTAAAACTCCATTATAAAAAAATTAATTCATTAGCGTGCCATAATGATAATCAAATAACAACTCAAATAAAAAAAATTCCAATTTAATAGAAAACATGGTCATTATAATTCCAATTAATAAATTTCATAGCTTGAAAAATATTTTGTTTTAATCCATTACACACCAATCAATGCGTGGTTGTAATATATGGGATGACTTTTTTAGGCATTGATTAGTTATCCTATTTACATTAGGTAATTAATGTGTATATTAATATTTTATATTCACATTGATAGTTAATGCTTTAATATAATAACCTATTGAGTATATTTTTTCTCATAACTATATTGTATGCATTTTACAGAGTTTTCAAAATAATGTATAAGGAGGCTTCAGGCTTTGTCAAAATGTGCATGGGCAGTTTTTACAGTGGAGTGGATTCTAATTGTCTATTTAGTGACATTTTTCATTATTTTGAGTTATACTAGAGGTTGTAATTATTTACCTTACCCAAGTTTAATTTTTTATTGACTAAATATATAGAAGTAAATTGAATATTATAATTAATAACAAATCATTATAAAAATATTTTATTTTTCATTTCCTTTATATATTATAGAATATTATATATTTTAAAGTGTCAGGGATTTAAAATGAGAATATATTCCCCTAAAATTGATAATCAACCGCCATCGTATTGATTTAAGAATATTGGTGTCATTATTAATATTATTCCCAATTTTGGATTTGTCTCGGTGGAGTTACTTCTTGGTAATATTTTTTATGTTTTTCTTATATATTTCACTGTGTTTAGTTAATGTTTCATCTTATTATTTTAATATTTTTATTTCAATATTCTTGGATAATGAGTTATTTTTTACTGTTGTGTAATTTAATTTCTTTTTTTATGTGGAAAATATTTTTATTCTTCCAAATCATGGTTAATAACCTAAGAGGGGTTATGGTGATTTAAGGTATTCCACTTTTTTAAACGACCAACACGAATGATCTTTTTCAATATATATTATGAAAAATATATCTAATAACATTGATGTGAATAATTAATGCAACAAAAAAATGGAAATAAAAAATTTAATATGTTTAATACTACCATTATATTCCAATGATAGTGAAAATATGATCGATCAATGCTTCTAAAACACTCATAGTGTGAGAAATCAAGTATATAAAGAATATGATATTTTCATATTTATTAATATTTTTTATTTAAATATTAATTTAACTTAAAATGGTATGTTATGTTCGATGGTGTACCAGACACGCAACAATGAGTTTTTCTGAAATCTCATGTTGCACACAAGGCTGAGTCATACAGAAAATTAATAATATAATATTATTTTAAATGGTAGTTAACTTTTATCTGTTTTATTTAAAATATTTAACAGAACTAAATAAAATATAAATATACATGTGTTTTAAATGTTTTTACATTTATCCAATGAAATTTAGATGCTTAAAATGTGAATGAATCTAATTTTAAGCATAAATACTCTAATATACTTCAAAAGGACGATTTACCACCTTTTGATGGCATACAATTTCTAAATATATTATTGGTCATTTTTATATGTTATATTTGACAAAATAAATTTCTTCTTTATAATTTGGACATCAAAATTTACATTGGGTATATTTTTGGTATTTTTCTGATAAAATTCATTTTTGATGAATAGTGAAAAATACTGTATTTTAATTCAAAACTGCCATTTAATCTAATTTATTTATATGGTAAGATTATATTTTTAATAGGTTTTAATGTTTAATTTTATTATATTCTAACCACTTAATTAAATGTTGGTAATTAGAAGTAATTTCACTTTGAAATTGGACATAAACAAGTGTCAATCTTTCAGTAATGATTATTTCTTAAAAACATGCCTTTTGTTTTGACAACGAGAGTTAATTTCAAATTAAATAATGAAACATTTATGTTTTTAATTTTGTAAAATATACATCAATTTGTAATTCAGAATATCAAATATTTCTTAGGATGAATTTTTGGTATTTTTCTGAAAACCTACAATTTTTTATGACTAGTGAAAACACTAGGGAGTAGTTAAAAACCCTACATTTTAATTTAAATGAAATCCTACCTATTCTGGGATTATAATTTAAAAGATACAACATACATGGTTCTTATTGGTATGTAAAATGTGTTCAATAAGATGAATATATTTTTTTGTGAATAGTAACAATTGTGTTTTATTTACCACGGTTAAAGGTAAATAGGGTAATTCAAGGTAAAAATAATATTATAATATTATCAAATTACCTTAATTTGTGTCCTAATCCTATTTTATGAAACATTTATAAATATGGGAATTTTTGGTTGATTTTTTGACCCCATGGAGCCACTTAAAAGTGATAATGTCACTTTATATTAATTAATATAAAGTTATGACAAAAATGACCTAAAAATATATCTTTTAGTAAATAAATTTTCACATGGTATTATAAAAGTTATCTATTATACAATAAATATTAATTTAAAATCTAAAAATATTTCCTACATCACTGAATTTTTTTTTATAATTTTTAGACATCAAATACATAAAATTATTTGTGACCAAATAATGATGCAGTGTTTACCTCATTAACGAATGATTTAAATAATTAAGATCATAAAGATTTAAACAATATCCAGAACTAATCCAATTATTATTAAATGATTTTATTTCGAACAATATTCACTTTATCTTCATCCATAATATGTTTTGGACCTTTAGAAAATTAAAATCATTAAATAATAAAAAAAAATATTTTCAAACATTCCTAAAGAGCCCCTCCCCCCTTATTAAAAGACATCACCTATAACCTATTAATGACACCTCTCAAGCCTTTTGGATCAACCAAACTCTTCTAAATTAATCTACCTAAATAAATATCTTCTTCCTAGAAGCCTTACCTTAGGTAGAAGGCGCTTCAATAAATCCTTTTGGGTCAAACCAAAAGGTTTTACCGGATTTAAAGGTAACGTCTTCTCTTAAGTTCATTCATTTTATTTTACTTATCTAACACCACTAAACTATTTTTATTCCATTATGTTATAACAAAACATTTATCCTCCATATAATAGGTTGTTTTTAGGAGAATTATTCGATCAAAATCAACACACACCTCCATCTAAAGGGTAAAAACATTCAGTTTTTGTGGACAGCAAAGTACTGCCTCATGAAATGATGATTGTTCAATCTTCTCTTACCACCTCTTATGTTGGACATTATGATGGAACTGTATTTATATGTGATATATATTATATTTTTAATGTCTATATGATTCCTTATTTTTAATTTATATCATACCTTTAGGTTTTCCATAATGGGTAAACGCGATAAGTTCATTTGAGGAAGTGTAGACTACCGCCCCCTCAAAGTGATATGACTCATTCATTCCCTAAATGGGACGAATAAAGGATGGAGTTAATAAAATAATATATGATATTATACTGGAATTATAATATACTTATGTATAATTAACTTTTCATTCAATTAAAATAAAAAATAGAAATGATAGTAGCGTTTATGCGTACGTACAACATACCTTCTCCATGAATGGTACATTTCATTTCATATCTTCAAATGTTATGTAATATAATAAATAAATATATATAATGGATATATATGATATCAAAATCATTAATACTATTCTAGAGATAATGTACTTTTGACCACACATACATCTTGTAATTATAATATGTTCATTTTTACTGAAGTACCATATATCACAAAAATGATAATTTTTAACATAAATGATTACATAATGACTATACCATGGTAATAAGTAATATGAATTAAATAATAAACCTGAAAAAGTATCTTAATCAATTAGAATTTAGCATTATTTTATTATTCAGGATATTAAACAATGAATGGTCCAGGTCACACACGAGGTAAGGGACTTCGTCTCAATCTCCTTTCAACGAGGAATTTTTTTTATACACAACATCATTTTATACGATGTATAAACACCTTTGACAATTTATCTCATTAAATGGGAATATTTTTCTATGGGGAGTTTTACTAAACAATAGAAAAGTAATGTTTCTTTTTAATGTATGCAGTGATAACAACCTATCCGCCAGCGTGAGTATTATTTGATCATTCACTTATTAAACAATCCAAAAAGTTTTTTGAAAGGAAAAAACATATAATTATCTACATATTTTGGTATTGAAATTGGTTTTTATAATGGATTTTTTATGTAAATATATTTAAATGAAATATTGTGATTTAAATGTGGAAATTTTATCTTTATCTTATACTTTAGTCATGTCTTATGAATATGATATGGTTAATTGGAATTGATTATGTATTCTGGTGGTTCCATGATATACCTAGGGTGGGTGGTCCCAAGATACCTCTCCAAGGTATTGGGTAACATGACAGAGGTAAATTTTAATGTTTCTCATAAGATATTTATGGAATATAATGTGATGGGTATTCCAATGTAACTCCCTATATAGCTATGATAGCTACAATGTAAGTTTGATATGGATTCCATAAGTTACCTTTATGATTTGTGATTATTATGTGTTATTCATAAATCTTTTGATATAATGACATATGTTAAAGTGATTATTCCTGGTGTGTATTGATGGACTAATGTTCTCTTTCCTTGTTTTATAACCCTTACTGAGAATTTTATGCTCATCCCATGTTTTGAAATGTTTTTCACAGGGCTTAAAGTTGAAGAGGGTCAAGGGAGAGATCATGGAAAAATGAAGTTGTATAAAACATCGAACTAGACATGACTCTTTTTATCAAGAGAATTATTTTATGAAAAAATGGAATCTGTATAGAAGTGTCTATATTGTAATTTTGGGATGTAATGTAATATTTATGGACAAATATTCTAAAACTCTAAATCTGAAAAGACCCTCAATGTGAATTATCAATTCAATTCAAGATTATGTAATTTTTTAATGTTGGGTCCTTATAGTTGGTATCCGAGGTTTGTTTAGACAACTTTAGTGGTTAGAATTGTGTTAAATTAATGTCTAAAAATTACTTTATATTAAGATTGAAATGATATAGAATTTACAGATTATAATGCTTCTTTTCCTAAGATAATTCTGTGTTTAGAATGGTTTTCCCACTACTAGAAATGGAGGATTTCAAAATGGTTTAGAACTATTGGGAAAGGTTGGAGAACCGTTGGTATATATTATACCGACAGTTCTGCAAACTGTAGGGAAGTAATCCATTGGGAATATTTTTTCCCAATGGTTTACAGTGAACCGTTCAGATAGGGTGCTGAAAAATTACCCTATCCCAACGATTCTGGAAAACTATTGGGAAATAATTTTCCCAACGGTTTACAACCGTTGGGATACATTGCACATAATTATCATGTTTTTCCCAACGGTTTGGAAAAACGTTGGAAAAAACAAAATCTATCATCTTTCCCAACGGTTTAGAACCGTTGGTAAAACAAGACCTACACATTCTATGCCAACAGTTTTGAACCGTTGGCATAGCCTCTGCTGGGAAAATTGCACAGCAACTCTGCAATTTACCCAGAAGCTCTCCAATTTGACCACCGGCTCTCCAATTTTCCCACCAGGTCTCATTTTTTGGGTTCCATCTCATTTTCAATCCAATTATTGTACCTGCAATAAACTAACACATACATATACAATTATTGTACCTACAATAACAAACTAACAGTTACATATAGAGAACAAATTAATACACATTTAACATCTAATGGTGGAACTATACACATCCATAATTAAATTAGAATTCATAACGTAATTATAAACATACATAATTCATTTAGAATTCAATTTAAAATTGAGATGACAATTATATGTGGAATCTGGATGTCAATTCATAATTTGATCGGTTTTTTGTATACCATATATTTTTACTTGAAATAATGTCCATTTTAAACATAATATATACACCTAGAGAGCTACCGGCCAAACCGTGCCTCAGATTGAGGCGGGGTTGACTCGTACACGTCACATATAACCCATGGATCGTTGTGCTAATGTATCAACACATTCCGAATGCGTTTGGTCGGTTTTCCGTATGCAAGTTGATGTTTTTCAATTAAAATAACGTACTTTTGAAACAAAAGGCATACACTTTGAGTGGTGTCGGCCCCACCGCACCACGGATTGAGGCGGCATTGACTCGTACATGTCACATATGACCCATGGATATTTCTCCTAATGTTTCAATGGAAACTGAATGCGTTCGGTCGGCTTTCCGTATGTAATGAAATTGTTGTCCATTTTAATAAAAAGAGC